>BOPP01000029.1:1058731-1111347 GCA_017312745.1 Gryllus bimaculatus
TTATTATTAATTATTATTATTATTATTATTATATCTATTCATTTTTCTATTTCTCCCTCTACATAACGAATTTAAGATGTTATGGATCCGCCTGAATATAAGCCTACTCCAGGTTGCAACACCAGCTACTTACGGAGCAGATCTAGGGACTATCCGTGCCTCTACAATGATTTTGTGCAAATGTGGCGCTGTTCCAAAACATATTATTATTTGTCATTATTATATTATTATTATTATATATTTTCATATTATATATACATTTACAATGAAACCCGCTGGCTACAATGTTGAATCGGCAAAAGTGACTTAAGAGGAAACACCACACTGGAGATATAAATTACTATTAACAAATTACAAGTGATTATGGTATGTAATAATGAACAAAACAAAATTTCTCCTGAACTACACAAAGTTACGCAGTGGCAATAAACTACACTTGAAGAATGGCGCTACCTGATCCTTTGTATTCGCACCAGTGTTTCTTATGACTGGCGCGGTAACTCGGGGGGAAGCTCTTGGCGCGAAGACTGTTCGTGCGTAACTGTTCCTAAAGGCCACTAGTTAGAAAAATTTTAGTTCCCGTGAAATTTACTTCTTGCTCAAGTCGCACGCTTCTGTTTCGAAAATTTACATCTTGCTAAAGGTAACTTGAGTAACCTCCATCCTTTTTTCTGAAATGCGTTTCGGTAAGAGTGAATGTTGTAGCTCCGGGCATCTTTGCAAGGCGGCCTTGTGCAATTAGCAAGGTAATTGTATATAGTGAACGCGGTGAATTTTTAAGTTTTTAGTGAAGGCGAGGTGAGGGGGGAGGTGCGATGGCCCGGACAGGTGAGTGAAGGAGTCTGAGGGGGGCCATTGGCGCTGAAGGCCGTCCTTTAGAAGCGGATAAGGCCCGGGCGCGGATAATGGCTGCGTGACAGATGAAGGCAGTTTGATTTCAATGTCGTCTCCTTCCATTTCCCGTCATCGAGCAGAGCAAACAGGATAATTGATCACGGCGATTAGATAAAAGCGAAAAATAAATTTTATAAAAGCACATTGAGTACTGTTTTGAGCAATAAGCATGTCTTTTTTTAAAAAGGAGTTTGCTCCTTAAAGTCTTATATTTTGCGATCTTTTCGCAATAATTATTTGTCCTATAAACGTACATGAATAAATTGTAAGATTCTCGTAATCTCTTCGGATAAAAATCTGCACTTTATGAACTTTCCGAACAGGGAAATCCGAAATATCCTCTTCGATTTTTATGATTTTGAAAATGTAATGATGGAAAATGGGCTTGCATTTTTTCCCTTTCATCGGACAAGCGTTTTAAAGGATTAACTACCATTCCGGTGAGTGGGGGCGTAAAGAGGTGATTTTATCCTTTGCCACAGCAAATCAAATCTTTTATTGATAAACCGTTTTATAACAAGTATGACCAAACAGTAAACAAATATATATTCATTCTACATTAGTCCACTTTTGGTTCATTATTACGAGAGGTAAACTGCTTCGAATATAAAATTGGAAGCCAAAAATATGCTTCATCAAGGTAATGAAATACAAAACGGGAAACTAGTAGTAGTTTACTGATGAACACTCACACTTACTCTTAACCGTTATTAGATATCTTTGGTGTCCGGGAGATGCCTCGTCTAGGCAAAAGAGCCTATGACGTGCAGTCTCCCAGACAGCAAAGTGGCTACTAACTCCGGCCACGAAAGTCTTCGCTCTTACAACTTACTGCTAGTTTCTATTCTTGCGAGCCTGGTCTGCTTTTGTTTTTTCCCGCTGCCCAACTTTTTTCAGCTGGTTATTTGTTTAATCACGATCAGAACTTTGTCTGCCGTATTGATTAATAACCAGAGCAGTTGCCGGGTCCGTAAAACATGTCAGTAATCAATCAATCGAGCTATCAAGTACTCTACTTCGCAAGATCAATCAACGATTTGGATAATTACATCTCTACCTTCGCCCGACATCCTGGGTGGAGATTGCGAGCAAGTGTTTAGCCTCTCTAACATAACATCCGTACTAATTCTCTTCGATCTCTCGTACGGGAATTCAAATGCTGACTTGATTCTTCGCTGTATTCGCATCTACAACCATGTTTAACTACTTTCGCCGTCCCTCCGCTGAATAAAAGATTAGCATCTTGTACCCAACTCACAATAGGCTAATCTACCTTTGAGTCTCAAGCTAAAGGAGCCAAATCTTTGTCAGACCTTATTCTATAGCTAATTTTATATTTAACCAGTCGCCAACCTCCTTAATGAGATTACAGCGCTTTACTACTACGAATCGGCCACAGCCCATGACCAACTCTGCTTTGACTCCCCATTAAGGAGAGTACATATACGCTATTGCTGACCGGCCAAATTTCAATCCACATACTCTGTTAACTCCCACCATCGGTAGCCTCCCGGCGTGGACATGTTAACAGCTTAGCCACACGATTTAAACCACTTTTCACCGCTTTGATATTTTTTGTCACTCGCCGAATCCTGTGGTGTAATTTAATTTAGCCCTTACTTCACGTGGCTCGATAACAATTCTGCTACAATATTCAGCATAGCATTAAAGGTAATGCGGTAATAAAGTAAATGTGTATTAATTAAAATATAAAAGAAATTAAAGAGCTATATAAAATTAAACACAAAAAATTGCCGGCTGCTGAAAGGCAACCCGCAAGACAATTAGGGATTTTTCTCTATGAAGTTATTTTCAAAAATTACAAGACATATCACGGCATGGATGCCGGTTAGACCATTAATTTCGCGCAACTGTCGCGAAGAAACTCTGCTTCACCTGTTCATTAAACCGGTCATCTATTCCGAACGCTGGACTGGATACAAACATATTACACGACCCAACATACCCACAATTTCCCTTCTTTTGCAATTCGGGTAGTTTGCGTAAAAATGCAACAAAAGAAAAAGGAGTAAAAAAGAAAAAAGGAAGAAAATAAAGTCAAAAATAAACCAAAATGTGAAAAAAACAAAAGAAGGCGTGACGCCTGGCCGTTAGAAAATACAGGCGAACCGCGTTGGTAAAAGGAGGAAGGGGGCTGGGACGTAAGGTGAGACGGAGGAAGCGATAACAGGCCGAAGGCCGGCGGGAAACGCAAGAGGGCGGCAAGGGAGGGGCGAGGGAGGCGGAGGTTGTCGGCGAGCGGATAAGCGACGGTTGCGGGCGGCGTACCGGCACCGCGGGCGCGGCGGGGCGGGGCGGGGCGGGGCGGGCGGGGCGGGGCGGGGGCGGGCGGGGCGGGCAGGGCGAGGCGGCGGGCCAGGCGGGCGGGCGGGGCGGGGCGGGGCGGGCGGGGCGGCGACATAAAGGGAGAGCCTGCGGGAGGTAGGGCGACATTCCACGATATATACGAGTCCGGCAAGCCTTACGTCACTGAACTGCATTGGATATCTCCCTGCGTTTACTTCTTATGTTAAGGAGCGTCCCACTATCCACAATACAATCAGCAGCTTTGCGATACCTTGGTCAGAGTCATCACCTACCATATCGCTCATCAAAGATAAATTCCTAAAACGAGAAAAAGAGTGAAGGCTTATGCACCCTTGACACGAAACAACGTAATGGCTAATGTGGTGCAGTTGATATCTAACTCGTCAACAACTTTTATAAACAAGTTGTAGTAGTGATATTCGATAGGCCAGCGATGCTATAACCATGTACCTTGTACGCATACTCGTTATTGCAAAAATAAACGTATGGCCATAAATGAGTTATACGAGATTAGGATATCTTATATACTGCATAAGTAAATGAATCGATAACGCAACTATAACCTAGCTAGTTTCATAATTGATCACTTCAAAACATGCCTAAAATATCCAACACTAACTGATTTGTCTCGTATTGGTTTTGTTTTTAATTCAAACATGTACTCCAAGAACTGAGGTAATGGTGCTCTCACGCTTCCACATGATATTTACAGAAACTGGAGTACTTTCCTAGCTCCCACCGCAAAAAAATCACATTTCACACATCTCATAGACGTAAATCATTTCACTGGTTGCTATTCTTCTATCAGTATAGTCAATGACATTTGGAGAACACTCAGCCACAGGTTAGAGGGAAGAAGCTATCTCCCGTTATATTCATGCTGAGTTCTCGAGCACCATACTTAGAGACAGAAACTTGTAGAAGCTCTGAATAGAAATATAATACATTAGCAATCATATGCGACACAAATCTGGGTATTAGAGAAATATAACGTGCTATATTCTCACAACTTATCGAAGTAACTGAAATTTCACTTTATTGTAGCCATTTCTATGTGAGAGGCCACTCATCATACCCGTAAAAAGAAGTTGAATCGCGAGAAGAGAGGTCTCCAAAGGCAGATCAAGAAATGTAGTGGTTTCTCTACTGTAGTCCTAGCTTTATGTAGAGAGCATGCGTAAACCTGACACTATCATTAGAGAACATGTATTACGATCAACAGTTAGTGCTTTTGATCATATAGAGATTCATCACTTGAGTTAATTATAATGAGAGAGAATTGTTAACATGAGAGTTACAATTTTGTACATACATGACAATACCGAATATGGACCATATACGCATTAATAGAATATAAATCATTTGAACGAAGTACGGATAGCGATGAGAGACGTCTCGTAGATTCATAATTAATGTATCTCTGTTCCTGGAGAAATACATTTCAATTTAGTATTGCAGGAAGTATGAAAGTAACGAGACAACAGAATATTACTCTCAACAATTGAGTCAAACAATGTGTAAAAAATCTCTCATTCTAATACGTTTATTTTTCATCAATTGGTATTCTAAATTGTACTGTGTCTTATAATAATTCGCTCGAATTATCAGAAGTTATACAGACGTATACGTGTTCTCATACAGATATACAATTTGTCTTCGATATATGATTGGAATACGCACCATTTCTTTCAAAACTAAATTATATATACACAACCTATATCATTGAACGATCAATAAACCTACCTTGTAACGTGCTAAATATACAAATAAAATTTGAAGTAATTAAAATGAGCTTATGACTTGTTGCAGTACACTTAAGTACTTTGTTTTAAACTCATCGTATACAATACCAATTCCATGAGGGACAGAGCGAGTTATGATTTAGCCTAGTACGTGCGCGTCATTAAGAGCGTGCGACTGAAAAGCTACGTGTACTCTATTCTTCGACACAGTCATTGGTCATACGTAGCATGCTTTTATCATAGAGAGTAGATTCGATACACTAGCATATAATTTAACTTTGAACATTAATAGTTACGTCTTACGAATAGAAGTATCAGAATAGTGTTCACAAGAACGAATATCTACGTATGTATAAAGTGACTTTGCAAAAATTAAACCAACTAGACGAGCGTATGAATTAAATCTACTTACTATTTCTACAATTCCAACAGTGTGCTACTTGAGGCAAAATCATAAAGGATAAATATTATCTATGATGTGATAACTATTAGTAATGACATACCATGACAAAAATATTAACAATTAATGATAGATATAATATAAAATGAGAATTAATTATTAGTGACACAAGTTCAGATTACATGCTAATACAGAGGAAGTGAGTTATATCTCCCAACAACTGTTTTGGAAGAAACAAACAAAGCTCAGAGTAAAAAACACACAAGGCCTATAGTAACGCTCACCATCATATAGCACTTAAGAACTATGCTGAACTAAACAGTCGATGAGCACAATGTAATAAGTGTCACGTTATATGCTATAGAATATTTAATCTGTGTCAGCATATCTATCGCTAGACAACACAACAGTTGATCTTACACGAATCCTTAGTTATAGATTCCAAACATTTACCTTTTATGCCACTTGGTCTGCTATTAACCTGGTCTATATGGGTGAATCTATAGATAAGTTAACTGAGAGCTACGATTGCCTAATGGATATGCACAATAGGTTATAGAACATTACCACACATCCAGCGCATATTTGTCCTCATACGAGAGGTTAGGCGCTATTTTCGTACTGTCTCAATGTCGAGAGTAATCGGAATGTGAGATCCATCAATCAAACTCCAGCAGTCACTCGCTATTCCACATACATTCTACATTTATGACTCAGGGAGTATTGTGGAAGTGTGCATCACAAAGATATGATAGTATTTAGTAAAGTGGATTATTACAGAATAATCTCTAATCCAGAAATAGCACGTTCACTGATTCTATGCACAACTGGATGTATGCAAATAATAGTTTATTTGAGTGAACTAGTCGCGAGCTTGCATTCACAGATCTACATATTAACCGTTCCCCAGTTTTGGAAGTTGACAGATAAGAGAGCTGGGGAGTGTATTAAATGGTTATACGTATAATAACGTAATAGAAAAATCTAGTTTTTAAGTCTCAGACTAGGGACTTACACGAGCATAAAATACATGACAAGCATCGACTCTCACATACTGCCTCCACAAATGTCTGTCTGCCAAATTGTCTCTCACCATTCTGCCCTTATCTATGCATTGCCATGGACCTGTTCTCACAAACAGTCAATTAGTCATATCGCAATTCTTATATGATCTTATGTCTATCTTCTTAGCCAAGTAGAGGAATTGTGGTCCACTAAAGTGAATATCACGATTGTGTGAGTGTCATGGGATTGCGGAGGATCGTATGTTAGTTATCGCGTTGCCTGCGCTTTCTCCTGCACCTGTAGCTACTGTAAGCACAATATGCTTGTGTACTCCGCTTTAGACAACATGATAGTGTCCTCGACTAAGCGTTGCGCTTCTAGTAGTACGCGGCACACGGCGACTGTGGATGTGTATCACAGCAAGCCAGAGCGCTCCCAACATATGCATGTCCTGATACCAGAATAACCACCAAGCGTGCAAAGATGACACTATCGAGGCGGAGCAAGCACAAGATAAACCTGACTGTAATAGTATATCCTATGACTATATGAGCAACAACGAGATATTATGTGTCAATCTGCTGTTATAAGTGTCGCACTTATCTTAATAAGATATAAAAAAACGTTACTTAGTGTCTATCTTCTAGGCGAGTTAAAGCTCCTAAAAAAAACTAATCAAGCCCAAATGTCTCTAAGGTTAAACTAGGACATATTAAATGAGAGTGAGAGTTGGATAGACAATCTATGAATAGTCTGTCTTAGTCAAATATTAGGCGATGCCCGCCTAGACTTACGGCGACTCAGTACACAAGCTTCTTTTTCAACGTACCTGTACCATAATGAACCTTTTTGCAAATTTAATCCACTATGATCGCTTCGCATTTCCATAGACACACAATAACCGGACGATGAGAAAAATGTGGAGGTATATTCTTGGCGCAGACAACTATGATGCCATAATATATTTAGTAATGACAGAACTCAGAGGCCGTCAATATATATGTTAAGTGTCATATGAGGATCTGGTTATACATGCAAAGATTAAATAATATCGAAGACAAATGAAAGGAACAGTACCGCTATGTCACTTACCCCTTTTGACATGACTAGCATACATACAGTTCTAAGAAACGATCGCTGTAGATTCGTAGAGTCGTGACACAACATCCAGTACTTGAGATCTTATTGGCATTTCATCACAGAATCGTAATAGAAGCTAGGTCAATATTCTATCAACGTAGTTGACCGTCTCGATAAGATATTTCTAGAGCGACGCTGTACTGCTGTACCATATAATCTAGGTCAGTTTTCCGATGTATACAATACACACAAGAGTACCTACTTCTATATCCATGCGACTTGAAGGTCGAGTCTAGAACTCTCTAATAAATGGTAGAACAGCTTCGCGTAACTTATCTCTGATACATATATCACTTGTACACATCAACCATCCTTACATCCATCTAATTTCCCGATGCCCACGATATAACATAGACACTTCGCGATCCTGTCGTCTATACTAAAACCCACACCTGCAGGAGGCCAAGTACGAGACATAGTACAAGACGTCTAGCAACGGGAAATTTGCATGAAAACTGTGACTCCTCACCGATGAGAAGATTATCACTGGATGGTAGTCAAGGAACTCATTGACAACTGCACGTGTAAAGACTGGCCCGCTCAAGTGATTCTCTACCATCTATGTGAAATGTTGTGGTCAACATTTGACCTAAAAGAAGCATTATTATTTTTACTCCAGTTCGCGAGGAATATGCACCGTCGAGAGATTCTCACGGTAAGAGAGCAAACATATCAATTTACAATATATGCGATAGATCTAAATCAAACCCAATTCGATTATATCATTGCACCTAACAGTCAGATATTCAATACCATATAAGAAAATATTTGAGAGAAAACACAATTCAATCAGATATGTCTAAGGGTCGGATATATTATTACAATAATGAATCACAGAAAACATTATGAATTCACTAAGAAAACATGCTGAGTGAGATAATAATGTGGCATGTCCTAAGACATGTGGGTAGAATGCATACCTGCAAACGGCAGACGCTAGAATGTGCTTGCCATCGAGACAGATTGACGATGAGAGCGTCAAAATTAATTAGACTAACAATGAGGATAATTATAAAATTCGAAAATTTATCGATAGCATGAAAGGTAATCAATCTCGAGAGTGGCACGATTATTGCGTATAATTAAAAATGATAACCTTGTCACTGAAATAGAGATTGAACTGACTCTTAACTCGCCTTCAAATATCATCTTTCCTTTACTAAGAAACTCGATGAATGAGATGGTGTAGTTATGTAGTATAGTCTGCTATACTGCTTCTGGGGACACAAGAATACTTGTGTGAGAATTCTTCCGAATCTGATTTAGTGCGCGGTATGTTGCATTGGTTCTCTGAAATTGACTACCCTTGGAAAGTGAGTGCAGGCAACGATTCCTTGTTTCCGATCTCAAGCAATCGTGAATAGAAGAATCCAAGTTAGTTTGATATCTTTATCGATAACTCACGTGTTCATGGTGTAGCCGAAGCGAAATCTTGAAAAATCGTTTCCGCTTACTTGGAAAGTCAACCCTCTCAATCGATCTTGCAATCATCCCATCATCCGTTCTTCTGCTCTTTTTTTCTCTGTAACCATCTTTCACGCCAGATAACCTCGAAATGTTCGTCATGACACCACATACGACTGTCGGGAAATAACTCTGAAGTAATCGTGACCACAGGAATACTTTCAATTCCCGTCAGCATCCCCAGAAGGATGTGACCTGCTCAAACTATCTTGGTTCAGAAGCATGTTTCCAGACTCTCTGTGAACGTTTTTCTTTGAAAACTTCACCATATTATATTTTAACATATAAATTAAATAATTAAATAGTACAATGAAAATGCGGATTAATTATATTAATAATCTCCAAATTGCGATAATTATTAGTTAATTAAAAATATCTATTTATAAATTATTGAAGCACTAATACGTTTCAATTCTTGTTTCTGTACAACTATCGTTAAGTAATTTTAATTTTGTTGTATAGTCTGCTATACAGTTTTTGGTATGCGGTAAGGGCCAACGGGTTTAATAAATTCTTTTCGTGTTCCTATTCAGGTTTATCTGACATAAATATTTCTTGCCTCTATCTCCCGACGTTTGCCAGAGGATCTTCTTCTGTATCATTGATGAGTTAATCATTGGATGAGTTTATGAGGACAGCAATTCAGACCAACGACACATAGAAATGGGAGGGTAGAAGAGAAGCTATGGACGGTTACGTAGATCCGTTGGGCGAAGATTGCTCTCACAACTCCCCCAAAATATGGACAGATTAACCACGAAATCCGACCGATCAGTAGCGCTCTTTTTTTGGCCCTTGTATTACCGACGTTAGGGATACTTAAAATGATTGCTAGGACATAATGTAATCCCTAAGGATTTTATCATGTGTGATCTAAATGTATTTCTTATTTAACAGAAAAGTTTGGATAGGGATAATCTCGAAGGATTGATTTAATACGAAATCCAACACCAAAAAGCAGAAATTTGCAAGGCCTGAATTGTTAATGGAAAAAAGGGGGAATGGTTTACGAACTTTCAGAAAGTGAGTATAAGAAACTTTGTGGGAGAGGCGATTAACGAATACGGGGAAATGCAGGATGTCAAGATCGATATGGACTGCACCAGAAACGCCAAATGATATTAGAGAAAAAAATTGTGAATGTTTCTTTGTTATGAAAATGTTATTGGGATAACGTATACACCACTCTGAAGAGTACCAATTGTCGTCTCTGGCGCCGAAACAGTTGGGGGACATCAATAAGGAAGTGTGTACCTGTGGAGTAGTTAAAAACGCTACACTGATAAATTAAAAATGTGAAGTATGTTGAAGCAATTCATGAATTCATTGAATATAAATGACAATAAATTCAGAAAGCGCAGCAGTCACGGAGACAATGGGGACAGCGTAGGTCAAAAAAAAATAGCTGGAAATATTGTTTTACTGCTCCGCACGTTAATGTGAAAACGCAAATTCTAATAGATAGCGCTTCGTAAACCCCATTGATCAGGAACATCTTCGTAATGTACACGCCCAAACGTATTTGACAAATGACGCACTCAACGCCACTTTTTCTTATTACCATTAACAAACTGAATGCTACCGACATCATTGTACGTTTGCTCCAAGAGGCACTTTAAGTAAAAGAAATTAGAATAAACTACTGAATGTATTGATATTATTGTGAGGGAACATGATCCCCGAACCCCCGCCAGATACCTCATTAAAAAGTAACGAAAGCTATGAGTAATTGATGCATACTCGGTAATCAACGTTTTCAAAACAGATTTTTTTTTAAAATTATCAATGTATTAGCATCGATTTTTTGTAGCCAAGTGTTTTTTAAGCATGCAGTGTTGGTCTTCGGGTTTTTTTACGGTTTATATTTTAAATAAAAATTGTCTTCAAACAAGTATACTATTTATAATTTTCAGATTTCTATATTGAATATTTTCAAACCAAGTGATCAAAGGTGAAAAATAAATAAAATCCCAAGTTTTCCGTCAGTAAAGATGTCTGAATTTAGTTTGAAATTAATCGAAATCAGATAATCAATTTTGTTAATTGTAAGTTGATTTTTGACCCGTTGTTTTGTGATTTAAATTCTCACAATAAAAATAAACATATCTCTTTCAAAATTACCCCCCCCCGTGTAAGCTTCGACATTTAGTAATTCCAGTTTAAAAAACATTGATGTTTATAAAACCATGGTTAATTAGCTTTGCGCGTCGACGTTAAAAAACATGGGTTAAATTTGGGTCGATGTTTTATTACATCTATGTTTAAATTTTGGGGGAGAACGATGTTTAGAAACCATCAATGTTTTGTTGGCATCTCATGTCCTTACTAGGATGTTCGAAACAAAGGCATGCTACTGTGTGCGTCTTCGCGCCCGACGCTGGCTGAACGCGTGGGCGTGGGCGAAGTACTTCCTGCGCCGCGGCGGCGGGCGAAGTGGGGAGGGCAGAGGGGGCGTCCGCGACGCGCGGACGGAGGGCGTCGGCGGCGCCGCTTTAGCACTCCGTCGTCTGCGGGGAGGGTGGGGAGGAGAGAGAAGCGATGGTCATTGGTCGCCCTTTGATCTCTCAACAGCACACGCAAGCCATCCTAGATAGCTCATAATGTTCATAATCTGCAGAATTCAGTGCAAGTGGAAGTGTGTAAAATTGAGAAGTGTGTTTCTGGAGCCACTCTGTAACAATTCTTAATGTATGGACTGACGCATTGTCCAGTTGGAATTGCCCGAAGTTCGTCAGGAGCACAATAACAGAATGGATGCAGGTGATCACACACAGGTTGCTTACGTAACGTGTCACCTTGTCAGAGTCGGATCTAGAACCGAATCAGGTGGTCCATATCACTCCAACTGCGTATGCCCCATACCACCACAGAGCCTCCACCACTTGACAGTCCCTTGTTTTGGACATGCAGGATCCATGGATTCATGAATTGTCGCCATACTTTTACATGTCAATCTGCTCGGAACAATATCAAACGAGTCGCGTTAAGACCAGGCAACATGTTATTCAGTCATCACAGTCCAGTGTTGGTGTGTGACGGGCCAGGCGAGGCATTAAGCTTTGTAGTTGTAAAGTCCTCAGTCATTCAAGGGTACGCTTATTGGGTCTTTCGGTTCGAACCCCCATATCGATAACGTCTCTTGAATGGTTTGCACGCTGACACTTGTTGACTGGCCCAAGCATTGGGGAAATTCTGCTGCAATTTTACGTACGGGTCAGCACTTTTGTCACATTTAATGTTTATTTCAATTGCATGCTGTACCAGTTTTTTTGGGTGCATTACTGTATTCTGATGAAGAAAGATTATTTCATAGAAAATGTTAAATTAATTACACATAATATATCGCTAGAGGCACATTATTTCACCAAGGTTAAACCGATGTATGCCTATCTTATTTTTCATGTTATGGGACCTTTCGAATATTACCGGGGAGGGGGGGGATGAGGTTGGCCCTCCACTATTATATAAGAGACAGACAGCAGTGGTATTTGAATTGAAATAAATCAAAACCATTACTGGACTATCAGATCCTTTCTGGATAAGCATTATCGTTTCAGTAAAATCCATTTATTTGTACATTATATATCTTATATAATTAGAATTCAAAATTGAATTTACAAGGTTATGGAAATTTGACATATTAAACTTGAATGAAACTTGACATAATTTAATATATGAAACTTGACATATTTTAATCAATCTTCAATTTTAACACGTTAATAATAAACAAAGTAATAATTAATATGCATATTATGAATTTAACAAAGAAGGCTTTGAGACTATTCCGTTTCATTCTTAATCAAAAATAGTTTGGGGTATGAGAAGAGATTGAAAACATTTTGAAAGGTTTCAATTTTTTTAACTATAATGGAAGCTGGATTAAACTGAAGATTCTCAACAACAGACCACATTTTTATTAATTTGAAATGTGTGAAGCATACGAGTATATACGTGTGTGTGTTTTGTGTCCATTTGCGTCAACACTCACACTCTCCCATCACTCTCTCCCCTCCCTCATTATTGGCCACCTACCTGACTTTGCCTTTCATAGGCTCCATAGAAAAGATGCTGTCGAGCACACACTCAGTCAGAACAAAATGAAGAGCAGAATTCACCAGTCAGGTCCAGAATTGTAACAGGAATTCAAAAACAGCATTCCAATTTGGTATGTATCAAATGAGCAATACAATCACCAAAACTCTGGTGGAAAAATGAATATAAATGGAAATCCACTTCTGCATCTCAAATCTAGCAAACAAGGAAGTAGAATAGAAACAGAACAGTAACTTCTGATATTAATGAACAATTTTGGTTTTCCTTTAAAAAGGAAAAGGATTTTACATTGAAACACTCTACACACAACGCCGAACACACAAAGGCCTCTTATGTAGGCTAACGTGACCAAAAAGTACCTGGACACGTTCTAAAATGGCGTTATGGCGTAGTAGATTATTTTCATGGAGAGAGCTTGGCACCCCTTCTTGGTTTTGTGTAGCTACTATTACGGCACAGGCTACATTGATGTTTTAACCTCTGCTTCCTACTGTGACGAGCATTTGGGGAATACGCGATTGCAATCTTTCAACATGTCGAGCACCTGTTCATATCTGCACGGCCTGTGGCGGAGTGGTTACTACAGATTAACGATCCAGTAATGGACTGGCCTGCATAGGAGTCCTGGCTTGAATTAACTTCCAACACCTTGAGATTGTTTGGTAATCCAAACTTCGTGCAGGGGCCTCATTGGACCAAATATCATACCTCTCCTCAAAGTTGCAGCAAAACTCGTGGAAAGAAATGGGTGCCATTCCCCAAGAAAACTTTCCAGCCGATTGAAGTATGCCTGCAGATGGAAGCTGTCATCAGGCTAAGGGTGGGTCAACAACCTATTGAATACCAGCATTACCCGGATAGAGGGCGCCATGAACTGGTAAGTCATTTCCAGCCACGTGTCCGGATACTTTTGATCACATAGTGAGGTGCTACAGGATGTCAATAAGATCTAAATATAGGTTCCAATCCAAATATAGATTCTTGTGTCTGGTGTGCTGATTATTATTATTATTATTACACAATCTTACAATGAAACCGCTGACTACAATGTTGAATCGGCAAAAGTGACTTAAGAGGAAACAACCACACTGGAATATAAATTACTATTAACAAATTACAAGTGATATAGGTATGGTAATAATGAACGAAAACAAAATTTCTCCTGAACTACACAAAGTTACGCCAGTGGCAATAAAACTACACTTTGAGAATGGCGCTACTGATCCTTTGTATTCGCACCAGTGTTTGTTATGACTGGCGCCGGTAATCTCGGGGGAAGCTCTTGGCGCGAGACTGTTCGTGTAACTGTTCCTAAAAGGCCACTAGTAGAAAATTTAGTTCCCGTGAATTTACTTCTTGCTCAAGTCCACGCTTCTTGTTCGAAAATTTACATCTTGCTAAAGTACTTCGAGTAACCTCCATCCTTTTTCTGAAATGCGTTTCGTAAGAGTGATCGTAGCTCCGGGCAGTCCTTGCAAGGCGGCGTTGTGCGATTAGCAAGGTAATATGTACATAGTAAATGCGGTGAATTTTTAAGTTTATAGTGAAGGCGGAGGTGAGGGGGGAGGTGGCGATGGCGGCGACGGTGAGTGAGAAGTCTGAGGGGGCCATGGCGGTTGAAGGCGGCTTTGCAGAAGCGGATAAGACCTCGGGCGCGGATATGGCTCGGTGACAGATGAAGAGCAGTTGATTTCAGTCGTCTCTTGCATTCCCCGTCATCCGAGCAGAGCAACAGGATACATTGATCACGGCGATTTAGAAAAAACCGAAAAATAAATTTTAAAAGCAAATTGAGTACTGTTTTGAGCATAAGCATGTACTTTTTTAAAAAGAGTTTGCTCCTTAAAGTTATATTTTGCGATCTTTTCAAAATTATTTGTCTATAACGTACATGATAAATTGTAAGTTGCTTGTAAATCTTTTCGATAAAATGCCTGCCATTATGAACTTTCCGAACAAGGGAAAATTCCGAAATATCTCTCTTCGATTTTTATGATTTTGAAAATGTAATGGATGGAAAATGGGCTACATTTTTTCCCTTTCATCGGACAAGCGTTTTAAAGGGATTAACCACTATCCGTGAGTGGGGGCGTAAAGAGGTGATTTTATCTTTGCCCACAGACAAATCAAATCTTTATTGATAAACGTATTTATAACAAGTATGACCAAAAGTAAACAAGATATATTTCATTCTACATTAGTCCACTTTTGTTCATTATTACGAGAGGTAAACTGCTTCGAAATATAAAATTGGAACCAAAAATATGCTTCCTAAGGTAATGAAATACAAAAGGGAAACTAGTAGAGTTACTGATGACACTCACTTACTCTTACTCGTTATTAGCTACTTTGGTGTCCGGAGGATGCGTCGTCCTAGGCACAAGAGCCTATGACGTGGCGTCTCCCAGACAGCCAAGTGGCTACTAACTCCGGCCACGGAAGTCTTCGCTCTTACTCTTACTAGCTAGTTTCCTATTCTTGCGAGTCTGGTCTTGCTTTTTGTTTTTCAAGCTGCCCACCTTTTTTCCAGCTGGTATTTGTTAAATCACGATCAGAACTTGTCTCCGTATTGATTAATAACCAGAGCAGTTGCCGGGTCCGTAAACATGCAGTAATCAATCAATCGATCCCCTTGGATCAAGTTAACAATCTCTACCTTCGCCGACCATCCTGGGTGGAGATTGCGAGCAGTTTAGCCTCTCTAACATGAACATCCGTAACTAATTCTTCTTCGATCTCTCTATGGGAATTCAAATGCTATTTGATTCTTCGCGTATTCGATTCTACAACTATGTTTAACTACTTTCGCCGTCCCTCCTGAATAAATATTAGCATCTTTTACCCACTACAATAGGCTATCTACGCTTTGAGTCTCACTACAAAGGATGCCAAATCTTTGTCAGCCTGTTCTATAGCTAATTTTATTTACCGTCGTCCACCTCCTTAATAGAGATTACAGCAACTTTAGCTACCATGAAATGCCCAGCCATGACCAACTCTGCTTTGACTCCCCATAGGAGTACATACGCTATTGCCGACCGATTCCACCACTACTGTTAACCCCCCTCCGGTAAGCCTCCCGGGTGGACAATGTTACAGCTTTAGCCACCACGATTTAACCACTTTCACGCTTTGAATATTTTTTGTCACTCGCCGATCCTGGTTGTAATTTATTTAGCCCTTCTACTTCTACGTGGCCGATAACAATTCTGCTACATATTCAGCATAGCATTAAAGTAATTCGGTAATAAAGTAAATGTGTATTAATTAAAATATAAAGAAATGTAAAGAGCTATAAAATTAACACAAAACAATTGCGGCTGCTGATAGGCAACCCGCAAGACAATTAGGAACTTTTCTCTGAAGTTATTTTCAAAATTACAAGCCTTTCACCGTCATTTATCCCGTGTAATTTTTCGGCAACGTACGAAGAAACTCTGACTTCACCTGTTCATAAACGGTCATCTATTTCCAACGCTGGATGGATACAAACAATTTACACGACCCACACCTACCCAAATTTCCCTTCTTTGCATTCGGGTAGTTGCGTAAAAATGCAACAAAAGAAAATAGGAGTAAAAAGAAAAAAGGAAGAAAATAAAGTCAAAAATAAAGACAAAATGTGAAAAAACAAAGAAGGCGTGGACGCTGGCCGTTAGAAAATAAGCGAACGCGGTGGTAAAAGGAGGAGGGGGCTGGGAGTAGGTGGAGACGGAGGAAGCGATAACAGGCGAAGGCCGGCGGAAACGCAGAGGGCGGCAAGGGAAGGGCGAGGGAGGCGGAGGTGTCGGCGACGGAAGCGACGGTTGCGGGGGCGGCGACGGCACCGCCGGGCGCGTGCGGGGCGGTGGCTGTGGCGGTTCGGGCCGTGGCACGGGGCGAATGAGTGCTCGCGCAGAGAGGCACGCAGTTGACAGGAGAGGTGCGTTGAGGTCTGTGTGCGAGGGGAGCGGGGACAGTTCCGCGTGCAGTCAGAGAGGGGCGGGCGCGGCGGTGTCACACGGAAGTTCGAGGCGTGCGTGAGGATAGTTTACGGGACAGCTTCGCCTACTGCAGGAAACTTGCGACCGTCCCAAACAAACACAGCAGCTC
Source organism: Gryllus bimaculatus (assembly GCA_017312745.1). Lineage (NCBI taxonomy): Eukaryota > Metazoa > Arthropoda > Insecta > Orthoptera > Gryllidae > Gryllus > Gryllus bimaculatus. The sequence goes on from BOPP01000029.1 coordinate 1,075,850, forward strand.
TTGCGAACTTGCTGAGTCATCCACATATCGCTTCTCAAATACCTACAGGAAGAGAATTTGCCCGACTTTAATTGGTGCATTTGATATCTATGTCAACAACAAAAAGATGTAGTGTCTATTCGTCCACATTATTGTTTGTACCATCGTTATTTCCTTTGTTATCGATACTTTTAATGATAATAAGAATCGATAAGACTATAAATAAACTGATTTGCCTTGTTTTTTTAATTCAAACATTACTCAACTGAGGCATGGCCCTCTTCAAGATTTCAAAAGGAGACTCCTAGCCCCCACGCAATAAAACATTTAATTCCCATAGACATAATCAATTTCTGGTTTCTTCTTTCGTAAGCTGACATTTGGAGAACATGCCACATTTGGGGAAGAAGCTCTCCCAATTCATCTGGCAAAATTGGAAGAGGCTCAATAGAAAATAAATTGTAATTATTACTGGTATTGAGGTGATAATTTTATTCTCCTTGAAGTACGTTTTATTTGCTAGAAAAATATCATACGTAAAAAAAGTTTAATGGAACAAGGGGCCCACAGGAGCCAAGAAATGTAGTTGGTCTCTCTTTTCTTTTAGGCTGCGCCCGCCTACTTAAGAATGTTTCACACATTGTGCTTTTTCATGTAGATTCTCTTTTTTGGAATTTAAAATATTACTACGATGAAAAAGAATGGATTAGAATGGAAATACTTGAAAAGGAAGAAAGGTAATTTCAAATTTATTTTCAGAAAATTCCAATATAATGTACGAACACGTTTACCAACAATTTATAAAAAGGTAAAAATTATTTAATGTTATTTTCAATGTTCAATATGTTTTATCTCCATTATTCGAAGATAACGAACGTTTTCCATTGACTTGCCTTGTTATAGGTCGAAACATTTTCCTTTCATAAATTGGCTTATGTTCAGCTCTGACTGTTCATATCCAATACCACCTGGGACACGTAATAGGTCGCGAGGTGGCGTTGACTGAACACTGTACGCCAGCTGTCACGTGACTTTCAAAGTAAAGAATCACTTATAATACTTTGCAGTAGTCGCAGAAAGAGTAATGAACGAAACTCGATGTAATGTGCTGCAATACACACGCTTGAATATACTTTACACTTGTTTATTAATATCAATCATAAATTTTCTTAGTGTACTATTATGGCATATGCATTCAATATTTTGTTAATAAATTGATTAATTGGACAAGTCAGATTACATGCAACAGAGGAAGGATTAATCTTCTCATACAACGCTAGATTAAAAAAAAATGCTATACTCCCTCAATACATTTATGGAATAACGTAGAGCAATTTGTCCTTGATGTTAGTTTTATTGGATCGCAAACATCTCTTTGTCACCTCTATTACGTTTATGTGGTAAAGTATTGGTTAGTTTTTATGAAATTTGACACTGCATCCTTACGTTTTTCGTCATGTTTCGTGTCTGGAAATCGTTGAAATTTAATTCCAAAGTATAGTTAGAGTACTCAAATTTCGGGATCTTTATGTAATGAAGTACAAAGTAATACTGAATTTTTATCCAGAAAAAGTTCACGATTACCAAATTCAATTCTAGAGACTGTGACTGCATTATCATTTAGCCCCGTTTTTAATTGTGAAGTGTGTGAGTGTTTTGTTCGTAAAACGTATAGATATATTTTTCAAGATAGGCTACAGATATCTGACCTCGCCTACAATGTGCCGAAATTTCTCACCAAACTTTCTTACTGCCTTACACAGAATTTTACCTCCGGGTTATTCTTAATTAATACAATAGTAATAGTGTGAGGTATGAGGGACAGTAGTATCGCTTGCTGCTTCTACGAGTACGAAAACTGACTGTGAGTGAGACAGGTTCTATCCGTGCCTCTGAGTACGGGCACACAGGCGCGTGTTGACACGCAATAGACGCCACAGCCTGTCGATCCGATAACCCCACGAAGAACATCAGCTGCATAGCAGTACTGCCTTCCGAGCTAATGGCACAGCATCTGCATGTGTGTCGCACCTTAAATGACAGTGACTTCCAGCGAGTGATATAAAAAAAACTAATGAAGAAATGTTTTAACTAGGTATTGAATTGAATTGAATTGAATTTGCCTTATTTTACGTGGCGAGACTCGGGCCATCAGGCCCGCTCTTCCGTCTGACCACGCAAATTTCACTACGCTCCTTTCACCAACTAGGAGAGAAAGGAGGTATTTCTTGGGCGAGAAACAGGCGATTTGAATTTAGCTCAGAGGTGTCATTTAGGCTTGAGGATCTTTTACATGCAAGTAAATCTACGAACATGGGACAGCCGGCTTTACTTCCCCTTACTAGGTACTTCAAGAAACGAGTGTTCGTGTCGTAATAGGATTTTTGTTACTGACTATATAGCTAGGTCAAATTCTACCTGTATGTCTCGAAGAGAATTCTAGCGGGTAGCTACTCTTATCGGCAGTTTTCCGTGGTTTCTCTGGTATACACCAGGCGAATGCTGAAGCAGTACCCTAATAAAGGGCAACGCATGGCTCGCGATCTTTCCCTCTACTTCCTTGTCCACTTCACCCCTTACACACACTGACACTCACGCGCATTAACAACCACACCTGTCAGGAGGCCAGTCGGGAGCTTAGAGCTTGTCCCGGCTGGCACGGTGCCCCATTTGAGCAGATAACTGGATGGTATCTCTTGCAAGCCGTGTAGGCTGGCGTCGGATCCCACCATCCAGCGGCGGGAAACACCGTCGCCTCTCGGGATCAAACATTCACTACACTAACGGGACTAATATTCGTCGATAGCACCAGTCAATAAATCAGCAAAAATGTTAAAAATAGAAACTGAATCACAGATGCTGGTGGTATATTATCCATAAAACATTATGTGATTATAGTATGATGATAAATTATTGTGCTGTTCTCCATGGAATATAAAGGCGTGAGCTGCCTCGTGTTGAGATTAAGATCTTAAATTAATTAATAAAATAGTGGCAATAAAAATTCGAATTAATAATATTAAATCATCCTATTGCGATTATTTATTCGTTAATTAAAAATATCACTTTACTAAATATTGAAGCTTTAATCGTTTCAATCTTCTTTCTTCTTCACTATGGTTAATTTTATTTTGTAGTATAGTCTGCTATACTTGCTTCTGGGGACACAAGAATTCTTGTGGAGAATTCTTCCGAATCTGATGCAGTGCGCGGTATGTTGCATTGTTTCTCTGAAATGACTACCTTGGAAAGTGAGTGCAGGCAACGATTCCTTGTTTCCGATCTCAGCACGTGAATAGAAAGAACCCAAGTTAATTTGATATCTTGTATCGATAACTCACGTGTTCTGGTGTAGCCGAAGCGAAATCTTGAAAGATCGTTTCCGCTTTACTTGGAAAGTCAACCCTCTCTCCGGATCTTGCATCATCCATCATCCGTTCTTCTGGGACTTCTTTTTTTCCTCTGTACCTATCTTTCCGCCAGATAACTCGAAATGTTCGTCATGACACCACATACCGATCTGTCGGGGAATACTCTGAAGTATCTGACCACAGGATACTTTCATTCCGTCAGCATCCCCAGAAGGATGTGACCTGCTCAAACTATCTTGGTTCAGAAGCATGTTTCCAGTCCCTCTGTGAACGTTTTTTTCCGAAATCTTCACCAGATTATATTTTAACTAATAAATTAAATAATTAAATAGTAGCAATGAAAATGCGGATTAATTATATTAAATCATCCAATTGCGATTAATTATTAGTTAATTAAAAATATCAATTTATTAAATATTGAAGCATTCATCGTTTCAATCTTCTTTCTTCTGCACTATTGTTAAGTAATTTTATTTTGTTGTATAGTCTGCTATACAGTTTTGGTATGCGGTAAGGGCAACGGGTTTAATAAATTCTTTTCGTGGTTGCAATATTCAGGTTTATCTGAAATAATATTTCTTTGCCTCTGATCTCCGATGTTTGCCAGAGGATCTTCTTCTGTATCATTGGATGAGTTATCATTGGATGAGTTATGAGGATCAGCATTCAGACCACGACCATAGAAATGGGAGGGTAGAAAGAAGAGCTAAGGACGGTTACGTAGTCCGTTGGGCGAAAGATTGCTCTCACGTCCCCCGAAATATCGGACAGATTAAACCACGAAATCGACCGATCAGTAGCGGACTCTTTTTGGCCCTGTATTACCGACGTTAGGGATACTTAAAATTGATTTCTAGAGGACACATGATTAATCCCTAAGGATTTTATCATGTGGGATCTAAATGTATTTCTTAATTTTACAGAAAAGTTTTGATTAGGGATAATTCGATTGATTTAATACGAATCCAACACCAAAAGCAGAAATTTGCAAAGCCTGAATTGTAATGGAAGAAGGGGGAAGGTTTACGAACTTTCAGAAAGTGAGTTTAAGAAACTTTGTGAGGAGAGACAATTACGAATACGGGGAAATGCAGGATGTCAAGATCGATATGAACTGCACCAGAAACGCAATGAATATTAGAGAAAAAAATTGTGAATGTTTTCTGTTATGAAAATGTTTATTGGAATAACGTATAAACCACTCTGAAGAGTACCATTGTCGTCTCTGGCGCGAAACAGTTTGGGGGACATCAAAGGAAGTGTGTACCTGTGGAGTTGTTAAAAACGCTACACGTGATAAATTTAAAAATGTGAAGTTATGTTGAAGCAATTCATGAATTCATTAATATATCACGACAATAAATTTAGAAAACTGCAGCAGTCACGGAGACAATGGGGACAGCGGAGGTCAACACAAGAATGGCTGGAAATATTTGTTTATACTGCTCCGCATCGCTAGATGTGAAAACGCAAGTTCTTATAGGTAGCGCTTCGTATACCCCCCTGATCAGGAACATCTTCCTAATGTACACTGCCCAAACGTATTTGACTAATGACGCACGTCAACCACTTTTCTTATTGCCATTTAACAAACTGAATGCTACCGACATCATTGTACGTTGCTCCAAGAGGCACTTTAGTAAATATGAAATTAGAATAAAACTACTGAATGTATTTGATATTATTGTGAGGGAACATGATTCCCGAATCCACGCCAGATACGCTCATTAAAAGTACGAAGCTATGAGTTATTGATGCTATATCGGTATCGACGTTTTCAAAACAGATTTTTTAAAAATCATCAATGTATTTAGCATCGATTTTTTGTAGTCAGTGTTTTTTAAGCACCAGTGTTTTGTCTTCGATGGTTTTTTTACGGTTTATATTTTTAAATGAAAAATTGTCTTCAAAACAAGATACTATTATAATTTTCAGATTTCTATAATTTGAATATTTTTCAAATCATTTTCAATGTGATCAAAGGTGAAAAATAAATAAAATCCAGTTTTCGTCAGTAAAGACGTCTGAATTAGTTTTGAATTATCGAATCAGATAATCATTTTTTGTTAATTGTTAAGTTGATTTTTTGACGTTGTTTTGTGATTTAAATCTCAAAATAAAAATAACATATCTCTTTCAAATTACCCCCCCCCCCGTGTAAGCTTCGACATTTAGTAATCCAGTTTAAAAAACATTGATGTTTAAAAACATGGTTAATTACTTTGCGTCGAAGTTTAAAAACATGGTTAAAATTTTGGGTCGATGTTTTATTACATTGGGTCGATGTTTTAATTTTGAGAATCGATGTTTAGAAACATCAATGTTTTGTTGGCAATCTCATGTCCTTACTAGGAGTGTCGAAAACAAAGGCATTGCTACTGTGTGCGTCTTCGTGCCCGACGCTGGCTGAGCGTGGGCGTGGGCGGAAGTGACTTCTGCGCCGCGGCGGCGGGGCGAAGTGGGAGGGGGCAGAGGGGGCGTCGCGACGCGCGGACGGAAGGGCGTCGGCGGCGCCGCTTTAGCACTTCCGTCGTCTGCGGGAGGTTGGGGGAGGGGAGAGAGAGCGATTGTACCGATCGGACTCGATTAACGCACAATCGACGCGGGATTAATACCTTGAGGCACACCACGGAAATGATTCACGGATAGGCAATCTATAATCCACGGGTTAACCTTTTGATAATTTTGGTACTTTTAATGACCCATGCTAATTGAGAATAGTATGATTGTGATTAAATTTCAGTAAGATTTTAAATGACTCGTTCGTTTAAATGGCTAGCTCTTGGTCAGCATGATCGATTTCCACAACACGGCCCTGGATGAGATTTCCGTTCGCGCCACAACAATAGTGTTCGTTTTCCTTGCTATGTCCCAGTGTCAGTTGCTGTGTGACGATGAGAAAACTCACTCCTCAAGTTGAGAAGACCGGAATACGGGGTGGGGGTGTCAACGTGCCAACCACACGTGTCCCCACCGCCAGAGAGGGACGTCGCCGGTAGGCCTGACCCCGTTCTCGGACTGTCGCGCCAGGTACTTACATACATGCATACATACAATATTTTAAATAAATTAATGAACTAGAACTTTTCCGTTGTATTTCTTTTCAAAATAAAATACGAATTTTCATTAAAATATTTATATTTTAAATTGAACACATTTTAATTTAATTCTCAATAAAATGTATACTTGATATTCATTAGAAGAAGAAGATGATGATGATGATGATGATGATGATGATGATGATGATGAAGACTCAACCAATGAGAGTGATTCTGATGAAGTTTAAAATAAAAAGAGTTATTGATAGGCCTTATATTTGAACAACCACACGACTACATATTCTAACATGTGACTAGTCTTCAATAAAATTTCAAAAATAAAAACATTAAAAATTTATTCAACGGAAATAACTTTTGGAAACGACGTAAAGCAAGACAGTTTTCTCGTCGAAGTTCTCCGACACCGGTAGCAACGACGATCAAAGCGTTGCACTTCCGGCTGTTCGAATACTTCTAATGCAACTTGCTTCCGGTTGTGCAGAGCGTCGAACGGAAGCGATAAAAATACCCGCGTCCACAACAGCATCAACCACCCCCGCCCGCCCTCGCGGAAACAGGAAGTCTCCATTTTTCAAGTCGAAAATCGCCGAATGAGAGCCGCTGATGAATGGGGCAGGACTTAAAAATAGCAGGGAGGCGGATGCAGGGATGTCACTTGCAGGCGCACCGAGCTCCTTCTGTGAACGCACCCCGCACTACAGCAGTCACCCCACTACGCAGGAAGCGCTCTCGCGACCGTCCACAACTGGAGAGGAGGCTCAGAGCGCCAACACACGTCATTGCTGTGTCTTTGACCGGGAAGTCCTGGGTTTGAGTCCCGACGGTGGCAGGAATTTCGACACTACCTCAATAGTGCTCAAAAACCCGCACCATCTTTCTCACAGTTGTAATCTGCAATTCAATCCTAAAAACACACCACTTGATTGGCAATAATCAAGCGAGTTATGAAGGTAATGGAATCATAAACATATAATCCATATAAAATATATGATTACCAATGTCTTCTGATAATTGTTTAAAATGTTTCAGAGCAGATTAGATAAGAAAATACAGAAATCCTATTTTCTTTAAGTGAAACTGCTTTTTAGCACTACCGTAGATAGCTAGGTCGAGTTCAGACGCTGTATGGAGGAGAATTCCAGGTGGCACTGCTCTGACCGGTAGTTTTCCGTGGTTTCTCCGATCTCCATCAGGCGAATGCTGGAGCAGTACCCTTACAAACGGGCCAAGGATCACTCGCGATCTTTCCTTCTTCTTCCTTATTCTATACAGACGTTAGTTCTGCGCCGGATCTAGCCATTCAGCAAGGGAAATCCTCCACCATCTTTCAATAAAAATCATGCACTACACTTACGTGACTAATGACTTTCGCAGATGACGCGCCCGGAATTATTGGCAATCAATCAATTTACGAACACACACCGGAGCGACTTCGAAAGTCTGTCTCCGATATCGTTTCAGCCCAAATCTGTGTCTGACATTACCTTCGCGAAAGTTTACTTAGTATTGCGTGAGATTTTAGATGAATTCATTCATTGATATATTTGTTATGTTCTCCTTAACTCCCACCTTTTCACGTCCTGCACTTCCGATCATATGAATATCAATTTTTCTAAAATAGATTTGTTTTAAATTACGCAGTGAACTCTCTGCTCATATGAGGATGCCTCTACATGAGAGTTGAAAAACTCCTCGCTTAGAAACTCGTCTGGAGGATACATCGAGAGGAAAGTGCTAGACATTTCAGTTGTGATGCAACGATCAACTTGTATCAAATAAGTGGATCAAAAATACGAGTACATTAAGAAGAAACGAAAAATCTACGTGAAAAGTCCCTTTTACATGTTGAACAACACTATTACTACTACAATATATACTGCTACTTTACTGTAGTAAAGTAGTACTTTACTATAGTAAAGTAGTTTATTTTAAAGTACTATACTATAGTAAAGTAGTGCCATTGTCTTCGAAATGAATTACAAAATTTCAAAATGTATTCAAATTACTATTTTGACTTTCTTTACATTTGTTATTCTAAAATAATTTTGTTTTATTTGTTCATTTACTGTACTATTCATTATGAACATATTTCGTCTGTGATGTTTTTCTTTTTAGGTATTACTAAGCCATCGTACAAAACAATTATATAAATAAATATTATGGAAACTATACAAACAGAGGAGAACGGACGTAACTGTATACAATTTGATGATACAATACTCAAATTTTGTGAAGTTACGTTAGCTCCCGCTTGCACTTATGGAAGAGAAAGAAAGAATCATTAAGAACATTTACGAAACTAATGGAGCTACAACAGCATGTACTTTTTCGCATTAGTAACGGTTTGCTTAGTATTATAATACTGACCCGTATTAACACATCTTAAATCTAACTTTAAAAAAACCCTTACCTATTACAGGGTATTAAGAAAACTAATTATTTTAAAGCAAATATGTCAACGTAAATTCAACAATAGACAACTACCTTAAAGGCAGATTCATTGCCCAATAATGCTAGAAATTTCGAACTGTTATAAATTTCGAAATGCTTTGAAGTGGACTTGCTATTGTCATATTGTTATCTGATTTCAGCTATAGAAGCACGGAAAATTCGGATTTGCAATTTATAAGATTGCGCAAAACTACCCATACTTTAAAAAACTGAACATGTCCTTATTGGAAGATCTAATTTTGAAGAATGAGTTTCCTTAAGTAAAGAAAACTGTATCACCAATATTGTAGTTTTGCAATGTTAATTTTTTTGCATTTTTCGAAAATACAAAGGATTTATCAAAAATGGGCCCTGTGCCATTTTTATAAGCGTACTTTATTCACGAAAAGTATTTTTTTTTAAATCGGAGCCGTTTTTGAGAAAGTAATTTTTCAAATTTCCATTTCCTTCATACACAAACTATACCAAAACAACTAGTATTTTTTCAAAAAACTATATGTCTTTAGTTAAAGAACTGACATTGAAGAACATATGTAATGAACTTGAGTATTGAGGTCGTAGGAAGAGAAATTTTAACTTTTTTCAATTTTGGAAAATTCAGATATTTTAGTGAAAATGCGATGAGTCGTTGTTAAGCGTATTGTGCTCTATTCGAGGTAAAAAATTAATAAAATTTTGGAGACATATTGTTAAATATTGTGAAAATATTCGGGCTGTATGAAAAGTACCTTTAAAAATCAAAATAATATTTTCAAATTCGCGGGGCCTCGGTGTATTTCACTACAGTTAAAGTGAAATATCAATTTTGGAGAAAATCGTTCCAGCGATTTAGGCTGCAGCCATGCACACGGAAGGACAGCTAGACGTTTTGTCGCCGTTCCAATTTTTCGACCCACAAAACATGGATTTTTGGTACACATCGTATTAGAGGAAGTAATTTACTACATTTAGGAGGAGGATTTATCCAGAACCCCTGATACGTGTTTTTCTGTCGAAAAATTTTAATATCTTTACCCAGAATTACAATACTACCGAATTACATACTACGTAGGTAGTATGGTAGAGAAAGTAAAAGAATTGGAATCAGCTTCAGCGTGCTGAAATGCAATTTCTCAGAAGATTGGAAATGTTCAGGAAAGAAAATAAAGTAAAAGACATGAACATCAGTAAAGAATTAAATATATTGTCTTTTTTGATAAAATGATACTCTGTATAGAATGCTCTGGAAAGAACATGTTGATAGGATGGAAGATATCTGGTTTCGAAAAGCTATTATATCTTACATTTTGAGAGGAAGAACAGATGTGGGAAGATTTAGAAAAAGTTGGAATCAAAGGCCGGAGAAAGCTAATATCTAGGCCGTAAAGTGAAGATGGCGACGAATATAACGGAGTTTTATCACAATATTCGTAACCAACTTTTATATTTCAACTTTTATGAGTTGTTAGATTGTCAAAAATAATGCAGCATTTTTGTCTGAAACTTATACTATGTTTGAAGTTATTTCAACTCTTCACTGTTTTTGAACATGAACAAATTCTCGACTTAATTTTCTTGTGTCTAAAAAATATCTTTTTCTTCGCCCTAAACATCACGTGCAGGAAACGGTTACTCACATACGGTTTACACTCGTTGTGAAAGCTATGAGCAATTTGACAAACCGGGGCCGATTGAACCGCGTGTAGGAGCGCCTCGCTGTTGGCTCCTCGACCATTTTGTTCGCCACCCATCAACCGAATTTTGACATCATTCCAAGCGCGGAGTTCGTTCACGCGTCGCCTCCGGTGGGGCGGAGGGCTGGGGGGGGCGGGGCGGGTAGGGCGGCTACGCCAGATATTCCTCTGCGGCCGCTATTAATACGTGCGCGTTGGCGCCGGAGGGTGGGAGAGGCGGGAGCAGAGGGAGGAGGAGGCGGCGGAGGGGTTCGGAAATCACGCGGCGGGGGCGGTGGAGGCGGCGGACGCCCCGGGCTGCTTCTGAATGAACGGAGCCTAGGCGCCGCGACGCTCCCGCTGCCGGCGCCACGCGTTGCCAACCTCCGCGCCTCTGCCCGGAGGCCAGCCTTCGGACTCGCTCGCCCGGAGCCGGCTTAATATCCTAAGCTCCTGCACTCACCCGAAGGAAATATCCTAAGGTGCCCTGAGCAAGTTCACAAGGACTGTAGCTAGATAGCTAGGTCAAATTCAGCTGCTGTCTAGAGGAGAGTTCTAGCGACGACTAGTCTTGCCAGTGGTTTTTCGTGTTTTCTGCGATCAATATCAAAGGCGAATATCGGTACAGTACCCTAACAAACAAGCCAGAGCCTACGCGTGACCTTTCCTTCCTCTTCCTTGCCTCCTCCTTCTCTCCCCTTACATACTCGTAAACACTCTTACTCTTACTACACTACAAGAAATGACGAGAAACCTGTTTAGAGCTTACAGCTTATGCCGGCTGAGGTGATACCTTGTTGGAGAGGAAGACCCCTTAAACCAAAGTGGAGTTCGGCTCTGGATCTCATGTCTCAGTGGACGAGGAACACCTCGATCTCCTGAGACGTAATTTGCTCTTCACTCACAGGGCTGATGACCAAAGTCTTTTTCCGCATAGTGTACACATTGTATAGAACATTCCTTCTGTACAGGTCTTCCTTCTGTGCAATGTAATCTCAAGGGTTCAATTATTGTAATAATATTGATATTAAGTTTGAAGGCGGAAATGTAAAGACGATTTTGCACGGTATGTTCACGGACCGTCGTGGAGAGTATCGGAACCGAGGTTGGTAAATGGAAACTTCAAAGAGCTTTCATATTTTGTCCGAATTCTCACACTTTTTGTGCACTAGCCTCTTAAAGTAGATGTTTCTGTACTTTAATAAAGTGAGTACAAAAACTTTATTCCTACCAAAGTAGTGCGTACTACATAAAATACTATACGAAATGTTGGTAGTTCAATATGTGTTGGTGTCATGTTCATTGATCGCCGGAGATCGTTAGTCGCCTCGAAGTACTGAAACGTGTTCTGCATGTTAGTGTGCGTCACGTCTTCCATTTATTACCGAACCAATCCGTTAAAAATCGTTTACCGGCATAGTCCGAGAAACATAAATTTTACAGTTCATTAATAGAAATAAGAAAGCTGATTTAAGGGGTGATTGAACAAGACTGAACATTCATTACTAATATAATATATTATTTTAAAAAAATACTGATGGCACTTACCTAGCGTGGGCCTACAGCAAAGGCTTAGAGTGCACGTATGGATCAATAATCTCTGTGCACATGTCTGCTCACGGGAGCATACAGGGCGCACGTACCCCATAATATTTGAGTGCTTATTGACCTTCTATTTTCTATTACACACATTAGATAATACTGTAGAAAAACATAATATCTCTGCTGGACCCGTGCGAACACATTGCACTTTGTAAAATATAGGTTTAAAAGCAAAAATGCCTTCTTGCTGAATTCCAACTTCGAACATCCTAGCACTGAGCTGTGCCTTTTTCGTAAGTCCGGAATTGTTTTTGGGTAAACATTCTAATACAATATTGCTAAGCGTTTATTAACGAACACAAAGTCTTTTACCCGTGTGATTAGAATGTATAGTGTGTCAAATACATTTTTTCAAATTTCAATGTATGATCTCCGTATATTTGAGAGTCATGTCTATAAATAGTGATTTTGAGTCTAATTAGTATATTTTTTCGAATAGTTTCATTAGCAACGTTTTGAGAACAAATTTCATATCATCACACTGTAATTGTTTCAATTAAAATATTTAAACGTGGCACATTCCCATCAATTACATATAAATTTGTACAAATTACAAACTGAAGTCTCACCTTAAGTAATTATATTTTTTTAACAATATAATTCATTAATTTTATCATTACAAGTAACGTTGTGAGTACGTATTTTGTTCTGAGCATCAATCTGTAAGGTGAACAACTTTGATTTTATCCTTCATACAAATTTATATGTAATTGATATTTCTGTGTAAAATGTTTACATATATTATATGAAACCATTACAGCCGCTTTAAGAGCACAAACCAAGCTCTCAAATCATTACTAATGAAACTATGTGTAAAAAATATATTTACATTTAAAATCTGTTTTTCTATGTATGCGATTGTCAAAAATTAAGGCATTATATATTGAAATTTGATATAATAATAAATCAATCAAATTAACAAAAACACATTTGAATAATATTGCGAGTAGCCTTAAATGCTTATTCATAGGAAAGCAGTTGTCGTATGTATATGTTCCCCTTACGTAGAAACTATATGCACGCATGCACCTCCTTCTGTCAGTCATGATGGATGAAGCCAACAGAGGAATTATAAAACGCTCAAGAATTTTATGATGAGTGTAGGACGTGAGGGAAAGGGAATTATAAAAGAGACCGGGCATGCATTTTTCTGGCGAGGTAACGATAAGACATCCTCGGTAAAGTGGTTCTTCTTTGTTGCGATGTTTTCTGAGATACAAGTACCTCAGAATTTGGAAGGAACATGAAACACTTGGATATCTATATCCTACTCTCAATTGATATCTATGTCTCTACCTAGCAAGGAAATCTCTTGGTACAAGCCTCTGGTTAAACAAGTAGAACGCTTCTTGAGATCGTGGAGACCAGATCGAGGGCTTCTTGGTTCCACGAATTGTGAGTTTTATTCTACATCATGCATGATTTGATTAATATATTAGCAGTGATTACTTCTTAGTTTTTGTAGAAGTTGATAGGTCATGATGCAAGTTGTGAACCTGTAAGACGGAAGTCTTGTAATTAAATTGTTATTCTTGTCATTGAGAAAGACTCTTATTTCTCTTAAAAACAGCGACCTACGGGAAGTCGATGTGACTCTCTGAGGATTGAGACATTACAGATCTAAGTTGAATTTGTGGCAGCGGTAAAATGTGTCTTGTTACTGGCGAAACGTGCCTTGAATCCGTGATTTGCTGCAATCCGTGCCTGTTATATACTGGGGTAATACTTAAACAATGGGTAACAAGCTACGAACAATACTGACCCCGTTCCCGTTCTTTAGGACTAGTTAAAGGGTTGATTGCCCTCCCTTACGTCACACCTCGTCATGATCTTGAAAGTTTCGAATGGATGTCGAAGATAACAGGATTTGGCCTTAGCTGTGAAACTCGTCTGTTGCGGGCCCTGAAACCACAGACACTACGACAAGTGAGGACACGAAGACAACGTGAAGACGCAGGGCCAGGATCCGAGACCAAATGCGCAGGAAGAATATTGTGGGTTTCAATACCGCTTTACCATGTGATTGTGGCGTGGTGAATTCTCACACCACCTCGCATCATATCTGAAAGATCGGACCGCCGATAATCATTTACCTACCTATCTTATTTTCATTTACCGATCATGATCATTCCTACCGTGATCCTTTCAGTAGTAGGGAATGTAAAACCTTTCCTGAGATCGGCGGCTCAGAAAAGAAGACGGCGTAAAAGATAAGCATCAAACATCGCGTTCACTGCGTAACCAAATGTGGCATCCATCTTCATTTTCATCATCATCATCATCATCACCATCAGCTTCAAAGTAAAGAGATATTGTTTAGTTATTTATTAAGAAAAAAGGCATCGTGAAAATGAAATTTTGCTACTCAATCACTGTTTTGTATCACTTTTTCCTGAGTAAATAATATCAGGCTGCGATTCAAAAATAATGTGAGCTTAAAATAGCGGATCGTCGACCCCTCGAGAGACCTTGCGCAGGTCGTAGCCCGCGCTGTGGGGGAACGTGGCTTTTTGCATTCGATGTGGCTCGACCGGGGGACCAGGGTTATTGCATAAACTAGTAAAAGCATGCGAGTAAATGGAACACGAGAGGAATCCGCGTATTTAATTAAGTAGTATTTAAGTAGCGGTTTTACTAAGGTACTGAGTCAGGAAAAGCTTAGTGCACTGGAGAATTTGCTTTAGATATGACTTGAGAATGTTTTATGAAATCGTGGAGACGCAAGGCTGTAATCTTGCCGTCGACTTGGAAATGGATAGTAAAGCGAGTTTAATAGTTATAGAGAATTTGTGATTCTTTTGCTAAGCTAACTTAACCAAACTACACTAAGATGTTCAACTTTCTAAACCACCACCACCTATTAAATAGGTCATTCACATTCGTGTTCCATTTATCCATATGTGTTTCATTCGTGTCAGAAAACAAAAATGCTCGCGGCCCGGGCGGACGGGCGGGGGGAGGAAAGGGGAAGGGATGGGAAGGGAGGGGAGAGGAGGGGAAGGGCCGCCCCTGGCGCTCGCTCTGTGAATGAACGGGGCTGCGGCCTCCTCCTGCGCCAAGTCGCTGCCCCAGAATCCCCGAATGGCCCCAGCACAGGCTCAGCCACGTTGCCAGACGGCAGCGCGCGCCTCCCCGCCCCCCTCGCCACACCCCCAGTAAGCAGGCGGGCGGGCGATATTTGGCGAGGTTGGCATTCTTTCGTTCTCTGCACGCCTCGTTTAAAACAAAAGAAAATCACAAATTTTCAGAGCGATTAAACAATGTTGTAGCATGTTCTACTGATCATTTGAAAATTTTTGGGGAGAAATATTTTATTTTTTTATAATAGAAACACTGCAGAGGCGTTTGTGTTTCCGGGTATTAAAATAAGACAATTCAGATTTTTGCGCATATGCTTGGATTTTTAATATAAAAATTATCTTTAATTTAGGGATGTACGACATCGATACTCTGCATTCAGCGAGTTCGGGCGGCTACCTAAATATTGACTGGATACAATATTGAATTACGAATTCGCGTAAACTTTGGGTTAAAGAAATATATCAGCTTTTTATAACATTTAAAATTTTAGACTACCTTCTCATAGAATACTGGATCAAATTTCCTAATATTCTGTGACAAAAGGAAACTTGTATTTGCATCGTATTATATCCTTATATTTAATTTAATATAGTCCTGGAAGAGGGAGGTTGTGGTACTCCCACGTCTATCATTCCACTTGGTCCAGTTATGGCAAATCTCTATTCCTGAAAACAAAATCAGTCCGGTATTTCTCTTGTTGCGTCAGAGCCATTTCAATTTAAATATTTCTCAACTCTGCACTAAAATGATAAAATTCTGTTTATGATAGAAACAATGGAATTCAAAATTAAGAAAACAATAAATTAATTTTTTAAATGGAATGTTAAGTAACCATTGCTTGAACCGTTGCTAGAGTTCTTATGGAGAACTTACACTTCTTGTTGTTTCAGTCCATTCCTTAGATTTCGTTGTTCATGTTTAAATTGTAGGATTAAATGAAGATGATCTGGACGATGGATCTGAGTAATGATTATCAAAATTTCTACAATTCCCCCAGTTAAATAACTATTACTGTTCTGCCTTCTGTTTTAGGGACGATTTCTTTCAATACTCTAATATTCTTGTCAAAAATATTTCCGTTAATTTCGGTGCAACATTTTCGTCTCATCCTCTTCTTGTTGCCATCCTCCCCTTCTTTCCCCTCCCCTGATAAAAATTGCGTCACTCTGGGAACGAACCGGCAACTCCGCGCCAGCCAACTGGTGGAGTGTTCGCCGAGAGTTTGAATCGCGCCCAGAACCTGGACACCGAAACTTCTCTTTCTCGCTTTACATTCTTTATTTTTATTTTTTCTTACATTCTCACTTTTTTCTTAGTTATAACTGTTTTCGTTTTCGTTCACTAAAAACTTAACCGTTCTGTGACGGCATCGTTCCAAATCGAGATCCTTTAAAAAGGTCTTCCCCGCGTCCTTACCTTCCTGACGTCTGGTTCATGTGCCGTGCGTCCCCCCATTCACGTGAGATGT
This sequence comes from Gryllus bimaculatus, assembly GCA_017312745.1. Lineage (NCBI taxonomy): Eukaryota > Metazoa > Arthropoda > Insecta > Orthoptera > Gryllidae > Gryllus > Gryllus bimaculatus. The sequence continues at coordinate 1,092,513 of BOPP01000029.1, forward strand.
TACCGCTAATTTATTACGAATGTAGAGACTCGCGCCAGAGGTTATTGAGGGTCATTCAAAAAATACGTTCTCTTTGAGGGGAGGAAGGAAGCTTCCACGACTGTGACGAAGATGAATGACATAGGGAACGGGTTGGTGACATATTTCCAGATTTTTTGTATTCCTAATTTTGTGCTAATGCGGTAGCTTGAAAGTTGGCACATAACTGTCACATATTACATCTTGCCTGTAGTTTTTGTGAACGTTGCACACTTACCGTCATTGCTCTGTACGTCGAAGATCAGTATACACACGTTTGTAGAAATCTATGTAAATTATCTCATTCTTCATTCTTCATTCTATGTTAATATTGATATTTCAGAGGAGGCCATTATTTCAGAGTTGATGTTGTTGTTGTTATTATTATTATTATTATTATTATTATTATTTGTTTGTTTTATTGAATACACACATTTTGAGCGTTTCGCGCTCTCTTAAGATTGAAATCCTACATATGTTATCAAGAATTCAACATACACTATATCTCCTACTACTCAATGAACTGCATGCTTCAAAAGTTTCACCTCGATATGAATTTTTCCATAACGCATGAAAGTTGCTCGTGTTTTACCCATACTAATTAAAGGTTAGCCCTATTTTGCAAAATTCCATCCAAAAGAGAAACTTAAATTCACCATAACAATGTGAAAAACAAATGTCTGAATATGAAGTGGCAACGAATAGAGCGTCAAAAGTGGGGAGACGCGACTCCGACCAGAAACCCGGAATATCGTGGCATGGCATGCCATCCCGAGAATCATCTTCAGTGATAACCCAAAACTCAGGAACACTGTCAATACAAACGTACATACAAGATGTGTGATATATAACAAATGGAAGGTGTTATTGAGTTTGTTGCAAGTAATGAAAAGCTCCCTTTGCACGCCAGATACAGGAATACGTCTGGAGAACTTCACTTGGGACAGCTTTCGGCACTCGCCTATCCTTCCCAGCGTAGCCCATAGGCCATCCGTTTCATCTGATCCCGGGCGGGAGGGGGGGGACGGGTCTGGCGGATTCGCAGCTTTTGCACCGGGGTGCGGGGAAGTAAAGCGGTGATAATACCAGGATAATACGGGGTCAGAGTGGTATGCTAACATAGACATTTTTGACTCTCGACGACGAAGATCGAAGGTCGAAGACTAGAGAGTTCAGCTTGTCCTCCCCTCTTAAAATGTTACCACTCTAAATGTATGTAAATTCAGTGGTTAGGCGGAAGAGCAGGCCCTATGGCCTGAGCTTCGCCATTAATAAAGACATTATTATTCAGCTTCCTATATTGAGTAAACCAAACGCTACCAACACCCAGTTCCACTAATCCAATTAACGCGGCTCACGTCGGCCTTTTGGTTTTGTAACTTCTGGAAACGTAGGCTAGCCAGCGTATAGTACGAGCCACCATACTAATGGTGATCAAATTTGGAAACACTCAGTAGACACAAACTTTCATTCGTTATTACTATAAAATAAGCACACACAGTGTTCGTGAAATTCTAATTTTTCGTATAGAAAAGACACCCGGGACCGATGTGTTCATCACTGACACGGGAGCACGGGAGCGTGATGTCGCGGTCCTTTCGAACCCCCACGCGAGGTGAAACTTTCGCCGAGTAGCAAGCGCCTGCTCGTTCAATCCCAAGCAGCTGATGTGCTCAGCGATTGTTAGCTTCCTTTCAGCAGTGCAAGGTCTGAAGGCAGCGAATGCACATTCGAGATTCACTAAATACCGCCCAATCCAAAGCAGCTGATGTGCTCAGCGATTGTTAGCTTCCTTTCAGCTGTGCAAGGTCTGAAGGCAGCGAATGCACATTAGAGATTCACTAAATACCGCCCAATCCCAATCAGCTGATGTGCTGGGCTAATTATTCGCTTCCTTTGATGCGTCAAACAGACTGACACAGTGGGTAGGTCGAGCACCGAACGTTCGTCGCTCGGCAAATAGCAATCCATCCGTCCACGCTACTCGCCGAAACCGAATGTGAGGTGTCGCTTTAAGTTGAGAACAAATCAAATCTACGAATATTGCGAAAAGAAATGTTCGAAAAAACAGTGGGGTTACTAATCACTCAGTGGCTGAGTCACAGATAATATGCAAGTTAGTGCTCTGTTATAATTACGACCTTCTTTGTATTTTGTACGCTAACGATAAATACCGTGTTCATAAATTTAGTGTGATAGATTTTATAATGATTACGTTTTATGAGACGTTTTTGAAAAGTTTTATCCATTACAGCCGTCTAAACCATTATTTATCTTGACAACATAAACAATCCATTTGTGAATCAAAACATTTAATTTCACTATTAGGAGTTTTAATTCACTACTTCTAAAATATTAGTACATCAAAGTACATAATTAGCAACTTTCATTTATGTATCCCTGTGAAAAAAATATGAACCAATGAAATGGGGACTACGGTTATAGTTATAATGATTTGTAAATACGTGATGAAAACTTGTAAAATAGTAATGGATAAAATAATGAATAGCATATAATGTATAGTTGCACTCGCTGATGACCTGGTCGTTAATGCAATTTTAAATAAAATAAATTTAAAAACATAATGTATGGCGCCCAAGAGTAAAATATTTTATTGTGAAAATGACCCCCTTCGACGCCTAACGTCGCTTCAAGAGCCAAATCTTCCACTCATGAATAAAATTTTATTTTACTCTGTTATAATATATATATTACTATTGCAGAAAATATCACTCCGTGTAACAGACATTATGCTTCAGGAAGTCTACAGCTGCCGAGAGTTTGTAATATATTGATCTAACTTCCTGATTAATATTTTCAATTGAAATGTTAATCTAGGGATTTTCTCACAATACACAAATGCCTAGATTTTAGCTAGTAAACTCTATTAGCTTGATGGAGCTCATAAAAAGAACTTGGGGCAATCAGAAGTAGCACTAGCTACAGCTTGACTCCAGCAATACTATAATGTTAATGTTTCAATTTTGTTCAAAGCGTTACTTATGTTATTTTCAGCATATATGTCTTGTTCTTATTTACAGAAATCTGAGGATAGTATCAAACCGAGAGAAACCCAAGGATTTCTTCAAGATCTGCATTCAAGATAACACACACGTCGACGAAACTCGAGGTATTAACAGTTACGAATTGCAAGAAGGTGTGAGGGATTTGGGTTGCAAGAGGATGAGAGAACTAATAACTTTGTCTTGTTACTGCATTGAGTTCTTTATGAACTAGTCCTGGTGAAACATCTATACATTATATTGCGATTTTAGGGTGACCGGAAGGAAACTTAGCTTCGCAAATAAGCTCTTAAGACAATTTTAAGCATATTTTGTCTAATAAACTAGACACAGAATTTAAAAAAGCACCCAATTTACACAATTCGACTGATTTTTTTAAATTTCTGAATTAATTTTTCTTTCTGAACAATATTAATTTATTTTTAAGTAATAAACAATTTACATGTTATCGTAGTGCTTCTATGCTTCTGTAGTGCAAATTTTTGCCTAGAAGCATTTTTTCAAACACACGTTTGTGTGCTTACAGCGGCGTAGTAATGCGGAATATTCAAGTAGTTTATGAGACAAAATATGCATAAAATGTCATAAGAGCTTATTTTCAAAGTTTCGATGTTTCCTCCCAGGGCACTTGTGTATTGCGAGCTTAATTAGTGTGGAACACGAATAGCGAGACACTTGTAGGAGTTGGGTGAAACCGTCCCGAAAGCAAGTGCCAACGTGGCCCGTACAGCTGGAGCCACCCGGCTGGGCGGAGGTCCCTGGCGGCCGTGGCGGGGAGTGGTGGAGACCTGGGAATCCTCGTCTGGCGAGGAATGCGTTAAGTATCCCGAGCGGCGGTGGGGCGGGGTAACCCGAGCCGGGACAGAAACAATCATAAACGCCTCCTCCTTCGCGGCCGCGCGGCGTTTTTGTTCCGGCGGCGGAAGGAAGAGGGGAGCGGGGCCGGGGAGGGGAGGGGGTGGCTTTGAGTAGCAGTTAGTTCCTACAAGCGCTTTCTCCGTGGCTTTCCACAATATCTCCCGCAATGCTGCGCTACCAGTACGCAGATGGTAGACCAGAACTCGCCCTGAGATGGACGCCTTCGCGATTTTCTGGTCCGAGACGACTACGGCACTACTGCCTTACCGATCTTGGTTATCTGACTGGTCTATTTGTTATTTATTATATTCATAATATTTTTTTAAAAATTTGATACATATTGTAGTTTTTATAATAATTTTATATTTTAATTAAGATGATTTTGATTATGAAGTGCTGTTTTGAAAATGCGAATATAACAGTTATTTTACTCTCCATGCTGTTCTGCACTAAAATTGGAATGATACAGAAAAAGTTAGTATATTTCCACCGCATCATTTTGCCAGCAAACAGTACTACATTGTTGCCTCTTTCAAATCAAATTCAGTTCTCGTTCCATTAATGGTCTTCGTAAAAAGTTTTGTAAAGTTTTCTCCCAAAATTCCATTTATGAAATTTTTCTCCTAGAGTCCCATAAATTTTAAGCACGATATCGATCAGTAACAGTTATTTTTCGAGAATAATATTGTTATCTGTGAAACTGATAGCTTACAAGAGTTTTATTTCGCCTGAAATTGATCCTCCAGTTTCTTGGAGTTGTTTCCATGTGTTCTTAACCGTCCAAATTCCATTTTAGTGTTCGAATTTTATTGCTTCGTTTTCAAGAGATCTGACGATGAGATGTTCTTATTCAGTGACCTGATTTTAAAGTTATTTATTGCAGTTAACTTCAGAAAATCTAAATCCTTTCATAGTTATTATTATATTTATTATTACTATTTTCCTCTATATCACGGCTTAAGATGTTATGAGTCGACTGAATATAAAATATACTACAGATTGTAACTAGCTACCTAGAGAGCAGATCTACTGACTGTCAGTGCTTATACAATATATTTTACAATATGTGAGCTGTTACAAATAAAGAAATTTCTTGCACTTTCCAGTCTTTTTAATGACCTGCTAGTTTAGACATGTTCTTACACAAATTTTGCTGAACAAATCCCATAGTTCCCATGACTATCGGTACAACCTGTTCTTTACTCCCCACATTCGGCGGACCTCGATTTCCAAATTCTTGTACTTAAGACCTTTCTCTGCCTTCCGTTTTTAATTTCTGAACCCCTTCGAATCTCGAAAAGAAATACTATTCAATTGCACATTAAAATACTACTCATCAGGTTACGAGCCCTTGAACACTTAAGATCGCTGTTGCCCATGATCGGTTATAAGATAACAATAATGATGATGAGAGAAAATAGTGGAATGAGAGAGAAAGAGGTAACTGGAGAATGTTGAGATAGCAAAACGAAATTTCACTTTGCTCAGCAAAAATTCCACATTAATTGGCCGGGAATGGAACACGGGTATCAGAGGTGGAAGGCATTACAAAGAGGCTAACCATTACATTTCGAGCCAAGTCCCTTTGTTTAAAGAATAAGAATTACGAATCCTTTACATTGAAAAAAAACAGATGTCCAGATAGGGTAGAAAGTATGCGTCCTTACCCGGTGATCACGATATCATCCCAGCATATGTATTTTTTGACATTTAAATCCCTGCCTTGCGTTGGCCTCTTCCTGCGCCCGTGCAGGAAGGAGGCGGAGGTTGGGGGCGGAGCGCGAATGAACCTAAGCGCTGCCACACGCGCGGGGGTGGGGGCGGGGGTGGGCCGATGACACCTGCAGGAGAGACCGGATGTGCAAGACATGACCGCGCAATAAGACAGGCCCCGTTCCGCAGCATGCTAACAGTGCGCGGCGACAGCGTCAGACTACAACCAACGAACGGTTCAATAAACTGCCTGCGTGGTTCCTGCTGCAAACAAAACATCTCCTCGTAACACTACAGAGCGTTAATAGTGCTGACTTTAAAAACCCGGACCGGCAAAGGTGACTCAGAGCATCAATTGAAGACATTTGGAATGCCTCTGATCGGAAGGACCTGGAGTTCCAGGCAGGATGTTTGTTATTAATTATGTTCCTGAATTTTTAAAAATATATATTGCATGTTTTATAATAATTTCATATTTTAATTAATATGATTATGATTATGATGTGCGTTTCTGAAAACACGAATATTACCGTTATTTTACTCTGCATACTGTTCTGCACTAAAATTGGAATGATACGGAGAAAGCACGCTTTTAAAGAATAATTTTGGCAGCCAAAATTATTTTATTATTGTCTCTTCAGAATCAAATTCAGTTCCCGTTCCGCTAATGGTCTTTGTAGAAAGTTTTATAAAGTTTTTCTCCATAAATTCCATTTATGAAATTTTTCTCCTAAAGTTCCATACATTTTAAGCATGATATCGATCAAGAACAGCTATTTTAATAATATTGTTATCTGTGAAACTATACTTACAAGAGTTTTAATTTCGCCTGAAATTTGATCCTCCAGATTCTTGGAGTTGATTTTCTAACTGTTCTTAAGAACCGTCCAATTCCATTTCGGTGTTCGAATTCTTATTGCTTCGTTTTTCAAGAGATCTGACGATGAGATGTTCCCAGTCAGAGTTATTTATTGCAGTTAACTTCGGAAACTCTAGATGCTTCCATAGTTTTATTATTATTATTATTATTATTATTATTATTATTATCTTCATCACGGCTAAAGATGTTATGAGACGGCCGAATATGAAATGTATTCCAGGTTGTAATCTTTTGTGCAAAGTGTGAGCAGTTACAATCAAGACATTTTCTGCACTTTCTAGTCTTTTCATGACCTGCGAGTTAGCCATGTGGCAGGATTTTCGACAGTATCTTGTCAGTTAGATTGAGTTCAGACTTCTGTAGGTGAATTCTAAAGGCCGGCTGCTTTGATCGGTAATGACGGATCTGAACTTCACTTTTCCAAATGATATCATTAAGTGTAGACCCAAACTTCATACCAACAATATGGGGAGATGACTACATTAATTGTTTTTTAATGATTTAATTAACCTCTTCCTTACGAACACGAACAAAAATTAAGAACTGGGAATATACATATTTGAGAATTAATTGAGTTCATTCATTCTTCAAGACCTCCACCAGCAACACATCCAGACCAGATAATCCGGATCACCAAAATTCATGAAAACTCATTGCGCTCTCTATCTACAATGTTATTGACCCTATTGGCCCAAAGATATGGAAGGCGTGGATTTCGGTTCAAATAGAAAAATACGCACTGGAAAAATATAGAAAAATTTAAAGCAAAGTAAGGTGGATATCATCAAGCTTCTAAGCGCATGCTTGACCAATAGACAAAGAAAACCCCAAGCTTGATTATAGACAAAGAATAATTTCGTAAGCTGTTCTATGAACAGTACGCACGGACCAAGTAAGGGATGGGAGCTGAGTGAGACGTAATTGTTAAGAGAGACAGAAGGGCCGGATTCTATCCTCACCGGGGCTTGTCGTGGTTTCTCTGGTCATAAGACGAATGGTGGGATGGTTCCAAAAATGTGCCGATTTCATCATTTCAGCATCATCATTTCAAACCATCCCCGAGAGCTTACAACCTTGGGGAGTAAAAATGAAATCAGCATTATGTGGTGATCCCCCGATAGAAAAGTAAAGAAAACCACTCCGACAATCATGACTGAGCCTCGGTGGGATGTGCGCATCGCGTGGCCCCATGATGGCCAATTCGCGAAACAAAAAAGAAAAAAAATATATAGTTATTTTGTTTCGACATCTAGGAAATCTGACTCTCGACCTGCTGTATTAAAATTTATTTGTATTCTATTTTCCGCATTTTTTTTCTCGATCCTCGGGTCCTTCGTTTGAAAATGTCAACAGATTTCTTCATAGAGTCTAAATGTGTTACACCACGGCAGTGCACATGTTTTGAAACCTGCTTTTATATTTCTCTCTGATCTCTCAAGAACACCGGAAATAGATAATATATGTCTTCCGTGTCAATATGTTGAGCGTTCCACGCCAGTTATTTTTTTAGATCAACACAGAAACATATCTTTTAAAAATAAAAGGTAAACATGTAAGCCAAGTCCAAGGAAAATACAGAAATTTTTTGTCAAATATTTGTCAGGAAATGAGAGTTAATTAAACTTTTGTAAAACATATGCCTCAACATTCTTATTGTTCGGTGAAGTACTCGTAGGTCTATAAGTGATCTTAGTGTTTATAACTGTTGTAGTATGAGTTCTACTTTTTGCGTATATAATTTTTAACGTGCAAAATATTTTAATGCGAAAATTTGACTTGGGTTTCATGATTTTCAGGGAATAATATTTTTCAGAGTTTTTCTCAAATTAGTTTTCTGCTTGATCGTTTGTTAGAAAAATGATATATTCATTCCTTGAATCGTACCAAATATTGTAAGAAATAAAAATGAAAATAAAGTATGAGAACACGACAGAATTTATTATCAATTTCAAATATGCGTACGACAATTATAAAGAATTTGAATAAATTAAAAAATCTTTGTCTTTAATACAAGCTGAGCAAAGAATTCCCATTACACTGCACACTATGCTCTGAATAAGAAGTACGTTAAACTATAGCTCGTATTGATGGAATTCCAGCTAATAATTTAAACTTTTTCTGATAAAATTATTTTTACGTTGTAATCGATACAAGAACAGAAAACACATTAAACACACAAAGTTGAATAATTATTCTTGTATACCATTACAAAACCTTTTATTTTTACTACTCTTGTACGACGAAACATTGAATACAAATTATTTCATATATTCTAGCTTAAAGAATATTGGATACAATAAAAATGTTCTACATTCATGATGCTTACGTGTGCGGATGTTTCACGCTTGTTTTAGTAAATGTTCAAAGAAATCTGTATAAGTCATGGTATTAAATATTTACTATATTCTTTTACATGTTTACTATTTCCACTTCTTCGCTAGAAGACTTTCTTCATCGTTCGATGAACAACTTAGTATGTCTGGTGTTCAGGAATAGTAATATCAAATTGTGGTATATGCAAGTACTTAGAAACCGAAGTTCTTTTGAAGATCAGAATATCATTGAAATAATGTGTAAAAAGGGCTTATAAATTTTGTAAATGAATTGCTTCTACTAATTGTTTCAAAAAAGAAATTCGATATTTATTCAGTTTCTCCATTTTAATTCTTATTTACACCAATATCTGTTTATGATGTATGTGTAACGTAACCAATCAATTGCCCTCCATCACTTGACGACCCCACGTGTTCGGTTTCGATGGCAGTTTATGCTACTAGAGTACTGTTACGCCACACGCAATGGCATCAATTGATCGATAAACCGCCTGAAAAATCTACGATGGAAGACCTTCCCATGGTCAGAGAGTCTAAAGGTAGAATATATTCCTTAGAATGATAAACTTCGTACACCTAAGTTTGGTGTTGTACTTCTACAACGTAGTGACGTTCAAAAGTACACTGTTAACACTGAAGACGTTTCTGTCTATATAAATCAGCTAAAACCCGCCTTAAACGGTATTAAGAGTGAGTTTTCTCCCGCAACTGGAATTTCGTGTGACCCTGGCTCTGGTGCACTGCCCTCTCGGGGAGGCTTAGAACAAGCGGCCGCTCAGTGCGTTAAAGAGGAGGGGGATCGGAGGGGGGCGGGGCAGTCGCGGGCAATCGCACTGGAGGCGCGTGCCCCCTCCCCCTTCCTCCCTCCGCCACCACCTTCCCCCTCGCCCTGCCGGTCACCGCAAAAAGCTCAGCGCCGTCCAGCGGTGGGTGCGTTACAGCAACCCTGAGACGAGATCTGGCCCGGCACAAAGAAAGTGTGTGGGGATGTGCACAAAATTCTACTGACAATGTAATGTCTCAATCTTCTGAGCGTTACGTTACGTTTTCATCGAATTTCCGTCGATATTTTTTACTTTGAAAAATAATGGACTTCCTCCACAACAAAATAAATAATTTAATTTCAAGACATGTGTCTACAATTCACATCTTCAACAACTTCTTAAATACGTGTAATTTATTGATTCTTAGTGATCCGGGTGCGTCAACTGCAGAGGTCGCTAGTCCCCTAAGTGTAGTGCATGTTTCACGTTCGTAAGGAGGCTGTGTTCTTCTCTTAAACTCATTGAAGTTATTACTGTAATGTTCCTAGCATAACATATCCTAGCATAAACTGATATTCCCGTGGATCTGAAACGATTTTCAAACTTGCAAAGCATTCTGCTTGTTTATTTAGGGATTTTTATCATAATTCCCCGTTGCTAGAAGATACGAAAACCCGCCGTCTTTTAACATGCTACCCCTTTGCTTTAAGGAGACAACTGACAACGGCAATCCTCTACGAAGAATTATTTATACTTATATATTATTTATTTGTTCACGAAAAAAGAGCAGCTGCAGTGTATCAGAGTCATGATACTGTTTGAAGTTACCTTGTTTGAATGGCCAGCCCCTGAACTATGTAAGACAGCATTGTACGCTCAGTATTATGCATAGTGAACATTCTAATATTCCGAAGCGTTAATATTATATATGGCCGAAAATCAAATAGCTACTTTAATTTTATCGTGGAAAAGTATTTTGTCTCTCTTACTTCTATAGTATTTTACGTAGATTTCGAGTTACTTCTTTTGCATCACCCACGCTTCAGAGCAAGATTCCCAGATGCATCAAATCTCCAAAAAATGTAACATGTCTCATTTTGTTGAAGAGACCCAAATGGGGTCCACTTGCCCCACCTGCTCCCCACCATTTCCGCACTGCCCCCTAACCATCCTCTCAAAACTGTTGGGGCAGTAGACTGTTCCTGTCATTATCAGTCTCCGGATTTCTTTATTGTGTAATTACCGTTACCTCCTGTCATTAAACTTTTGCCATTTCTATGACATTGTGTACTAAACTGGTCAAAAAGCTCAAAAGCACCCAAATTTGCATGGTGTAACTATGTCATGTTTTTTTTTTAATTTCTTGTGTAATATTTTGCTTCGTTTAATGCACTATTTACGCTTATTGAAGCTAATTTTAAGTTTAATTTATTCCGCAATGATTAATTGAAGTTATGTATTGGGTCAATTCAGAGCTGGATTTTTTTTATTGGAGAAGAAAAGTAAAGTGTGGCACCTTTTACTAAACAAAGAAATTTCTTCAATAGATATATGAATATGATTTTATTATGCGCGTATTTATTATGTATTAAATATTTTGTTGAATGTATTTTCTAATCTTACTATTGTTCACTTGCTGCGAGTAATATTAAAACTCCCTTAATAAAGAGAATATTTCATTGAAACGAAAGTTAAAATATGGTAATATTATAAAATATATAAAATATTTAATGCTAATTAATATTTTAATTATTGATGTTTAGAGTTTCATTTTAGACTTAACATCTAAATTATGATTAAAAAACAGTTGGGAGTCCCTGATTGGTGGAGGTATCTGGTTTCAGTACATCTACACCGCTCTTGAAACAGTCCCTGGACAAGTCCGAAACACGGAGTCGTAGGACCGGCAAAGTCTCTCCCCCTAAGCGCAATTTCCCTTGCACTATCCTTGCCACCTTGCCCAGTGGCTTCGCCTCCGCCCATGGCCCCAAGACGCGCGCTCAAATTGGCCGCCTCTGCCTCCGTCGCCGTGACGCAACTCTCACAAACCCCTCGTCCGTACGCCGCCTTCTATCCTGATTGCCTAGTTGTAGATCTGAAGACTTTCGGTGGTTGGAGATGTTCAGGTGTCTGAAAATAATTGTTACATACTTCCAGGACATGTAAGAGGTCGATAATGATAAGTTTTTGCCAATGATCTTCTAGTGAGAAATTTTATATAACGGAGTTGCACATGTACATATGCCCCTGATTGGTAGGCAACTAACCATGCGTTGGTGTTTCGACATCCTGAAGCTTTCAAGGAGACTACATGACCTGAACATTTTGGCCAATATATAGGCAATATATGACACTGCGGTATATCGGGAGACACTTGAAGCTAGCGAACTTACTGGCCCGACCTGTCATAACCATTGTGGTATCAAGTTCGAGGTGTATAACTTTGAACATATTTTAGTTACTTATGTTTACGATTAACGATTACGTTTACTTATGTTTTACGGAGAGATTAAAATATTTTTTGGGTCGTTATTATTTTTTTACATGGCTAGGAATTTGTGAGTAATGTTTCATTGCACAAATTATGAAATTTAGAAGAATAGTGTATTTCCCCGAAGGGGAAGCCAATGGTTTGAATGATTGATTAATTGATTGCCACTGATTCCGGGCGCGTCAACTGCTAAGGTTCCGTAACTGTAGTGCTCGTTTTTTGCTCGTGAGGTGGCGGTGTTCTTGCGCCGTTGGATAGCGAGATCCGCTGCCGACATACCGTCGGCTAGCGGGGTTTTCCCCAAGCAGATATCTCCCTCCACCGGGCGCCGTCCCAAGCCGGGACACGATCAAAGCTTCCGACCGGTCTCCCAGCATGTGTGGTAGTGTGGTGCATGTACGTGTGTGTGTAAGGGGGGAGGCGAGTGCAAGGAATGGGAAAGGATAATCGCGCGCGGTCTGTGGCCCGTTGAATACGCTGATCGAAGAACCACGGAAAACTACCGATCATATTAGCTGGCCATATGAATTCACCTCCAAACAGCGCCTGAACTTGACCTAGCTCTACAGCTGGCGCCGAAAGGCCGCCACAGTGGGGACTCAAACCCTAGAACCTCCCAGTCAGTTGATGCAGATGCTGGCTCTGAGCTAAATCAGCCGGTCTAAACACGTGCTCATTGCGTGTGTGCTTTAATCTACATTCACTCCCACCCACTCAGACGACCAAGGATCGGGCGAACGTTTCCCCGTGTTGCTGGTCGCAGTCGCCTCCCGCAGCCCTCAAGCGCCCTCTCCGCCACGCCTACCGCCCCCGCCGCCTCTCCCCGCTGCAGCCCGCGCCATTAATCTCGCAGCGGGTTTGGCGCCCCACCTCGCCGCCCCCACCCTCCGCCGTCCCGCCACCCTGCCCCCGGGCCGGCCCATTGTGGCAGCGCGCGGACCGGTTTCCCCCTCGCCCGCTAGGAGCCTTCGCCGCCGGGCGCCGCCGCCGCGCCCGCCCGCCGACGCGCCCGCGCCGCCGCAGCGTTCCCCGGGGGAGACCCGGTTTTGGTTCGTGCTGCCTGCCGCCCAGTTCCGTGTCCCACGCCGCCCCGCTGTCTGCCCCACAGCCGGTCCCGCCTCCACAAGCGCCCAGCGCCGGAGGAGCCCCTCGCGACGCCAGCTAGCCCTAGGACCGTGGCATCCGCAGAGCGCCCGTCGCCCAGCGCAGCCCAGCCCCCGCCCGCCGTAGCGACGGGTGGAGTAAGCCAGGCGCGGCTGCGTCCCACACAGCCGAACAGCGCGAGGGGATCTGCGGTGACTCCGCTTCGGCGAAATTTGCGTTCGAGCTTCACTAGTGCCGACCGCTGTAGCAGAGAGAACGTGCAGCGATTTTGCTCTGTGGTCGTGTGAGTTTGATGTAGTGAGCGGCCTCAGTATTTACACCACTGCAAAGAAGAATTTGTTCGCGCCCTTGAGTGATGCCGACGGTGGGTCGTTTAGTGGTGAAAATCATATTGAACTTTAGACTGGATGATTTGTTATTGTAGGTAACTAAGTACATTAGTGTAGGTAAATAGGTGTGATTATTGTTGGTAAACACTCTGCATCGATGCCAATGCTCTTGTTGCGAATGAGAGAGAGACCGCATACGCGCGGGAATCTGTGTTTGGCTTGGATTCAGCAAAATTTGCGCACGCTCCTTATGATCTCGCTGTAGTGACTTTCGTAACCATCAAGTGAGTGTAGCTGCCCAAACTTTTGCTGAAAATCTCAGTGAGAACTCGCGAATTTTCGAAATGTGCGTTTAGTTTCCGCTGCCTAAGTTTATTCTGCTGCCGAGAAAAATGAATTCGCGTCGTTGGGCGATTTCAGTGGTATTCGTAGTGAAATCGGTTCTGTAGTTTGCGGTTATTCTTGGTGTTTCGTCCCCAAACAATCCGCATCGACGCAAATTCATTTTCTTCCGTTGCTGTGTCCAGGGGAGCCAACGCGCGAGAGTCGCTGGTGACTCGCGTCTCTTCCGCTGAAATTCGCTTTCGCTCCGGTCACACTAGTGACTATACCATCAACACCATCATCATCAATCCATGGCTGAAATTCGCTGAAAAGCTCTATCTGTGTTTCTACTCGTGATGGAAATTTGCCGTGTGTTTGCAGGCCGAAATGTGCGCGTTGTATCGTGGGCGGTTAACGACATGCTACCGCTGCGGAGAAGCTTTTGTGGGAGTCGTTAGGCAATGCTCGATTGGACGGGTAGTGAACTTCGTCGTTCTATTGGGACGGAGATTATTCGGGTGATCAGGCGGTGATGCCTGTGAATACGTTTGCTCTGAAGAAGGTACCGGTGCGTACTGGTTGGTTTGCGTATATTCTTGTTTCCGGTTACAAACAGACTGCAATGGTGCTAATGCATTTGCTGCCATCGAATAGTCGATGGAGTTTCTCTGAAGATTCCCACTGTGAATGAATCAAAAGTGAGCTATGTACCACCGAGAGTCCGATCGCTCGGATCCCAAACGTGCGGAGATTCATTAGGTCTCAAATTCATTATAAAATGTTTATCGTCATCCCTCTGAGGAACATTCCGTGTCCTGTTCGGTTGCTGACAAGCGTAGTGTTTGACGGCAAGGAAATAGTTCTGTTCGCTAATCACAGCGAATTATTAGACTGGCAATCGGTGATCTGTCGGGTGGTTTGTCCCTGCGCTAGTGGTAGTGATTGCTTGTATGCTGATGTTGCGTGCCATTTCTACACGTTTCTCCCTGGTACCCAACTCACGGAAAAGGAACACACTGATAAATGCGTGCGAATACTGCTCTCTAGTAAGCACGCAACGGTGAATAGCTGCAGGTGATTCCGCTGTGCCAATGTGTCGGGACCCGGCGCGCGTTTCGGCAGGGAACAATAATGTGCGCATCGCCAATTTCGCGCTGTGGCTTGGTTCGACACTTGCCGAGTGCAAAATACTGTTCGCGGCGACTCGACTAGACGTTCGTGACGAAGAGGGGAAGGCGCTAGTTTTCTATCTCCGGGTACCGGGATGAAAATTTGTGGTGCAAAAGGTGAATCCGTAGTGGTACTTTTTTCCGGAATTTCGTACTTACCCTGTTATTCCATCATCGTTCACGTCAAATATTGTATTTGTGGTTAATTGAAAGAGAAGACCTGTGGTCTGAGCCACGCCGTTAATAAATATTATTATTATTATTATTATTATTATTATTATTATTATTATTATTATTATTATTATTATTATTGTTATTGTTATTTTTCCATTAAATCATTAATCCGTCAAGGTATAAAACCATAAGGGTTAAGTTCCGGAATCGTTATAAGGAATGAGCATTTACGACGATTCTTCGGAAATACGTGTTGTTTTCTAGAGGTATCAGTGAGTAGCCGCAACCTATTCTAATGCAACGCCTGCAATTGTTCGGCTGGTGGTGATATCAGAAGCTTGCGCAGCCATTCGAGAGCAGAGCGTTTACGACTGTTTTAACGACTTTTCGGGCAAAATTTCGGAAAATCATTACGAAATTTTCAATTGCTTTCTTCTCGATATTTCAAAGGCATTGTTATTTGTTTACAACAATTTTATAACAAAATGAAAAATGAGTGCAATTATCAGTAAATTGTTAATGGAGCAAACTTGAGGACTTGAAAAAAACACTGAAAGATGTTATTTTGTGACGAAAATGTTAATGCTTTGTGATCGGTGGGTAACGTGTATTATATATCTATCGTATTTACCCTGATTATCACTGATTGTCAGATCTATCAGATGTGCAAATCACGCTGTAGTCGAATGAGAATATGTTTTAGATTTGCCGATGTAGTTTGTGTGGACTGGTTATTATGCTTGGTCCCATTACAAAATTCTTTGCCTAGCAAAAATATAAATTTGGGTCCGAACTTCCGCTCATATTGTTGTTCCGCTGTGTTTGTTCAGTCGGAGCCGGAGATCACAGTGGTGTCTCCCTTCTCCCAAAAATTTTGTTACTTTTCTTTTGCAGTTTTCCTTGTGAAATCTCGTGATCGTGTATCCCGAATTTTCAGGTTGTGAATTACTTCGGTAATTGACACCATGGAGATTTCAAAAGAAATGATGTTTGCTTTTGTAGTTTGGTGTATGTACGTTTAAGAATCTCTTCATTGGATACACACCTCCGTATTCGTGAACTCCTGGAATCCTTAGGCGTTGGTTGCGAGAATGATGGGGGGTCTCTACGCAAAGACTTAATGCGAGTGTATGTAATGAATTGTTTGGTTGATGTTTCTCGGCAAGCCAACTGCTTTAGTCATTAGTCCCATGAGTAGTGAATGTTTTATCCCGGGAGGTTGTGGTAATTCCTTCCCCGCATGAGTAGTAAATGTTTGTTTTATGCCGGGAGGTAGTAATGATTCCTTCCCCACTGGATGGTATGATCAACCAGTGGCGAATCCAGGGGGCGGGGTCATGGGGACCATGCCCCTCCCAAAAGGCCTAGAGGTTTCGTTGGTTACCGTCCTTTATTTCTCAAAACTGATTTAGATTTGTTAGAATTATGTAATTAGTTTTTTTTTAAATATTGTGTAGTATCATATATACACTACAAAAATATGCAATAGAATAACGAATATGTTTATTATGTAATAAAAATATATGATACCGCTCGCCTCCCCAAGAACAAACAAGACCGGCTAGATCTGTGTTTGGGTCCGATATCAACCTTCATGACGGTTTGAGAGGGTATTTCCTCTTCCCGTATTTCCCCCAGAAGGGCTATTCCAGCCGGGATAAACTAAGCGCCGAACTGGCCTTCGACGTGTGTAGTAAATGTAAGGGGGAGAGGAAAACAAGGAAGGGGAAGGAAAAATCACGCGTGGCCCGTGGCCCGATTGATAGGGTACTGCTCCGGCATTCGCGTGGTACAATTAAAGAAACCAGGGAAAACTACTGTTCGGGACAGCCGGGCGCTAGATGTCTTCTGCGGCTGAATATCTCTTGAAGTCTCACATGAAACACAATAATGTAATATTCTAAATCATACGTACTTACGTTCATCTTATTGTTCCCACGCCCGACTGTTGGGAAAGAATGAAGAGGCGTCCCATGATATGACTCAAAATAATGTGTACCCAGCAGACAAATTTCCCGCTTTTGCACGCGAGCCCGCTTATGAAAGAGTCTAATTGGTCTGTAACTGGCGAGTAAATACGAGCAGTGCGCACAGAGCGGACAGAAGACGCTTTGGCTGAGGGCTGTGGTGGCCATCCAAACGAACCTCGCAGCCTCTGTTTGTAATCACCCGACCACGTTTCTGTAGCGCGTCATAGATCTCACCGGCTACGCGCGCACCGACTTCCTCACAGCAAAGCTTCAGTTACATTACTTTACGCATGGCTGGTATTTGTTTTTCATGTTAATATTATGTTAATCGTGTAATGTCAGATTACTAGTATCATATGAAATTTGAAAAACATTTGAAAATGACCTCAGGAAACGACCTTCGGTGTCTGTCCTGACACCGTAATTCAGTGTTAATAACCTAATACAAGCGACATATTTTATTAAACTAACTTCTCAAAATAATGAAAATTGGAAATACATAATTTATATTTCTTGTTGTTTTAGAGATGTTATGCGTTAGTGCATTTATTATTCAGTGTAGCCTTTTTACAAGTACGATAGAAACAACAATAATAACTATAATAATAATAATAATAATAATAATAATAATAATAAAGTAAATATGTGTCCCAGCCAAAGTGATTATCAACAATGTGACAAAACAGGACACTGGCAATGTTTACAAACGTCGGCATAGACGTAAACACAATGAAATCGATCCTTCAATTTTAGAAGCCGTCTCCACTTTCCCGATTCCAAGGTAATTTGACCGTCCTTTCAAATTGGTTTTCAATCATATACCTTTAAAACTTAATTTCATAACAAGTTTGTGTTCAATTCTGTGATCCCTGCAACGAGATAACAACAGTTGTTTACCTGTTCACCTCGCACTTACGCAAAACAAACTTAAATCAAGCACCCTTTTGTTTGTAATATGATACGTTTTGATATATTTTTGACACAACCTTCAATTTTAAAATTATTCAAAAACAAATTAGGATTGATACATAGTTTAGCCTCATTAGAACATGTCTTAACCAATGTTACTGCAATTTTTATTTGTCTTCTAAGGCTTCTGTAGTGCTCCAGAAAAGTCTCTCCGCCCCGAGTAAAGTCACGGCTTCCTATTACAAATTGTATTTATATCGGTGGTAACCAAATTACTGAGTAACAAGTGAAGGGAACGACACTTCCAGCATCTGTTGTTATTGTTGATAAGTACGCAACTTACTTTTTCTTTTGATACATGTTACAGCTCGTGCTACCACGATAATTTCTGTTGCTATAGCACTCTCACAAGCACGGTGCGACTGTGGAGAGACTGTCGTGGCGCACTGTACGAGTATTAGCCGCGCGCGTAGAAAAGTTCTCGAACTTTGAGGAACGACGCCGTCTAGACCGCCCCTGTCGCGCCCGCTGCGAATCTCGTCCTCCCATGGCGGGCGTCGTCAGGTCCCGCGTACTCCCCTCTTCGCCCCGCCCGGTCCTCGCTTCGCCCCATCGTGTCCCGATAACGATCCTCCACCGTCCCGTCCGTCCCTTCCGTCCGTCCCTTCCGTCCGTCCCTTCTGTCCGTCCCTTCCGTCCGTCCCTTCTGTCCGTCCCTTCCGTCCGTCCCTTCCGTCCGTCCCTTCCGTCCGTCCCTTCCGTCCGTCCCTTCCGTC
>BOPP01000029.1:1111372-1126675 GCA_017312745.1 Gryllus bimaculatus
AATGTTTTCTGAAATAGTGTGCCGTTTATTGTTTTTTTGAATTGGCCAGCCTGAACTTAATGTAAGCACAGAAAATTTGTAACGCTCCGTTATTATCCCATAGTGGAACATCTTATTCCCAAGCGTTAAAATATTAATATTTGCGAAAATCAAATAGCTTACTTTATTTTAATGTGGAAAGTATTTTTGGTCCTCTTCCTTTAAACTTCTTATAGTTTTTTTTAACGTAGATTTTCGAAGTTACTTCCTTTTTGCATCCACCCACGCTCAAGAGGCAAGAATTCCAGATGCCAATCAAATCTTCAAAAAAAATGTAACATGTCTCATTTTGTTTGAAGAAGACCCCACATGTGGGTCCATTTGCCCCACCCTGCTCCCCACCATTTCCGCACTGGCCCCCCTAACCATCCTCCTCCAAAAACTGTTTTGGCGCAGTAGAACTTGTTTTCTGTTCCATTATTCAGTTCTCCGGATTTCTTTTTATTGTGGTAAATTTTACGTTACCTTCCTGTCATTACTTTTTGCCATTTTCTATGACATTCTGTGGGTAACTCACTTGGGTTCCCCACAAAGCTTTCAAAGCCACCCAATTTGCATGGTGTAATATGGTCATGTTTATTTTTTTAAATTTCCTTGTGGTGTTAATAATTTTTTGCTTCGTTTATATGCCAACTATTTCGCTTATTGAAAAGCTAATTTTAAGTTTTAAAATTTTATTTCCGCAATGATTAATTGAAGTTTTAATGTATTTGGTATTTCCAGAGTTGGGAAACTTTTTTTTTTTATTGGAAGGAAGAAAAAGTAAAGTTGTGGCACCTTTTTACTAAACAAAGAAAATTTTCTTTCATAGATATGAATATGAAATTTTATTAATGCCGCGGTATTTTTATTATGTATTAAAATATTTTTTTGGTTGATGTAAATTTTCTATCCTTTACTATTAGTTCAATTTTTGCTTTGCGAGTAAAAATATTTAAAAACTCCTTTAATAAAGAATATTCTTCATTGAAACGAAAGTTAAAATAATGGTAAATATTATAATATATAAAATATTCTAATGGCTAATTAAATATTTTAAAATTAATTGTGTTTTAGAGTTTCCTTTTAGACTTAACATCAATTTGATTAAAAAACCAGTTGGGGAAATTGCCCTGATTGGGTGGAGGTATCTGGGTTTTTTCGTTACATCTTACACCGCTCTTGAAACAGTTCCCTGGACAAAGTCGAAACCACGGAGTCGTAGGGACGGCCAAAGTCTTCTCCCCTAAACGCATTTTCCCTTTGCACTATCCTTGCCCCACCTTGCCCAGTTGGCTTCGCCCTCCCGCCCCATGGCCCAAGACGCGCGGCTCCAAATTGGCCGCCCCTCTGCCTCCGTCCGCCCGGACGCAAACTCTCAAAAAACCTCGTCCGTAAACGGCCGGGCCTCCTATCCTGATTTGGCCTAGTTGTAAGATCTGAAAAGACCTTTTCGGGTGGTTGGAGGATGTTGCAGCGTGCCCTGAAAAAATTGTTTCACATACTTCCCAGGACATGTTTAAAGAGGTCCCGGATAATGATAAGTTTTTTGGCCAATGATTTCTTCCTAGTGAGAAAATTTTTTAAAATATAAACGGAGTTGCACATATGTTAACATATGCCCCTGAAAATTGGGTAAGGCCAACTAACATGGCCTTTTGGTGTTTTTTCGAATCCTGAAGATTTCAAGGAAGCCTTAAACATGGACCTGAACTTTTTGGCAATATATAGGAAATATATGCCCAACTGCGGTATATCGGGAAAGCACTTGAAGCCTAGCGGAAACTTTACTGGCCGACTGTCATAACCATTGTGGTATCCAAAGTTCGAGGTGGTTATAACTTTTGAAATATTTTTTAGCTTTACTTAATGTTTTTACGATTTAACGATTTACGTTTACTTATGTTTAACGGAGAGAATAAAATTAATTTCTTTTTGGGTTCGTTATTAATTTTTTTAACATGGCCTAGGAAATTGGTTGAAGTAAATGTTTTTCATTGCACAAATTATGAAAAATTTAGAGAAATAGTGTTTTCCCCGAAGGGGAAGCCAATGGTTTGATGGATTGATTTAATTGATTGCCAACTGATTCGGGCGCGGTCCACCTGCTTAAGGGTTCCGTAAATTGTAAGTGGCTCCGTTTTTTTGCTTCGTGGAGTGGCGGTGTTTTCTTGCGGCCGTTGGAATCGGAAGATTGCCGCTGCCCGAATACCCGTCGGCCCTTTAGCGGGGGTTTTTCCCCAAGCCAGAAATTTCTCCCTCCATCCGGGGCGCCGTCCAGCGGGAAACACGATCAAAGCCTTCCGAACCGGTCCCCCCCTCCCAGCAATGTTGTGGTAAAAGTGGGTGCCAATGTACGTGTGGTTTGGTGTAAGGGGGGAAGGGCGAGTGGGCAGGAAGGGAAAAAAGGAATAATCCGCGCGCAGGTTGTGGGCCCCGTTGGAATACGCTGAAATCGAAGAACCACGGAAACAACCTACCGTCATATTAGCTGGCCATATGAATTCACCCTTCAAACCAGCGGCCTGAACTTGAAAACCTAGGCTTTAAGCTGGCGCCCGAAAAAGGCCCCGCCCACATTTGGGGAACTCCAACCCTAAGAAACTCAGTTCAGTTTTTTGATTGCAAGATGCTGGCTCTGAGCTAAATCAGCCGGTTCTAAACACGTTGCCTCATGCCGGTGTGTTGCTTAATCTACATTCACTCCCACCCACTCAGACGACCGCAAGGATCCGGGCGACGTTTTCCCCGGTTGCGCTGGTCGCAGTCCGCCCTCCGACAGGCCCCTCAAGCGCCCTCTTCCGCCACGCCCCTAACGCCCCCGCGCCTCTTTCGCTTGCAAGCCCGCCGCTTAATCTCGCAGCGGGTTTGGCGCCCCACCTCGCCGCCCCCACCTCCGCCGTCCCAGCCACCCTGCCCCCGGGCCGGCCCATTGGGGCAGCGCGCGGCCGGTTTTCCCGCCGCGGCCCGCTAGGCCGCGCCGGGCGCGCCGCGCGCCCGGCCCGCGAGCGCCGGGCGCCGGCGCAGCTTTTCCCCGGTGGTTGAGGAACGGTTTTTGGTGTCGGCTGGCCCTCCGCCCCAGTTCCGTGTCCCCAACGCCGCCCCGCTTCTGCCCCACAGCCGTCCGCGCCTCCCACAAGCCGCCCAGCGCCGGAGGAAGCCCCGTCGCGACGGCCAGTTAGCCCTAGGGCCCCGGGCATACTCGCAGAGCGCCCGTCGCCCAGCGCAAGCCCAGCCCCCGCCCGCCGTAGCGACGGGTGGAGTAAGCCAGGCGCGCCCTTGCGTCCCACAAGCCGAAACCAGCCGCGAGGGATCTGGCCGGTGGAACTCCCGCTTTCGGCGGATAAATTTGCGTTTTCCGCGCTCACTAATGCGACGTGTAGCAGAAAGACGAAACGTGCAAGCGATTTTTGCTCTGTGGTCCCCGTTGTGAGTTTTGATTGTAGTGAAGCGGCTCAGTAATTTAAAACACCACTTGCAGAAGAATTTGTTCGCGCCCTTGAGTTGAAATTTGCCGACGGTGGGTCCCCGTTTAGTGGGTTGGAAAATCCATATCTGGGAACTATAGACTGGATGATTTTTTGTTATTGGTAGGTAACTTAAAGTACATTAGTTTGTTTAGGTAATAGGTTGTTGATTATTGTTTGGTAAACCTTCTTTGCATCCGATTTGCCAATGCCTCTTGTTGGAATGGAGAGAGAGAACCGCATACACGCGCGGGAAATCTTGTGTTGGCTTGGGGGGTTTCGCAAAATTTGGCGCACGCTCCTTAAAGGAATTCGCTGTAGTGATTTGTAAACAATCAAGTGGAGTGTAAAAAAGCTGCCCCCCCAAAATGCTGAAAATCTCAGTGAGAACTCCGCGAAATTTTCGAAAAAAAAGTGGGGCGTTTTTTAAAGTTTTCGCTGCCTCAAAGATAAATTCCCGCTGCGAGAAACTGGTATTCGCGTCCGTTGGGTTAATTTCATCTGGTAATCGTGGTGGACTCGGTTCTGTAGTTTGCCCCAGTTTAATTCTTGGGTTGTTTCGTCCCCAAACACATCGCATTGTTCCGCAAATTCAAATTTTCCTTTCCGTTGCTGTGACCACGGGAAGCCCTAACGCGGCGGGGAAAGGGGTTTTTTCCCCCGGGGGCCGCGGTTTGGGGAAACCTTTTGGGGGGGTACTTCCAACGAATTGTTGCCCATGGGTGGGCCCGTTAGTGGGGGTTTGTTTCAGGGGCTTGCAAAATCCGCTTTTTTTTACTGCTCTTGTCCGGGTTCCAGAGACGGTAATTTCACTTTTTAATCTATTTTCACTTTTTCGTTAAGATATTTGGAAAATCAACTTTCGAAACCGTCCCTTCCTCCGCTGAAAATCCGCTTTCGCTTTTTCGGTCCACAACTAGTGACCCTACCATCACCCCATCTTAAGCAATCCCCATTGTTTTGAAATTCGCTGAAAAGCCTCCTAATCCCTGTGTTCTACTCGTGAATGGAAAAATTTTTGCCGTGTGTTTTTGGCAGGCGAAATGTTGCCGCGTTGTATCGTGGGCGGTTACGACATGCTAAACCGCTGCGGAGAAAGCTTTTTTTGTGGGAGTCGTTAAGGCAAATGCTCCGATTGGGACCGGCGTAGTGGAACTTCGGGGTCGTTCCTAGATTGGACGGAGAATTTATTCGGTGGATCAGGCGGGTTGAATGCCCTGTGAATACAGTTTTGCTCCTGAAGAAGTACGGTGCCGGTGACTGTTTTTGGTTTCCGTGATATTCTTTGTTTCCGGTTGTTACAAACAGACTGAATGGTTGCTAATGCATTGGCTGCCATGCGAATAGTCGATGGAGGTTTCTTCTGAAAGATTCCACTGTGAATGAACAAAGTGAGCATATGTACCACGAGGTCCCGCTCGCTTCCGGAATCCCAAACGTGGCGGAGAATTTCGATTAGGTTCAAATTTATATTAAAAACTGTTTAGACTCGTCATCCTCTGAGGAAATTCGTGTCCTGGTTTCGGCTTGACAAGCGTTGTTGCTTGACAAGCGTAAAGTTTGTTGAGGCGAAATAATTCTAAGTTGCTTCACACATTAGACTGGCTAATGGTGAATCTGTCCGGGTTGGTTTGTCCTGCCTCGGCTAGTGAGGTAGTGAATTGCTTGTATGCCGATGTTGCGTGCCATTCTAACACGTTTGCTCCCTGGGTAACCCGCACTTTACGGAACAGGAAACACACTGAATTAATGCGTGCGAAGTACTGCTCTCTTAGTAAGCACGCACAAGTGATAGCTGCCAGTGATTCGCCTTGTGCCACATGTGTGGACCGGCCGCGCGTTTCGCAGGAAAATAATGGTGCGGCATCTGCCAATCTTTCGCGCTTGTGGGACTTGGTTTCCGACCTTCCGAGATGCAAAAACTACTTGTTCGCGGCGACTCGCTACGTTTCGTGACGAAAGAGGGGAAAGGGGCTAGTGTTTTCTATCTCCGGGGTTTAGGGAGTAAAATTTTGGTGGTGCAAAAGGGTTGAATCCGTAGTGGTACTTTTTTTTTCCGGAATTTTTCGTAACTTACCGGTTTATTCCATCTCTCGTTCACGTAAATATTCGTATTTTGTGGTTTAATTGAAGAGAAGACTTGTGTACTGAAGCCATGCCGTTTAAATAAACATATTTTATTTAATTATTAATTATTATTATTATTATTATATTATTTATTGTTTGTTGGTTTTCTTTCATTTAAATCATTTAATCCCGTTACCAAGGTAAAAATAACCCATCAAGGGTAAGTTTTTCCGGATCGTTATAAGGAATGAAAAAAAAAAGCATTTTTACGACGATTCTCCGGAAATGACGTGTTGTTTTTTTCTAGAGGTATCAGTGAGTAGCCCGCACTATTTCTATCGCAACGCCTGCAATTTGTTCGGCTGGTGGGTGAATTATCAGAAGCCCCTTGCCGCCCAGCCATTATCGAGAGCCGAGCGGTTTTAACGACTGTTTTTAAACGACTTTTTTGGGGCAAAATTTCGGAAAATTCCATTACGAAATTTTCAATTGCCTTTTTTCTCGATATTTAAAGGCATTGTTATTTGTTAACAAAATTTTTATAACAAATCGAAAAAATGAGTGCAAATTATTCGTAAAATTGTTAATGGAGCAAACCTTGACTTTGAAAAACACTGAAAAGAATGTTTTTTTAGTGACGAAACATGTTAATGCTTTGGTGATCGGTGGGTATAAACGCATATTATATATCTTATCGTAATTTACCTGATTATCACTTGATTGTCCAAGAAGTCCCTATCCAGATTGTGCCACATCACGCTGTTAGTCCGGGAATGAGAATATGTTTTTAGACATTTTGCCCGATGTAAAGTTTGGTTGGTGGACTGGTTTTTTAATTCATGCTTGGTCCCCCTTTAACAAAATTCCTTGGCCTAGCAAAATATAAAATTTTGGGTCCGTAACTTCCGTCATATTGTTGTCCCGCTGTGTTTGTTTTCAGTCGAGCGGGAATCACAGTTTGGTTGGTCCTCCCTTCTCCAAAAATTTTTGGTTTTACTTTTCTTTTTGCAGTTTTTTTTTTCCTTGTGAAATCTCGTGATCGTGGTATCCGAAATTTTTAGGTTTGTGGAAATTACTTCGGTAAAATTGGACACCATGGGAGATTTTTTCAAAAGAAATGAAAATGTTTGCTTTTGTAAAAGTTTGGGTATATGTTTACCGTTTAAGAAATTCTCTTCATTTGGAATTAACACACCTCCGGTAATTCGTGAACTCTGGAAAATCCTTAGGCGTTTGTGCGCGAATGATGGGGGGTCCCTCTAACCGGCAAAGACCTTTAATCGCGAGTGGTATGTAATGAATTTTGTTTTGGTTTTGATGTTTTCTGGCCAAGCCACCTGTTTTAAGTCATTAGTTTCATGAGTAGTGAATGTTTTTTCTTTTTAATCCCGGGAGGTTTTGTGGGTTAATTCCTTCCCCGATGAGTTTAGTTAAAATGTTTTTGTTTTATGCCGGAGGCGTAAGTAAATGATTCCCTTCCCACTGGAATTTGGGTATGATCAACAGTGGGGGCGAAATCCGGGGGGGCGGGGGGGTTCCCAGGGGAATTGCCTCCCAAAAAAGGCCCTAGAGGTTTTTCGTTGGTTACGTCCCTTATTTCTTCAACTGATTTTAATTTGTTTAGAATTAAATGGGTTAAATTAGTTTTTTTTTTTTAAATATTGTGTAAGTATTTATATATACACTTAAAAAAAATATGCCAATAGAATAACGAATATGTTTTATTATGTTAATAAAAATATATAATACGTCGCCTCCCCAAGAACAAAACAAGACCGGCCTTTAAAGATCTGTTGTTTTGGGTCCCGGATAATCAACCTTCATGACGGTTTTTGGAAGAAGGGTATTTTCCCTTCTTCCCGTAATTTCCCCCCAGAAGGGCTTAATTCCAGCCGGGAATAACCTAAGCGCCGACTGGCTTCCGACGTGTGGGTAATAAATGTAAAAGGGGGAGAGGAAAACAAGGAAGGGGGAAGGAAAATGCACGCCGCTGGCCCCGTGGCCCGATTGGATAAGGGTAACTTCCGGCATTTTTCCGCGTGGTACAATTAAAGAAACCCAGGGAAAACTACTTGTTTCGGACAGCCCGGGGGCCTAGATTTCCCTTTGGCGGCTTGATATCTTTCTTGAAGTTCCTTCACATGAAACAAAATATGTTAAATATTCAATCAATAACGTACTTAGTTCCCATCTTATGGTTCCACGATCCCGAATGTTGGAAAAGAAATGAAGAGCTGGTCCATGAAATATGGGCTTAAAAATAATGGGTGTAACCCAGCAGACAAATTTTCCCCGCTTTTGCAACCGCGAGCCCGCTTATGAAAAGAGTCTACTTGTCTCGTAACCTGGGCGGGGTAAATTACGAAGCAAGTGGGGCCAGAAGCGGGACCAGAAGGACGCTTTTGGCCTGAGGGCTGTGGGTTGGCCCATCCAACGAACCTCGCAGCCCTCTGTTTGGTCCTCAACCCGACCACCGTTTCCCTGTAGCCGCGTCCATAGAATCTCCACCGGCTACGGCGCGCCACCGATTCTTTCAAGCAAAGCTTCAAGTTACATTAACTTTACGCATGGCTGGGTATTTGTTTTTCCATGTTAAATGTTATGTTAATCGTGTAATGTTCACATTTACTTAGTTCATATGAAATTTGGAAAGAAACATTTGAAAATGAACCTCAGGAAACCGAACCTTCCGGTGTTCCTGTCCCTGAAAACCGGTTAATTCAGTGGGTATAACCTAATACAAGCGGACAATATTTTATTAAAACTAATTTCAAAATATGAAAAAATTGAAATACATAATTTACTATTTTCTTGTTGTTTTTTAGAGATGTTTATGCGTTTAGTTGCATTTATTATTCAGTGTAGCCTTTTTTAAACAAGTAAGATAGAAACCACAATAAAACTAATAATAATAATAAAATAAATAATAAAAATAAATATAATAAGTAAATATTTGTCCCAGCCAAAAGTTGATTTATTCAACACTGTGAAAACAAACAGAAAACTGGCAAATGTTTTACAAACGTCGGCAAAATAAGACCCCGTAACACAATGAAAATCGAATCCTATCAATTTTAGAAAAGCCGTCTCCATTTCCCGATTCCAAGGTAAATTTGGACCGTCCCTTTCACAATTTGGTTTTTTTCACATCATATACCTTTAAAAATTAAATTTTCATAACAAAGTTTTGTGGTTTCATTCTGTTGATCCCTGCACGGAAAATAACAACAGTTTTGTTTACCTGTTTTTTCACCTCGCACTTAACGCAAAACAAACTTTTAAATTCAAAAGCACCCTTTTGTTTGGTAAATATGATACGTTTTGATTATATTTTTGACAAAACCCTTTCAATTTTAAAAATTATTCCAAAAAAAATTAGGATTGAATACAATAGTTTTTAAGCCCATTAGAAACATGTCCTTAACCAATGTTCTGCAATTTTTATTGTCTCCTAAGGCCTTTCTGGGTAGTGCTCCAGAAAAGTCCTCCCGCCGAGTAAAGGTTCGGCTTCCTTATTTAAAAATTGTAAAATTTAATATCGGGTTGGGTTAACTAAATTACTTGAAGTAACCAGTGAAGGGAACGAACACTTCCCCAGCATCTTGTTTTGTTTTCATGTGATAAAGTACGCCCTTAACTTTTTTCTTTTTTGAATACCATGTTACAAGCTTCGTTGCTTACCACGATAATTTCTGTTTGCCCTAGCATCCTCACAAGCCAAGGTTGGCCGACTGTGGAAGAGACTGGGTCGTGGGCGCAACGTACGAGTATTAGCCCGCGCGGCGGTAGAAAAAAAGTTTTTCTTCCGAAACCTTTGAGGAACGACACGCTCCGTCTGACCGGCCCCTGGGTTCGCGCCGCCTGCCGGAATCCTTCAGTCCCCTCCCATGGGCGGGCGTCGTCAGGTCGCCGCGTAATACCCCTTCTTCGCCCCGCCGGTCCCCTCGCGCTTTCGCCCCATCGTGTCCGCCCGATAACGATTCTGCACCGTCCCGTCTGTCCCCCGTCCGTCGCCCCCCAGCCCGCCGCCCAGCCGTCCCCGCCTCAGCCCCCCGTCCGCCCCAGCCGTCCCGCCAGCCCGTTCCCCGCCCCAGCCCCGTCCCCGCCCCAGCCGTCCCGCCGCCCCCGTCCCCGCCCGCCGTCCCGCCAGCCGTTCGCCCAGCCGTCCCGCCCCAGCCGCCCCCCAGCCGTCCCGCCCCACCGTCGCCCCCAGCCGTCCCGCCCCCCAAGCGTCCCGCGTTGCTTTTCCCATTGGTGCCCCTCCCTTCCTTGCACTATCTCGCCCGCCTCCGCTTCCCGTTCCACTCTCTCGTACAATTGGCTCGCTCGGTGGCCGTTTCTTCCTTGCTGAGCGGTCCCTCCTCCCCCCGCCTCTCCCAGTTTTCCTCTCGAACCCCTTACAATCGCTTTCCTTCCCAGCTTTTCTGCTTCGCCCGCCCGAACCCACTTCGTGTCCCGCCGTCGTTCCCCGCTCAACCCTCCCTTGGGCCCACGCTTTCCCAGCCGCAACAGCCCAACCCGCCCAGTCCCCGTCCGTTCCCTCGTTTTTTTCCCCTCTCACGCCCGCCACTACCCCCGTTCCCCTCCGCCCTTTGTCTTCGGTCCGTTCCTGCCCTTCTCCACCCCGCCAACGCCCCGGCCTCGCCGCCCAGTGTTCTTGTGTCGTGGCCGCGCCCGCCCTCCGCCCGCAGATAAGCGTCGGGTGGCACGCGCGCGCGGCGTGAAAAAATCGGGCGCGCGTGGCGCGTGTTGGGTGCGGGAAAAAAATTCGGTCGCGCGCCCCCGGGCGCACTCACAGTGGGCCCGAACACTCCCTCCTCCGGCCCCGCACCCTTGCAACTTCTACACGTTTGTTAATATTTGTGTAATCCGTAATGTTTTTAATTATTAGACCTCATTTAATTAGAATTGTATTAGAATAGGATGGATTAAGTTTGGTGTCATTGTTTAGTAATTTATTGTCTGAATGTAAAATCTTACATCTTATCTTGGTTTGATTTCTGCATGTCTAATGAATTGATGTGGCTTTTTTATTATTATTATTATTATTATTTATTATTATTATTTATTATTATTATTTATTATTATTATTTATTATTATCATCAATTGCTTGAATAATAGAATATGCTAATTGAAGCATTTCGTAGTTTTGCCGACATTTTCAGTAATTCTAATTAAATACTTCTTTTTATTACTAATATTTCTTTAGACAAAATTCGCATTTTGATTAGCAGAAAATTAAACTTTGTTATCTGAGTAAAAATCCAATACACTTCAGCATTTGGAATGTTTTTGCTAATGATGCGGGAGAGGTTTTTCAGTATTTAGTTCGATCGAAGAGCTCAATATGTGTGACCTGTACTTTTCCGAAACAGCACGCAAAGTATCCATACACAAGTTATATCGTTATTGTAAAGAAATATAATAATTAATGCTGTTTAATTTAAATTGTCAATCCTGGAGGATACATATCGTGTAACATATAAGATAATTTAAAAAGTGTCGTTCAGTGGAATTGATGAATGAAGAAACGAGGGGAAAAGACGATCTTTTCGACAACTTCTAAAACATCTGTGACACGAATGCGAATCATTCCTCCTTGTTACTCACTAACCACGCTGCCAATTTGGTTTGGTATTAAAGAATGTCAAAAGGCGACTGAACATATCCTAGTATAAATGAAGTCGTAGGCTTCCGCGGCCAGAGTCATGTGCATGATCTTGGCTGTCAGATAAGATCATACATCTCCTAGTATAAGTTTCTCTGAATAAATATTACAAACTTCTAGGACACGTAGATAGGTCAAAAATGATCTTGTTGCAAATTAACGTATAGTGAAAAATTGCATAAAACAGAGGTATTATTTATTGACATTTGCTCCTGATTGTGAGGACCGGGAGAGATGTCTCAGGGCGCCCGTCATCATGCCCTCCAAGTTTGTAACATTCATTCCGAGATACTCTGAACAATATACACAACGTCCGCCATACGGGCAAGGCTCGGGCCCGTCTCTCGCAGAGGTGTTCGCCGTGTTTCCGGTGCGCGCGTCCCACTGCGCCCCGCCTCGCCGCCGCTGACAAGGCCCGGTAAAAATAGCGGCGGCGGCGGCGGCGCGCGCGCGGCGTCTGCGCCGGCTGGCGATGGCGACGGCGGCGGCGGCGGACGCTTCACGTCGCGGCGCGTCCCGTGGCGACGCGCGCGCGCGAGCGCGCTCCCTGCTCCGGACACGCGACGCCGCCGCCCGCGCCAGCCAGCAGCGAGAGCACGACGAGCCACAACCGCGCACGTCGGAAAGATGTTTTCTTTTTTCGGGTGCGACTGGGCGATCTTCCCCAGGGACGCTTTACAAAAAAGCACAAGTGAACAATTATCAGTGAATTACCATTTGAATTACCAGTTCTTATTGGTAGACAATAATTTAACAAGTTTACATCTCATTTTCAAACACTTGACATTAACAACCTTTCGGTCCTGAGTGTGTTTTTTTATGTGACAATATATAATTAAAACATCCATATTAACTGAGACTTTAAGTATATGATTAACATTTTTCACATTTTCCCACCAGGTTTCATCTAATTCTGTAGGGGAGAGGTGCAACCTCCTGCGCATTGTATCAATGAATAAGGTGATATACATTTAGTTTTGAAATTTAATGTTGACACGTTTTTTAGTATAAAAGTGTCAATATTCCATAATACTACGAGTGCACCGCGATTTATGTATTAAATTAGTGGTTAGGTCAATCTGCTTTCAAATAAATACCATGATTTTTGCGGTAATTACCGTCAATTAACAATGAAATAAAAATCATATCTGTATGAATATTTTATCATTTCAAAATTGTTTCTAGGAGCGGTGGCCCATCTTTTCTAATGTTAAAGGGGTTACCCATCGCATCTAATCCACACATCCTACTTCGACTTCTCTCAACACATCGAAACTTTTCTGGACGACAACCAGCGTCAACATTCGGAATAGATGTTGCTATTACACATAGGTTTTTCTGGAAATGTCGAAAAATGCATGTATCATGTTAATATTTTCTTACGTAATGTTGAAATCCAACTCTAATCAAGAGCATGGTTTACAAAATACAACATCGGTTCAAGGTTATACGAACATTTCCTCAGGATGTGAACTTCTGTGATGTTCTCCCTACACTAAATTAATCGAAAAACTGTTTTCGGCATCGATTATCAGTTTTCTGCTACCTTTTGAAGATCTGCTTCTGTTGTATAATGGCATATACTGAAATACAGAGTTGTCAGAAATATTAATTTCCAAAAGTACCAGTAATTTTCCAAATGCAAAGCCGTGAGATAAATGAAAACAATAACTAAGTGAACGAAACGTAATTACGTTCCTAAGAGATAGTTGACTGTTTCTGTTAAGTCGGACATGAAAGACCTTAGTATTGAGCTAAAATATTCACCTTTTTGCACTAACCAAGGTGGGAGAAAATAAACGAGAATTGACTGCAAGTGTGTTAGCGGTGTAGAGGGCTGTTTCTGAAATAACCGTGACGTTCCTCTCATAAGCATTCCAAAAATAGTGTGCGTTGTTTTGAATTTCAAGTATACAGACCCTAGACCGGAGGCTACTTCCAGGAAAATGTATAACTCTAACTTACTGTCGCGCTCTCTGATTTAGTAACGAGAATAGCATGTTTCGTTCAACGCACTTCATCTCAGTCTTCATAATTTCTAAACAACATGGTAATGCGAAGCACGGATATATTCATTTTTGGTAGGAGGTATCAGACCACTTTGGTAATATACTTTTTATACGTTCATTGCCCGAATTTAATGGTGTTGTATTTAAGTATCATTTTATAAATTTTAAGTGTTTACAAATGACAGTAACGAATTTTTAAACAACAAATTTTAAATAAATTGTTTATGGGCACAGAAAGTTTGAACGGAATGTTTGAGAAAAAATGAAGTTATTTCAGAATACTATAGTAAGGAATGTTTGGAATAGAAATAGTAGAACATGCGAGTCTAAAACAATCACATTGCAAAGAATCATAACATTCGGAAGGAAGTTCTAAAATATCGTAAGACTTGATCAATTTTGACGAGATGTGTAAACTCGATTATTAGCGCTGTCCATCTATTGTCACCTCCATAGGTTCAACAAAACTGTACCCCACACACAATTACGTACGTTTAGGATTCGCTCATCCAAGACGTTTAGGATTCACTCAACCACGAAACCGTATCGTGAAGGATATGAGATTGCGGGTTAGGTTCGTTACAGCTATACTAGTGATGATGTTGCCACAGGTGGATTTTGTCAGAACCTAGGCCTTAGGTCATACATAAAGTGGGATAAGGGATTATGGCAATATTACTCTATGATGATGGAGCACGATAGAATTGAGGTGTAGGAGTAGTAGGAACAACGGTTCTGGTTGACTCTTTTCCTAAACGTTTGAAAGTCGCATGTACTAAGCCGGTGGAGCTTAAGAGCACGTAGTCGCTGCCTGGAGGAGAATTCTAGCTGCCGGCTGCTCTCATCGGTAGTTTTCCGTGGTTTCTCCGATCAACACCAGGCGAATGTAGGAGCAGTACCCCAACAAAAGGTGCACGGACCGCGCGCGATATTTCCTTCCTCTTTCGTCTCCTATCTTCACTCCTTAATTACTCTTTCAAACTTACATTCACTACACTAACCACACAGTCTGAAGCTCAGAGATTGTCCCTGGTGGGCGGTGCCCTGCTGGTGGAAGATACCTCGTTTGGGGAAAATCGTACTAGCCGACAGGTAGTTCGGCACAGTATGTCACCATCCAGCGTCGGAAGATCACAGCTACCTCCCGAGGAAGAAGCATGCACTACACTTACGTGACGCACTTGTTTTTTGTTGTTGACGCATCCGGAATCACTAATAATCAAGAGCACGTTCCAGCGCGAGAAGAACACTACCATCTTCCGGAAAGCATGCACTATTCTTACGGCACTTGACTGGGTTAGGTACTGAAATTACACATTCCAAAGCACAGTGGGGCAGCCGTGCAGTATGCTTGGTATTACTCCCATAAATGCGGCCCTCCTGTTATGGGAATAACGCCTGCACACACACACACACACACACACACACACACACTTAGTACGGAACCACTGGGTGCACTCTCCTACAACACATTTCTGCTGTCTGGACATTCGAAATTTTTGTTTCTGCCGCCTTCCCCTCACATACCTTTGCCCATCTCCCTTCTGACGTTTCCCCACCCATTCTTCCTCCTTTCCCTTCACACTCTTCCGGCTTCTTTTTTTTTTTTTTTTTGTTTTTTTTTTTTTTTTTTTTTCTTGGACTTTTGCGAGCGGCGAGTACTGGCAAGCGCGGTCTCGCCGGGCCACAGACAAACGCACCTTCGCCGCGGCACGCCGCGCCATCACGCATAAGTTGCGCCAAGGGCAGCGCGGGCGTTTCGCGACCGACACCCGCGGTCGGCAGCAAAAGCCCGCCGCAACCGCCCAAGGCCCGCCACCCCGCCCGCCGTGCCACATGCGCGCTGCGAAAGCGCACATGTGGAGCACATTGGCCACGGCGAACGCCCCGTGACCCAAAGCGGAATTGATGACATGAATTTGATTTAGCGTTTCCGTTTTTCCGCCGCGGCGTTCAAACTACTGTCGTCATTGCATTCCCGCACCAACGACGGAGTGCTTCTCAACGAGTATGCAAAATAAGGCAATTTGATATTCCTCTATGCTATTGATCCTCCCCACAGCTTTGTCAACA
>BOPP01000029.1:1126700-1147277 GCA_017312745.1 Gryllus bimaculatus
CCGACCGGGCTCTGCCGCCGAAAAAGAAGAAAAAAAAAGAAGCCGGAAGAGGTTGAAAGGGAAAGAGGAAGAATTGGGTTGGGAAACGTAGAGGGAGATTGGGCATAGGTGGTGGAGGGGAAGGCGATGAAACTATAAAATGTGTCGAAACAGAGGAAATAAATATTTCTTTGATGGTGTCTGAAAAAGTGGCACAGGAGAAACACAAAAGAAAAAATGAATTGGGAAGAGAATGCAGGTAAGAAGTGAATAAATAGGTAGAGACCAAGAATCAAAAGATGAATGAGTGGAAGATTAACATAAAATGGCAGAATGGCGTACAGCTAAGAGGGAAAGTAAAGATAAGGAAAGAAAACATTAAGAGGTGAAAATATGAAGAGCGAAAAGAAGACAGAAAGCGAAGACAGAATGGAACGAACTGGTAGTTGTCTATAGAAGTAGTAAGAAGTAGACACGAAGGTAATTGTAATCAAAAGAATATATTTATGAGATGTTAAGAGTCGGGATAGACCGTTTAAGTATCCGATTCGAGTAGATTTCTCATATACTTGCAACCTCCGACTACTTGCGTTACTTGCACTTTGTCATAACACAGACATCGTGTCTTATAAGAATTCAACACTGTGATACATCATCGCGCCAAACAGCTTTAAAACATCATAAATAGAGGAATTGTACATCTTAAACTAAAAGTTTACCAGTTTAGATTTCACCGAAACTAAAGCATTTTGCAGGAAATATCCTACAGAGTCTGTTTTCAACAAAGGATTTGTAGGTGATTATGATCGTATAAATTTGTTTTCTAATGCATTTGAATATGCACTTGTGTTTGCGTTTGATGAAAGGGATCCTAGAGCTTCTAAATAAGCTCTTAAGCCCGTTTTACACGATCATTTTTTCAGCATTTTTCGCTAGTAAAGAAAAGATACTGGATGTAATTTGTACGAAATAATGACGTCCGTACAAAGAAATACGTACGTACGCAGAAATACGTACAAAGACCAGAAATGATCATGTAAAACTTTGTAATGACTTTCATCCAGTTTCGGCACCGAAACATACTGCGTAGAAACGAACGTCCTTTTTCCATCCACTTTCTGTACAGAAAACTGATGAAAAAATCACCACGTAAAACAGGGTTTACGCGTATTGGATGCACAACGGAGCCCAATGAAGCATCATCTCGCAGCGGGCCCCGATCGCCTCCAGAGGCCGCTAATTGCTGTAATTGCTCGCGAGTGAATGCGAATGAAGCCGCTCCGCGCCGGAGGAGTGTGTTGGCCCCCGCCCAGCAGACGGCGCGGCGCGCGGCGGCCCCCGAGGCATCTGGTTGCGCAGCACAGAGGTGTGCGCAGCCCGAAACACGACTGGGTGGAAGATACAGTTCGTGCCCCGCTTTTCCAATATTTTATTTTAAAATTTACACACGATATTTTTACTAGTAAATAAGTAAAATATACTAGAAAGGGAATGAAATTATTTGTTTTTATGATACAATTTTTAAAAAAATACAATTGTTTTTGTCGGTCCATAAACAGGGTTACTAGATGACCTGAAGTACGTCTCCAAATGTTAGTTTCCTGGATTGTCAGATTAAAAAATGGAAAATATGAGATTTAACATATTTATGGAATTTTAAAAAAATTACCCAAAGCTACAGGGCACCAATTTGCAGAGGGGCCTCTGTCCCCCTGTAGCCTCTCCTGAGGCACCACGTACACATGAGCGCAATCGTGCGTCTAGTTCCAGGGGCGTAAGGCGCCGCCATACAAGGGATTCGCGGTGGTTTCGGCCGTTTAGTTTCACCTGCCCGGGCAAACTGGGGCACCTTGTGGTAAAACTATCACGAAAGAATCTCGGCGGCTCCTCATCTTATTTGCAATACGAGCTTGTGTTTGCCCGAATCCGCAAGGTCTGTGGACCGTCGCCGTTCGGAATAGAGTCCTCCACCGGGGTACGTGTCTTTATACACTGCTTGTCAGGTAAAATTGTTTCCAACGAATCCCGCCTCCCCCAGATATTCGGAATACGAGCTGGTAGTTACCCGCAGCGAGATCTATGCGGTAACCGTGTTCCGGGTCCTCTCTCTTCAGAGTAAGTCTTCGCGGCCCTCGCGGATACAAAAGCACCGCTTTCTCGAACAAAGCCGGGAAACGGATGAGGTTGGTGGCGGGGGGCGCAAGCCTAACTCGGGCCATTCACTCACTCACTCACTCACTCACGGGTAAATCTGCCATCTATCCCTAGCGTTAATGGTCTTTTCTCTTAAAATCTAAGATTCGAGGGAGAGTCTTAAAATGAATTTCACGGAGATAGCTATTGTTATATTTATATAATTATTATCATTGCATAACCCAGGGTCTACCCGCAAAAATAAAGTTCCATCGCCCTGATATCAGTCATAAGGACTTCAGCGCTCCCCCATATCGAAAGTTATCGCCTGAGACGTGACGATCGCTGTATCCCCTGTAAGAAGTTAATCTGTGCTGACGAACTGACGCCGCCGCCCACCGGTCTACGCGCTGCCCAGGAAGTCGCAATCACGGACGCTTTCTTCGTTTCCCCACGCGGCGCGGCAGCCAAATGTGGCGCTTCCCAGAAATCATTCATTACTACGAAAATTGCGATTATGCGATTACGATTATTCATTATTACTTATTACATAAGTCTTTTTTGTAGATATTTGTTGATGGCATTTGTTCGTTAGTAGCTCAAAGCATTTAAGAAACCCGATTGAACAAAATCCCGATCCATACTGTAGCAGCTACACTACTTGCGTACTCGAGCTCTTCTGGGTCTTACTGAGGAATGTAAATATATAGTGAAGAGTGCCATCAAATAATTGTTCTGCATGTTCTCGCGATAGTAAGTCACTTCCGTTCCATGAGGCCCGATAAAACATAAGAGACAAAATCCTTAGCACAGTTGTTCAATAGCCATTAGAAATAGTTATTACACGAGTGCAATATTTCTTGTTATCAAGTTTGCCAAAAACGTTGCTATTTTTGTTCAGAAATTACTTAGTATAGTGTAAGAGCGGGCTTCTGGAACTTGAAAAAACACACAGATTGCACTTCTCTCCCGTATTTCACTTATGGTTTTTATTTCTTACGTTAAATAAATTTAAAAAATTGACTTCAACACCTGGGGTCAGAGTTCGATCTCCTATTTATTCAGTATTCGCTCATTTTCCCCAACTCATTTCATTACTTTGTCCAACTTTATTCTCATTACTCATTTCCACATCATTGTCATTGCCATCACTACTTTTATCGAAGGACGAAAAAACGACTAACATGTCGACGCCCCCAGAGAGGAGTATAGGAAATGGAAAGAGAGAAAGTAGATAAA
Organism: Gryllus bimaculatus; assembly: GCA_017312745.1. Taxonomy (NCBI): domain Eukaryota; kingdom Metazoa; phylum Arthropoda; class Insecta; order Orthoptera; family Gryllidae; genus Gryllus; species Gryllus bimaculatus. Next base: position 1,130,052 of record BOPP01000029.1, read on the forward strand.
TCGGATTAAGAGTCCAGTCCGATAGGTACTGTGTAGGAAGATAGACACTGGTCCTTGCCCAGAAAAAAAAATCTCCAGAAAGATGGGTAGTAAGGCCGAAGAGCGCAGGAGGCGACGACAGATCGCCGCTGAGCTGAAAACAGTGAAAACATGAACGGGGAAAACTGGGCTTCAGTGGCTCTCCAGGCGAGCAAATAAGTCCGGATAAAACTGCCTCGTGCCGATCGTGTGCTCGATTCATTAGAGACACTAGCTCGAACAGAACTGTAACTGGCCGAGGGAGTACACGGGATCATTCCTCCTCCGTCCCAAATCTCCGATCTGAGCTCGAGCATGACATCTTGGCGCCGTTGGCAGATAGTTTTCGTCCATTGAAGAGCAACATGCAACATGTTCCGTTCGGCCGAGATTTCCGCGAAGGGAGGCGCTGCCTGACGCGGAGTCCGCGGGGGGCGTGGCGGGCGGGGAAGCTCGCGCCGGAGCCATTAAAAGCCAGCGCAGCTTCAACGCCGGTGACGGAAATCCCGAGCCTCCGCCCGCCCGCCCTCTCAGCACCCTCGCCCACGCTGTCCCGACCCATCCTCCGCCCCGCCTGCCCCTCCCGCCCTGCACGGCGAGCCATCTGGCCGAGCAGCATCATTCACGTTCAATCGGGTTCTCGACTACTATCTGGTTCACCCCTTTCTGCCCCAGTGTGCTCCGTCGCGCTTTCGATCTCCGCTCCTCTCCGCAACTCGCCCTGCACCGCCTCCGTTGCGCCGCTCCCCCTTATACGCCCTAACTCTACCTGCCCCGTTCCTTCTCAGATTCGCATGCTTGATGCTGTCACCCCGCCCCGCCACACCCCGCCCTTTCCTCATGCCTCCACCTACCTGGGCAGACTCATGCCCACCCCGTTCGCTGCTAACCACTCCCACGCCCTCCTTTCTTCCCCCTTTGATTTTAAATTTCGAATTTATCCCGAAAATTTACTCTGACCGTAAAGTATCACCTCTTGTCACATGGGTAGAGTCATATAGACTTACCGAACTCCCTTCTACCATCCGATCCGCCAGTAACACATAAAACATTCTTAGCTTCTATCTAGTTCAATTATGTTCTACTTTATTCAGATACTGACGTGCATTATTAACCAGGGCTTATCTAATATGGTAATTTTCTGTCTATTCCATTCTCGTGAGACGTGAGAGTACAAGAACATAATTCCGAGTTAGACTATATTGCTATGTTTAGAATTCTAATAAAAATATATATTAAGTTATTCCACCTCTAAAACGCAATATAAGTAATCATAATAATTTAGTATTATTTTTACACTGAACAAAATTTAATATTTTTCTCCCGGCGAAGTCGCCTTCAAAACGACGATCACTTTTTGCATAAATTATTGGAGTTGATGAAAAATTTGTATAAATCATAGAGTGGATTAAGATATTTATTAATTTTCCAGCTCCCCCACGGGTGCCTCTCCCATCGAACCTTCGGACCCAATTTGGGCAGTGTGCATGGCTGTGTTAACTGGCCTCTGGGTGATGTTAAAGCGCCCGGCGGATTACCCGGTTTCTCCGAGCCCGCTGTTATGTGTGTGAGATCACTGTTTATAATTTCGACGTTTCCTCCCTGTGACTAGAAGTTCTACGTTATCCAGATCCTGTCACTGATGTAGAGACTAATTAGGCATTTAACTCATGCTTGAGGATAAGTTTGAAGTGCTCGATGCTTGTACGAATATTTCATTTATTTTTCAGTGAATATTTATATGAAAAATATGCTGCAATTTGGCACATATATTATATTATTATTATTATTATTATATATTTATTATTATTATTATTTATTATTATATTTATTGAGGCTCTCGAATAGGCTACTGCGACCCACGCATGAATGCACCCAAGCATTTACCGGGCTCCGTATCATTATCCGGGTAGCAGTGCATGTAACTTTTAATCAGGGACAGCATTTAGCCGAGTCGGATTTTTATTCCCAGAGTTGTTACCCTGGGGTACAAATAGGCACCCATCCCAGGGCCTCAACCCGTAATATTTTGGTCCGACCACTACCACCACTGGCGTAGCGATCTCGCCATCTTATTTTTTCGGGGCTTAATTATTATTATTATTATTATTATTATTATTATTATTATTATTATTATTATTATTATTAATGTTAGTGTTATTATTATTGTTATAATTTTTTTTGAGAACTAGTACACGGTAGAAGTTGTACAAAGGGTTTCGATTCCCAATTTCACTGAAAGTAATGACTGGATATGTAGAATGTGTTTAGAAACTATTTCATTAGGTGTACGGGAAGGGTCCTCCGTCCGCCCGTGAAAGAATCGCCGGGTCGGTGGGCGGGTTTGAGAGCGATTGGGACTCTGTAACGGTCACTAGATCCACGAGATTGCTCGGTGCGTGGCGTGTGGCGCAGTCGTGCTTGAAAAGCAGCTACTGTCACCGATATCGCACGCCTGGCGACACTTCGTCGAGCGAGGGAAGTACGGGGCGATAGCGTATGCTTTTCGAAGAGGCACGGCTGCCACTCAAAACGTTAGCGCCAGCGCAGTGGCAGAATTATACGCGATTCAGCTGTAGTATGTGTAATCCTGGGTAATATTTAACAATAATTAGTACTTTTACACTATTAAGTCAACACCGCTCGTCGTGATGTACATCATTATTTAAAGAGAAATTTATTTGAAGAAATGTTACGCCCAAGAAACAGCGTACCTACACTACATAATAGACAATTGGAATAACTCCAAAATAAAACCATTAATATGAGAAAGAAACCTTTCAAGTGTGAAGAGAAAAAGAGGATGAAGACGAAGGGAAAGAAGCAGTAGAGGAAGAAGAGGAAGGAGAAGAAGTAGAAGAATTTGATGATGATGATGATAATAATAATAATAATAATAATAATAATAATAATAATAATAATAAACAAACAGTGATTAGCAATGTTTCGTTGCACCAGCTGACTGGCGCCGAAGCGAGCAAATTTGGAAGCGAAGACTCCGAGTTGCAGCATCTGAGCTCGGCTCTGGCTGGGCTGCAGCTTCCAGGCGCGAGGCGACGCGGGGTAAACAACGCGAGGGAGAGGAGGGGGCGGGGGCGGCACCCCGGCGGCCGTAAACCGCCCTCGCCCTCGGTCTTAACGGCAGCGCCCGGCAGCCCCAGGCCTCGAAACGAGATGGCCCCCGCAGCCCGAAACCCAAAACCCAAAACGTTCGATATGAGTGAGCTTGGCTGTTGTAGTCTCTTCACTCTCCGAAACAAAGCTTTCTTTCTTCTGTACTTCGCCTTCTACTATCCGCTCACTAATTATCAGTCGCCTTCTTGTCCTGTTAACTTTTCGATTTTGTGTTTTCCTTACTATTGCCTCTCTTCTGCAGTTTCCTTTCCATATCTAATGTAAGTTCTCATTCCCTTTTAATATGTTTTTTTTCTTACCCATGCATTCTTTACCTAAACTCTTACCTAAATAGACAATATTATTCCATATTCACGTGTAAATTACTGTGATTTGTTTCTCAAATAATTACATACTGAACAGCTAAAAACACGACATGTTTTACGACTTGTAACCCCATAGGAGGGTCACTGATGCATGCGAATTTTAGAACATGTGAGATGATGTTTTCTAACAATACGAACTTTAGGTAATCTATATTAACAATTCACAAATATCCTTGAAATCCGATACATCTATTATCAATTTCAAATAAGTTCCTTCTTTCTATTTTACTTCATATTCGTAGAACGGAACGGCAAAACTAACGTACCTCGAATGTGTTAGGTTCCCTTAAGAATCGTTTCTAAGGGCCGCTTGAGAAGGTAATAAAAAGAGAGTATTTTAAAACAAATAAACGAAACGTTTTTTTATTGAATGTATTTATTATAACAACTACCTATACATTAGTTACAATGTGTATATTCTTTCAAATTTGTAAGAAATGTTAGTACATAAAGCCTAAATGCTATTTGTTTTAAAATCTTTGTTCTAGCAAGGCTTTTCTACTAAAAATAATTTGAAACCCAAATTAAAATATTATGTCGCTTTAAAAATATATTAATTTTCGTTATCGTTACTGAATCAAATCACAATTAAGACAACATTACAGAACGTTTATAATAGTTTAATAAATACACTTTATTCCTGTACATTATCAAAGAAGGTTCGTAGACGCCTGGGACGCACATGAGCAACCTCCGGGGCCGCGGATTCTTAGGGAGCATGTGCCACCTCGAACGTTACAGCACTATCGATCTTCTGCGCATGCGCAGTTCAAGTTTCGCACCACTTTAGTGCATCTGCGCATGATCATATGAACGATTTTGCTGACGCTTAGGCCGGCACAAACTCCGTATTACGGCGCTCCCTTGTTTTGAAGCAGCAAGCGCGCTCCACCAGAGAGTGTTGTGAGCAGGCAGGCAGGCGCCGGCGCAGGTAGCTGCCCTGCCCCTCCCCTCCCCACCAACCGCCTCCCACCCACACCCCTCCCCCTCCGGCACCCCCTCCCCGCGTCGCAGGAAGCCGCCGCGCCGCCGCCGGATCCGGCGACACGGAAGACGAAGAACGCGCGCACGTGGCGCGCACGTGTGACGGCCCCCCGTCCGCTCCCGCCGCGCCCCGGCCCCGCCCACTCCACGCAGACTCACGCTTCCCCTCGCGAGCCAATGCAGGACCGGGAGAGACGGCACAAGGCATCAACTGATGTCACTGCAGTCCCTCTGACCGGGAGGTCCTAGATTCGAGTTCCGACGGTGGCAGGATTTTCGACACTGGCTTGTCAGCTAGGTCAAGTTCAGTTGCTGTCTGGAGGAGGATTCTAGCGGCCGGCTGCTCTGATCAGTAGTTTTCCGTGATATTTTTCCGATGAACTCCAGGCGAATGCCGAAAAAGTACTCTATCAAACGGGCCACGGACCGCACGCGATCTTCCCTACCTCTTCCTTCTCGAATCCTCTCCCCTTACACACACACACACAGTAACATGCACTACACTAGCACACATGCCGGGAGACCGGTCGGGAGCGTAGAGCTTCTCCCAGCTGGTGCTCCACTGGTGGAAAATACCTGGTTGGAGAAAACCCCGTTAGCCGACCGTATGTCGGCGCCGGATCTCTCCTTAGAGCGATGTAAAAATCACCGCCACTTCCCTAGCAAAAGCATACACTACACTTACGGGAAATAACCTTGGTAATTGACCTACCCGGAATCACTAAAACAATCAATCAATAGCCAATCCAACTACCGTTCGTGTACACCATGACGGATTTTTTGACTCTGGCTCCCTAGCTCGGTCCAATTCAACCGCTGTCTGGAGGATAATTTTTGGGCCCGGCTATTCTGATCTGTTGTTTAATATAGTTCCTCGGTTTCCAAGCGAATGCTGAAACAGTACCATAAGCCACGGGCCATGAACAGCGCACGATATCTCCTTCCTCATCCTTGCCCCTTCCTCTTCTCTTATATATATATACACACACACACACACACACACACACACACATACTGTTACATACACTACACTACACATATGGCGAATCCAATGGTGAGCTTGGAGTTGTCCCGGCTAGGACGGTGCCACACTGTGGCAGATTGCTGGAGGAGACAAAACCCCAACTGCTAGACAGTGCGAAATCTTATGATTCAGCGGGAAAGACACACCGCCATCTCACGGCAATAATGTGCTCTACTCCCACAGCACTAATTACCATGTAGTTCACTCGAACGGAAACACGAAATACTCACTCATTGAACCACGTAGAAACAAACTTCCGCTCAGATGCGGTATTGTTTTAATTGAAAGCTGAGACTCCTCCATATCCATCACCTGTCAGCCGCCAACATTTCCTTTGTCGTTTATGGAGATGTTCGCTCACAGAGAGGCAAATCTTTTCATGCAAATTAAAAGATGGTGTAACTTGTAATATGTGAAAGGCAACTGGAGTACATACAATGACGAAATTTTGTAACTGTAAAAATATAAAATTTTCTGTCATGGCAAAGATGTTCCATTCTCCTTGTTTGCGACAGTTACATCATTAGAGTCCATTTTCACAAATGAATTCAACCACTATCCTAAACTAATCCAAAATAATACTAGTCTATTGAACAGACCCACAAAAACGAAGTTTATCGACTTAAAATATGTTAGAAAATAATGAAGTAATGTTTAAATATATTACTCTCTGTCGAAAGTTATAATCGGGAGGTTTCTCTGTCAGAAGTTATTGTTAGCCTCAGCCGCTGCAGACGTTGAAATGCGAATCATTGGTTCAGCGCAGAGAAAAATAGCGGGAACAAATTTATGTTAGCGTCCAGGAAGCAGCTAGAATATCTAGATGAATTGTGTTTATTTGCCGCATTAGTTCATGGACTTGTTGAACCACGGGCGTCGTCATGCCCCTGTGATAAAATTTGATCTTATAAAATGAAAGGATATTCGGAAGAACGCTGAGAATATATTTTGTTGTACTTTTTTCCAATCATTTCCGCAATTTTTCCACAATTTGGGTCAGTCTACGTCCTCACTCGCCTGGTCACACCGCGTGATACACTTTTGTCAAGAGTAAATTCCACATTGAGCAAGCTTTAGCATTCCGGGTGCAGTCGTGTATACGGTGTGAGCATAACACTATCAGCACGAAGGCTCTTCCGCGAGAGCCTTCAGCTGTGACGTTCTCAGTTCCGCATTCTTTCGCTTGCCCGTAATTCCGTGCCAAAATAAACGAAAGAAAAATTAGGGTATACTATCGTTGTGAATTGTTCATTGTCTCATTTATCGCTGGATACTTAGGTTTGTATACATTCATTGGGTACATGAAAATAGAAAAATGTTTTTGATTCTCCAGATTTGAGAATATCCAACATTTTGTACGAGTTTGTTGTAGAGACTCAAAGCGTTGACAACGTGAAAATGGTTTAACATAAAATCAGTTGTATTTATTACTTACACGATACGTAATTTTATTCTCTCTGTATTAAGTTTTATTCCTTCACTAGTAAAATATTTCATATGTAAATAATAAAATTCAAAGGGAGAGTGGCCCCGGATACGTAGTTTCCTCGTCTTGTTTTAGGCTGAGCGTGGCTATGTGGATTGAATTTCCCTAAGGCCTAGGGCGAAGTGTTTACTCGTATCTACACAGAACTAATGTAATATGGAGTTTACGAAACGCAGTTCAATAACCTTTCTTAGAGGAAGGTTTTTTAACTCCATTAGGTTTTGTGGAAGTATTCCAGCTCTCAAGAAAACACTTGTTCATTAGCTGCATGTTTGGATTAGAATATTCTTTCATTTCGTCGGGTAAATGTGTATTATTTCTAGCGGAAAAATATCATATGTGAAGTAATTTGGGCTCAAGGAGGAAAAAGTCGGGATGTTGCATTGCAAGAATAACAACGAAGCTAATATTTTTTTCTCATGTTTATATTTTCAATTTCCTGGAGATGTATGCGGAAGCTTTAAGCGATATCTAAAACATAAGGCTCTATGTGATGTAATGTAGGAAGTGACCAAAACCGACTAAATTTTTACAAACATTTATTTTTGTTGGAAAAGACGTCAACTGATTATTATTTCATTGCTAACAACTCAAACAGATTTGATAATCTAATCTAATCTGATCTGCTTTTCTTCTCAAAACTTACTCTATCATTCAATATTGTATTAATTTATTAACGTAATGAATGGGGTTACATATGCCCATTCCTTAAAAAGATGTCAGAATCAGATTTATTTTAGAGCAATGGTACTAATATGAAAAATATTCCCATGCCGTAATTATTTACTGCTAGTAACGTATTGCAATGGCTCTAAATGTCACAGTAATTTTAATTTATTAACCTTTCGCACTCCGCTGATGTACAAGACTAAGAAACTGACAATATTTTAAAAATATTATATTTTGTACGTTGTCTTCCAATTGAAATTGAAACAATTTTTACTAGAAATATGTTACAAACAAATGATGGAAATATTTTCAGAAATATCGTTTAGATATTTAATATTCACATTTTTATAAATTAAAAGAATACAAATTGGAAGAAATGAACAAATTAAGAAGCTATCACCACAAACAAATCTAATTAAATAAATTGCATTCCTTTAGTGTTACAAAATGCCCTCATGACTTTCGATGACCGTTTTTTTTAGTTCCATTATTGCGCTAATACCCGAAACCAGCTAATTCGTGAATTAGCCGGTTGATATTCAGAATATCTGAAAAGTACTTAGTAGGATCATTTTGCAGCTAATTCAGACTCACGGTGGATGATATGCGCATCAGGCAACTCGATGGGTCTAAGGTGGATAAATCACGTGACGATGACGAGGAATAGCATAAATTATCTGATAAAACAGCAATTTCACGGCTGGTAGGAAGAGGTAGTGAGAGAAAAGCTCTGTAGTTTTCATGTTCTACAACGTCATGCACAAATTTCTATGTATATCATGACGTCATCTAACCTAACATTACAGTTTTCATCAGTTGACGCTTCGTTATGTATTTCCGAGTTTGAGCGACGAGACTTCGCGATTTTCAAAAAATTATCATGAGTGTCCATAATGAACAATTTGCCACGTATTTCTATGCTAAAATACTTCGTGAACTTACTTGAGCCAGCGCCCTGTGGCTAATGCCAACGTCCCCATAGTGACGTCGCTGTAGCGGCATATAAGCTCCCGATTGGATGAAATCGCAACAGCTGATCTAGTGTACAGCTGTCAAGTGTACGACTAAATAAATCCTAGTATAAACTACAGGCGGTTCTCGTTGTCGATGTTACGACTCAAGTTCGGAACATGGTTATTCGCGAATTTGCCGGTTAATTCGCACAATAGCCAGTGCTTTGGATACTAAATAAATCGTACTCTGACGTGAGCGCACGGTACACGATTCGCCTGGGAGCGGCGTCACGAGGCGTCGCGCCTCTACAGTACCGGCAGCAAATAAGCGAGTCTTGACAGTTCGATGCGCTGTTGCCACACATTACTACGCACACGGCACCACCTTCCCTACTGATAAATTAAATCTCAAAACATTTAATACTTACCGATAGGCGTCGACACGATTTGACATCATGTTCATAACTTTAGTCACAACCGAACCTAATCGGCTTCGCGATTCCGTGCAAGTGAGATGAGCGGCATCATTCAACCCTGTCTATATGAAATTAAACAAATCCTCGCAAGCTGATTGCTTCGCAGCAGGTCACATGACGCACCACAACTCGTGGCGAGAGAATTGTCAGAGACGCTTATTCGCTGCCGGTACTGTAGTATCGGGCGACCACACGTGGGGTGCCGGCGGCGGCGGGGGCGGCGCGCACGCGGCGCGAGCGACGAGGCGACTGCCTTTCCTGTTATTTCTCGTGGCGTTTTTTTCGCCTCCTGTCCTCTCCTCTCCTCCGTTCCCCGCCTCCCCCCTTGCCGCGTTCACTTCATCCTGCGTTGGGCGCCTATTACATTTTTTCCCCCTTCGCGGTCGATTTAAACGCGTGCTCTAAAAGGCTGCTTTTAATCGTGCGTATTTGTTGCCTTTGTGCTGCTGCTGTGCTCTTCCTGGATGCGCCGCGGCGGATAATGCGCTCTAAAGCCACTGTGCATCATGCGACAGCCTGTGTTTGTGTATTGTTCTTTCCAGTGCTCCAGGAAGTCAGTCGTATTCCATTAATGATAATGGGTGGGATTATTCCGACTACGAGCTGTTGTGCATCAGATAAAGGATAATATAATACTCGTTAAATCGTTTTGTAAACAAATAATATTAGAGTTGTTTTTCGTTTAACATATCGGTAAATATTACGGATTCCGAAATTTGTTTCAGTGTTTTATTCCAAATTATAAGGTAAACATAAGAGTATTTTTTAATTAAAAGAACAGATAAAAGCTACAGTAAATTTAAATGCGCGTAGAATCCAAACACACACCAACCATTAACTTCAACGCATTCACACTCACTTCTGACTTAGAATTAAATGAATGTAATCTAGAGAGTTTGGTAGTGTCTTATTGTAATATTAAGTATTTTCCTATCTGGCGAAAGGGTTCAGAGTTCACAACTTTTATAATTATTTTCTCTTTCACGCAGTGTTCTGTCTGCAAATAAAAACCGGTTTATCGAGTATGCCAGTATCTTGCGCCTGTCGATTTTAATATATAAGGTTATCCGTGATGTATTGATATTAGGGAGTTTGTGCCACCTCGAACGTTAAAGCACTATCGAACTAATGCGCATGCGCAGTTTGTTTCGCACCACTTTAGTGCAACTGCGCTTGCGCAGAAGATCCATAGTGGGGTCCGCTATGGCGTGCACAAACTCCCTATTGTTTTGTGACTTCTTGGCTGTCCGGGTGACGCCGTGTCGATGGCTGAGAGCCGCGAAAACCTACGTGTACTCCCAATTATTTTGTCTGTAATATCGATATATCACTAATATAACGAGTTTTACAATTTATCTGTTGTCAATATCGATATTTTCAACAATCGATGTATTATCAATATCGATATTTTCAACAATCGATGTATTGTCAATATCGATATTTTTAACAATCGATTATTGTCAATATCGATATTTTTAACAATCGATGTGTCATTATATCTATATTTACAACAATCGATAGTGAAATCTCCGGGGTGGCGGTCTGGCGCCGGGGCAGTGGGCGGGGCGCCGCGGCCGCCGTGCTCCTCCCTCGCGCGCCGCCCGTCATCCGCCGCGTGGGCGGAAGGCGCGTTTCGTCGCAGGGCCCCGCGCCGGCGCCGCGTCGTCGTTTGTTTTGCCGCGCGGTACTCTACGCCGCGACGCGCGTGCGTGGATCGAGTGACGCCCGACGCGCGGAAGTCGCTACGGTGCAGCGCCGCTCGCGCACGCGTGGTTTTTTTCAGATTCTAATAACGTTCCGATTTCGGTTAAGAAAAGTGATTAGTTTTGGCGACAAAACGTTTGTATCTGCTCTGGTTTCGCTTTCGGTTTAGAGCGAGTTCCAAATGCTTTTCCTTCCTTCTTAACAAGTAAATTTGAAATTAATAATAAACTGTAGAAAGTCAAGGAAACAGGTAGCCGAAGCAGCTGACGTACTCTTCTGTTTGAGAAAATATATTAACCCACTAAAAGTGATGATTTATTACTTTAATTATTACTAAAATATTTTATTACCAAAGTAAGCCACTAAGATTTTTGAGATTCAACAGAAATTTTCGGGTATAATTTTGATCAGTTTAAAACACTCCCCTTTTGTCTGATTAAACAAAAGATAATATTTTTGTGTTTTAATGGTATACTTTAGTATTCCCGAAAACTCTCACCCCGTATTGCTTGGTCTTGTAGACGCGGTTTCGCTCTCGCAACTGTTGTAACGGTTACCGTTTGACGCCTTGCCAGAAGCTCACGCGTGATTTTTCCAGAAATACGGCAGCCGGCTCTGCCCATAGCGCTCATTTTTTTAATGTGTTTTTTGTCGTTGGCGCCGCGATCGTATTTTTCGGCTGTTGTGAGTCTTTCGGAGAACCGCTCGGGCTGGCGCGACGGGACATAGTGGGTCGAGAGGCTGAGCGAGGTTTCTCCGCTCTGCCACCAAGAGATCCTCGACAACAAGCGGGAAAAACCATATTTTCCCGACTCGCAAGCGTTCTTTCAAAATAATCGCTGTATTGTGGCTAAAAGTTTTAGTGGCCGAACGTGCCTTCGTTTCCTGTGTAGTCAGGGAATATCGAGTTGTGACCGCAAAAGCATTCATTTATATTTTAAAAAAATTACGACAAAACTTTTGGGCTATTTCTGTAAATGGAGTGTCAGAAATCTCTGGAAATCATTTCAAATTTACGAAGAATTCTATGCTCTCAAATAATAAACATCGAAAATGAATGACTATTACAACCTTCTGGAGTATGTAATTGCACATTCAATCTATTCCCGACTTTTACGAGGTAGACAATATTTTTTCCATAACTAGATGAAACTGTTGTAAAAATCAATAGCTTTGTTGTTGTCAGAGTGTGTAAGTGCCAATTATAAGGCATAATGAAATAGAAGATTAATATCCTGGTTATACAGAAACCGAAATTAGTTTTCTCTCGAAGTCAGTTACAAGGTTTTCCAAATCCGTCCAAGGACCAAGGTTTAAATTTAAAAACAATAATTAACGGTAAATTACATTACTTAATTTAAATTGTGTACACAAAGCTATTTCTATATTTTACTTTTGAATTACTCAAAATGCATTTCGCCTTTTAAAAAATAGTTTATGGCAATAGCTATTTTTGTGCAGCATTCAGCAAATGTATAATAAACTGACACCTGTTTGTCTATTTGTAATGAAGGTTTTTGATGGCCTACGTTGTACGAAGATCAACACCCGCTTTGGCACCGTAAGCATGATCCTTCTCTTCAAGATTTTTGTATATATTTTGATTCGTTTCTTGTGCACGCATCGTGGTGATGGGCTGGTCAGTAGCACGGGGCTTGAGCTGTTCAAGGTAATTTAGGAGAAACCCTGAAAATAGCTTTGATTATTTTCTCAACGCCCGCTGAACATCTTCTCATGGAAATAACATTTGCACAGACGGACAGGCAGACATAACAACCGCTATAGACGTTTCGCACGCTTAGACGCGCAGCTCAAAATACGATTTATTCCTCTTTAGTCGAGAGTGTAAGCTCTGTCTGGGGAAGAGTACAGGCAGCGCCGAGTCTCTTACCTACTTCATTCTTTTTTCATTTTTCTTTATTTTCCCTTTTTTCTTTTCCCCCTTTTTGTTTTACTTTTTTCTATTTTGTTGTTTTCTTTTTGTTTCTCATGACCCTGCTTTCAAATTCTCGAAATTTTACTCCGTGTTTTTCCATGTTTATCATTGTCCCCTTCGCATTTCTTTTCAGAGTATTTCATTTCTGGTAATTTCCAATCGTTTGTCTAATGCAAACGATTTTATAGTCGGGAATTGTGCGCCAGAGCCCCGGGGTGGAGAACAAGCACGTGCGCTTCGGAACTGAAGCAAGAAGCGCATCTGACGTTCACGCGTGTTTGTAGACAGAGAAACACGTTCCGTGCACCTCGTGGCGATGCATTAGCCCGCTGCAGCTGGGTCTGAGGCGTCGAAAAGTGGCGGCGAGGTTCCTGTGAATTTCGCTCATCGCGTTACGTCAGCCGCTTCAAGAGTGGCTCCGCCTGGCCTCGAAGCCCGGATTTGCGTCACCCGCCACACACACCTCGGCACCAGGTATAGGCGAAAATTATTATTTAAACGGAAAGCAATTGTTTAAAGCGTAGATTAATCGTGGATTTAAGTACTGCCGTTGCATTGTTCGTGTGTGACAATTTTAAAATAGAATAAAAAATACAAAATGCCTACTTTTGTTATTAGTTTTTTTTTAATTCTTAAGAAAATTGAAACAATAATTAACGAATGTGTATGTAACCACAATTAGGCAGATTTGAAATATTTTTCTTGAAAAAAGTTACAAACACGATCATTTAATTAATACTTGCTACCAACAAAAACATTGAACGAAACTTATAACTGTTCGTAAAGAAATAAAAACATACAAACCTGTACAAATAAATATTACACATTACATCTGAGTAAGATACAAAAAGGTTTTCAATATCATAAAAGATTAACTCTACCCTAGCGACATTTTAAGAAAAAATCGTTCATTTGAATCATTTGTCATTGAAAAATACTGTGTCCGTCCAATTTCGAACGGAAGTCGATATGAAATGTTCGCTTCATCCAGAATCGAATCACTCGTCCGATGCTTCGATTCAATTTGCCTTGGGAATCGCGCATCCCTGCGCCGAAGCCCGGATTTGCGTCAGCCGCCACCCGCCCGTGCGGCGCCGCGCTGGCGCTGGCGTGGGCGCAGCCAAAGCGCTTCGGACGAAGCCATAAAGCGCGCTCCCAGAAGCGCACGTGCCCATCGGCACCCGCGCACGTCAAGTGCCAGCGGCGGGGCGCTTGCTTGGGGGCAGGTTTCCCCACGCGTCGGTTTTCGCAAAATCCGCTCGTTGGAGCACACTCTGTCTCGGGCCTTCGCTCTCGTTCGGTCTTCTTTCCCATGACCCCGTTGCCGCTGCAGTCCTGCTGATTGGGGGATCCTAGAGTCCCTGGATGTAGATCCAGGATCCTTCTATATCCAGGGACCTGGGGCTCCTAGGGCTCGAATCCGCACAGTGCCGGTTTATAAAGGCCTAGTGACGTAGCTAGGTCGAATCAGGCTGTTGTGTGGGGAAAGAATTGGGCTGCTCCGATCGGTAGTTATTCGTGGTTCCTCCGATCAATTCCAGACGAATGCCGGAGCAGAACCTTAACAAACTGCAACGGATCGCGTGTGACCTTCCTTTCCTCATTCTTACACTCATCTTCTCCCCATACCCACACTTACACGTACTACATTACCACACACGTCGGGACAGCTTACAGCTTGTCGCGGCTGGGTGCTCCGTTGGAAGAGAAACCTAAAAGAGAGATCCACCTGCGAGCCGGCATGGAGGTCGGCGCCGGATATGTTCTATCGGGGGCAAAGCATCTTTTATCCTTTCCGTCCGTACTTGAGGAGAATGGTTATGATGGGCGGGGGGATATCATTTGAATGATGGTAGAATGATAGAATGATATGCAGGATCAGGGTAACCCAGAACAAAATCTGACGGAAATTGCCTTTGACCGCCATAACTGCTTCGAATTCCGCTTTCCATATGTAAGAGAGTGGATCACTGCACTATGGATCGCCGTCGCTCTTGATAAGAAAAAATATACTTAATCGTTATTTTGTGGTGCTTCCGGAAACCATGAAACCTCTCTCTGTGTGCAATAGATTCTCAATGCTTCCATTTCGAAAAGATAAAGCTCCACTACACTGAAGTGCTAAAAATATTTAATGATGTTCTCCTCGTGGAAATCTTCTGCAAACGCAGTCAATTATTTGAAACTGAATGCGGGTGTGCATTGTGTGTGTATTACCATGGAGATGTGGCAGTCCCATATGTGTGCCTATTCCTCCCTCGAAACACTTGTGAGTGTGTACTCAGAACTCGCACCAACATAGAATATGCATCGCTAGCATTTGCCCTGATAGGTTAGATGAATCTTTCACATTAATCACGCGTGCTGTCTAACTTACAGAGCAATTTATGGTTTCAGAGAAAATGTTTGTTTTCCTTGTGCTCGTTTATAATTTACGTTTCACTGCAAAGAGAGCGATTATAAAGTTCAGACAAGTAGAAAAAGTGTACGCGTTGTTATTCATGACTTGTTTTTCTCTCTAATCTTGCCAGTTGAAAGTCAGTTTCTGAGTGATGTCTACAAACACGCACTTCAGTTGTCTAAAATAATATAATTCTTGTGCATACATTACAAACATTTTCAAATACATTTCACGAAAATTACAGAACATTTTAAACCAAACTAAAGATTCTAGTTCTAAATCAGTTCATCATTTTCTTGAGCTTTAAAACATCTAAATAAAATGAAGGATGAACATACGAAATCCCAGAATAGTACTAGTCTGTTTCATTTCTCAGTTAGGAGTTTCAGAGGATAGTTTATTTATTTAGTAAGTTTGTTTTAATAGCAAGGCATTACTTTTGTTACATATACTTTACCGAGCTTGTATGATCTTAAACTATTTACTAAACTGTTAAAAAATACATTTTACGATAACATTTTTTATAATCAGTCCCTGCTAGTTGTTAACATTGAAGATAACGTATTGAACAAGCCTTCCGCTATTTTCAATGGGCGTATTGTGCTATCTAAATTAATACAGTATCTCGTAAAAGAAGAGCCGTTCAGGCCTTTATGTAGAGGCTTCATCGCTTATGAGCATTTAAAAAGGCATTTGGTCTAATGAGAATAGATTTGTGTCACTAATTTAGATTAGCGAAATCAATAAACGCTGTCAATGTATGATCCGTCTTCGCAATTATCAATATTTCGCATGTTAAGTAATAACGCCAGTGATTTAAAATATCTTGTAACCTCCACAAAGTACTAACTCAAAATAAACCTATCGACTTCAGTAATTATTGAGTCTGATGAACTGTCGAGCACATAAAGACTAAACGAGAGGCGAAGTTATGGGTTTATCGCGAAACCTGCGGAATCAACGTGACCCGCCGACGAGGCTCTTTCCGCGAGTCATTTGTTTTGACAGTTGAAGAGCGGCGCCCGCCGAGAATAGCTCGTCGCCGCCGTGAGGCTGCCTGGCAGCGGCGAATTTATTTTGATGGACGTGAATTCCTTATGCAACAGCGCCGATCCGCTGTCCAGGCAGCGAGCGAACTCCTGGCTTCGCGGAGACGTAGAGCGCGCCGACAGCGGGAAGATGGCGACCCGTCGTCATTCATTTGTTTTATGGACGCGATTTTCCTACCAAGCCCATTGCTCTAGTTATCTCATTAATGTCCACATCTGCAGTTGTTTTATTCGGTGTCTTCTCAGAAATCAATTACAGCTGATTCATGTGGGGAATGGCTCAACAGTAAACTAGTTTTTCATTTAATTTTATTGAATAGTCAAAATTTATTACTTGAATTGACGTAACACTCATTTGTTACCGTATTTTTATTTGGTAATCTGTTTAGCTCAGTATACTCGTAAGTCTCTAAGCCAAATGCCTCATCTACATTTATAACGATTTGCTGCTTTCGACCTTTTCAACCTTATGGTAATTTCACCGATGCATAACAATATCGACGATGAAATGACAGTTCCACGTCGATTCTCTTCACTTCTGCAGTAAATTAGGCTAACTTCTTAAACAGTTGCGTGAAATTTCATTTACATTTTAATATAATTTTTCCATTTATACGAACAGGTTTGTTTTAAGAGAGAGGGGGGGAAATAGAGAGGGAGAGAAAGAAAGAGAGAGAAAGAGAAATTAACTGTAACATTAATTCTTGAGAATATTAATTTTTCTCACAGTCCCAGTCTCTTTCACTTTTTTTACATTTGCGTGAACCCCATCCCCACTAACATAAAGCGTATTGTTCAATGGTGCATCACTAATTTAAAATAATGATGTTTTTGGCACGATTATTAACGATGCGGATTTTATTTCAAATTCCTCTCTGGACTTCGTTCTCTTTCTATTTCTCTACATTCTGCATTTACCTGTAGCCATGCATTTATGGCGAGTCGTAACCGCTGCTGAACCCTGGTGCAACTGCGCTGAGCGCTGCCTCGGTACCTGCGCTGAGCGCTGAGCACCCGTGGGAGGGC
>BOPP01000029.1:1193997-1235522 GCA_017312745.1 Gryllus bimaculatus
AGAGAGATTAATTCCAGGCGAATATCGCTAACAACGTAGCAATGGGCCGCACAGATCTTTCGTCATGCAATACTTTCCCTCTACTCACTCGTACACATTTCCGGGGTGATATCTAGGTGGGGGGAATGCCCTCCCCAATCTGAACGGTGTTAAAAGGTTTCGGCGGGGGGGAGAAAAATCTCCAATTAATTTCCCCAAGCTTGAGGAAAAAAAAAAGGAAACCACCCGCCAATTCCCCTTCCCTTCTCTAGAACAAAGGCTTCCAAAAACCCTTACGGGATTAATGGGGCCATAGTTTAAAAGTCCCTCCCCTGCGTCGCGGAAAACAACCCAAATTAAATTCTTTTAAACAATGCAAGAGGAAAGCATTTTGGAGAACAAAACGCAAATCCGAATGAATTTTTTCCCGCCGGTTTTTTGACCCCCTTGAAATTTGGGGCGGCCGTTGGGGCCGTCGCCGTGGGGGGGGTGGAGCGGCTGCCTTCCTCGCCGCCGCCGCGCTTTTTTCCAGAAGGCCGAAGGGGCGGTGGGGACGTCAAACCCGACAACTCCGCTGCAAGTACGCTTCCTTCTCCTGCGCAGAACCTGCTCACCCCCACCCCACTCCCCGCAGTCGGCAAGGTCCTGATTCCCTGCGTAGAACCTGCTTCCTGCCCCACCCACCCGACGCCAGCAGTCGACAAGGTCTGGTTTCGCCTACAGGGGCCTCACAACAATTCGGGATTTCTTTGATTAGTGATTGCGAGCCGCTCGAGGTATTAAGGCCCGTATGTGCACTTTTCATCGCGGGGAAGTGGCGGTGATACTTCCACGCTGGCTGGTGAGATCGGAACAGACCTACAAATCGACTGCGGAGTTTTTTTTTAACCGGGTATCTCCCCCCTCCCCCCAGAGAAGACCGCCCACCGGGACAAATTCGCGAAGGTCCACCGACCAAGTTGTGATATGTAGGATACTGCTCCGGCTTCACCAGGTGTTTGATCGAGAAATCACGAAAAACTAACCCGATCAGCATCGGGCGCGAGAATCCTCCAGAAAGCGGCTGAACAGAACAAGTTTAAGTTGGCTAGTGTCGAAAATCCAGCTACCGTCGTTTCAAACACTAGGACCTCCGGTCACAAGGCTCTGCAGTGACATCAGTTGATGCGCTGAGCTACCTAAGTCGGTACGTTCGGTTCGGGATACGTATTCGAGCCATTGTCTTTGTCAGGCGTCACACCGCTCCCTGAATCCTAGAATCTAGTTAGCATTCAAAGCTTGTTTTCAGTTCATCGTTTTTATTACTTGTTAACCCCCACTTATTATAATTTTTAAAAATCCAATATATCATTAAAAAATGACTTCGGAAAAATATACATTAAGAAAAAGTGCGATTCGAGTGAAGACTAATACCGTGTTTGAGACAGATAGCTACTCTTCCAATAAAGCTAAAAGATAAATTTTTATAATTATTTGAACAGATCCGTTTCGGAAACGCTTGAAGACCAAATTATCAGGGAATGATATATGATCCATATTTCTTCCTCGAAATGAGAACCTTCGACAGTGTGCACGTTACCAGTGGAATTTGTATTAAAAATTGTAATAATTCGTATGCTTTAAAAACATTTTTTGTGGTCAAATCTATCGATGGTGCAACATTTCTTAACAGTTCTTCGTTTTCACAATATCTTCTTGCATTTTAAGTGCAAAGACTAATAAACATATACTATAGGCATGGGAAACTGTTATTAGCATGAAACCATTGCTGGAACAGAACTCTTATTGCTTCGATGATGTGGGCATGACATTAATTTGTATTTTTCTGCAATGATTTCGCTCTATCTCAGCGGAAATTGCAAGGCCTATAAACATCCGCTTTAAAAGATTTTAATTAAAATCTCTGTCGACGTGGGTATTTTTCTGCGTCAATTCTGTTACCGCACAGGAGCGGGTCATCTTCTAAGCGCCCTTCTTGTTTTCTCTCAGAAATACTCAACTCCCCGCTCCTATAGAACGCAAGACTGGACAGAAGTTTACTACCCGTTGAGAGGCGAAGTGCTTTGCGCGCAGCTATTTTCGGAGCACCTGCGGGCCAACCGGCGGCTTAGAGCGCTAGCTGCGCCTCCTAGGGCGGGTCTCCAGCGGGAAGTGGCGCTTTGCGCGACCAAGCACCATGAAAGCGCTGGGAACCCAGGCCTTGGCAAGCCCCCGTCAACACAGGTTGGCAAGCCCGAGGTGGCTATTCTGGGAGACGTAAGGTTCCGCCTACTTTTCGCAACATAAAAATTGCTAATTTGTGAGAAATTATTAGGAAAAGTGTCCTTTTGAAATCTTTAATTATTCATAATATATACATATAAGAGCACCTTTGAAGAAAGCGCGAACTCGACATCGACTGTTTTGTTACATTATGCGCCTGCTTGCGAACAGCGAACTCAGCGCATCAGCCCTAAGTTGTAAAGTATCGTTGGCAGCAGTTCGTGTTTTGGTTCCTGTAAGAAGGTGCTGCAGTAGAAGCGGCGCAACCGTATGGTTTTCGATCGAGTTATATGGGAGTTATAAAGACCCTGGGGATAACCTTGGCGTCATAGCAGCAACAACCTATTCTGCAGTTTTCGCAACTACAACCTGACATGCTATCAGCTGTTGCAGTTTTCATCAATGGCGAGCTTTAACGTCACTATAGTGGCGTCACTCATGTGACGTCGAGTCCGATTGGATGAAACAAGTCAGCAGCTGATTCCTGTCAGGGGCAGAATTGCATAACTCGAATTACACAACAAAACACATTGAAAAACTAGTGACGAGAATATTTTTTTAAAGAAAAGGATTACTTAGGGCTCCATGATTCCCATTGGCTTTTAATTTAGGCAAGTAACCCAAATTTTAAAACAGTTTTACGTTTCAATGCCGAATCAACGTAAATCTCCATCACTAATCCGATTTTATTGTTAGTGTTAAACATCGCTGGAGGTGACCGCTCATTCAGGTCAATGTACGAAATGTGCACTGGGAGTGGGTGGCCGCGGACCAGGCGTCCGATTGAAAAAAGAGAATATTCAGGTGGACTCAATCGGTCCGCGATCAAATGACCGTGTTTGAGGTTGCCGCTCTAATGAATGGTGGCCGCTTAATCAGGTTTTTTACTGTATCTGGTTAGAACGTCCTGGAGGTGGGGTCCGTCCCCGCCGCTTCGCGCCCTGCGTTCAATGGGCGGCGCGCCGAGCGAGGGCGCGGCTGCGCCGGCACGCGCTTGTGGGAGGGGGAAGGGGGAGGCTAGGCGGAGGGGCTGAGGCGGGAATGGCCCGCCCCGCGCACAGAGGGGCCCCGTTTCCGAGGAGAAGGCGCGCGCCGCTGGAGGCGCGGCACTGCGACACTCTCGACCACGGAGCCTCCGGACCCTTCAGCCCGCACGCGAGCACATCGACAAGGGCACGCTTCGAGGGACGTTAAAACAATAAATAAAGCATTGTGGTACTATTTTATTTGTAAAACAATTTGGAGATAAAACAACTACGATTGGTTGAATACTTCACTATGACTACTGGTTTCGGAAAGAAATAATGTAAGCGTCAAATCGCCGGACGTCAAAAATCGGTAATGTTGTAATTACCGGTTTCGATCGTGCGATCGTCCCTCGCTTACTGTATGATTTTCTGTGTCACCGATTTGACCACTGGTTGTGGGGATGAAAAAGGTAATGAATAAGGTAGAGGAAGATTGGTTTCGTCGGGGAGGCAATACGACCTGTCTCCTTGGTGAGCTACGAGATTCGCGAGAGCCTCGCGGGCGCGAGAGTGGAGATGCCTGGTTTCGTAAGCTGACGCATTAACCCTGCCCTTCCTGTCGCGACCACCCACAGTCCACACCTTACAGTCCGCCCTGCCCTCCTCCTCCTCGCTCCGTTCGGCGCACCCACCTTGCCTAATCTACGGACCAATCCACCTTTGCACTACCCTCCACCCACCCACACGCACATCACAGCACACGTGTGCGTGCTCGCCCGACTATGGGCGCGCCCACAAAACCTTTCATCCTACGGTCGACTAACCAATGGCTCTTCTCTCACACTGCCCCCCGTCCCTATGGCTTTCCACCGTCACGCCATGCAACCCCCGTGCTTCTATCCAAGCCTTCTGATCGACCTCACATCCACCCATCCCACCAACCACATACACGTACACACACGCCCGCCCACGGCTCGCCACCTTTCATCCGCCCTGGCGATACGGACGACCATCCCGCCCTCTCTCCTCACTGGCATATCCGTCCACCGTCCACCAGTCCGCCCACACCCTTCTAATCAAATACAAATGCAAACTTTCCACTCACACACACTGGCCACGCCTTCCTTTGTCGGTCCGCCCGCTGCCCTCGCGCCGGCCGCTGCCGTCCGCGTCGCGCGCGCGTCGTCGGGGCCGAGGGCGCGCTCCCACGGCGCAGGCGGCGGCGGCGGCGGCGGCGGCGGCGGCGGTGGCGCAACGCTCCCGGCCCAGGCGGCGAACGCGAGGGCCGGTGCCGGCGGCAATTGGGCGCTCGAGGCGGCGCAGGCGGAGGCAGTGATTGAGGAAGGGCGGGCGGCCGCGCGTTGCTGCTGATTGTCGGCTGCCCCGAAGCAAAGCGAAGGCGGGGCAAAAGCGCAGGTTGTGGAGTGGGGCCGCTGCTGCCAACGGCCGAGCCGCGCGCTGCCACTCGACCGGCGTTCAGTTGAGTCCGGGGTGGCTTGGGTTTGCGGGTGAGACGTTTGCGACAGACGGTCAAGGCGGCGTAGGCACCGGCAAGCGCCGGGGCTAACATACCTGACGGCGCCGATTGTGAAGACTCTATTCCACTCTTAAGCCGGGCTTGGGCGGGTTTTCCATGTGTGTCGCAGGTTATCCACTTTTGTTTGAAAATTGAAAATCTATCGCCTTCGAATTTTTCCAGTCAGGCTTGCAAGCTTCGCTTGAGTGTGGATGGGCCCTTTTTACGTAAACACACCGTTGACAACACCACAGCATCTGATCTATGTATAATGGGCGAACCGTCCTCAAAGCACGGTCTGTAAAGCTCTTGTGTTTTGAAAGGACGGCAGAACACGAGAGGGTCGAGATTCGTTTGACAATAGTACACGTTCCGTATTTTCCCCGCGTCTGCGTAATTTGGCTGTATTTCCAAATGCGCCTTCAAATGATTAGTTCTCCATCTCGAAGGCCGACTACCGAGCGGTACGGGGTATTTCTTCTTAGAAAGGATGTATTTTTTGACGCGGTTCACAGATGACCGGTAACGTCTTTTTGCTCGTGCTCTCACTAATAAATTAAATGAATGGAAGTTACTGTGTAAAGAAATTATTGTATGCATTTTAAAAACTGTGCTAAAATTAATGTCAATAAGCAACGAGACGAACAAGCATTGCCTTACACTATTGCATCTCTCGCTGTCAGATTTCGTGTTACACTGTCTTGTTTATGGCTAACTCTTATGACCTTTTTCACATAGGCCTTGTAGAAGTAGCAATCAACCGTTCTGAATGTGGACCACTGCTGCATCGCATAAGGAGGAATATGAAGTAATAATTTTATTAAATAATGTTAAAGTGGCAATAGACAAATCGATACAGTTTTTCACTTTCATTACCTTTCCTCAATTTTCTGTTTTTGGAGCGCGTTTTTAACTGGCTAACTTAAGCAGGTGGCAACCGTTTTCACCGTGAGTTTTTTTTTGGCAACGTTCAACTCGGTGCACTGCACTTCATTTGTCCGGAAACGTTTGGAAACTTTCTTTTTAGCTTGAAGGCTGCATTCGAATTTGCCTATTTTTAAGAGCACACGTTGCTCTCTTTGATTACCAACTTCCTACTCGTTCGGATTCGCAGTTAGGTCAGTGGGAATACGCTAGCGACCATCAAACATGGCAAAATGACATGATATGGCCCTACACTTTATTCGTCGGTGAAAACTTTGAAACCATGTGTATCTTGGAGAGCGAGCAAAACCTTATTTTGAAATGATTTACTCTTTTTTCACAAAGGAAACGCGCTAAGAAATGAGTTTTCATTTCGTGCAGTCTGAGATGTCCACTTCTGTTCTAGTTCTTTCTTCACATTATTCTGAATAATTGCCCTAACTGTTGATGAACAGCTATTGCTATGATAATGAGATCTCCGAGAATCAACTTGTTATTCTTCCATGAGAATTATGAATAATGAACGTGAATTTACCACCTCGTTTGACCATCGCGGGCTGACAGTGATGATCTCGATTACCTTACAATCGTGCTTTTGTTTGTAATTAAAATCATAATTTGACTTCAGAGATTCTCGACCACACATGTATACGGCACGAGGCATCATCATGTTTGGGCTGAAATTTTCTTCGTGAGAATAACATAATTATGAGAAACCTTTTTTTAATCATTTCTGTAAAATTGTAAAAGTCCCTAAAATCATCATTCTCAAACCCGAACATGCGATGTTTTGGTTGATTTAATTATTCAAACGACAATAGAAAACTGATACAGTTTTGCATAAAGATATTTAACAAGTTTTGAATTAATTTCATTATAATAAATTTACACTCTTGAAGTACATTCAACTTGTTTAAAAACGACATTCGATTTTTGCTTCTACATATATAATCTTCTAGTTTATTCCCTCAGTCCGTGCCCCACACTTTGTTGACTGGCTTCACAATTTTCCTGCCTCTGCGGTATTATCTTTACCAATACGTAGCTAATGTAGTGGTGTTTCTTTGTGATATATTTAATTGGTTGTCCGGTGACGCCGCGGTCATGGGCAAAAGGTGCCGACTTTTTTCGGTCGCCATTCTTGCGATCTTCCTCAGGGCGTATGCGGAAGGTCGCAGAATGGCGAGCGAAACATCGACACCTTTGCCGTGCACGCGGCTCCGGCCGCGGAAACTTACGCTCTCACTGTAGTAACATGCCACACATAATTTCGGTAGTGTCTCTTCCAACTGCAATTATTGAGCATTATGGAAGAGAATAGAACTCCAAAATTTTACAAAATTTTTACTGTGGAAAGAACACATTTTTATATACCTGTAAGAGAATGCTCTATTAAGAGTCCGTTTTCATAACAGGATTTTGCTACCAAAAAAATTCGCGGTAAGGCTATATTTTCCTACGATCCACTTCTGGAGCAAGGATTTCGTAACTGCGTAGAAGACAAAGAACTACAAGCAGGCAAGTAGTCCAAGTTCGCTTGATTCCCGTGTTTGTGTACGTTACGTCTCGTGGCGTGAAACCTATGCGTCTGCCGATGGTTCTGTTCAGCTTTCTCAGCAGTCTATTACTGTTTGCCAGTGTGTGTGTGTGTGTGTGTGTGTGTGTGAGAGAGAGAGAGAGAGAGAGAGAGGGAGAGAAGGGAAGGGAAGAGAAGTGAGCAAAAGAGTCGTTAGAAATAGCGAGAAATAGTAGGACGCTGATCCTGAACTGATCTGTTAAGCGGACATGAAGTAAACACACATGTATCATCATAGGTTTGTTAATTCCTAATGGTGATATAACACATCAGAATGGAAAATAATATTTTGTAAAATATTGTATTTTAAAAGTAGGTGATAGTAAACAATGTTGAAAGATACTGCCATCAGCAGCTGTAGTAATGTAACATTAATTATTTCTTTCGCAAAACGCAGAGGGGCCAATTTTTACGGAATCCTGAAAACGATTACGGAATTCGCCACCGAAACGGCATTTTAATGAAAAGTAAAAATAGAAACGCACATTCTTTTAAGTGAAAAATCATCTTTATAATGAATAATATCACTCGATTGCCATGGACTGCCAAATGTAGGATGTAAAAACTGCAAAACACGGGGAAAACGGATCCCGGTGGCTGGTGAGCCCCTGATTATCAATTGAGGCTTTCACATTGAAAAAAATAGATAACTGATTTTATCCATTTCGAAGGAAAATTGTGTTACGCATGGTATTACCACAAAGTGTAACAAAATTTTAAACAATGGTAAAGCATTGTGTACACGATACGACCTTCATTTACCATTATTTATGAGCGAATCATTGTCATTTGTTGTTTGTCCATGAATCCACATGTTATATCCACGTGAATCCACACGGAATATCAGAGTGTTTCTCCGTCTCTTTCATGGAAGCTGATAATATCGAATTCACATCAAAACATAAGCAACCAATTTTACCCCCTAACTCCGCAATTGTGTACATTTTGGACCTTTAATATGTACATGGTGGCCACTTTCTGGGAAACGTGGAAAACCGAAAAAATCAGGCGATTTCATTGTTCTGGAAAAGTCAGAATAAGTCAGGGAATTTATTGAAGAATAATTAGAAGTCGGAGGATATTTTATGATGTTCTAAACTAGATAATATTCCTTAAAAACTTTGGTACAGCGTTATTTTTTCTCGGTTTTATTTGGTAACAAGCATGGTGCATTTGTACTTTGTCATGGCGAAATCAGAAAGCTGAGGATACCATTAATATTTCTTTTAGATCAGAATTTAATCAGAAAAAAATGAAGTGGAAAACCAGGAGAAGTCAGGGAAATTTGTTCGAGTGCGCGGCGATGCGTTGCAGAAGGTGAGGGTGCTGCTCCCTCGCGGGCCGGAGGCGCGGGAGGAGTCGCATTCCTGCGTCGAGGCAGCCCGAGGAGAGCCCGCAGAGGAGAGGCGTGAGGGATGGGCCTCTCACACTCTGCAGAGGGCGCGTCGAAGCGATTGCTGCCCCGCGGGGCGCTCCTCAATGCACGCCTCCTCCCCACCTCTCCCCCTCCCTCTCCCCCTTCCCCTCTCCACGGCTCCCACTGCGCCTCGTAACTCACGCTCGGCTCACGCCTCTTCGGCTTACGCTTTTGGTGTTGTCTTTAGCGTTGAAATTCATTTTGATGTACATATTTTTGCCGGCCTCGCTGGTACAGGGACTTCGAAGTGCGGCCAAGCTGGAGGAGGCGAAGGTTGAAGCTTTCAAACAAATGGGCGATCTCTGGTTCGGGTGAAGGTTGGCTTCTCAGTCACTACGAATTCCATCTGGATATTCTTTGGGCATGAACATTTATTTTTCATTATCATTCGCCCTTTCATTTGATCGCCCCTCCATCTTTCATATAGATAAATGTCTCGATAATCCAATAATGAGACCATTTGTCCAGGAAGGCGGAGGACTTAAAAGCACCAGCCTCCGCCCTCGCATACGCATACAAATGAGATAAGCAACTGCTACAAATCCATACGCACATGCAATAACATTATGTAATAAAATGATATAATTATAATAAATAATATTATAAGAAAATAATATTGAATGGCAGAAACAAGTTTTCTGTAAAATATTT
This sequence comes from Gryllus bimaculatus, assembly GCA_017312745.1. Classification (NCBI taxonomy): domain Eukaryota; kingdom Metazoa; phylum Arthropoda; class Insecta; order Orthoptera; family Gryllidae; genus Gryllus; species Gryllus bimaculatus. The sequence continues at coordinate 1,203,291 of BOPP01000029.1, forward strand.
GGATAATTCATCTCGTAGAAATTTTGTATGAACAAAAGGCACGTTTTACAAATAAGGGAACTGCTTCATTGTTTCGATGTTGGAGGTGACCAATAAATATATTACGATATATAAATACCATTGGTAAACCACGCTGAAGTAATACGATTGTAAGTAAATTGATTTATGTGTCATTTATTTTTTCTACTTTACAATTTACTGATTACAAGTAATTTGTATAAAGAATATCTATGAAAATGTAGACACGTTTCAAAGTGTTGTTAGACCACGAAGCGAGTGGAGTTGGTGCAGGAGGCCGGCGTTGGCTGTGGTAGGTCCTGGAGGCCCCGTGAAAGCGACGCGGGCGGCGGGCGAGTATGAGGGATGGTCCACCACAGGAGCGGCTAAACGCCTTCCCCACAGGGCGCCCACGGCCTCAGGGGCTAGAGGGTGCTTTCAATTCCACGCGCTCCTCGTGCTTTACAGCATCTATAACAGCCAGAGCTCGGGCTCCCTTTTGTGCTGAATGGTATTAACGTTCCGTGCTTGCTATGGGCAGTGACAGCGGAAAGTTCTCTCTCGATTAGATTTTTCACAGCATTTCACAGGTCGTTAGGGTATTTGAATAAATCATTTTTAGAATGCACCTTTTATATTTCAATGTCGCGAAGAATGCGTTTAACATGAAGACCGAGCCATTCTACACTAGGGTTCTTGGTTTCGTACAATTGTTTCTAAATGGTGTGTTGTGTCTGCAATTAAATCTGATATTTCAAAAGTGTTTGTTCCGGCTTTTTAAATAAAACCATTAATTTCACTAATATTCCAAATTTGGCTAAATATAAGCCTAAAATTATAACATATACTGCACGTATATACCTATATCATACACTCTGTATATTTCAATTCCGCCTTAAAATTTGTACGTAACTTGAAAGAATTTTGTAAAATACTTCGACATGCTTGCAATAAATATTTTAGTTGTCTCAAATTTGTGATATTTGAAAAGCTCAGACAATTTTGAAATATCTTTGCTCAAAGTTGGTCTATTAGGTCAATGTAAGCAATTGAAGTACAGCAAAGATTAACGGCCAAATCTTCTGCCTCAATAACATTGTTAAGTTATGATGCTATAATGCATTTTACTTATCTCAAAATGTCCTTTAGTAAGTTCTGTGAGCTGATTGATTTAGGTTTCACATTTCATCAAATCAGCTAATAGTTAGGTAACCTTTGGAACGTAATAAGGGGTTGTATTTTACGCGATTTTTCGTTGTTTCTTAAAAATCTCTTATAAATTAAAAATTTAAATTGTTACAACTACATTATTGTTTAACTACAATGTAGTGACAGGCGAAAGTAATATAGCAAATATTCTTCAAATGCACAGAAATATGAAAGCATCGAAAATAATAATTATAGATACCCGGAAACTACTAAAACAACCCGCATATTCCGTGCGAAAGTCTGAGACCTCGTCCCGCTTCGCAGAGTGCGAAATAAATGACTGGCGAGGCCGAAGAGAGGTGGCCGAAGTCGAAGGGGGCCGTGCGCGCAGGGGGCCGCGTCTGGGCTGCCCCGTGGCCGCTGCGTGGCCCCGAGGTCCTAATGCAATCAGTGCTCGTGGACGCGCCCTATTGTGGCGATGGCCGCTCCCCTCGCCCTCGCCCCCAGCTCCTCCTCCACGCCTCGCCTCGTGCGGCACGGCGCGGCGCTGCGGGCGCGGGAGAGACGGACAGAGCGAGAAGAGAGTGCGGCGCGGCGCGGCGCGGGGCGGGGCCGGGCCCAGGCCAAATCACTGCTCCCCCGCCAAACTCTTGCTGGATGTCTTCAGGGAAAAACCAACAAAATGTGTTCGCAAATGTTTGCTGTCCTACCTACTCTCTTTTAACAAGATCTATCTCTGAGTTGTTCATTTTCAATCCTCCCTCCCTTTGCTAATTTCTGATTTTTAAAAAAATTCGTTTTAATATTGTATGTTATATATTTTGCTAAAATTTAGTGCAAATGTATTCAAATGTAATCGATCTCGCGAGATTTCGCTATACGATTAATCCCAATATATTTTAATACAATTATTTAAATTTTAGCACAAGGCAACATTGTCCTTTTATTTTAACACTTATTTATAGTTCGAAGATCAATCTATAAAAAATGTTACAAAAATATAGGGAGGCGGTTTATTTTCCCCCCAATCCCTTCCCGTTCGTTCGCTTTTTTTCACAGTTCCGAGAACATCCTCTACCTACCCCTTAAAATAAGCATTTTTTAAAATGGTTCGTCAAAGCGGGTGTATTGGATTCTTACTCTCTAGGGTCATAGGTCATCATCTCTTACAGGTCTGTATCGAGAGGGAGACCTAGGAAGCTGAAGGCTGACGTAATTTCACCAATATTCGGTTTACAGTTTAAAAAATAATGAATGTCAGCGCGTCCAATTACTTTTAATCATATAAAATGTTGGGAAATTACATTTCTTTGCCGCTCTTCTCGCATTCGCTCTGTGCGTAATCACTTGCCGCCTAGAAGTCGGCTGACCCCGACTCACCAGCCAATCATAACGAGCGGTTCGTCCCGTCCTTGCGAGAAACAGAGCAGCGTTAACGAGCTCTGTGGCCACTGAGTTATCGGCCGCACCGCTGCGCTCTAGTCGCTTGCAAAGAGGGCGAACATTATATGATTCGTGGGTCACTCAACTCACTTTAGACGTTGTACGACTACTGAGGAGATTAGAACATCTGCGGAAACGAATAAATTGGAATACAGTGCCTGTTGAATTCTGAATGATGTATAATCAATTGGACTTTTGTAATGAATGAAGAACCAACTAAATTCCTTGAGCCTCTTTCGCTCTTTCTCTGACATGCAAACACACTTCTTTCACTCTTTACCCGACAATAAGTGTAGTTCATTTTAAGTAATATCTCTTCACTAATAATCCTTTCCACAGGAGGAATTGCGTTCTAAAACAAGATTCCAATTGTGTGTTCAATAGTCCGTAATATATTCAGCTCATCTTTGAAAACAGTAGCTCGTATACGGTCTTCAAAATTACGTATGTTCTTCCCAAACAATAATGAAATTCCTACGGGTTGTGCTTTGAGAAATGTATAACCAAATGTGTGGAAATGTTTTTAAGTTATGTCTTATCACGTAATGTTCAGCATTGCTTATTGAAGTTTCTTGGATCTGATCAGCAGCGCCAAAACACAAGGATTTGAATGTGATAATTCGAAAATTTCCGGCATGAACATAAGTACACGGAACTTTATATGTATTATTTTCTTTATGTTACAAAATAATATACTTCCTGTTAGAAATTCGTTGGTGTTTCTAAGTATTGGTCATGGCGGAAAACCCTCAGACCAACACTTAGAAAACATGCCGCGCGGAGCAGAAATCCGTTAGCGTGGTCCTCGCAAATTCCGATGGGAACGGTCAGCCAGGAACAGAAGCCTACGACTCCGCCCTCCGCCGCCCCTCCTGCCTTCGCCGCCCCCGCCGCCCCTCGGCGCCAGAGGTCCAGTCGCAGATGACTGTGCCACATGTGTCTCTTCAGGGAGGAAGGGAAGGTTCTACTCTTTCAGGGGTGGGAAACAACTTCGTCGTTTCTGGAATTTTTCGCTCAGAGACTGAGCTACAGAATCGCCGAGCGCATTGCCAAATTCTATTTAAAAATTAAAGAAGTAGACTACAACATACGTCCTCTACAGCTTGCGTTGGCGGATTCGGGATGGCGAAGCATGGGGAACAATCCAAAGCAAATATTCTGTTGTAAGTTTACTCATTTTAAAATAAATTATTTACTCAACCTTTTTTCACATATCACATTCCATACTAAGGAACAAGTATTCCGAGCGTGGATATAACTTTTTTAAATTTAAATATTACAATTAAAAACAACTTATTACAGGAATATTTAAGGAGAGCGTCTGAATTGAAAATTATGATTTTTGTAAATAAAGTAAAATTGATTCAGCAATTTTCTACCTTAAAATAAAGAATTCACACTGCAGGTGCTTCTAAACGATTAGAACTTTTATATTATCGTTATAAAACGGCTGATTTCATTGGATAAATGGTTCGAAAATAATGAGAACGTTACAAGTAGACATCTCTGTGCCCGGCTGCTTCTTTTCACAGGTGTATTTTGCTTCTGTGTCAGATTCACGTTATCCCCTGCCTCAAAAAAACGCTCTGAACTCCGTTAATTCCCTACGAATTGGATGAATAGTGTGCCTGTTCGATTTCATTTTCAAGTCTTTCCTTTCAACTAGTGACACGTCGCACAATACCCTCTGATCAAAAGCAGGTTGAAACGGTAAAAAAAGAACGTCAAAGCGACTAACAGTGTCATTGTCAGGGAAAAGGATCGGTGAAATCCCCGCTCGATTGTATCGAGCTCAGCCCCGCGGTGCCGCCCCAGCCCCGCGTTAATCGGATCCCCGGCGTCGGCGCTGAATGGCGGTGGGGCGGTGGCCACCCCTGCCACCCCCGCAGGAAGACGCCGCGTTCCGCCCCGTCCCGTCCCACGGCCCCGCTCCCACGCGCCACGTCTCGCAAAAAAAGTGGATCCAGGGGTGCGCGGGGGTGGTTTGCGAGCTGCGGAGCAGCCCTGGGAAGTCCTCGGGGCCTGGGCCCTTCACCGCACCCCACTACTACAAAGGGATGATTTCTCTATGAATTAAAACTTACCAGGTGGAATAGCGTAGACAGAGTCTATAGCGGAAGTTTCATAGACACACAGATCCTAAGTCACAGATACGATAGAGGCGTGGGTAAAGAAGCACGCATTTCTGGCGGGTCAACTACTTTGGTCATTAATCCGGTAAGTGTATTACACCTCATAGATATATCTCCCCACTCTGTATCATGAGATCCAATACAAGATGGTTTAAGGAGTTTTCTCATCTCTAGGTATCTCCCCAGCGGGGCACTGCTCCAGCCGTAACTAGCAGTAAGTTCCCGACATGTGGAAGTGTAGTGTAGAGCAAGTGTTAGTATGGAGTCTGTATTTTCGGCATCATCTAAATGACCATTTCAAAGCTTCCCACTGGCTAGAAGGCAGGATCTGATCGGATCTGATCTGATCGGTCCATTCCGTGGTTTCTCACGATCTATTCCAGGCGGAGGTCGGAGAAGTGGCTCAGGCAACGGACCATGGGCCGCGCATGATCTTTCTTTCTCATTCATGTTTCCACTCTCACCTTCAGCGCCAGACGATGGACTGATCCCCCAATCCATTCGACCCATAACCGTGCCCTCCAAAGCCACCGGCTTTGCTGCGAGAAGAGAATGGCAAACCATACCCTGATCAGGGTTGCGGTGCGAATGGAGAGGGCGTGAATGTGTGTGTGTGTGTGTGTGTGTGTGAGAGAGATGAGAAGCAGAGAGAGAGAGAGAGAGAGGCGGAGAGAGAGAGGAGCAAACCGCAGCCTGATAAAGCGACTGGACCGGAATGGAGAGGAGTTTAAAGGTGTGATTGAGAGTGTGGGAGCGAGATTATTACATAAAACCTACAAAAGCTTAGGAATGACATCCCTTCGTGTACAAAATCCATAAAAATATTCATCTATAAAAATCATCTTAACACATTTGACTTTTTATTTTTGTCAAAAATATTACTAATAATTTAGTGGAAGGTAAATCTTGCTATAATTAAATGAAATTTAAAACTGTTGAACGAATGATAGAAATGACCGTCTTTAAGGAACTATATACAAATTGGATTTGGTATACAAGACAGTACATCATCACCATTATTTATTTTTATTATTATTATTATTATTATTATTATTATTATTATTATTATTATTATTAGGGGAGAACGTACCCATGCCATTTGGTTGACTATATTCGAACACGGAATCCCCAGGAAACATAACTTTCAAAGGCGAGTGGCATCTGTGGCACATGAAGGCAGATGATTTCCTGGTAGTTCCAAGGCGTCCTTGTTTGTTCCCTCTGGGCTCTACCGTCTCCTCTCCCACGAAATCGGCAACGCTTCCAGCTGTCTGGTCCACCTGCTCTCATCACTTTCGGTTGGAGCTGCCTTGTAGCCGCGCGGCGCTGGGCTTCTGGTGTCACGTCACGTCAGGTTCCAGTTGGCAAGAACCGCTCATATGTTGGAACTAGTAGTATTTTGCGTTTTCGTATCCTATGTCAAGGAATCTACTCTTTACCACCAGGTAAACCGGACAAAATGGGCGTGTATATAAAAAACTTTAATAAGCTTTTGCTCGTACATTTCCAAGTCAGCGACGAGTCTGTTGCTTGAGCCTTTACTATTTGCATAGAACAACCTTCAGTCTGTGCAGCATATAAATATTATGCCTAAATACTTTGATGCCGAGCTGTTTGTTTGCGTGTTCAAACTCGAAAACGGTCGTTATTCAAACAATGTAATGTACCGCCCTCGTTCGTTCCTGTCTTTGTTTCTCCGCTCTCGTGCGGCGTATTCATTTTTTGAGCCAGTTAAGGAGACGGTGTAAGAGAAGAGGTGTGTTAACCTTGTCAGCTCAAAAACTGTAACTTTTCGAGGATATTTTTAGCTATGAGCGCCACAATCCATTTAGAACAAGGGCGAAATGGCAGACGATGGCGGGTCATTTGACAGCACAGCGTGAGATAAAACATCACCGATCCATTTTTTTACAGCCTCTCAAAAGAACTTCTGTTCTTTCATATCACCGATTCAAACTCACGCGTATGGAACAAAGATATTTTTCTTACGAAACGCCATCGTTCCCTGATATTCATTCCAGTGCTACGCACGGATAAGCAAAGAACTAGCCTTATCTGTGGTAGATACGGGGGGACTAAAGCTATGCCTCCCCTCGTCTACGTACTTGTAATTTTACTTAATTTATTTAAATCAACTTATATTACAATTAATGTAACCATTATGGTCGTTTTTTCGGTTAACATTTTTACAACCGACAAGTGACATTGTTCCCCTGAAATAATTTCTTAATTTGTCCCTAAGCCTCACATAACCCGCATAAGAGACCCGGCTCGGGGAAAAGAGGACCTATTTTTAAGGGATATTTTTATTATTTAAGGTTCTAACACTATTTGTATTTGCTACACACTGTTATGAAGGGGGCCCGGATAACCGTTATGCGGGTGGCTCTCGACTTGGTTGGTGGCTGGTGACTACGACTGGTGATAATAAAGACTTGGTGATATACCTGCACGACCGTCGTTGCGGATAAGAGAGGGGCAGCGTAATAGGATCGAACGAGACTCGCTTCGAGGCGGTCGGGGCGGGTGCCCTGCCGAGCAGGGCAAGCGATCCGATCTGCGCGCGAGGGCCGGAGCCAGTCCGCCCCGGCGATAAGCATCCGGCGCCACGCGCCACCCCTCCGCCGCGCATGCGCAGTCGCGCTGCGCAGGACGCGAACGCTCGGATTCCAGGGGGCAGCCAGAGGAGAAGAACCGGGAACACGTGCGAATTTATTACTCAGGAGCGAACATTTCTGGTTTTCAAGTGCTGCTAACCACTCTTTATTCATCATGCAATTAAGACTAGGAATTGGGTGGGACGAGAATTCTGGTGCTCAAGATAACGTGCGTCTCTCTCCTATAAGGCACCCCCATATGTACTTCCCCATAGGGCACACATAGTTCTTACAGGTTATTTTCGATAATTAATACTAAAAAGACCTCCTGATGTTTGCATTTTGGGATTGGTATAAGGAATAATACAGTGGCGTGATGTTCGGACGGGCGCGGATAAAAGAGGATCTATTTTTAAGGGATATTTTTATTATTTAAGGTACTAATACTATTTGTATTTGCTACACCCTTTTATGGGCCCGGATAAAAGTTTTGCGGGTGAGCCCACACTCATATCGTTACGCTACTGGAAAAATATATTATTCAGTAGTAAATGAAGCAGCGGATCACATTACAATTCCGGATCTGAGGGAAGCTAATTGATTACCTTTAGTGACATCAGTGTATTAAAGTTTTCTGTCAATACGCTGACTACGAATTCAAAAATGTCTTTTAATATACAAGCTCGTAATGGTGGACATTTCCCAGTATCAAACCTCACTTTGTGATATGGATCATGTTTTGGTTTGTTTGTTTTTTTTACTTATGTGTCCAGCTATCCATCTTCACCCCTCGCATTTCGCATAAATGGTCTTTTAAGGTCCGCTCACTATTAACGAACACTCCAGAAAATAAATTTAAAAATACGTGAATTTAGATAGTATACAGATCCGCCAATATCGTTTGAAGATTTTTATGAACATTTTATTAGTATTTAGTGATAATAAACCCAGGCGCCGGTCCAAGGTGGGAATTAAGGAAATCTCCCACCCCAATTTTTTTTAGTAACTATTCATTTGAATTGTCACAAAACTTTGAAGCAAAATATTTTCGTATTATCATTAAAACGAATAAAATTGTATTGTCGCATGAGCTGAGTGTAGCCTGCGATGTATGCAGTTAAAAGAGGAAAAGTTAATGATCAGAAACGGATTCCCAATTCTTGCCTTATGTTCATGAATTAACATAAAATATGTTCTTCTGTAACCAACCAACTGACATTCTGCAGACGGGCGGCAGAGGAGTCACGGCCCCCTGAAACATTTTAAAGGACCCCATAGATGTACTTAATTAAACATTCCATTTCCGTAAATATGTTCAATCTCCATTTTTCACTTTTCTTAATATGATAATTTTGGATATTGTAATGTAATTGCTTTTCAAACTATCTGGCAACCCTGTAAAATACTTCAACATGAAATCAATTGTTTTATTCATTGTAATATTGAATTTATAATTTCATTGTCATTATGTTATGTTTTATTCACTCATTGGCAAAATATTACATACGTAAATAAAAAAAAAATGAAACAGGGGCCCAGAAATATACTCGTAGTCAGTCCCTCTCCTCTTTTAGGTAGCGCATGCCGATCGTTACGATCTCTGGAAATATTATTGAATTTTCGTTCGGGCGTGTTGCCTGTCGTCCAGCGCTGCCGTCGTCCTGTCGTCGTCCCACCGCGCCGTCCTCTGCGAAGTCTTCGCCAGTGACATCCGCCCACGCGCGCGTGCGGATTGGCCGTTTCACGCGACCGCAGATCCGCCATCGCCTCCGCCGCCGCCCCCATCGCGCAGGAAGTCGTTACCGCCCCCGCCGCCGCCGCCGCGCCGAGCTTCCGCCGCTCTCCCACGCCGCCCGCGCCGCCCTCTCCACGAGCAACAACAACGCGTGTATTGTGGCAGTGCTGCGATAACTACGCGAATATTAGGCTTGGACTAGTATAACGATCTGGAATTCTCTTACCGGCTGAGTTTACCTCAGGGCCAGCATTCCCGCTGAGTCTGTTGCAACTTTGACCGGAAGGTCTAGGGGTCGAATCCTGACGGTGGCGACTATTTTTACACTGAATAAAAAGCTACGTCCACTGTCTGGAGGAGAATTCTGCCGGCCGGCTGAGTGATCGGAAGTTTCCATAGTTTCTGCAGGCAAATGACGGTGCTGTACCCTAACAAATGGGCTACGGACTGCCCGCTATCTTTCCTTCCTCCTTATTCCTCGGCCCTTACCCCTTACACATTTACATGCACTACAGTAACGAATCGTTGGGGCGGTGCGGGAAGATATCTAGAGAGGAAATTCTCCGCAAACTGAGTGTGTGTTGTCGCCGGATCTCACTATCTAGTGCAGAAGGAATTACTACCACTTCCCAATAAAACTTTCACTACACTAACGGAACTAGTGACCATGATAGTTGACGGACCCGAAAACATTCATCCTGGATATATTCCTTTGTTTTTATGTTGTAGACTGACTTAGTTTAGACGTCCTGTGAACGACGTGTTTTGACATAATCTATTTATTTCCAGATTGAAATAATAAGTTGTGTTTTGACTTTACAGGTTAATTTTCTTTTCCCAGTTTCACTTACCTTAAATTATAATTTTAGCGAATTTCTTTGCGTTGTGTTGTCTAGTATTTGTTGTTTTATTAAATAAAATTGATTTTTTGAATAACATTTGATTTTGAATTACGTTTTTGGATTAATATGTGGAAATAAAATATTTCAAGATTATTGATAAAACAAATCATAACTTTAATACAAGTTGTACGCAAACTGTTGTGTGAATAGAAAAACATCCATGTTTGATGATTGCCTTGCCTATCAGTGGGCACCGTTTCTTAATCGCTTTTGTATTATTTTGTGTTCCAATTAGCTCAATTTTCATACTATTAAATACACACGAGTAAATTCCCACATAAATGTTAGAGCAAATAGAAATAATTGTTTTTGTATTCAGATTGTTTCCATACCGTTCAGCTGACAGAATGACACGAGAAGCCAGACGTGGAATTGCGACCCCGCGGGTTCCGAAGCGACGCACTGTGCGTCGGCGGCGGCTGTGGCGAGTAAACAGTGACGTCACGGGAGCGAACGCGGAAGACTGCGCAGCTCCCTGCCCCTTCCCGGCGCCAGACGCGATCTCTTCGGGGAGTCTTCCTCTTCTGCTGTCATTAGAGTCGGGTTGTACTCCTCTCTGTCGTCACGTCACGCCGAAAGCTTTAGCAAAACTTTGTTTTGTGTATCAGGGAAATATTTGTACATAGAATACATGACATTTCTAACTGTAAAGCGCAAAGCTGATAGACACAGGACTATAACAAACACTTAACAGTTAAAACGTATGGATTATAGTAGTTTACTTCATGATCTTTAATGATAACGAATGTCCAGGTCTACAGGTTTCGGCTAATCTTAACAAACGTGAGTTGTTATCCTGTTAGTATTGAATTATATTTTTGATATCATTGGTATTACTCCTATCAATGATAATATGTCAATGATTTTCTGTATGACGTTTAAAATATAGTTTAACTACTGTCTGAAGTGTAGAGTACAGACGTTGGTATGAGACGAGGCACTAAGTATATTAAACCAGAATTTGTCGTCCTTAATCCTCAATTTATTTACTTATGATTCCATATACCTTATCCCATGACGCACATGTAATCTGCAAAAACCAGGGTCGAACAACGAGTAAAATAACTGTGAAGAAAATTGGGTGAATGATAAAGCGAATGAAGGTATCAAGAGTTAGAAAAAGGGGGGAACCTACAAAAAATATCAACAGTAAAGGGAGATTTAATATTTACTTGAACATCACTTTATTTCGCACGGACTAATCAAGTTTGTGCAGAGTTAATGAAGCATCTCCTTCGCGGCGTTTTCTTTCGTATTCCTCCGCGCCGTGCGGCTGCAGCGCCGCTGGCCAATTCTCCGCGCGCCGCGCCCCCGCGGAGGCCTTGCGCGCGCCGACGCTGCACCAGAAGCGCAGAGCGCGTGCGGCGCGCAAAAACGCCCCGCGGGGCACGCTCCCTCCACGCCCCGCCCCGCCGCCCGGCCACCGCACGCGGCCGGCGGCCGCAGCGCGCCTCCGCCGGCCTCTGCATCTCGACGCGGCGCCGCGGCGCTGTCCTGGCCCAGCACCGCGCCATAGCCCCGCGCCACCACCGCTCACCACGCGCAGCACCCGCCGCTCCCCGCGCACCCCGCGCCTCCCGCGCGCCTCCCCGCGCAACCCGCGCACCCCGCGCCACCGCGCGCCACCCTGCGCGCCCCTCGCTCCAGCTTGGCTCGCAATTCGCGCCTGCTCCCGTCCACTGCTCCGCCCTGTCCCGGCACCGATCCACCCCTCTGCTTCAGTCCCTTTCAACGCACTCCGACCCCGCTCATCTCCGCCCCGCGCCCTTTGCTGCTCCGTTCTGTCCCACTGCATGGCAGTTCCTTTCCCCACATCCAACGCCGCTCCGCTCCGGCCGGCCCCGCCCTCGCTCACCGCCCGCATCGGCCCCGACGCCCGCCTCGCCCCGCTCGCCCCCGCCCCGCTCCCCGACCCGACGGCCGGCCGGGACCGCGACCCGACCCGAACCCGACCCGACCGCGACCCGACCCCGACCCGCTCCGGTCGATCCGGCCTGTCTTTTGCCCACCTTTCCGCCCCGCCCGCTCGCCTTCCAATCTTTCCCGCTCCGCTCGCGTTTCTCTCCAACTTTTGCTTCCCCCGCCGTCACCGCTTCCTCCCCATCGTCACCTCCCCAAACCTCCTCACACTCCACGCTGTCTCTGTCGGAACGAATGTCATTTTCCATAATCATGACCATTTAGAATTACGTGTTTGCTCCAACAATGCTTAGAACTTGTATATAAATTATGCACAAGTTTCGACACAGATAGCGAATTTTTTGTTGCTTATTACTGAATTAATTGAATATTCTTTTGAAATGGGAATTGCCTTTCATTCCCGTTTATACCCAAACAACCGATCCGTTGAGACCAACACAGACGAAGTCGCTCTTTTTAAAAATATATGTATGGTTCAACATCAGTACCTTCGGGTATGTTTTACAATATAGAGGTTTTGGGGCATCCCATTGACGGTCTGGAAATGGTTGAAGTAGTTTTCACTAAATGAACTTAATATCAAAATAAAAGTTGTCAATTCTTTATTAACAAGGAATTTTGATCAAATATTCAGAGAGATGTACGATTGCCACCGAAGTTACTTACGAATAATCGTTCCTTCCCAGAATTCTCTTTACATATTTTTACTTATAAAATTAAACAACAAAATAAAAAAGTGATTTATTTCCTGTGTTATGTCTTACGTGCTGTGTTTGATGTGTGAATGGCTTATTGTTCTTTCATTCTTCCTCTTTCTTTAGTCGAAACAATTTCGCTTCTCAAGTTTCTCATTCATTTGTCACATTAGTCTCAAAATTCAATACAGAGCTTTTAAAAAAACAAAACAAAAAATAACAAAAAACACTCGTTTCTTTGACAAATCGACAAAAATCTATTATTCCATTACAGACGAGAATAAGCGTGATCATATGAAACGTGTTGTAAAGCAGTCAAGCAACATCGTGGATGAAGTTTGCGAGTATATTTAGCTTAGTGTCTTTCAACGGTTTACTGCTGAAGTTCCGGTGAACTGATTTTGCCGAGGATGAACTTTATCCACATTATTTTAAAATCGACCGGATATTATATAGGTGTCGAAACACGTGTTAGGCAACTCTTATTTTCCACTATAAACACGACAATATTTTCCTCTTGTGTCAGAGAATGTAGAGCATCATCAACAAACGTTATATACCAAAATAACCTTTCTGAAAATGTTTCGTTTCGATAAATTATCCCTAAAAAAACAAGTTTTCTGATAAATATTGGGTAATTTTCATTTACATAACATATATTTTATTGTATAGAAATAGTTTCTTGCTTTGAGATTTAATTTTTTCTGCGTGCGTAAATTCCGGGGTATGTTTAAGAGCTTAAAATGAACCAATTCAGCTTTCAGTTGTGTGCAATTTCCCTTTTACCCACTCGCGGGTCGAGATCAAGCTGTTATTTCTTTCTTGTTCAGGGCTACTAAGAGTCCAAACAAGAGCATATCTTTGTGGACTCGGGGTCTTGAATCCACCTACTCCTTCCGGCACTAACAAGTGGGTATCATCGAGAATCTGAGCATGTCGAATCCCCACCGGAGATCTTGCGCATGGAATTCAAGTTTTAATCCCACCCTAGAACGGCAACATACCCGCGTACCCACTGCACCCCCTCTGACAAACTACGTGGGTATCACCGAGTAACAGGGCATCCAGAGATTCTTATTCCCATCGGAATTTTGCTTGTAAAACCAAAGTTCCGAACCTGCCATCGGTCGAAAGTCATTCTCGCCCCCGACTACCCCGCTCCCTTGTTACTAACGACGTGGGTATCGCGGAGAAGCTTAGAAACTGGGTGGGCGTTTCCAGCCCTTCTCCATTGCTAGAACCAAGGAAACCTTGCGGAGCACAAGTGCAATAGACGGTGCTTGGAGAAAGTGAGTCAACTAGATCGGTGTAGCTCACGTAAAAACCGGGAGGTGGCAGTGTTCCTCCCCCACTGGAATATTAGTTCCGGCGCCAATCTATCCATGGAATTTAGAAATTCTCTCTCCAGGTAACTCCCCCAGCGGGCACCTCAGTAGACGGCAGCAGCTCTAAGCTCCCGACGTGTGTGGTAGTGCAGCGCACGTAGGGTAAGGTGAGAGGAGGGGACGCGGAGAGGCAGAGTGGATCGCGCGCGCTCCGCGACCCGTGCGCTCCGGCGTGCGCGTGGCCCGTGCGTGGCGGAGGCCGGGCTGCCGCGGGGTGCGTTGGCCGCGTGCGCTCCCGTGCTGCTCCCGCGCTGTCGCCGCCTTCCCGTGCGTTTTTTGCGTGCGCACGAGAGCAAATATTTGGACAGCCGTACCGCACCACGCGTGCGTTTGAGATGTGGAGGGGAGATGGGGAGAGGTTCTACACGGTAGAAGAAATCCAGAAGTTCCTAGAGCCTCAGTACCTGGGAACCCCAACGATCTTCTGCTTTCGATATCTCACTTTTTTTCAGCAGTAAAGAAAAATGTAATAATCGAGTGTAATAATTAAATATGATGATAATTCATTAGCGACCAGCCGACTTAAACGCCTCTCTAACGAGACAATGTTTTGAGAAACTAAAGGTAACCCGCAGGAGTTTTGCTGTTGTACAATGAATAGAGGATATTTGTGAACTTGGATCTCGTAAGTGTTGTGCATTTGAGAAAACAGCAAAAAATCAGTTTTTATAGTTTTTCGCTTCAGTTGAAAACTATGCACTTTTATAGGAAGATAAATTTATTCAAATTCATTCTACAAATGTAAAAGTAAATTAAATTTCATGTATCTTCCGCATTTTTCGTTGCAATGTTTAAGTATTAGAGCATGTTCAATTTTACTAATTTTTTTTTACAGAAAGAGATGACAATCTTATATATTTTTCTCCGCCAGACCACCACCCACTCTATTGTACTAATTAAAGTGCTTATTTCGGAAGTGACATATCTCCAAGAAACCCAATTTTTCAGGAAGGTGAAGTATTCACATTCGGTCTTATAGTTGAATTCAACTGATAGCTTTCTGATATCATGTAACGTAGGAGAAATGCAATATTTTAACACGTTTGGCGGCACATTGACACGAAAACTAGAAAATAAACGGTAACGGAAATAATAGAAGTGTCACTTGGGAAATAAGCTCTTGAATTGTCTTGTGTCCTGAATAATGACATCGCAGACTGAAGGGGGCCGAGGAGTTGCCGGGTGTTGGCTTCGCGTGGAAGTCAAGGGTACGAGAGTCGAGCAATATTTGGAGCCGCTGACGTACACACTGTTTCAGTTTCGCGTTTCGTGCAAGGGAGGAAAACATACAAATGCGGGACACTAGAAGAATATTAGGTGAGAAGAACGAGAAACGCAGCCTCTGCAGTTTAATTTTGGAAGGGGTGCAGGTGCATCGGAGGAAGTTCTGAAACGATGTGGACGAGAAGAGAAGATAATAAATTCGGGTGTTGATGCTGCGGTGGCTCAAATTATACTTCGCTGACTCACGAAAGATAATTTAAGATGTGATTACTGATTACTTTGGGTAACAAGGTTGTCAGACCACTTTCTCAGGGAGTCCGTTGGAATTTATTTTAGTTCATTGTGCAAGATATTTAGTGCTCGGCCTCACCTAAACGTTTACATTCATACCACTTTACATACTCGTACATCACTTGGGGAAAATACATACTCTTTTACGGATGATCCGTAATATTTTACGGTTAATTTACTTTTATTATTTCATAAGGTCTGATAAAGGCATTGCGTACAAAGATTTTGAGGCTATCAAGAAATCAAATTAAATTTAAAAAAAATTGAGGCTGTAAGATTAAAATTCTAACACTTTTCATTCAAAAAATATAACAAACTGATATTTTCTGTCATTCGATCTTATTTTTAAACTCTTCCCGTTTATCTTTATCAGCTTTTTGAACTTTTTTCTGCTACATTTAAAAATCTGATCAAAGCTATATTTTTAATTTTAACTTAATTTAACTCAATTTAGTTTAGATTTAAAATTACCGATTTAAAACTTTTCTTCCAAAATCTTAATGAGAAATATATTTTCAAAGAAGGGAATAAACAATATTTTAATGTACATGTAATGTATGATTTTTTTCTTCAAGTTTTTCCGGAATATTTATAATAATATTACAATACAATTAGAGCCGTTTAACGAGCGCCTTATGATTATAATAAAAATTTGTTTACGAATGGGAAACGGTAAGGTTTGGGTGGGACCGCTGGCAGTTGTCGGTCGCCGTCGCTTTTTGTGGTGTAGCGCAACGGGGAAGGGGGAGGGGTGACGGGAGAGGGGGAGGGGGACGGGGTTGTTTTCCCGCGCGCGTTTCCGCGTCCTGCGCCCGCGGCGCGCGCACGTGGCACGCCCTCCCTCCCCCTCCCCCTCCCAGAACAACATGGCCGCCGTGTGTCGGGGCGCCATATGGCCGCCGCCGCCGCCGTCTCTGATCGTGCGCTTTTCGGTTAGACGCCCTCCGCCCCGCTCGCCGTTCTGCGAAGACACTTTTTTTTCGAAATATGTTTTGCTTGGAAGAGGGTTTTTGAGGATGCTTCTTCCTGTGTCATTTTTCGCCACCAACGGTCAGATGTGCAGACTTCTCTAACTTTTATGTATTCGTTTCAAGACTGTAGACTTTTGTAAGTTACTCGTAAACGTCAATCGTTTTAATCGTTGGGGAAATATTAACTTTTTAGTGTAACATTCATCATTTGGTAATGATTTGCGGAAAAATAGTCTGTTCTGGAATTGTTTTAATTTTATAGTATTGTGCCTCATCAACTGAAGTCAATATTGTATTGTTTTGTCGAATCAAGTAACATTTTATTATTGTTTAACTGCGTGCAAGACGAGTGCAAACGAGTTTCGCCCTCACACTGCTTTACATTTTTTAAATCTCTCAAGTATTTACTTCCTAATTGAAAGAATCCTATTT
Organism: Gryllus bimaculatus; assembly: GCA_017312745.1. Taxonomy (NCBI): domain Eukaryota; kingdom Metazoa; phylum Arthropoda; class Insecta; order Orthoptera; family Gryllidae; genus Gryllus; species Gryllus bimaculatus. The sequence goes on from BOPP01000029.1 coordinate 1,220,164, forward strand.
ATTACTATTCATAAAATTTTTATATAGTAGTGCAATGTAGACCTGAGTTTCAATATTAATATAACAACCACCAGCAGCAATATAACACAGTATCCACAGTTCCTGGTATTCATTTCAGCCAAGTCCTTTCCCATCTAACTTAAATTTTTCTTGCCCTGTACTATTGTTAGGCTTCCCAACGAAATTATAAAGCCTCATTCCTTAATTGCGAATGACATTTACAGATTTTGCCAGAGAAATAATACGAATTACGTTGACTCTGTTTTCTAAATGAATTTTCTTTTTATTTATATTCCATCTTTGAATGAGTCTTGAGAAGATCCATCTTTTATACTCTCCGAGTTTTTGTGTGTGCGTCGTCAGTGTTCTGTGTAGTACTGAGTGGGACGAGGTGATTCGCGGAAGGTTTCGGTGCCGTGTCCAACCGCTTCCTATGAACAGCCCCAGGACCCCTTTTTGCCACGTTCTTCCGGTGCCTCTGAAGCTCGATGTTCGCTGTACCTCCAGATTCCGCAAGGAAGGCCAAATGACAAAAAGGACCACTCCAAGAATTGTAAAAATTGTCTAGTTTCTGTGCCTACACAATGTCTTGTTAAGCCTTCGTGTTATGGGGCCTAAGTCAAATCCACTGAATTGAGAATGATGGCTTTCTTTTGATACGAAGGACTGTTTTTCTAACCTCTGTGACATTGTATTTTTACTCAAAAGATGATCCAAAATGAAAAGAGCAAAGAGCTACTCTAAACGCTTACTCATTTGCGTGTGCATTTACAAAGATTTAGAAGTAATTGAAAAATAAATTATTCGGCTATCGTTAAACATCAACATATCGACGAATTTGCTATTGACAAAACGAATTAAATATATTATTTCAATAGTGATGGCAGCACAATTGCGATAGTTATTACAGAACAAGTAAATGTAGCACGCGTGTCCTTTAGCTCAAGTTCAAGTGCTTCAAGTAGAGTACTAGTGGGTAGTCAGGCAGTATCTATAGTCGTGAATTGTTACTTAACGCACGTATCCGGTAAAAATACTCTTCACATGCTCGGCATAAATTTCATTCAAGCTGTTCACATTGCCCAGGCACTTTCTGTAAATATTTTTTTCCCCACTACATAACTCAAGAAATCGTGTTCAACCATCTGTAATGTACATTCTCCTTCCTTTTCCTTAATTCTGTGATCGTGTTGATTACATTGCATGTTTTAATGCGGCAGTAAATAAATCGGGATAAAAGATGAAACGTCCTTGAAGATGCGCGCCTGGGAAGGTCCGAGGGAGGGCGTGTACGGCCTTTTGTCAGTGGCTGGGCGTCCCGCGCCGCGCCGTGGCCATTCACACAAGTGCCTCAATGAAGCGTTTGAGCAGCAGGTGCCCTTCGTGGCGCTGGGCCTTGGCCCTTCGGACAAGGCACAAAGGCCAACGCGCCAACGCCTCTTCCGAGCTTCCGCTCTTCCCGCCCGCTTCGCCTCGCCTCGCCTCGCCCTGGGCGAAGGGCGAAACCCAAGAGGCTCGTCCTGCGCCAAACCCCAGTTTCTCTTCTATGGGAGCCCCTCGCGACTGGAAGGCGAGGCTGCTGCTTGCATTCAGCACTCTTCACACAGCGCTGTGTACAGCAGCCTCCGTTTCCTGCTCTCTCAAAAGAACTTATCATCAGCCGTGTTGAACCGGACTCCTGAGAAAGGAAAACCATGGCGGCTATACAGTTTGCATTGGGTATAGATTGCAGGAACTTGGCGTAACATTTTTTTTGTTTGCCGGGGTTAGTATGCTTTTCCATGATGGCTAGGGCCAGGATGAGAAAGCTTGCGAAATGGAGATGAACGCAACTTAGAGTTAATAAAATTCATAAAACGTGCAGTTGAAGCGCTGAGAGCGAAATGCACAAATGTGAAGCGTTTTCAAGAACGAACCGCTTGGGCTAGTAAGAAGATAAACAACGAGAAACTTCCTGCTATTCGTAAGTGATAAAATTGCGATTTTGGAGAAACTTTAGTTCATCTTGTTACCGTACACAGTATGCCTTGTAAATATGTATGGACTTGAGATACATTTCGATCAAAATCGAGATATTGTCATTTAGTATTAACCGGCGAGACTGTGGATGATGTGGCTTATCTTCTTACTGTTCGAAGCCCTTCATATGTTCTCAAAAGTAAACTTTCTTTCTCTAGAGCTTATATTCAGTCGACAGCCAGTTACCCTTTACGTCCCGATGAGACACACATTCATACACTAGACTCCAACACACTTGGGGACTTCTCTGATCAGGGGTCAGCAGAACGCGTGGCCCTAGTACCACGAAACACATGTATAAATCATGCCCAAAACGGGATTCGAACTCGCGTTCTTTCGGATCGATGCGCTGAGTCGATACACGCTTTTAGCCACCTCGGCCTTCAGGTCGCCTAATAAGTAAATTAAATCTGAATATTTTTAGAGAATGGAAGTTGAGAGTCACTGTGCCTTCCTTCCTAAGAGCCTTCGAGTCCAGTCTCATTCGCTCTTCGAAGAGGCGCAGCATGGCCGTGCGTGGAGCGCTACTGCGCCGAACGCAGTGCGCAGGGACGAGTCTCGCGCAGGCTGGGTCGCAATCAGCGCGGCCATCGGACACGAGACGCGGCGCGGCGCGGTGCGGCGCGCAGATCGCGCGGGCGATGCGCAGGGTGGGCGGCGCAGCGCCCACTACAAACGGCGCTTTCACGGCGCGGCCTCTCAGCGCAGGTGCCTTCAGTGCACGGCCGTTGAAGGAACCGGAAGTAGCGCGAGGCTCCAGCTCGCTGTTCAAACGGGTTCGTGAAATGTTGCGCGAATTACTCTCTTTCTTACAGCAGTTTACAAGAAAAATAAAGATTCGAAATGATGTAACGGTGGAGGGATTTCGGCGTTCTCGAACTGAAGTTGATGTAATGTTGTTGATTGATTAGACGAGTTACGTTTTTTATGGCTTGGCCCTCATATTATCAGATTTACTTACGATCTGAAGTAGACTTTCCTGCGGTCTACTAATATGTGTTATACAAAGAATAAAAACATTGATACGTAAGGTATGATGATATTGTATGATGATAATGTATATAAGATTAAATGCTTCTGTTATATGAAAATTTAAATTGTACATTGTTTACTTTCTTAAAATCATGAAATTATATTATATTTTTAATTGTTAAATACATTTCGTAGTAATGAGACTTTGATCACTAAATGTAATTGAAAGTAATATTAGGCCATTTGTCATGAATGTGCCGTAATAGAAAGCGAGACCTCTTGATGTACTTTAGATGTAATATCGCTAAGTAAAATGTCATGAAGACGCGGCTCATCTCATCTCACGAAGCGCAGGGAAAACGTCCATCAACTTTCCGACTTCCCCCGGCCGATTGGTCGGGAGTTGGCGAGTTCGTTGGCGAGCGCTCGAGCGGTTGCAGCCAGGAAACTGATGGTCGATGTTGACCACTATGCATGCGACGCCGTCCTCCTCGAAAACGTCAATTCGCCGATACCGCACGCGTGGCGACGCCATATTGAACTACGGAAGGGAAGTTTCCTGGCGGCAGGCTCTGTATACGGCGAGTGCACTGCCAATCCAAATTGTAAGGAGCGGAGTTGAAAAAATTTTTTCTACGACCATCAGCCGTGTGTAGTTTCTTTCCAACTAATACAGCAATTTTGGAATCAATACCACATGACCTTTCTGTGGTATCGAAAAGGGTTATGGGAGCATCAAAGCTTCAATTCCGGTGCAAGTAATGGAAGAAAGTACGGGCATCCGACGCCTGAATGTGTTGCCCTGGGGTGGCCCTGCGGCTGTTCAGCGTTTCCTCCGGAGGACGGGGCGGGCGTTTGAGGGGCAGCGAGGGTCGCCGGGCCATTCCGGGCTGCGGAGAGGGCAGCGGTCTCGGGGCTGGGCAGGGGCGTGGGAGAGCAGCAGCAGAAAGCTGCCAGGAGCGAGGGCAGTGGTCGTAGCGGGCGAGGGCGCAGTGCGGAATGTTCTGGCGCTGTGCAGTGGCGGGAGTCGGTGAGGCTGAGATGGAAATGCAGAGCGGGAGCGGAGAGGAGGGTAGAGGCGGGAGCGGTGAAGGGAACGGGGCGGCAAGGAGAAAGGAGAGGGGTGGGGGCGGGGGTAGATTCGGAGAGTGCAGCGTGGGGGAGGTGGTTATGGCGGAAGCGTTAGCGAGGACGGGGCCAGTGTGGAGCAGTGGGACGGGGAGCAGACGCGGGGACGGAGATTGGGGAGGAGAGGAGATGGGAGGGGAGGGAAACTCGAGCCTGCAGGGAGTGCAGGCGCAGAGGCGGTCCATTCTACGCCTCCCCAAGCGACGCAAGGGAAGTGGGTCGAGGCCATGACTGGAGTAAGCGAGATGAGCCTTCATCTGACATCGGATAATCATCTATGCGCATCATCATTTTAGTCAGCAATGTTTGCATTACGAAGGTAACTGAATTAAAGAAGTATTTTTAAATGTTAATGTATCCTATGTCAAAAATATAAAAAATAAATTATATTTCATGTTTCTTGACTATGTTCATGACTTGATTACAATATTCGACAAACGATTTTTTTGCTGATATGTGACAGAATAACGAAGGGTAAAATACATAACTGCGTCATTTGGTTGAAATTACAGCCGGGCTGGGTTCAATGCGCAAAAGTAAATGATAATAGACGCATTGGGTCTGCTAAGAAAATTGATGGAATTATTGCATCAGAATTCACATTTAATAAGTGGATTAGGTTTTTCGCCTATTTAATTTAAATAGTATTGGGCATTGTCAATAACATATTTTTTTCAACAATGATTATTGAGTAAGAAATTATTTGTATGGATGATGTACGCTCAATTGGGCTAGACAAACCGGAACAGCTGCCACCGCCAGAATTATCTCCACCACCACCATCACCGCTGCCGCCGCCTCCACGCGGGTACCCAAAGCGGGAAAATCCATTGAGCCTCCTAACAGATTTTCCTTCCGCCGAGCAAATCGCTGCTCTGCGTGAATCCTCTTGAGCAAACAGAAAGGCAGCGCCTCCGCTGACTGCATTGTGCAGTGTACAAACACGGCTCTTTTCCAGCGCCCGCGTTTACTGCCCTTCCCCCTCTCTCTCTCCTTTATTGCCCTCGTCGTCCCTTTTATGCTCGCTCCTCCCGCCTCCGCGCCCCCGGCCTGGGCCTGGGCCGGGGCCTGTTTGGGGTCAGCGCGTGGGCGCGGCGCGGCCTCCCTCTCCGGGCTGAGAGCTGCGACTCACCCCGTACGGCCTAGCGATGCGACATTGCAGACGACGTTTTCATAAAACCAATGTTCCTATCAATACGTCGATGTTTTCAAAATCAGTTTATTGAAAGCGATGTTTCAAAATCGACGTATTGAAGTCGATATTTTTCAAATCGATGTATTGAAGTCGATATTTTTCAAATCGATGTATTGAAGTCGATGTTTTTCAAATCGATGTATTGAAGTCAATGTTTTTCAAAATCGATGTATTGAAGTCGATGTTTTTCAAAATCGATGTATTGAAGTCGATGGTTGCAAAATCGTTGTATTGAAGTCGACGTTTTTTGGACGTCGATTTTTTTGTTCATGGATGATTAATCACAATTTTATAAAAGTTAATCTATGAAATAATAACTGACAGTCCCTCAAAGTAAACGAACGCAGTTTGTACTACCTTCATTGAACAGGCTGTCCCACGTTCGAGATGATTCTGATGTCCTCGTCTTTCCTTCGTCTTTCCTCGTATTTCGCACTCGGAGAGACTTTTTGTAACTTTGTTTTCACTTAAATTTTAATTATAAATTAATATAATATTAGGCTGAGATTGCCGGCCGAGAAAGACACCCCGTACATCCGACTGCGTGACGCTCTGTTCCGGTACTTAGACCTAGGGCGGAGCCTTCTACAACTAGCAGCGTCCAAAAACCAAACTCAACCAAAAATATCCGAAATTAATGGCTAATTTTAGTCTCTGTGGAAAATTGTTTCAGCCTCTAATTTCCAAAAATCGGGGCAGAAAAAAGCAACAACGTTTAGTCCATCGACATCGCGTTCATACGTTTAGCCCATAAAAACGTCCTTTTGGCATAATTATAAAGTTGGTTTTTGTAATTAATTTATCTGCAAAATTTCTCTAAATACTACTACAGAAAAACGTACTTAGATGTAAATATCTAAGAATTTTTATGATATAAACATTCAAAAATATTTTAATTCGATAACGTTTAATTTTACTCTCAAAAATATGATTACTAGGAAGAGGGTTTCTATGCCCTAAAAAATCTTAAAAGATGCTTCTAAAAATATACTTTTATGTCCTAAAAATTCTGATATATCCACTTTAAAATGCAAATAAAATTAACAATATTTCATTGCCTGTATAACCCTTGATAAAATTTCAAGAGAAGCATGCTTGGAATGAAAAGATATATTTTTGTTCATATATAATATAGCCTATCATACTTTTCGGGGGGAAAATAATTGAAGTACATACTACCTTAGTGAAGTATGTCTTATTACATTTCTTCTAAATGGTTTAAAAAATATGATATCAAGAAATATTCTATATTTGCACAATTTGTTTTAATATCTATGGAAAAAACGCAATAGCAAAACCATCTTACAATTTCACTTTACTTTTTATATTACCTTTTTTATAGACAATGAACGCTCATATTTTTTAATTTTTTTCCCCTCCAGAGTGTGATGGCCGGGGAAATCAAACAGAGAAGTTTCTGGGCATGCAAATACAATGATACACTTACAGTCAATAATACGTTTGAAGAAAAACATCAACCTCAGACCTATTCTCACAACGTATTTGGAGTTGCACTGCAATCATTCCACTGCTGATGCTTCAAAGCTTTTCCAACCTTTGCCTTTAAAATGTCATCTCAATGTCATGTTCCTTACGGTTCATTTAAAACGGCATTAAAATGTGGTTGGTGCTGCAGTTCATGAAAGCACCCGCGCGTCGACACGCGATAGCAAGATGCCTAAATGAACAATTAGGCGACTCACCGCTTTCCCCACTCAACTAGATGGACTTTTCGAAAGGGTTGACATTCGGTTTATCTCATGGAAATAAACGAGACCCGTTCTGAATGCATCCATTAATGCTGCTGTTCTGGTATTCACATGACTGCAAGAACTGATATTCTAAGCAGCAGATCTTAAGAACTCATTGAGAATGTTGAAATTTCTTCCACATCCCTCTAAATAAATAAAATATTCAATATTTATCATAGTTCTATATGTAGATGAAAACAAATTATGTATGATGTGTTCCAAGGACACATCAGTTATCTCGGAGAAAAACAAACGCATGTTGAACATTGGTAATGAAGCTGGAAGAAACTCTGGATATAAATGTAATACGAAGTAACAACTTATCTTCATTTAAATTCACAGTGAACGAAATATTTTTTCTTACTTGTAAATTAAATCATTATCTTCTAAAATAAACTCAAGTAGTGATAGGGAATTTGTGAAATATGAAGCATTTTAATATTGAAGTAGTTCAGGATAATTAAGTTTGTGATTTCGAGGGCAGCAGCAAGACCACGAAAGGTTTCCAAGTGATCTGCGTGTATGGTAGGTCCAGAGGCAACTTTCCTGCAATTTTTAGCATTGCCCCTTCGAATACTCACTATTTGTAGTGCAACACACTTTCCGTTATTTACATAAACGCAAGCATGCCGTCGCAGTGTGTTTACACTAGATAATACACAAATATGTAAACCGAGCACTTCACTATCAGAAGTATCTGCGAACTTGGAATTCTAAACTAGAGAGATAACTGAAGGTTAGTGGACCTAGTGGACCAAACAGTTTGGTTTGTTTTCTGCGCAATCTGGTGATTTTTGAGACATTCCGCATGAAAATTGCCTAAAGCATCATTTGGACATGTTTTGGAGCTGATATAGAACTAATGGACAGAAGCTGTAACACATTAGTATTCACTCTGAATCTTTCATAGGTTCAAACGTATCGTTACATATTGGTTGTTGACGGGGAAACGAGCAGAAATTTAAGTAACGGTCACTTATATTTGAGAGCGAAGCACTAGAAGCGAACGTGTTGACAAACGTGTTTGTTAATATTGCGTAACAGAGTTCTGATCAAATTGTATTTCAAAATACATAAGGAAAAGTTGATGTTTTGTTTTATTATATAAAAATATTATCATCTTCATTCCTGTAGAACTTTATTCATTTGAATAATATAATCAATGGTTAGAAATGTATTTACATTTTGTTCAATGGTATTTAAAAATATCTTTTTTATTAGGGTAATCTTACTTAATGAACTAATTTTAATTTATTAACTTTGTACTGTGTACAATTTCTCCGCAAACTCGTTTCTTTCTTTTGTAAATAATCTATTAACGTATTGAACTTCGCCACAAGAAAATTTTCTTGCATAATATTCCACAAGCAGAATGCCATGATTGTTAATTTGACACAATACTTCGTACGAAATCCAATAACTTAATTATTCTTGTTGGTAATGTTGGTATTATCAAATACCATGTCTTAATACAATATCAGTACTATTAAAATACAGAGACTTACGAAATAAAAAAATGTCGTTGAGAGTTCATGTCGGTGAGATATGAAGTAACACTTCGATTTAATTTATTTGCATTCCACTTTACGACGTAAATATAAAATAGACCACTTAACCTTGATATCTGCCCTATGGAATAAAAAATGAACTGATCCCATAGTGTGATGAGATCCAGCGAGATTGAAATCGTTCACTAAATGAGATATCAGGGTAAATATTTTAACAAATTCCTCAAGATGATATGTCGGGGTATCATCCTGTTCAAATACCTTTCAGCAGATATAAGGTCGGATGTCGTAGACAATTAAGCTTTCATTTACTTTCAGTAGGTATTTCATTAAGGCATCAGTTCTGGCACATTTGGGATTCATTCATCCGCACGAAGCAGTTCCAGATATAGGTGACGTGCCTCTTCACCTATTTTAAACGTGTTTCACTTCTCTTTTTCTTTTCTTAGAATTATTTTGTTTTCCTTATTTGCTCAAAATGAATTATTTGCTCAACTTTTGAAGTGCGCGCGTTCTTTTATTTCATTTCCCTCAACATCGAGCACTTCAGGCTGGACCAGGGCTCACGCTCAACCCATGATGGTTATTTCCATGTCCCAGCCCATTACGGACTGAGGAGCCGGGCGAACATAGGAAGGCTTGTCATGGAAACGGCACGTTTACACCTGGATGGGGAAAAAACCCACTAGCCGACATCACGGCGCCGGATCTCACCATCCAGCGGAGAAAGAACACCGTCCCCTCCCTAGATAAAACACGCACCACACTTACGGGACTAATGACCCTAGCAGTTCGACTTGAATTAATCGATCAATCGAACGCGCAGTCTTCGACGTCGTGTACTCGGTCGTTGCTCCAAGCCCCAGCGCTACGATCCTCGCGGGCGAGAAATTGAAAAAACCCGAGGGGGGGGGCGCCTCGAGATCAAAGGCGGAGATTTACGCCCTCCGAGCCCCATTAGCGATCTGCCCATGGGCCTCCGGCCCTTCAGACCCGCCGCGTTAGTCACGCTTTCGTCTCTTCTAATTTTCTGAGACACTGCCGCTGATAATGAAAGATTTCTTGTTGTTTTCCCCACTTTGTTACACGTATTTCAGGAGGGCTTTGTTTTGTCGGCCGTAAAGCTTTCTTTATCCCCTGCGGTTTGATCCTACGCGACAAATATATCGCCGGATTTTTTTTTCTGAGATACAGTTGCTACCATTTTTTCGAAGAACACTTTTCTGTCTCCAGGGTTGGTCATAAATTGTTTTTATATATGATATACAATTATATCCAGAAACTTTTATTTGATTTTGGATCAATTTTCAAAAATCTTTATTCGATATGAAATTGCTGAACGTTTTCCAAATATAACAGTAATATATAATAGTAATAATATGAGCCATAGTTTTGTTGTAGTGTATCATTATCTCAAGTCCAAATTTTTAATTTCTTAGTCTACTTCCATTCTTCAATAATCCTTATTTCATAACTTGTAGCCCTTAAATTTATTGTAAGAGTAATTAATTGGCAACATTAACCTTTGAAATACCGTTAATACTGGGATGTTTATCGTTCTTATTGCTGAGAGAGTGAGTTCAGACGAGGGATGAGCGTAGTGCCTTGTACCCTCCCTTTTCCTGGGCAGATGATCACGGCGATGGTTTACTTAAGCTGTCCAGTGCACGAAGGGGCGCTAAGTTAACCTTGAGGGACAAGTGGTATCAATAATTGTTATTGAATGATTGAGCGAGTAGATGTTTAGTTAGGATACGAGCTGGACGCCAGTGAAGGGAAAAAAACATCAGTTGATGACATCCCTTTCTTATACGGGATCCGAACCCGCATCCTTCGGCTCCGCGTATAAGGTCGTGGCGGCAATCCACTACGCCTCCGAGGCCGGTCTGCAGCTTATGGGGTCGTCCATAAATTAAAAGCTAAAGAAGGGGAGGGGTTTTTTTTAAAGGCAGCGTTACGCTGCGTTACTTGGAGGTAGGGGGTGTTCGTTTAGTGTTACATAATATTGATTTATTTGTAATTTCTCATCTGACAAAAATATTTTTACACACCGCTGTCTTAAAACACACCACTGACTTATTGATTATTTTTCAAAAACATAAATAATTTAATTTTTTAACAGACCTTAATTTTATTATTGTAGTATTTACATAATAACACTATGTAACTTTCTGTAATATGTTTTATTGCGCCAGTTTTGAGGAGCTATTTGTCCTCATCGTCAGGCTATAAAAAATGTTTACATTGACAATGACAATATCAGGTAAGTACATAAATATAATACAAAATAGACAATTTAATACATTACAAATTAAATTAGTAATTACTCAATATAAATATATGAAGCATACCTTATTAAAAGTATAACTTAATCATAATCTCTGTTATGCTATTCAAATGTCCATTCGCGCCAACGTACATATGTACGGTAGCACGACGTATTTGTGGGAATTATAGACACGCCATGTAGACTACAAAGGCTCTGTGTTCCAGAGCCTTTCTGGAACACAATGGATGGAATTCTGGAATTCTGTGAAGTAATGCATCTTTATTTCTTCTAAATGGGAGGGGGTGATCTCAAAGGTTATGTAATTATTTAGGGAGTTTCAAGTTCGCGTTACAGGTGCGTTACTGTGGGACACAAATGCACCAAATTTGCGTTACGTAATTTGTGGACGGCCCACATACTGCTGGTGACGGTAGTGGGTTGGTGGTGGTAGCAGTGGTGAATGTGACGTTGAGGCTCGGTGGGGTTATTATCTCGCACTGTGTTCGGGCGCTGCTATCTCCGTCTGGCTTTCCCGTTAACCAAGCAGCAAGCGCGGGCGCGCCGTGACCCCACGGGTCACTCCCCCTCGCGGCGACATCATCATCACGCCCCCTCACACCTCGGAATGCCATCACGACGCCACCTCCACCACCACAACCACCCCTGCACCGTCACCAGCACCACCCAAAAATGGAAATGAAACCTAGAATAGCGATAGACTAGGTGTGGCTTATGTTGTAACTGCTCCCAGCCCGTCTCCGATGAGCAAAGTCATGAATAAACTCATAAATAAAGACATTTAAAAAATATTTTCTTTTGATTTGTTTAAACGCCCCTCAGGTATCTCGCTTAATATGGTGTACCCCAAGGTTCGATTCCCGGTCGGGGAAAAATAGAGATGTAGCTTTCCATTACGATCGTCACTGTTTCTACAGCTGTGTGACGAAAGAAATGCTTGGCTAGGCCAAGCATGCTAGGTACGGTGACAGGAAATACGTCATGGTCGCCACACCTATATCCTCGGGCGTGGATAGCAAATAAGAAGAGAGTCCAGACAAGGAACACTGCTAGCTGGAAAATCGTATTAATCCGACCAGAAATACATACATATGTAAATTGTTTAACTGCCTTGTTCTAAATATAATTTGATGCCGCCCTCGGACAGGGTACCACTTTTTGGAAAACATGGTTAATCGAAAAAATCAGAGAATTCCATTGCTCTTGAATAGAGAGTATAAAAACAGGGAATATGAAGAAGAATATTTTGAAGCCAGAATAAAATTGTGAGGGTTATAAAATTATATATTATTAATTAAAATCACTAGTAGAAAGTTGTTTTTTTCTCAATTTTCTTTGGTGAAAAAATATTGTTCAGTCATTGTTCATACTTCATGACGACGAAAGCAGAGAGCTGACCAATTAGTACCAAGGCAGCTTTAGTATGTTCTTTAAGGGAAGTGAAATTAGAAATTGAACCAGGAAAACCTTTTTTTAAATGCACTGAAAATTCGGGAAAAAGTCAGAGAAGTTTGTTCCGGGAATCGAGTGGCCACCCTGTTGGACCAGCGCACCCCAGTGGCGACCAGTCGTGTTGCCCTAACGCCGCGGCGCCGCCAATGTCCCAGCGCCGCCGCGAGCTCCGGCAGAGCGCAACGCTGTCGGTCGGCGAGGGTGGGGGGAAGGGGAGCCGAAAGTGGTGGGCGTGGCGGGCGACGCTTGTGCTCCGCATTTGCCCCGCGCCTTCTCCTCCGCCGCTTCGTATGCGCCCGCGTGCGACACGGATTCCCCGGCGCGGTCGCACCCCCTGCCCCTTCTCCCCCTGCCCTCCCCCGTGCTCTGCTTGCTCAGCCCTTGCGTAGACCGACGCACCGCCCACGCTTTCAACTCTCTACGGCAGTTTCGTATGACATACTACACGATTGTGTAACTCGCGATGTCGCTGCGCAAGAAAAGTGACACAGCTCAGTAATTATCATTTCAACGAAAAACGTTTCAGACTGAGCGATGCTGTTCATTTCGCGTTCAAATGTTTTACTTTACATTCTGCCTATCTTCTGAATTACTTTTATAAAATGTTAAAACTATACTATTTTCTAAGCATATTTCTTTCAGCAAATGATCATTTTGAGGGTGTCACTTTCCTAGTGTGTCAAAGATGCTAGTTCAAGTGCAATTTTAATTTCCGATGTCGCTACAGTTCTGGGGCATGATATTCGCCTACCCCTAAAGCGGTTGCTGTTTCGAAATCATGCGGAATCGGCCAGCCCTTCGCTCGGTCCGTAGGGGAAGAGTGGGGGCAGGATGTGCATCGCCCGCATTTCGTGCGCTGTTTAGGCAGGGCAGCTCAAGAGGGCCGCCCACTTGACGTGCCCTTGCCAGGGCCTTGCCATACCGACGTGGCCCGCTGCTTGTTGAGACAGCCCGACGAAGGGAAGGGTGAGTTTGGGCGCGCGTGATCGACTCTAGTCTAGTGAAAGACCGGTCACTGCGGGCAGTCTTGCCCGAATTCTTGGGTCGCCGCGCGTAGAGTGCTCCGCTCGAATTGCATGAAAACCATCGATTGGATTCAGGAACCACTGATCGGCCGGACCCTACCATTCTCATCCAACACTGGCATCGTACAACAGAGCAAGTGGCGAGTGGCGAGTGGCGAGAATTCGCCATCTGCGAGACTCGAACCTAGAAACGAGTTCCACGAGTCTTCACTTGCAGAGCAACATACGCTGTCGCGTAGAGCTACTTACCATTTCCGTCCGTTTTTTAATGTTTATCTTTTAAAGGAAATTTTTGCTTTTGATCATGAAAATGATTCAATTTTTCTCTTCATGAATTTATTTGAAGGCATTTGTGTATTTTCCATGAACGTACATATTTCGTAACCGGCGGACGCAACAGCGACCATTCTGTAAACGAACTTCTGTTTAAAATACTCTGTTCAAATGCTTTTACGTACTTCGGGGCTCGTCTTCCGAGTCTCCTTCTCCTACTAAGCCGTATGCGCTGACCTCGAGCCACTGGCATGGAATGCGCTTGTTGACGGATACTGTAAGAAAAATTCTGTATTTCATAATGAAATGTGACTTTTAAAAGTACTCAGTAATTTCTGGATTCTGGAATAAAGTTCACATTGAAATGCTGACAGTGTTGAGAGCTATTCGTTGCAAGGCATTTCCAACTGACAATATTCTCCTACCATTTATCATTAAAATATTTCCTGTATTAAAAGAGTACGCCAATGTGATAGATTGTTTCTGTATAGATGATATTACATAAAATGCTTTAAAAATAGTAATACCTAGCTTTTATTCGAAATAGTGTTACTCGGTGCAATAATTGTTGTAACTAGCGTCTGCAGTTGAAGAAGAACCTCTTGCACCCTCGTCTACAGTAACTCTTTGTCTGATGTCCTCTTGTGGTGTAATAGGGGAAATTTCGGTGGTTTAAGTGCCTTTTATCGATCAGGACCAATGGAGGTTATTTGCCCCTTAATGGACGCGAGCGGTCGTGAGTCAACGCAGCCTCGGTCGAAAGCTGCTCTCGAGACTTCCGGCGGCTCAACCAACCTCTGCATTCCCAGAACGAAACCGAGGACGGACATACGATGTCCGATGGCCCCGATTATCCTCCACCACCACCGAGTGGGAAAATGCATTAAAGCATCTCTAAGCATAGTTTTTTTGGGAGTGTCTCCGCGGCGTATCTCAGGAGGTCCTAAAGTTCCGACGGTGGTGGATTTCGATTCTAGCTACATAGCTGGGTTGAATTCTTCCGCATTCTGGAGAAGAATCCCAACAAACGGCTGCTCTGGTCAGTAGTGTTTCGTGGTTTCTCCAAAAAATTCCAAGTGACTGCCGGAGAAGTAATCTTTCAAATGGGCAACGGACCGCACGTAATATTTCGCTTCTCTTCCTTGTTCTATCATCTCTTCTTGCACACACACACACACACACACACACACACAATTCCACTACACTATCCCAGATGTCGGGAAACCAGTAGAGAGCTTAAATTAGAACGTGTCGTGGCTGGGATGGTGCCCTGCTGGGAAATGCCTGAAGGGAGAAACTCCGCAAGCAGGCGTGTAGGTCGGCACTGGATATAATGTTCCGCCGTCGCTCTTGCGTTCGCTCCGGTTTAAACGCAGAAAGGTGCTCATCGCCCCCGACGCAGCGTTCTGATGAATTGTGAGCGGTATGATAACCCACACGGACGTCTTTCGCTCGTGGAATTTTAAAATTGGGGCGGAGGAAGCCTCACAGACGTGATTTAAATTCTAGTACCTCCACAGAATTTTTCGCCACACTTGTGTTTATTGATTTATTATAATTATTGATATATTCAGGGCAATATAAAGGTCACGTTAGGTCGTAGATATTCTTGTATTTTGCTAACCAATAAACACGACAATCTAGTCACACATGTATTGACAACAGCAATACTGAACTGCCTAAAAGTATATCACATAATTCCAATATGTAATGCTCTTGGGACAAAAGATTCCCTGCTACAGTAATTCG
>BOPP01000029.1:1245212-1261302 GCA_017312745.1 Gryllus bimaculatus
ACCTTCTTCAAAAGGGTGAGCGGCATTGATACTATTATGCAGAAAAAAACATGAATAATTCTCGTCAAATGTAGGCTGAATGTTTTTGGGAATACAGAAAAAATGTATTAAACGTCCCACAAGATCTTACAGGTTTTACTAATATGCAAATACACACATCTGAACCGAAGACAAATGTAAAACAAAGAAACGATATATTTTCTGCTGGAGTCCACATCAAGTGCATCTCAGTATTCCGCATGACAGAGTAACCGTAAGTCCTTGTCCAAAACTGCAGTGTACGAACGGTGCAAGAACACTCCATAATCGTGAATTATGCATCGGGCGTCAGGGTTGAGTGTGGTCTCGAGATGATTCATATGGCAGCGCTGAAAGCTCGCGCGTAATCTTTATTTTGAATTCCTTCAGGAAACAGGGGCGCACCACATGTTGTCTTGCTCAAGAATATCTTACTCATCCCCCTTGACGAAGGTTGTGTTTGCTCCTGTTGCCAGGCCCGGTGCATCGGGCTGTTAACGGCATCGCTGGCCTCTTCTTCGTGGCGAAGTGACACCCGCGGGACCCTCCGTGCGTCATCTACGTCTCTCGATAGAATTTCCTGTTTTCCGCACCACCCGCCATCGTCGCACAATTCATACGACTTTCCGATTATCCAACACCTGCGATGACCGAACCGTTGCCGCGAACGTCTTATTGGAAAAGGCTTTCGAGACAATTCAATTATCACGTATCTAGAACACAGGTGTGTATTTGCTTAAGCAAGAAATTGGTGATTGATGCGGCGGCGATAGTGTAACGGCAGTAACGGTTAGAGTACTGGGACTGTTGTACCCCCAAAATGGCGGTTCAAAACCCGATCGAAGCCGTGGATTTTAAGGGCGAAAAAAAATCCTTCGTACGCCTTCCTTCGGGAAGTATAAGTGAGAAGTAAAGCCGGCTGTCCATTGTTTCGTAGATTTATCTTGGCAATGTAAAAGATCCTCAGCCTAAATGACGCCCCTCTGAGCTAATTCAAAATCGACTGTTTCTCGCCCTAAGAAAATACTCCTTTTCTCTCCTAGTTGTGAAAGGAGCGTATGCGAAATTTGCGTTTTGTCAGACGGAAGAGCGGGCCTGTGGCCCGAGTCCTCGCCACGTAAAATAAGGCAAAATTCCAAATTCAATTCAAGTTTTGAATTAGCGGATATCGGGCACGTTAACTGCTAAGGTAATTGAGTTTCCCGCAAGTGCAGGGCAATGCGTTTGGTCGCGGAAGGGGCGGTGGTCTTTCCCCATCTGGCTGGCGAGATCCGGCGTCCGTCCTACACGTCGTCTTGCCGTGGTTTCCCCAACCAGGTATCTCCTACCAGTTGGGCACTGCCCAGTCGGGACAAAACGCTAAGCTCCCGACTGAATCTCCCGTGAACATGCATGTGTATGTATGGTGTGAGAATAAGACAATGAAAGAGGAAGCAAAGATCGTGGCCGTTCGTGGCCTATTTGTAACTTTCCGGGCAATTGTCTGATGTTGATCGGAAAAATAACCGCTAGAATTCCCTAGCGTACTATCTAGCTGTGCCGGAAATTTCGCAGTTTCCATCGGACTCGAGCCCGTAAGGAACTCCTAGTCAGACGCGCTGTCAGGTAAGATAAATTGAATGTCTTAAGCCAGCTAAGAGAGAGATAATCTTAAGTTTGTATCAATGCACTGAATTCTCTGCATTTCCGCGTTCTGCTGAGAAATATGAATCGAGCATACAATGATTTCCATTCCTTCTGCTCGATTCAACCAATTTCATTTAATACCTAGGTCCTGGGATATTTTTTTTTAAAACTTGACATTTCGTATGAATCCATGCTGTGAATTGATAATAAAATATAATGAAAATGCAAAATTCAAAATGAGAATTTATGCATTAAATATTTTTCTTTATATCGTCATTTCGACTGTAATCTCCATTTCTACCTTACGTGTCTTCTCCTTGTTTCCGCATTCCTTCCCTGGATTGCATCCCCTCTCTCTCCATCCGTACATTCCAGACAAATCCAATTTCGACGGTTTCACCGTCCATCTCTTACTGTTCACCGTTCTATCCTCTGACATCGCGGACTACGCTAGTACTCACATCTCAAGTGTCACACACGTTTCCTGAAGTTTCTTTTCTTCGTCTCATGATTTAATTCATCTCTCCTCCTGCTTCGTTTATGCTTCCTTTCTACCCCACGCTCTTATCCTTCGCCCGATACACCGCGCAATGACAGTGAGGTTGTCTGCCCAATTACGTTCGACCGGGACTCTGCCCACACTTGCCCGCCCACAAGCTCCTCACCTCACGCCACTCCCGATCCCACCACTCACGCCTCTCCTCGCTCCCCGTTCTCATCCCCATTCTCCATCCCGCCCCACTCGGTGCCTACTCGACCCACTCCTCCCGTTCCATCCCGCTTCGTCATCGCCCCGGCCACGCCCTGCCCCCGTTTCCATCCACCCTGTCCCACTCGGCTTTCTCCCGTGTATGCCCCGCTCCCTCCTCATCCGCCGCTGCGGTGTCCCGCTCGTCCAGCCCTGTCCCCACCCGCTCCGCTTCCTCCCTCTCCGAATATGCTCTGTTCAGCCTCACCTCTCGGTCGGCCCGTACAACGCTCCCGCCCTGCTCCGCCTCGCCTCCGGTCATCCGCGTTCCCGTGCCGTTCTCTCCCTTTCCGTTCTTCCGTTGTCCCGCCCCACTCCTCTCCGTTTCGTTGTTGCTCCATTCCGCCCAATTCCGGCCTGGCCCGCCCGCCCCACTCCCCCGCCCGCTCCGTCCACCCCTTCCGCCCCGCCTCTCTCCCCGTTCCCATGTGCTTCCCCATTAGCCCCAACGCCGCCTCGCACCTCTCCCCCGCCCGCTCCGTCCAACTCCGTCTCGCCCGCTGCCCCGTCTCAAAACACCCGTCGCCCGCCCCCGCTCTCTCCCGTTCCATTGTGCTCCATTCAGCCCCATCCAGCCCCGCCGTCTCTCCCGCCACCGCTCCTCCCCGTCCCTCCCCACGCGCCACCTTCGCTTCGCCCTCCACCTCACGTCGCCGACGACGCCCGCGCCGCCTCGCTCGCCCGCAGCGCCCAGCCCCTCGCGGGCCCTGGAAGTTTCGCGCCAGTATAGGCGACGGCGGCGGCGGCGGCGGACGGCGTCGCTGTCCACGCCACGCCGCCTGGGCCCGCGTGACCACGCCGCTCTCGCCCCCACGCTCGGCGCCCGACAGGTCAACGAACCCCCTCTCGTGCGCGGGCAGCTCGCGAGAGGTGCCGCACCTGATTGTCTTCGGCACCGCGGCCCCAACTCCCGCGGCCACGACACCGCATCGACACCTCCAAGCAACGGGAGCATCATTCACGACCGCGACGGAACCGACTGCATGTCTCCCGCATGCGTTGCTTATTTGCTTGTCAATATGAGCGATTTAAAATATTATTGTGTCTTAACGCGACTTTATGGACCTGATCTCCCCGATTTAAATGGTTTGCTGTGACCCGTGGCGAACAGTATTGTTTTTTGTTTGACAGTAGATTGATGGGAGAAAAACTACAGAAAATACCGGGCATTTTTCGACCAGCCCGGCCTTTAGGAAATTCACACTCCACGCAGTGGCCGCCGCACAATGTAATAGTTTGTGACGCCGTCCAGAATCCTCGTGGAACATCGAACTCTTTAGCATAAGATGCATGAATGTAAATAAATGGCCCTCACAGTAAATGTCAATTCATGAATGTGAAACCTGCTTCTGTGTAACAAATTAATTTAATAAAAGCCATTTTGTTCAAAGTATCCATAGTTCTTTAGTTGCATTAGTAACCCTAATGGGATCTATTTGGGGATTTGACACATTTCGATTCGGAATTTTTTTACTCTCTCTCTCTCTCTCTCACTCTCTTTCTCTTCCGCTCGCAACCCGATCGAGTCTATGTCGCCTCTACTCTCTCTCTCTCCCCACGTCTCCCTTCTCAGTTTGCACGCTCGCTCCACACTCTTTCGTTCTCGCTCTTTTGCTCTCGCTCTCTCTCTGCATCGCCTCCTTTCTCTCTCTCTTGGCCAGCTCTTCTCTCTCTCTCGCATGCGCGCTCTCTTCTCCTCTTTGCACGCGCTCTCTTTCTCTTCTCTTCTTCTCCCTCTCCCTCTTTCTCTCTCATCACTTCCAATTTAACATTTATTTCTTCCAGATGAGAACGAGCGCTTTTCCGAGAAAGGTCGCAGAGGCCGCGAGCGGCCGATAGCGGCGGACACGGCTCGTTAAAAGCCGATACGCTTCTGGGCGCGATGCAGGCGCGTCGCCCGCCGGCCGCCGCCAGGCCACCCTGCCACCGCCCCAGCCCTGCCCTGCCCTTCCCGTTCCCACCTCGGATTCGGCCCCCCTGCTCTTCCCGCCCTCCCGCCTCCCCGCCCCCCGCTCCCAAGCGCCAGTCCGCCCCGCCCCGGCGCCCGCCCCGCCCCAGCCCCACCTCCGCCCCACCCCGCACTGCTACGCCCCGACCCGACCCGACCCGACCCGACCGACCGCGCTCCGCCCCGCTTCCACCCCGCCGCCGCCCGCTCCGCTCCGACCCGCCCCGCCCGTCCGGCCCGGCCCGGCCCGGCCCGGCCGGCCCGGCCCGCCGGCCCGGCCCGGCCGGCGCCGGCCCGGCCCGGCCCGGCCCGGCCCGGCCCGGCCCGGCCTGGCCCGGCCGTCGCGCCCTGGCAAAGGCCACTGTGCGGGGGAATATTTACGGACGCTAACGACCACATTTTGTTTTTTGATACGTGATTCTAAGAAGCAATATATTTCTTCGGTAAATATTGAGATAAAAGCAACCAATCAGCATCATCAAGCATTTGAAGATAATATCCTAAACTTTATCAGTAAAAATATTTAATGCTCTGGAAACGTGAGGAAAAGTGAAGGGAAATTTATTTCAGAAAATGATGGGCCCACCCTCAAATAAAACTAGTGGAAGAAAGGAAATAAGTAAAACTAAATCATTAAAATAACACTTGCCCGGCCATTTGGCGTGGAGGAAAATTAAATTAAAAAACTCCACCGCGCTTCGCCTCCCCCCGCGCAACGGCAACGTTTAGTTATCGACGCGCGCGCGCAGAGCCACAGCGAGGCGGCGCGACTCTCGAGCCCCGGTCGTGGGGGCGGGGCGGGGGCGGGGCGAGGTGAGGCTCCGGCGCGCCCTGGGCAGCGGGGCGTCCGGGCGCATCTCTAGGCCGCACCTTCCTTTCCCCCGGGCGCCCGGACGATGGGCCGCTGACAGGGGTGCCCAGCACCATTTGGCGGGTACGGAAGGACCGCCATCCGAATCGATATCTCGCCAAACTCATACGGTCAAGTATTTTTCTGTCGACAATGCCTGCAAATTGTTTCTTTCATGATAGCAACGTAAGGCTGTTGGCTCTTCGTCATCCATGTTCCACCATTTGGTTTTCCTTATCCGAGATCTTCGTACAATATATAAATAACTGAAAGCTATGATAAACATCAAAAGATGTTATGTTATTGTGCATACACTGTGTATTGAACATACGACGACATAACGATCGATGTATACCGCCTCCTAAAATAGATCAGTCCGCAGTTTAATAATTGGCCAAGACGAAGAAGAGGTTAAGAAAAATGGATAGAAAAAAGTTTTTAATTTAAACGAGTGAAATAGTCCAGCATTAATTACATGGTAGGTTTTGATTATTCACAGTAATTGCGAAGTTTTCTGCGAGTTCGCACGCAAATAGCGGCAATACACTTTGATGGATGTGATTCTCTTTTCTCTTTAGTCAAATAACCCGCTTGAAGCGCAATACGCCTTCAATATGTCTTTTCATTTTCTATCTCGAGAACAATCACTCCCGTCACTACTTTTTTATTTCTTTTTGTAATTTTTTTTTTCACTATCACTGACGTGGCCTGAGAACAAATTATTGCTAACTCCGAGACAGGAATTGGTGTTTGCCCGTCGAACAGGGCATAAAATGCGTATCAAATCAATCCTAGAAACAATCTTCAAACTATATGTAACAACACTAACGTCCTTATAAGTAGCTATTTATTGATCTCGATATTTAACCGTCATATAATTATATTATTATTAATAACAATAATACAATAATAATAATATAATATAATAATAATAATAATAATAATAAATAATAATAATAATAATATATTTTATTTCTAAGCGAGGCTCAGACCGTGCATATATGCATCACAATAGTATTTTTTAAGTCGTTTTAAAGTCACCACCAGCTATCCCAAGACACGGAAGTCAATGTCCGACTATTCGAACCACCTGTCAGAGAAACTATCTCGCTCCTTATCTCGGCTCGAGTCTTTTTTTATAAGAATACGTTCAATCATGAATATGTTGAGAGCCTTATCGTGAACTACGTTGACAGTCGGTTCTTTAATCAGTTTCGATTAATTCAGTTGGCGCTTTTAACCGCCGCGCTTTTCCGTCTTGGCTCGACGGACGGGGTTTATTGTGTCGGGACGGACGGGGTAACCCAAAAAGCGCCCACCTCGACTCCGTCCTCTGGAGAAGCAGACAGAACACGGAGTGACGCCGAATGCAGTAAGGGCAAAATCGCATATATAGGGCTATGAGCCTCGCGAAGGTAAGGCGCGGCGAATTCGGAAAGTCCCTGGTACGTGTTTACGCACGAACAATCACGCAAGCAAGCACAGCCACCGATCAACATCTTGCGAGCACGATGGACGGGGAACGCTGCTATAAACGAAGTATACTCTAGCCCAGCGATTTCGCAGACGAAACACACAAATCCTCATCTTAATAGAATGTTTACTAACAAAGATGCGGGGAAATATCACGGGCAATGGATTAACAAGTACGGGAATTTATATACTATAGCACGCACATTCACATTCTGGGGTCTTCCTGAACACTCTTGGTTGACTCGCTTGATACGCCGAAAGTTTTTCCATTTCAAAATTAAATTTTCTTCATCAAGACTAAACAGGCTTTGTTTTAAGTACTCATTTTATCAACTAATCTGCCACTTTGACGTTGCTTTCTTGAAGTAACTTCTTCATAAGCCGTATTCTAGATAGTTTGCCACATATTGCATCACGAAATCGTTTAACCATGAAGTCTACTTAGACAACACGCAACAGTTTGTTATATATGAAAAATGAGATGAGAGGAAATTAATCTACCTGAAAATGTGGTTTAAATCATCATTTACTCCCTCTTGTTCAACATGTGGGTCAAGTTGCGAATTCATCTTACACAATATGCAACTTCGTTTTAACGGTGAATTTTTTGTATAGACGGTTTGTTTGTTGTCGTGATATGTGTATTTTTATAGACTCGTCAAAAACTGAAAATGGAAAATCTATCATATGGCGTTTAACTTTCTTGTGTTGACAGTTTCCTTATCAAATAACAACACCTTAAACTTGTCTAACTTAATGTGAAAACCCCTCGTGTATAAGTTTTCTACAACGTGTGACGTTTATAACGTAACTCAATAGGCATATTGGTGAAGTCATTGATGTCAAATGTTAAAAAAAGTTATCAAAAATCTCGGAGGCGCTGACGGCAGAATGGGAAATCTTCACTGCAGTGATTAATCCCCTTGCATTGGAGAGCAGGCAGTGAAAGCCCACAAAGTCATACTTTTGTCTGGTGGCTTTCAGACTCATCGGTAATCCAAAAGTATTACAGCACTGTGACGTAATACAAGAATATTATACTTATATATATATATTATAATATATTATAGTATATATATATAATATATATATATATATATATATAATAAAATAATCTAATGAAATATTTATGTTTTTCATATTTGTTGAGTTTCACATCAAAGGTAAATTTTGTTATTTTTAGTACCCTTTCATTCTGTTGTTGTAATTGTTGTATTCTTCATGAAGAAGACAGAAACTAACACCCAACATCTATCTATAACAACAACAATCCAGCAAACAATGAATTCCGCCCATTGTGCGCAATTCCACAATTTCTTTTCGTAAGTAGAAGATTCCTTTTCACCCAATTGGCGGGTTCGCGCCCAGCCCGGCGTGCTCAGCCTGCCGCTCAGCAGCGGAGAGCGAGTTTTCAATTTAATGTTGTTAATTGTAACACAATGTGCTTATGGCTTAAGCAGCTAAAGGAGGGGAGGGCGATTCTTAATAATTAACTATAACTAATTACTGTGTTGTTTCTGGCCAACAATTTTCAATTCTTTCTTTCATATTAATTTTTAACACAAATTATTCTTAGTATCACGTCATCAACATTGTTATATAAAGAATTATTTGTAATAAAAATTAATATGAAAGAAATTATATACAGTGAGTTATTCAATTGTTTGTGAAACTTGTTGGCCAAAAACAACGTACACGTATCAAGACAATTAACAGACAGATATAGAATCAATATGCGTTTTCATTTTCCATCTCGAGATCTATCACTCCCGTCTCTATATTTTCATTTATTTTTTTTTTCACTTTTTGCCAATATCACTGACATGCCTGGAGGCAAATTATTTGCTAACTCCGAGGCAGGGAATTTGTGTTTGCGTCAAGTAGGGTATAAAATCTTATTCAAATAAACTGGAAGCTAATCTTCACAACTAATGTGCCACGTAAAATAAGGCAAATCCAATTCAATTCAATTTAATGTGTTGCTAACTTTCTAAAAAGTAGCTATTTTATTAACTCGGTGTTTTGACGTCGTATATTAGTGTTAATAATAATTACATATTATTATATTATTAATATTAATTAATTAAAACCAACTTAATTTTAGTTTAAGCTAATTTTGCAGTTGTTACGTTGCTAACTTGAATGAGAAGAGTGACGCGGTGCTTGTGGTGTGCGCAGGTCGCGAGAGCAGCCCCGAGCAGCGCCCCGCCCACCCCGAGATGCTGCTGCGGCGGCCGCAGCCGCGGCTGCTGCCCCTGGCGGCGCTCGCCGCGCTCACCGCGCTCACCGCCCTCGCCGCCGCCTCCCCGCTCGCCGAGCCCTCGGGTGAGCGCACGCCTCTTTCACAGCTCTTTACAGGCGCCCACTTTCTGGGAAACATGAAGGGGGAATACGGAATTTCATTGGCTCGAAAGGTTTCACAGAAATCCTTCTTTTTCATGGAAAAAATATGTACAGTAAGCTAAATATTTGATTTCTCTAATACACCGATTGGTTAATATTACTAAGGTTTACTACGATTATTACAGTGTTGTTATTGTGACAAATGTTAAGAGTAAGTTTCATCATAGACAGGTAGTAGGACAAATGAGGGGATAGACGTTTTATGTAATAAATTTGTATGAAAGGGTGACAAAAAACTATGATTTTTGTTAACGAATCTGTTAGAATTAACAAGCCTTACGAAGCTTATAAACGTAAATAACATGAAACAAATATATGAAGAAAAAAGCAACATACGAAACAAAAAAAAAACACAAAAGTATAACTAAATTATATTTACACATTTTTACAATATTATATTAATATTCATTTACACATATAATGATTCTTATAGGCGTAAAGTCATAATTCTTATACGTGTTTAGTCATAATTCTCTATATGTTTGAGTATACGCGTTTGAGTATATGAGTAGTATATCATGTTGGTCGTCTTTTGTTGCTGTTTTCTTGATCTAATAGCTTAATTTGACTTATGTATCAGTATAGTTATCATTATTGTTATTATTAACGTTATTATTACCGCCCTCCCCTTGCAGAGGACGCTTTCCACTCAAATAGTGGTAGTGGGGAGGGACTTACACAATTAATACATCCCTTGCTAATACTTATAGTGCTATATGATTTGTAAATATCTCCAAAGTTCTTAATGAAATCTGAATTAATGCATCATCTAAAAAACTCTCATTTTGAAAGATTTAAGTTTCACCTTGAGTAGATTCTTTGCAGCCCACTAGCCAAAACAAAGAATCGGTTTTAATTTTGACTATAAAATTTAGATTTAGATTTATTTAGTTAGAAAAAAACAATAAAAACTGTATGTGACGTATGGGGGGGAAGCTGTGTTGTTGTTGAGCTGTGTGCGTGACACTTATTAGAAAATCACTTGGCGAGGTTTTGTTCAGCAGCATTTTGGCTGCTGCAGAGCTCTAGGGTTATAATTGTATTTGGTAGTTGACTTGTACGTTGAGTTTTGAAAGTTGGTTATGTTGGACTTCTATGTTGAGTTTTGAAACAGTTGAAAATTTTTCCTCGTCGTTCAACATGTTTTTCCCTTCTCTGAAATGTGTTCCGGTATTGACTCCGTACATACGTATTTACTAATTTGCAGTATTGTTGAAATGTTTTAGCGCATAAATTAATAACACAATGCGATCTATGATGTAAAACGTTAACGTACTAGTTAAATCAGTGAACAATTCCAATATTTTGTGAAGGCCATTGGCACAATTACCGATCATCAGTTTCATAATTAGAGGTCGCGTAGTAATACAGCAATGACGTGTTCAAATGTCATGTTAGTACGTACAATGCCAACGACCTCTTCTCTAATCCATTGTTCAGTTAAAATTGCCTGAGTCACTGATTCGAAGCACGATGGCGTCTTCGATTATTTCAAAAGGTATATCCACACCTCAAGAAGTCCTGGCCAATCCACGTGATCATGAGTAGTCCTTAAAAAGATGTTGACGGGTTTATGACTTTCAAAATTGTGTGACATTATGTTTTAAAATATTCAGTACCTGTGATTTCCTTCACGACCATTACGTAAAATAGGGCGCACTCAAACTTTTCATTTCTTGTGAA
Source organism: Gryllus bimaculatus (assembly GCA_017312745.1). Classification (NCBI taxonomy): domain Eukaryota; kingdom Metazoa; phylum Arthropoda; class Insecta; order Orthoptera; family Gryllidae; genus Gryllus; species Gryllus bimaculatus. The sequence goes on from BOPP01000029.1 coordinate 1,255,962, forward strand.
GAGTTTCGAAATTTAAGCAGACTCGTATTTCTTGTTTGTTCGTTCTCGTAAAATTAAATTTCTAGGAAACCTTTGGATAAACTCTTATATAATAAACTGTCCAATGTGGAAAAAAAAGTTGTGTAATTTGGCTCCCGTCCATCGCGTCATAGTCGAGAGAACGCCCAGAGGAGAATCGGCCAACAAGGAGGTGGCTGATGAAGCTCAGCCATCACCACTCCTGGCACCGTGAGAGGGAGGGGGAGGAGGAGGTTTCGCTCTTCGAACCAGAAAAATAACAAAATGAGTTGTTTTTTAAATTTATTTCTTCTTGCTCACCATTTCTGCCTTTGAAGGGCGTTGATACATCGTTTACATTAACTTTATAGGCTCAATCATCTTCAGATCTTATGTGGCAATACTCTTCCGGCATAATAGGTATGTTCGGAAGCTTTTTCTTTTGTCCCCTCCACAGTAACCCTGTGAAGAAGGGGAATTTATTTACTTTAAAGTTATTACATTGAACTGCTACCTTGCGGCTTAAGCAGCTAGAGGCGGGGCTTTTTCTTACAACTAATTTACATTCTAGACCTAATGTTAACTTACTTGCACTTTGGCATTACTAACTTACACTAAAATCAGTTTTGTAATACTATGTTATATATTCTAATAGTAAATAGTTATTATATAGGTTGGTAAATTATTATTTTTTTCTACATTCACACATCATTCATACTAGTTTCATCATGTTCAGAAGCTTGGCAAGCATTAGTTGGTACTATTGTGTATTCTGGGTGTGTGCATTGTTTTATTGGAAAGTATGTTGTTAAGAAAATGATCATTGTAGAAAACTGAAGAAATGAAAGATTTTCATCATGTTGGTTCATATTACGTAACACGTCAATTTATCTAGTACATACAACTTAAGTAGTATTTATTAAGTGTTTACTTCTTGCGCAACGTCAATTTCCACATTTTTGTGAGAGGTAATTTCTTGACATTTTGCCAAAGTTTTCAGTAAATTGAATAATATATTCTTTATGTACTGTTTGAAAATTATCTAGCGGTTTCATGAACATCGATTTTTAGGGTACAAACAGGCATTTGAATTCGTTTGACATATTCTTAATAAATATTCCTGCATCTAAAGAATTTTATCGTATAATTTTGGTTATTCGTTTGCAAACATTTCTAAGCACAAATTCGAATATTTGAAACCCGTCAACAATTTACTATGGTCTCTATTCAACTGTAATGAACAGTGCAATATTTAGTACAAAATGCGTGACAATATTGTTTCAGTTTTATAAGTTATTTTAAATTAGTTTTCAAGTTCCGGATTCAGCCAAACACAAAGCATTGTGTTGAAAATGCCTTTCTGTCAAAATTTCTTTAGCCAGCTGAGAAAATAGTGTTTTATTGCACCAGAGAAATTTTAAACTGGCGACTAAAACGAGGAGAATTCTTCGGCTGAAGGAATTTCCTTGTTCTTTCGGTTGAATAACCAGAGAGGGCCGTTACTTCCCGACTCGCCCTTCTAGGGAATCTTCGTTTAACGCCTTTGCTCTTACCAGCTGTGTCCCTTCTAGTCCCCTCGGACGCATCAGAAAACCAGGTCTTTAAAGACTAGACTGCTATTGTCGAACTATTAATGTAATGCTTTATGAAATCATAGATTGGTGGAATGCCCCAACTTCTATTATACGAGTTGATTTACAATGTAGTTTTAAGTTAGAAGTTAGAAGAAGAATAACAGTCCCACTCCCAAAGTTTGCTGCAGAAACTTAAATGTTGAGGCGCGAAAGAGTACCCCAGTGAACAATAAATTACAGTTTCATGAGAGGAAATGGTGGAGGGGGGGGTGTTAACTGCACAAGATACAACTCTCTCACCGGTATTTCATTGTGCCAAGCGGAATGTTTCAACGACTGGGAGTCATAGTCTTTGACATACGAAATCGGTGTAAACAACACGAAATGAATACGTTTTAGATCATTCTTGGGACATTTTCAAAGAGTTTTTTGGAATACATTCATTTGTTAGGTAATTATATGTTATTTTAGAACAACAAAATTTACTTATGACGTTCGTGGTCCTGCACTTTCCAGAAAAAAAATCGTTCATACAGCATGAGAACACTTTCTAAGCTTTGAATCCTAAGGAAATGCAATCTGTGTCTTCCATGTAACGAGCGGGCTAACATCCGTGGCTGCGATGTGTCCTTGACCTCTAAACTAGTGCCCTCTGTCGTGAACGGATGCGCAACCATCAGACGGCGGTCAAATGACGCTCGAAAGGCGCGTGGCGGGTCTTTCCGCGTCGCAGGTGTCTGGGGTACGTCTGAGCGGTTGGGCAAGTCGGAAACCGCTTCATCTGACGGCGCGCACGGCTCGTTAAGGCTCAGGATAGCCAAATGGGCGACGCGGTTATCGCTTCTCTTGTTTCGTGTTACCCGTTCCTAAAGAATGTCCACTGGCTTTCATCAATATTTCCCCACAGTATTTGCGACCTCTTTTTTTTTCTTTCCCAAAATGCTCTTTGCTATTTCTATTCGTAATTTAATGTAACATACTATAAAAATTAGGCCAGGAATTCCAGAGCTGAAGAACATGGCCATAGATCGCACTTCTCCACATAATAGGTCATGCACACTTTTTAACAGTTTCTTGGCGTTTAATGAATCAATTTTGAACATTACTTGCTTTTGTGAAATTCTTACAATCTACTCATGACGCTGGATAATTCGCAAATCGGCTGTAGTCCAACAAAGCAGTGGGATTGAAATTCATCAATGAACGCATCAATGAACGCATAAAATTCATTACCATGAAATGTCCATGTGCAAATGGATCATATGAACACGATCACATAAACTCTGAGATTGACAATACAAACAAAAGTAATAGATACGTAGACGATCATCTACCTCCGTTCGTGAGCTATATCTGATTTCGTTGTATTTATATATCAGTTGATCATACACATGTGTGTTACGATACCAGACTCTGTCATGCAAGGCACTGCTGCTTGTGATCGCACAATCTTTTATTTATCTTTCAGACGTTTCAGCGAGTCCAGCAAGGATGTGTTGCTCCTCTGTATATTCCAAGATATATCTCCAATGTGATGTTACGGAATGGGGAAGTCACACGTTTTATTCTCACGCACTGGGTAATATAACTCCAGAGAACATACATACGATGACAGCTCAAGGTAAATAAATTACACTGCTTCTCCATACCCGACGTTACTTCAAGCAAAGGAAAAGAAACTGCATGTTGTGAAAGAAAGAAAAGTGTCATAACAAGATGTCGCACGCGTTTGTTTGCGGTTCTTTGACCACCTTTCCCTATATTACTGCTAGACGAAAACCTCATATCACCTCAATCATCCCAAAACTCTTGACGTATTCTTTGAACTTTATTTTAGTGTAAACAACAAATAATCGTGACATGGTCACCAAATTTTATTTTAGGCCTTTATATTTTATTTATAATAAAAATTTACAATCTATTTTTTTTACAAAATAATAAGTAAATATGATTATGTAGAATTGTTATGACAATGATTTCCAGTGAAGGTATGCCATCAGTACTCTTCATCTACTTCTTCATACTATAACAAAAAGAAAGTATTATTTTGGGTTGGCTGCAAGTACGATAGTTTATTAGCTGAGGGTAATATTTCAGTTATTTGTTGAGAATCTATAAGAGAGTTGTATGGGTGAGGTTCTGGTTAGTCGATGGATATCTGCACTATTGTCTAGGATGTTGAGGGCTAGGTGGTTAGGCCTTTATTTGTATAATTTTGAATTGGCGAGGACTGAGGCTGAACTGTTATGGAGTCAGCGATTGTCACTGCAGCAATTTGTTTCATTCACTTTTCAGTTTCTGAGGATGTTGACGTCACAAGTGTCTGCTCTCGGGCGAATGGGGCGCCACCGGTCGGAGTGGCTGTCGTTTGCGGCTACGGTTACAGGCGTCCAGGTGTCCAGGCTTTCTGGGTATTGCCATCGGCCGTCGGAGAATGCCGGTTGCAGGAAAGAGATCTGAAAGTCGTTCGCGTTCTTTTTCGTCTGAGCCCTGATCCCTTCCCGAGTCTTTGAGATGATTAACTTCATTTAGCTACACGCCTCTCATCGCCCTCCGTGGGCAGCATATGCTTTATCATTGTGGCGCCTTGGAATCATCTCAGAGTTCACCATAACGCCTTCAGTACACGCGGAGGTCGCCCTCTCGTTTCTGAATTGCAAAGAATACCCGAAACTTATATTATTGTGTATAATTAGAGTGCTTATACACGTAAAGCAAATTATGTAATTAAATATACTTAAATAGCGAAAAGTGTAGTTGTAGCAGCAATATGTCGTAACTAGTAAGAGATCCTTGTGGTATCCACCAACGATTCCATGACCATGGCCATTGTAAATGGTGTGCAGTTTTAAATGGATGTTTGTAATCCATTTAAATGGGTGTTTTTAATCATCGATGTTTAAAATTATAACACTGCTGTTAATAATACATCGTCCCAAAACCATCGATGTTAACTGGTTTAACTTACTTATTCACACGGACAAAATTTAATTCGACAGTTTCCGCGTTTAATAATTTATATTTAACAGCCAAAACTAAGTTAAAAATAATAAGAACATTAAGCAACATTTATCCTAAATGCCTGAGGGTTCAATGCAATCAAAGAGCCAGAAATTTCCCAATTCGTCGTAGAAGGGTACGAGAAGAAGGGGTGTTCGCACATGTCAAATCTGTTATTTCATAATTTAACTTTTACATCACTGGGACTTTTTCATCCACAAACAAAACGTCGAAAACATAAAAACATGGAACACAAAACATCGATGTTGAAATACAATTGAATATAATAAATCGATGTTTAAAACCTCGATGTTTCTACACGAAACTGTATATTTAGAAAATATCGACGTTTCTATAAAAACATCGATGTTCTGAAAACATCGACATCGATAGAAAAAAAACATGTTGAAAAACATCGTATTGAATAAATTGATGTTTAAAACAAAAATGTTTGCATATCCATATTTTGAAAACATCGACCCAAAAACATCTGTTTTGAAAACATTGACATCGATATTGCAGCATCGACGTTCAGGAACGTTGGATTTAATAAATTGACGTTTAACACATCAATGTTTCTATAAAAATATATTTCGAAAACATTGACCTTTCTCTAAATTCATATATATTTTGAACACATCGACATGGCATCCCTGGGTGTGTGTGGATGCGCTGCGACCGTGGCGCCCCTGGCGGCCGGGACGTGGAGTCGTTGAGCTGAGGGCGCGCGCGGCTGCGGGGCAGGTGGTGCGCGGGGCTGGGCTGGGCAG
>BOPP01000029.1:1261327-1272513 GCA_017312745.1 Gryllus bimaculatus
TGCGCGTTGAGAGCCTTCACGACCGCCCAGCCAACCCGCGCTGCCTCGATCAATCGCTCCTCTGGCCCACTCCTGCGTCCTCTGCGCGACGCAACCTGCTGCGCCCGAGCCCACGCCGCTCCCCTCCACTGCGTTGCTCATTCTGCGCCCCGTTTTCACTCGCACACTCACCCAGGTCCTCATACGCAACCTCACCCTCCTCCCACGCTGCCTTATGTTTAGCTCACTCGGTTATATTTCGGCAGCCCTCCCTTCCACCGCGGTTGCACGCACAGTGAGGGTGCCGCATCACTCACCACACAAAACATCGATGTTCTAACTATCCATTGCTCGAAATGCAACTACTACTCCACTCAACCCAAAACCTTGAACGTTATTAAACTTTTTTTAAAAAAAAACTGAATTAAGTAACCATTATAAGTTCTCTGAGAGGGGGGAGATTTAATTTAAAAGTTGTACCTATTATTATGTACTTAGTGATTAAACTGAAAAAACAGGAAAATTAACACAAATTGGGATTATCTGCAGGGGCGCACCAAATTGTATAACCTGCGCATTACCGGACTATTCCTTCTTCCACAATGGCGGAACGATCTGAAGTTTTGTCACATCTCTATACTTTTTACCTCTTTTTAGTTTTCTTTGGTCTGAAGAATTTAAATTTATGGTTATTGCAAATTATCATACAGCGCAACATTTTCTTCTGCTGGATCTCCATCTTTGCATTAAAACAAATATTGCCACGGAAGAAATTATTGACGCTTACCTCACAACATGTGATTGTTTAAACAAACATCGGCTTCCAGAGAATATCGAGATGCTTAATACTCACGGCTCAACGACTCTCGGAAAAATATCCATCAGGGCACTCGTTCTTCTGAAAATATTGACATCGGCTGACCGCATCTCTCGCACCGCACGCTGGCGCTTCTCAGGCCACGTCCTTCCTCAATCCCCTTCCACCCCGTCCGCTGTTTCTCGCTCCATCGCCGCCTCTCGCTCTCCAGCCACGCGGCTCGCCGCGTTTCCTCAGCCCCCACTCCGCACCCCCGCGCCCCTTCTCCCGCACTCTGGTAGCTCACTCTTCTCGCTGTGTCGTTTGCTCCGTCTTGCGGGCGCTCTGATTCTCGGCTTCTCCTCCGGCATAACACTCCCCCGCCCGTCCTAATTAAATCGTCTGCGCCGACGAATCAAGACACAGCTCTAGGCTGCCGTCAGATCGATACTTTCACAGAAATCTCATACGAAACTTGATGTGGGTTCGTCATTTCTCTAGATCCACGTCGACGAGGGTCCGTCATATAGATTATCCAAACGTCTGCTTCGTTTGTCCCAGCCGTTGTTCACACAATCACCTGTATTCCTCCAGTTTACGCTCAGTCTTTCATTTATTCATGGATTCGACAACCATATCATCGGATTCGTAACTTGTGGCGAGGACACGTCTCAGACTTCTAAATGACCAAACACTCTCACAAATTGTAATGATGACGTTCTGGCATATAGAAAGTGATATGATCATTCTGTCTCGTTAACGCAACGATTTATATAAATTCGGCAAACATAGTTTTGGAAAAGGATCGTCTCGAACCGACGATCCTTTGTAATAAAGCTACCAGTAAAACGTTGTCTTTCTTTGATATCGTGAAAAATATCAAATTGATTGGAGACACGAAAATTAGTATGGTTTGAGGTGAACAATATTTTTCATCACCTGACGATGAACGATATGCTTTTCAAAAAAAACGATGCGATGGGGTATTTCCATTAGTAAAATAAATGTAAAGTTGCTAAATAATCAAAATAGAGTTATTCTCCATAACATCAGACATGCTTAAGGCAAGGTAAGTGGATAACTGAATTATTGAGTGATACAGTAAATTTTATAATCATCTTGTATAATAGAAGTAGACACCAATTATTACTACTTTAATGTATAGCATGTTAAAATTATCTTTCATTTTTTCAGTTCATGTAATAAAGAGCCTTAAATGGACGGCCTACATTTTTTACATAATTATAGAAGTTCAAAAGCTAATAATGTAAGTCGTGGCTGGAAGGCTTTTGCATACAAGTAAGGAATATCTAAACACTCGAATACTCTTTAATCGTCTGCCTTGGCCGTTTCTCTTGGCAAATTAAGTCCCTCGTTTCTATATAGCGCCATCTTCCAGATTTAATAACGTATTTTATATACAATTAATAAACTGATTTAGTATAGATGTTTTCATTACATTATCCCTTACTCTATGTATATATTTATTTTAGCAAATTATTATTGCCCATCGGCATTTTTTATGCATAGTCGTCATTTGAATGTACTTCAATCTTTCTATTTCCAATTGTTTGAAGATTCAAAGAAGCACGATGGTAGCTAAGGAAGTTTGTTTAATATACGGGAGCAAGCTTTCGTATGCAGAGTGCCCTACCAATTTTGTGTCACTTGGTCGAAGTGTCCAACAGAAACCGTTTGTCTGGAGGAGGGAGGTGGCTGGCCAAACGGGCGTGTGTACAGAGAAAGCTGTTCGTGTGCAGAGAGGCCTGGTGAACGGCAGCTGAAGCTGTGGCCGACGATTTTAATGTGTTTGCCGGGAGCAACGGCCGTGGACACGGGAGGGAGAGGTGAGCTACCGTGCGGAAGGCTGGTCGGGCTGGGGGCGGGAAGAGGACCGCGGCTGGCGGCGAGGGCGGGAGACGCGGGAGGGATGAGGAAGCGACGAGGACAAAGGGGACGCGCAGGCGTGCGAGGAGGGATGCGTCAGCGAGTGTCATATTTTCAAAACATGATATTTTCTATAAATATCTGATGTATTGTTACATCGATTTCTTCGAAGCCATGTTTGTTAACCATCATGTTATGTGGTATATTTTACGAGTTAATATTTTTTAATGCTAAAAGGTCATAGAAAAGAAAATCTATGAATTTTCAGATAACCATAAATTTAATGATCTTCAACGATGAAAGCTAAAAAGGGTATTAAAAGTAAATAAAATCGATTGTGGCCATTAAAAGGATATCTATACATTTTTGAATTCTCGAGTCAGATAATCCAATTTTGTTATTTTGCTGTTTTTTTTCAGTTAATCACTAAGTACTAATAATAGTACAACTTTTATAAATGCTCCCCCTCACAGGATACTTTAATGGTGCTATTCAGTTTTTTTTCAAAAAAAGTTTAATAACGTCAATTGGTTTGGGTGAATGGTTTTCATTTGAAGCATGATGTTTAGATAATCGAGGTGTTTGGGTGTGTGAGTCGCACCCTAGGTGCAGCGCGGCGGGGCCTGGAAGAAAAGATGGTGGAAATGGAGGAGGCGGGTTAGGGTGGGAGTGGGTGGAGGTAAACGGGGCGAGGAGCTAACGCAGTGGAGGGGAAGCGCGGGGCGCGGGCGAGGAGAGGGTGCGCGCAGTGGCCGAGGGGGGGGGGGATGGATCGAGCGTGGCTGGCGCGTGCGGAGGCCCAAGCGGGAGAACGGGGAAGGAGCGCAAAGCCGGTGGGTTGGGCCGAAGACTGGGTGGGCGGGGCTGCGGGCGGGGCGCGGGCGATCGGGCTGCGGGAGTGCAATCAGGAACAGCTGACGGAGACAGCGGAGGGGAGCGAGCCGGGAGGGGGCGACTGGGCAGCATTCTGCTGGTGCGATATGGTCCTAGCGATCCCATCGGCTGAAACTAAAGTGAGGCGCTGATGGACAAGGCGTTGGCACGTGCACTCCCGATTCATCTACGAAAGACTCGCGCATATCGCATCCTCCGAGGTTCCGGAGAGCACCCAGTGTGGTTCGTGTGCTCTCAAGGAGAGAGGGTCGTTGTGATGTACTGCCTTTAGAAAGTGGCAAAATTTGCTTCAGACGCGCAAAAACTTAATAAGACGGCTGCGATTAATGCTAATTGAATCTTAAGAATAAAGAGTGAAGTTCAGTTATTGAACCTCTGGCTCTTGTGTACGTCAGTAGTGACAAAATAATGTAAATATAGAAATCCAAACGGGCTTGGATGCCTGTTTGAATAAACCGCGCCCGTGGCTGTCGCAAGCGCGTGCCGCGCGAGTGGGGCGGGGGCGGGGCGGGGCGGGCGGGGAGGGGAGGCGCTGCGCCTGTGATCTACAATGGGCCCGGGGCGGCGGCGCGAGCGGGCGAGATCAAGGGCGCAAGGGCGCGTAATAGGGCCTGGGGCGGGGGGGGGGGGGGCGTGGTGGCGCGTGCCCACGCGTTCAGAGAGGGGGAGGGGCTTTCTGATGAGCAGCGGAAGGGACATAGGGTTGCGTGGGACTGCAGCATTCAGTGGAACACGAAGGATTCTGGAACCTGCCAGATTTGAAAGTGTTGCTTCATCACTGTTTTGTCAGAAATAGATTTAGTTGTAGGTGGTCAATGACATTTCATTACGCAATACCAATTTTTTGATACTGACTATAGTGTAGACGTTTCATTAACACTCAACACGCGATTGATCAGGTATAAAAAGTTCTACATTTTGTCCAAAACTGTTAATTTTCGGTTTTATCCACATCGGTGTTTGGTTTAACTTTAAATTTAATACTGTCCCATGTGAAACTTGTCCACGTCTTCGGGGATTGAAAGGTGGACACCGCATATTAGTGCCGTTGAGCGTTCGAGGAGCGACAGCGTTGCTATTCGGAGAGGAGACGTCAGGAGGGAGTCCACCTGGAGCGCTGCGGCGACGGACGCCCCCCAACCATCCCTCCCCCTCTCCCACCCGCCATTCACTCCGGGTTGGCGCCAAAGCGTGCGAGCGGCGTATTTTTCTCAGAGAGGACAGAGTTGGCTGCTGGACGGGCCCACGGACCTTTCACGACCGCAAACGCCCCTTCGGCCCTGCCTCGCTCCGCACCGCACTTATCTGCCCCGCGCTCCACTGCCGGCCGCCACTTCCACTCTTGTCCGGCTTCCGTCGCTACCCGTTTACGCTGTGTTGTCTGTTCCGTCCCGTTCAACCCGTTCCGTCCGTTCCGCGCTCAATCCGTCCCGTCACATCCCACTGCCGTCCCATGACCGCTCACTCTGCCGTCTGTCCGCTCATCCGTCCGTCGCACTCATCCGTGCCGTCCGCCCACTCGTGCGTCTCACTACTTGTCCGTCCTATCCTCCGTCCGTCCGCTCAACACTCGTCTCTTCACTCACTCGTCCGTCGGCCTCTCTAGCCATACGTTACACCGTCCCATCCGCTACACTCCGCTTCTCGGAACAAGCCTATAATACCCGCTCAACGTCCGTTGTTCGAACCGGCTGCGCTGCGGGCCCGACCCCTCCAGTCGCGATCCTTCCGCTTGAGCATTCCCATCCGCCCCTCCGCGCCCCGCCCCGTCCCTCCCCGCCCGGCCGCCCTTCGCCGCCTGTCTGGGGCGCTGCCTTGCAATCAGCGCCTCCAATGGGGCGTGGCGCGATTGATGCTGACGAAGTGCCTGCGGTGGCGCCTGTGGCCAGGACGCGCAGGATCAACACATTGTAAGCTCTCGGTCTGAGGTCCCGTTTGTAAGAAGTCTGAAAGAAATATCTTCTGGACATTCCGACGTGCAGAACCGATGGCATAGTGTTTATAAAAATCTGTGTAGTATTAATGAAATTTGGTACTTTTCGTAATGCTTTTATTAAAAAACGGCGTACGATGACTGAAAAGTTTGCGATGTATGTGCTAGTAGCCCAAGTCCCTTACTCTGGAGTCTCAACAATGGCACATTTTCGACCACATTTTGGTACTTAAATCGAATTCAGCTGCTTTCCAGAGAACAATTCTCTAACCAGTAGTTTTCGGGTGTCTCGATCAATTACAGACGAATGCTAGAGTAGTACCCTACAAAAAGAGCCACGGACCGCGCGCGATCTTTCATTCCTCATTCTTGACCCCAACTCTTCGCTAACACATACACTACATTACACGTACCCTTACATGCACTGTACTACTGCACATGACGAGACGAGTCCAGGGCTTAGAGCTTGTGTTGGCTGTCGCCGTTGGCAGGCCCGAGGAGAGGGACCTGTCAATCTCAAGGGAGCCAATGAAGCCCGTCCCATCAGTTTTATTACAACTTGAATATTTATTTAATTCACTTAATGCTAATCGCGTCTTTTCATTTTTTAGTTTTGCAAGTTAATATATTTTCAAAATTAAAATCACGTGCTGGTCTCAGTATGTATTACGCCACGTTCTGAGACACCACAAAATGCACTAAGAGTCGTTGTGAACAGACGAGTGACAAGGGATATGTCATATCTAATTCAGCTCAACAACCTCTTGTAAGAAATAACAACATACACATATGCATGTATGTAGAATGTTTTGTAAGGGCTCATATGATACCCTCTTTATCCCGCCCCGATTTTCTCCCGGCAGTCCAACACGCCGAAGGGCCGAAGGGGGAGGGGAAATCTCGCAGGTTGACGAGTAGATCGGCACCGGATCTTTCGATTCTTTTTTCTTGATTTAGTGGCAATAACGTGAAAAAGAACTTTAATGCTCGAAATTGCTGCCTGGTCAATGTTGTGTCACGTGCCTCCGCAGAGTTGAAAAGCCCTTGACGCAGAACATCAAATTATGCCAGCCTCGATGTTTTTATAGAAATGATTTAAAATCGATTTATTAAATCCAATGTTTTGTGTTCGATGTTTTAATTGCAAATGAAAAATGATCACAATAATTGTATAAAAGTTTAAATATGAATAATAACTGATGGTACTATTGGCACTATATGTACGAACCAACACTTTTTGCATTATCTTCATCGAGCATCCAATGTTACTATATTTTAATTTCTTCTGTTAAAACTTAATTATAAGTTAATATAAACTGCCACTATAAAATTAATTTAAACCACCTTTAAAATATCAATACTTAAAAACATCGATGATTTGTGGTCGTTGTGTTATTAACACCGATGGTTTACTTTTCAACATGGATATTTAGTTCGATGTTTTGTTATCGATGTCTCATAGTTTGAACGCCGAATCGACAAGCACAAATAACCTGCCCTTCGAATTCAGGACCCTTTGAATCACGGTAGTTGAAGCGCCCTTTCTTGCCACGATTGGCAAAGAAAGACGTATGGGCGGAGCAGTTCCCTCCAACGCCCCCAGTATTTTTGCGAAGGAGGGAGGGGGTGGGCGAGTTGAAATAACCGCGTGCGCGCGTGAACAGGGTATAAAAAGCACCTGCTGCCAGGAATAGCGGCCGAGGGCCGGTGACATTCCCCGTTGATATTAGCGCAGATGAATGAAGGCGCCGGGGCGGGGTGGGGGCGAGAGCCAAGTCGGGGGCGGCTGCCAAGGGAGGAAGTGAATGGAACGGGTCGCGCGGGAATTCGTCGCGCACCAAAAATACCGCCGGGCCAGCGGTCGCCTAGCGAATAGGCACGCGCCTCAGAATTACGGTCAGTCGTCTACTGTTCAGCCCTGTCCAATACGCTGTGTACTTCCGCAATAATATCGCTGAATGGGATAGAAAAAAACTTTCAGCGCGTTTGAGCTACGATTTTGATTGATAGTTGTGGCCCATTCGTATCCAAAAACCTTCACCGGCCAAATGCCCCTTCGCCGTTCAACGTGGTGTCACCACGCGTTCAGTAGCGGTGGCAGATGGTGCTCTTTGAGTGCAATCGCGCACCAATCGCATGGTATCAGTGGTCCGTTGCTCTCGCAGACCTGCTCCAACTCGTCAACTCTTTGACAGCCGGTTAGGCGGAGAGAAGACTAATAGATGACAGGGGCGTTTCCTCACACCTCACGAGACAATCCGTGGTTCTCTTATTTTATGGAGGTTCAACTAGACTAGGTTCCAGTAACATGAAAACCATGCTCGGCTCTTTATTAGTACACAGAGCTGCAACCAGCTTTACGTAACGTGGCGAGGCTCAGGCCATCAGGCCTGCTTTTCCGCCTGACCAGGCCAAAGTCACGCTTTCTTCGTCAACTACCAGCGAAAGAAGGTATCACTCGTGCGATGAAACAGGCAATTGAAATTTTGCTCAGAGGCTTCTTTAAGGATTCTGGATTTTTTTTTACATGCAGTGAATCTACTACGTGGGACAGCTGACTTTACTTCCCATTCTCAGGAAGGCGTGCGAAGGATATTTTCGCCCTTAAAAATATACGGCATGGATCGGCCTCATAGCTTCTTGGATGTATCAGCCAGTGCGTTAACCGCTACACCACCGAAGCCGTTGGCCGTTGGACAGCGAGTGTAATGAATGTAAGGAGAGCGAGTGTAACTTTCTTCCCAACCCAATAGTTGCGAGTGTAAACTGAAGGCGGGTTTCGGCGTAATAAAAGAGCCCTTGCCCGCCGCGTCGCGTGCGCTGCGAGAGGCCGCGGCCGAACGACGGAGAATCTCTTCCGCCTGCGCGCGCGCTACTCGCTTGTTAGCGCGACCCACGCGCTCTGCCGGCGCCGGAGCAAATTGCCGCGTGGGCCGCGAGCGTACGCCGAGTGGCCGCCAGGGCCGGCGGCGCCCACGCCACACGCCCCACACCGACACCGAATCGCCCCGCGCCACACTCACATGGCCCACGCCACATGTCCCACACTCAGAGAGTCATGCCTAACGCAACATGCCCCACACTCAAAGCGTCATGCCTAACGCCTCATGCCCCACACTCAAAGCGACATGCCTAACGCCACACTCCACACCAAAACTAACATGCCCCAAGCCACACTCACATGGCCCACGCCACATACTCCACACTTAAAGCGTCATGCCTATCGCCACATGCCCCACACTCAAAGCGACATGCCTAACGCCACACTCCACACCAACACTGATATGTCCGAAGCCACACTCAAATGGCCCGCGACACACATCCCTGCTCAAAACCTCACTCCCAACGCCTCATTTTTCTCCACACCGACACACCACACGATCCTTTGGCGTGAAGACTCGTAACCTCAAGCCTTTTGCCATACTCCACACCGTCACGTGGCTCACGCCACACGCTCTCCGGGCAAATTCTCACGCCTATTGTCGTACTCCTCTCCAACACTCACATGCCACTCTGAAATGACCCGCACCACATGCTTTGCGATGCAAACCCTCACGTCTAATGCCACACTCCATATCAACACTGACGTTCCCCAAGACACACTTAAACGGCTCACATAGCTCCGCCAGCTAAACCTCATGCTTAACGTCACACTCCATACCAATACTGACACACACATATGGCCCATTCCACATGTTTTGCGATTCAGTCTCGCGTCTAAAGCCACACTCCACGCCAACATTATCTAACTCCTAACTACATTCACAAGGTCCACGCCACACATTCCTTAGGCGTGAGGATTCAAATACTCCCCCCTTCAATCCAGCAAAGGCAGCGCTGGACTGGGCAACCAACTCCTCGAAAGACATCTTAGATTCCACGAAACATGTTGCCACGAGTTGGTGTCAAGCAAAAAGAATTAAAAGGCGTGCTCTCTTTTAATCACTAGCAGCGCAGTATCAGAAAGTCTAACCATTAACTATTTTGACTTCTTAATGTGTTGAGTACCGAATACTACAAATCAATCATTACTTGTGTCAGTTAATTTGTCATAACTTTTACAATTCCTACGTTACGGAAGATAGTGGGACAGCTTCAGCAGAATATACGGTTGATCCAGGTGATAGCTAGTATAAAAGAGAGATTCATGCCGCAATCTCAGTAGAAGCAGCAATTCTGATAGAGCACATCATTCGGCTCTATTTTTCTTGGATTCCAGCGCGAAACCATGAAATATAAATAACATCCGAAAGATTCGTTCCATTCATTAATATTCGGCTCCCAGGAATAACTACGTGCCTCCCTTTTACATCACATTTTTAATACCTTCACTATTTCGAATCGAATTTGTCAATAATATCGAACAAACTGGAATACCCATTTTCCCGAATTTAAAATCACTTTAAATTTTCGCCTGACTAAACGCAACCCACAACACGTAACTACATTGCGTGAAAACGGTAATGGAATTCAGATGTTTGACATACTGAAAATATTCCGTTTTCACTGCCATTCTTCTTGTTCGTATTAATTTCAAAAGAACCCATTTCTTTTCAAATGAAATGCTTTCCTACTATTTTCAATGTTAGAAGTGTTTATTATAATAGTTCAGTTCTCCATCCGTTTTTTTCCATTTGCGATGCATTTAGCGGACGTTTTTTAAACTTTTAAATGACTGGCGTTTGGACTAAAAACTGATGCATGAATTTCGAATCAACTAATTGCCAGCCTCTTCTCCTGGCCTGAAATCCGCGAATCGCACTCGTCGAAATATTTCAAACTCTTTGCCTGGAGGGAGTATTGGGAACAACATACTCTGCCCTCATAGTTTGGAATACTTGAATTACGAAATCATATTATAAATCAAATCAAAAATGTGATTTAAAATGCCCTCAACCCTTCAAACAATAAGAGATTACGTGACATTGCAACATCCTAACGAGATATTTTCTATAGCGTAGTTTTATGAGACAATCAGTGACCAATGGTGTGAGAAATGTTAAAAAAATCATTCTAAATGGAAGTAGTTTGTAATTGTAGTCGCAGCGTATGCTCTTAACACTACTCCTCCTAATTCGCACTGTTCGAGACTAGAGTTATACTACAACCACTGATCTGCTATAAATATATCTATATAATATATATATATATATATATATATTATTTATATATACATATATATATTATAATAAATTATACCAAACTAACTACTCTACACAGAACACCTCATAATTATTACTTATTAAATATTATAATTATTTTCCAGATTTGTGCCAAAAGTGATGATGCATCATGAGAATACAAAGTTCGCCGCACTTTCTACCGCCAAAGTTGGGAACAAACTCCATTTATCTTAATATCGTGATGACGTGTGCGGCACCTGTCACGTAATTACACTCGTTAGTTTGGTGTGTTAGCGTTTTCCTCTATGTCTCTTCTGTAACGATGAAGTTCGAGTACGAGGAGCTGAGAATTGGGTTAAAAGAGGGCGCATAATGAGCTCCACGTTACGCAAAAATCCTGTAATTAATGAGTTCCACGTTATGAATAACCTGTGTAAGGTGTGAAATGCTTGACGGCAGCTTCCTCTCGTTTGTTTCAGCAGCGTCCACCCCGGAGCCCACACCGGAGCGCGCGCTGTCCGGGTGCGCGGGGGCGCAGTGGCGTGAGCCCTGCCTCCACGCCGCCCACGCCACC
>BOPP01000029.1:1272538-1287760 GCA_017312745.1 Gryllus bimaculatus
TTCGACTCAACTAATTGCCAGCTCTCTCTGGCCGTGAAAATCCGCGAATCCGCACTCGTGAGAATATTTTCAAACGTCTTTGCCTGGAGGGGAGTATTGGGAAAAACAATCTTCTGCCTCATAGTTTTGAATACTTGAATTACGAAATCAATATTATATAATCAAATCAAAAATGTGATTTAAAATGCCTCAACCCTTCAAACAATAAGAGAATTACGTGCAGAAAAAACATGCAACATCCTAACGAGATTTCTTTCTATAGCGTAGTTTTTATGAGACAATCAGTGACCACTGTGTGTGAGAAAATGTTAAAAAAATCATTCTAAAATGGAAGTAGTTTTGTAATTTGTATGTCGCAGCGTATGCTCTTCAACACTACTCCTCCTAATTCGCACTGTTCGAGACTAGAGTTATACTACAACCACTGATCTGCTATAAATATATCTATATAATATATATATATATATATATATATTATTTATATATACATATATATATTATAATAAATTATACCAAACTAACTACTCTACACAGAACACCTCATAATTATTACTCATCAACATCTAAATCATTATATGATTATCTTTACGCCACACACATACATCACTACGCACGTATAAAACGTGCATCGATCGCCTTGAGAATACAAAGGTCTCGCCGACACAACTTTCTACCTGCCAAAGCTGAGGCAACAACCCACCTACCATACTATAATCTTATAACATATCGTGATGACGCCCTGTGCGGCACCTGTACGTCACTACTACACTACCAGTTCCTCTCCGTCGTTCTGTTTGGTAGTGTTACCGTTTCGCTCTATGTCCTCTTCTGTAAGATGAAGTTTCGGAAGTAGAGGAGGCTGAGAATTGGGGTATTTAAAAGAGGGCGCATTAATGAGCTCCCACGTTAGCAAAATCCTGTAATTAATGATTTGCCCAGCGTTATCGAATAACCTGTGTAAGGTGTGGAACTGCTTGGACGTGCAGCTTCTCTCTGTTTGTTTCAGCAGCGTCCACTTACGGAGCCCACACCGGAACGGCGCGCTGGTCCGGTGCGCGGGGGCAGTGGCGTGAGCCCTGCCTCCACGCCGCCACTGCCAACGCCGCCGCGCCCGCTCCGGCGCCGCTGCCCCACTCGCCCACTGGTTCGCGACGGCGGCGCCTCGGCTCCGGCCCCGCGCCCCCGCGCCAGCGCTTCGACGGCCACTGGTAGTCCTCGGCCGGACGCCACGCCTGCAACGCTCGCGCGCACTACGTGCTTCCTTCGCTTTGTCAACGGCCGCTCTTCTCGCTCGCCTTCCCAGCTCTCCCACCACTCAACCACTCAACACTAGAGCCTGCTCTCCGCTCAACACTGTATACCCATCCTCATCTCAATACCCGTAATTTATTTCTCTGAATACCTGTCCTCATCTCAACACCCGTCCTTCACTTCACTGAATACCCATCCTCATCTCAACACCATTCATTTCACTGATTATCCGTCCTCATCTCAACACTCGCTTCTGCTTCACTGATTATTCATCCTCATCCTAACACACATTATTAATTTCATTGAATATCCATCCTCATCTCAACACCGCCTCCGCTTCGATATCCATCCTCATCTCAACACACATAATTCATTTCACTGAATATCCATCCTCATCTGAACACCCATCCCCATCTCACCCGTCATTCACTTCCTGAATACCCATCCTCATTCTCAATACTCGTCATTAACTTCACTGAACACCCATCCTGATCTCACCCGTCATTCATTTCACTGATTACCCTTCCTCATCTCAACACCTGCTCTCTAGACCAAGAACTCTCTTTTATCACAACAAGCGTTCTCCATTCAACATTCTTCAATGAACACCCATCCTCACCTCCTACACTATATACTCGTACAACACATCTACAGGTCTAGAACCCGCTCTCCATTCAGCCGTTCGCCGCTCAACATCCGCCCAAACACCCGTCCTCCCATTGTCTCTACCCTCACCTCAACACCAACCTTCCACTCAACAACTTCACTCGACGCAATCTCTCCCCATTCAATTCTAACCCTCCATTCGTCGTGCATAAATTATGCAATGAAGTGCTTCTTTAATGTGTCGAAAAATTAAGGCAAAAAATAAACAATGTACCTTGTTATACTGTTATTTGATTTCGTTCAAAATTTTATATTATTGTAACACATTAAAAACGCTTGCGTTACAAGTATGTGAAGAAGAAAAAAGTAAAAAGCACACCTTACTATAAAACAAAACGCACGTCATGTGAGCATAACGTATTTATTGTTATAGAAACGTATTTTTCTTCTTTGTGTTACCTTTTTTGTAATTTTGTTCTGTAATTTTCTGAAGGTACCATAATCCAAAACGTTGGCAAACTAATGTAATTCTATTTTGTACATGACGGACACCCCATCAGTAACAAATAATTAATAGAGAGAGAAAATATGAATTCGTTTACCCTTCATGACAATTAAATTATCCTGACTGATCGGCCACCATGAAGCGGGATGATTTTCCCATCCTGAGCGGTTTGGCGCTGACGTCGTCTGCGCCGTGCGTGCCTGAGGGGCGTGGCGGGAGGGGGAGGGGCGGAGGCGGCCTTCCGCTCGAGGCGGAAGCGGGCACCCCCGCGCCGCAAGATGGCGGGCGCGCGCGCGATGCGTTATTCAACTGGGGCGGCCGTACGCGCACGCCTCGGCACGCGGAAGCGGCACGCCCGCTCTACACGCATTCCAAGGAAGAAAGGAGGAACGGGAAGGAAGGGCGAGTTCTGGACACAACAGACACAAATAAACGGGAAGAATTTGATTGAATGTCATATAAACTACTGAAAGAAATTAAGGGATAAAAATGAAAAAAAAGAAAAAGAAACACGAAGATTGTTACAATAAACTATGGTCGTAATTAATCCAAGAATTTTAAGCAACTGAAACAAAATTGTTTTGTTTTGTTTATTATCTCACAAGAATTGATTTTTTGATAACAATGTTAAAACTTTTTCGTTGCTTAAAATTCATGATGCATGGAATTCTGAATATTTTCAATATTTAGCTTTTTTCAAATTATTTTATTCGCTTTTTAACTACAATGGTCATCAGCGGCATCATTGTAGATTTACATTCGCATTACTTATTTACAATACGTATATACAATTATATTACAATTTACACTAGAGAAATATTGTCTATATGTGTCATTAATACACTCAGTTGGTCATCAGTCATTAATATTTAACTTCGAAGCACATTTGAAAAAAAATGTTTATCATTATTATAATTATTTTAACTTCTTCAACAACAATTAGAATTTGTTTACAAAAATCAAAACAAACGCTTTCAAGGCTGTACCAAACGACGTCATATGTCAGAAAGTAAAACACGCATGGGAAAGGAATATTTTGAAGATATTTCGAACTGGTAGGTTGATGTAAGGCTACCCCGCTCAAGTCGATTGAAGACCAATAAACACGTTCCACCCACCCACTACTGCTCTAATTGCCGCCGCTTTCGCCACCATTGTCTCCGCGGGAGCCGTCGTTTTGAGTTTGTTGTGAGAGTACAATACTGAATTCGTGGATAGGTTCGACATAACGTGATATTTTTAATCTGCGATGCACGTTGTTACAGTCAATAAATCCAAAAACGTTGCCTTGGCTTAAGCTAAAATTTCAGGTAACTAATCTCTTTTTTATCTTCCCCTTCTCAATTTAAAATAATGACGCCCATGATTACATTATTTTGTATTAAACATTTTTTAAATGTTTATGGCTGTAGCCAGAATGTCAAAAGAAAAACACCTGAAGTGACTGCAGAGAAGGAACAAGAGCTCCCAGAAGACTCTCCCAAAATTACGCCAAAAGCGATCAAATATTTCTTAGACTTGTAAGAAAACAACTCTGTTTTTATTGTAAAGTCGGGATTTGACTATTTGGTAAACACGCGAAAAAATTAAACTAAATATTATTTTTACTTTTATAATTCTTAACGAAAACGCTTCGCTCTTTGTAGTAAATTTAAATCAATTAATATTTCCATTGTTTTAAAAGGGAAATCGCTCATTGACACAAACGCTGAACCTTCCATTTCTTTAAAATCAGTATCCTCTTAATTACTGCAGTGATAACTAATGGCAAATATTGATTTTCGATAATTCATGTTATGGCCCGTTCTTCGCTGGCAGGTTAGTGATGAAGTCTCTGAAGAGGTCCGACAGCGGCCACTACGCCTGTCTGTTCGCGCTGCCCTCTGGCGACGTCTGGAATAACTTCACCTTGGTGGTCGAGCGCACGTGCGCGACATCCGTCGAAGATGGCGTCGACGAGAGGACGCATCCAGGTAAGCTGCGTTGCGATACATTCAGTTTAAATCAGCGTTGGTGATGACAAAATGAACATAGACAATGCCACACCAAATTTAAAAGCACAAATGGCATTTACAAACTCTATTTCACAAATGAAATCAACTAATTAATTCAAATTAATATTGTGTATTTAATTTATCATAAAATGTCAATAAATGATAAATACGAGCTGTAATACTGATATCGTGCAGATGGAGAAACAAGAGATCACATTATACGTAACAAATTTGTTCTATATCGTTACTTCATGACATAGTTATAAAATACTGCAAACTATTACTCGATGGAACTTCATTAGCTACGCACTTTGTAATTGTTGAGGTTGATGGCGTTACAGGACAACATCCAAATGTATTTCATATTTACGAATTATGTTCTTCTCGCAACCCTTCCTTGCAAATATGGCTTCATATTTCATTGGCATGTCCTGCAATTTGGTTATTTGTTGGTCTTGTAACACAATTTCAGTCATTTGCGTTCAGGCTGACTCATGTCAAATCTTTTTTTTTAATATTTTGCCTGTAATAAAACACCATAAATTCAAATATCGGACGACATAATACTAGGCGATCCAAAAGAACGAATTTACTGCGACTTTATTCTCAATATCACATCAGGAGGAGGTGTATGTCGAAAGTGTTAATTCCAAACTGATAATCTCCATGGTGAATGGATTGGTTAATGTCTAATGCTATTGGTCTACAATCAATTATTGAAATAGTCTTGCCAATTGTCCATGTAAATGTGGAGTGCTTTCTACAGGTTCCAAAACTTACTGTCCTCCATGTCATTCAGTCTTCCTCTTTCCCCTCACGCTTTCATTCAGAAAATAAATCTCCCGAATGGAGGAAGGATGCGACAAATTTCGTTTCTCAGGCAAATTTGAAGAAAATATTTAAAATATAAAAAAAACAATACCTCAAATTGTCGAAAGCATTAATCATTACGACCGCGAATAGAGTTTACCATTTAGTAAGTAAATATCTGAAATGTTTTTAGTTGTTTTAGTCATCTTTTAGAACAGATGTGCTATCCTGTGTGTTTAATGGCGTAACATAGAACTTCTTCAAACTAAATTTACTTTATTTATTGTCACATTTCTCATTCTTATAATTAAACTTAATAATAAATTAAGTTAATGCTATTTTTTCATAGCAAATTATTTAAATTTAATTGCAAGGTAATTTGAATTTTCACCTAAGAGAACATTTTTATTTGTTGGTTCTGGATGTATCACTTCCCTTCATCAGATAACCTCGAAAAAAAGACTTTTCCTTGCTATCCTCCCATGCAACATAAGTCGTCAGGCATCTAATATTTTCTTCTTCCTGGAATAAAAACTTAGATAACCTCTTCTAGTAGACAACTTAGTCGTAGAAAATTGGGTCCTATCCAACTTTTCTTACTGTTCTTTGCCATTTGCATCTTTCTCCTCTCAACACTCTTTCCACACTTTCCTCTCGCCTCAACTCTTTCTTATTCTTTACTCTGCCTGTTCAGCTGATTTTCTCCTTTCTGCGCCAAATCGACATTTTGAAAACTTCAAAGTTTCTTTCATTCCTTTTAATGCCTAATTTTCTTATCAACACTCCACACTACACTTCAATTTCCTCACCTTACTGCTATAAAAAGTATCTTCCTCCCATCATGCACGTAAATAGTGCGAATACAATGGAATGTAAATAAACGTTACGAATTAATGAGCTCGCATAGAATGGATCCGTGTTTTGCAGATTTCATATTTTCGAAAAAAAAAAAAATCGTGGTATTGTTTCTTCGCTTCATTATATTCTGGTTCGTGCGGTAAATCGCTGTTCCGAAATGCATCCGTTTGAAATTCTTGATACATAAATACCCCGTGCCTTAAGACTGCATCGGCAAGTATTACTTTTCTTTAAAAATAGTCTTAGATGGGCGACATTTGTTTCCGTTAATCTAAGTAATTTTCTTAATTTTTGCTCAAATGGTGTTCGCATTACCTTGGCGCCCAGACCTGCAACCCGTTGATTCCGAATGTGGTATTTCACTACACTTTGCTCTCTTTTGTTACAGAATCTTCCCTTTCACCCCTACACACATCACAAGAATTGGCGACTGACGGGAGGAAAAATTCAGCGGCATCTGTACAAACTGAAAAGGAAAACTTTAATACCTTCTCGAAACCTGAATTTTCCAAACATTTCGACAGTCGAGTCGTCAAGTCAGTTGGGAACGTGATTCGGCTAAAATGTCCTGCAATTGGTAAGTTGTATTTTTTTAAATGAACCTCCATTTTTTTCTCTGTATTACATGAGTGAAGGTAGTTCTTTCTCCCAATGAGATAACGAAAAAAGAATTTGCAGTGGATGTGTTTCATTTAAAAATGTATCTTTCTTAGGTCATCCGTCATTGAATATTACGTGGTTGTTTAATGGTAAAAAGGTGGAGAAACCTTCAGTTAAATATGGTCGTTGGTCTCTCGAGATTGAGGACGCAATGGTCCCCGACACTGGCAATTACACCTGCGTCGTATGCAATGAACTTGGCTGTATCAATTTTACATACAGAGTTGATGTTTTTGGTGAGTAAAAATATGCAATTTTTAGTAATAACGTTCATTAATATTTGTTCGGATATCACAGAAAAAATTGTTTTTCAAGCATTCAGGTGCCCTCTCGTTTTGTTTGTTTGTAGTGGTTGAGCAAGATGTTAAAAGAATTTGTTACCAGGGACAATATTAGTATAAACCCCTCCCACTTTAAAGTAAAATAAAATATCATAGTATTGTCTGTAAATAATCAACATGTGTTCCTCCAAGAACACTCCTCCGTGTAACACTAAAGCCTTTTGAGGTTCCTCATTTGCTTGACGACCTGCAATTAAATTCTGCAATTTCTGACAAGGAGGTTAGGTGCGAATTCAGAATTTGAAAAGCTATACAGCAGATTGTTTTATTTCCATAAGATTAACAGTTCAGAGTGGGAAACAAAAATCTGGTTCGGAATCCATGACGTGGTGCGCAAAGTAATCTACTCGTATTTATTAAACATTAAATTTATTTCGGTTATTAATTAAATGAAGGATATGTTATTGTGCTCTGAAACTTTAAACTATTTTCATGTACACTTCATTTATTTGTTTAATTTGTTCATTACCGCAATGCATTATCTTGATTTCTTTACTGAAAAACCGTCACGACTACGATTAGTAAGCAGTTTGGAAGTAAAGCAATTATCATTAATACAAAAGTAACAGAGGTTCCGCAAGATTCAATTTGTGGGCATCTTCAAGTTAATAATAAGCAAAGAAAATATTGTATCAACGTCGTTTTGTATTTCATATAACCAATTGCAAAACTCTCTAAATGAACAATATGAAATTGGCTGAGCTTTAAGTGACAATATTTTTGGATCTCTCAAACTTCCAATAAAATGCCTGTACAATTGAGTGTAATAAAAAATTAAGTTTGTAATTTTACACATTCAAAATGCTTTCAGATTTATTCAACTCAGGATAATTTGCGTGCTCTCTCTCTTAAACACACACATACGCGCGCGCTCGTGCGTGCGCCTTTTGCTTTTTGTGTAGTAATCGAGTAACGTGCATCTCTTTTAGATCCCTTCCAGTCCCTCAATCGAGACAACTGTCTCAGTCTCCTGGTGGGGGGATCTGATTTTGCGGAACCCTCCAGACGATTTTAGAAAATTTCTCTAAAGAGCGTGTTTTTGTACGCAACTGAAAAGCATTTTGTGTGACTTGCAGTACCTACAACCGCGGTCAATTGATCTTTCGGTTCCTCTCATCAATATAAATCGATTGGCACAATTCTTAGCCACTTAGCGATTTTTTAAGAATGCTAGAAAAACATGTAATTTGGATGATTTCAATGCACCTACCATGAATACATTGGACGATATGAATAACTAACTTAAAATCTTTCCGACATTTAATGAATCGTTACTTGATTTATGAGATTGACGATAATTAAACCTAATTTTCTAATGAATTATTTAAAAAACCATTTTGGGAGGGAGGGTTAAGCGCCGAAAAATCGTTTTGGGGGACCACCTGTGAAGGTGATCACATTCAATGCTCTTGACAAGATGAATCAATTGGTTCTATTTTAAGACGGATCTGGGAAAAAAAAATCAGAAAATTTTATAATCTGGAAAAATTTTAGAAAATAACATATTTTGGGGTTTCCTACAGTGCTGAAATACTATGGATTTCTATGCAGCCTTCTTGGCATAACTTTTCTTGTAACTCTCAGTTTCTGTAAACAAATGCGTCAGGCAACTTTAGTGTGTTTAAAATTACTTTTGCATTAAATTTTATTAGCACTAGTAAAAATTCTTAACATGAAAGTACCTGTTGCCAGAGCCACCTGGCTAATGTAATTACTTTATTATCATTATTTTTTTTTCTTTCCTGTTTCAAGCTACTTTGCAAATGAGGTGAGAATAATTTTTATAAGCAATAATAAAACAATACATGTAAGAATATAATTAGTTGTTTTCCATAATAGAAACTAGTAATTTTTTAACAAATTTCAATACATTGATTGCAGCTACTTAGGTATTTGTGTTGAAAATTGTGCTATGGGTGATGGAAATCAGAAATAGTTTTCATTAGTCAAAGGTGATTCTGAGTTTTGAGCGATATAATATACTTGAATTTTGTAACTTTCAAAACTTATAGTATAGATTTTAAACATGCATCTGGAATATACGTAGTTAATAACTTTGACATTTTATTCTGACAATAAATTTGTTTAATCTACTGCAATTAGTGACTGCATTAATTTCCATAATTAATACATTTTTAAACATTCCACATTTATTTATTTTCATTGAAAAATGAAACAATTTATGTAAAGGTAATTTGAATGACTTTGTAACTTGTTATAGCATTTAAAATTTGAATGAAGCATGCATTTTTTATTTTAAGATATATCCTAAAATAAGTTTTAATTTGTACAATGAATATCCCATGAACTTCTACCTGCAAATGTCTCAAACCAATAGCGGTATTATTTCATTAAAGTTATGAAAAACAGTCCCACAAAGTTATAAGTGCAGGACGTTTGAGAAATTTTGCATCGAGAGTGTAAGTCATGCTGAGTTAAATATTTTCCAGGGCCGCTGACTGCTCAGAGTGAAGAAGTGCTGCACCGCCCACCTGGCAGTAAGTTCTTGGAGTCATGCCAGGCATCTGCCATTGCACCCTCTAACCATCCAAGCCGTTGGTACTACAATGGAGTAGAACTGCTCCATCAACCTCCAAGAGTTGTCCTTAATGGCCAGAAGTGAGTCTATGACTGTTCTCATTAGTTGGATTTAAAATTGCTTTAATAAATATGTTACTAGTAAAGCCAGCGGAAAATTTTACTTTGTGTTTCAAAACAGAAGCACTGCGGTGTGCTTATATTTGAGCTGTGTTCTCAATATTCATTCATTTTTGAATTATTAAATTGAATTTAACATTATTATTATTATTATTATTATTATTATTATTATTATTATTATTATTATTATTAATAGAATTATTTAATTAAAATTAATTGAACATAAATAACTTCTACAAATTATGAAAGCATATGGTAGATTTATAAAAGTTGAAAAATTCAAGAAGAGTTATTTTGGTTGGTTTTAATAATATAACATTAACAAAGAAGTGTCTTATTGATGATATAGTAAAGTTGAATTAGATAAATTTCTTCTATAATATTTCCAAGTTAATTTTGTGCTGGTCTGCATAAAAGAGATGTCAAATCCAAAAGGGCTTTAATATATCCTTTTTTTTGTGTTTATAGATTTTTTTGTTATTTATTTATTTACATATTTAATTTTATTTTATTATTCGTTTTTATAAATTTTTACATGACTTAGAATGTTAAAAGTTGAAAAAAAACATTTCCCTGTATTGTTTTTGCCAAATTTTGGATTCCAGAGATACCATTAAGCAGTAAATATTGTTGAAGATTCATATGAATGAAATCACAAATTTTATCTCGGATATAGACAATTGTGTTTTTTTCTGCCAAACTTTTTAAATTGTGGTACCTGAAAGTATACACCCATGTAGATTTATTGTTTGTAAAATAACATTTTATTTAATTCTCTATCTATTTATTTTATCATTATTTGTATCCTGCAGGTTACAACTGACACATTTACTGTCTACTGACAGCGGTCATTATGCATGTTTATTGGCTCTACCCTCGGGTGACAGATGGCGAAATTTTACTTTGGCAGTGGAGGGACAAGCTTCAACTTTAGAAAGAGGCAGTGGAGATGAACAGTCACTCAGAGGTAAGCCTTAAACCAAAAATGAATAAATGTATATGAATGAACATTTGTATTCTTCAAAAAAAGTTAAGAATTTAAAAAATATGAAAGGAAAATAATTTATATTGTTCTGAGACAGAATTAGAGGGTCATAAATTGGAATGTGTTTAAAACTAGGATGTAATGTAGAAGTAAGAAATTGTAAAATTGTTTTCAGGGGTTGAAGAAAATGACAACTTAATGGGGGCAGAGGTTGATTTTCCACATATTCAAGATAGCAATGAAAATGAACTCCCTGGTAATATTAATTTTTCTTTACTTTTTGAAAGTTTTGTTTGTTCCATTTAAACACACAATTTATTATGGACAATTTTGAATTATATTCAATGAATATGAATATAAAGCAGTGTAGTGTTTATTAAATAGAAGAGAATAATAATTAATAAAACGTCCTTTAATATGAAATACGTAAAGATGACACTATTTTCCTAGAGAAATATCGTAGAGACATGCTTATAAATTATATCATTCAATAATAGACATAAAAATGTTGATGACTCTTGTTCTTACAATATGTATGCAAATTTCATATTTTATTTTGTTAAAAAGGGACTTGGTTTCTACCATTTGGTTTCAGCTTTGAACAAAAATAGAAAATACAACATTGTTAAAAACCTTACAATAAATTGATATTGAAACAGTTTGTTATAATTTAATTTTTATATTTATAAGTGTTTGGTAAAAAAAATTACAGGTTCTTATGACCAAAAGACGGTGCAACGTGGAGGCCAAACTATCCTCCATTGTCCAGAAGATGATGGTAATGTTACTTGGGTTAAACTCAACACCCATGTGAATGTAAACACAGCTCTTGAAACCAACATTGATCGATTTCAAGTGGTAAGTATGAAATTAAATAAATGAATTATCGTAGAAAAAATAGTTCTTTGAAAACATTTGGAAAATACAAAATATTAAGCATTAAAACTAACAGTCAGTGGTCCAACAACTTTGATTACATAGTATAATTATTTTTAGTTCATAGCTAATTATTTTTAGTTAAAACTAGTGTTAATTCAAGTTGTCAGTATCTTTCAATAAAAGTTTAGTGAACTAAAACTACTTTTTTATTTCTTCAAAACAATAGTTTAATGTAATTTACAGATTGTCCCAGATAACGGAACTGGGGACCTTATATTGGATGATGTAGTAATAGAAGATTCTGGATGGTACAGTTGCATCACATGTAATCCTCAATGCAAAATTAGAAATGCCATATTCCTGCAAGTTACAGAAGGTATAGTATTCCATTAATATAATAAATTTACAATATTGGCACATTTATATTAACAACCTTTTTTTTTAAAAAAATTTAAAAAATAAAACTTAACTTTAAGATAAGTTAATTGTTTTATGTTATTTTAATTATGTTGTTGGTTGTGTGAAACCTAATTTAGTAACCCAGAAAATTGTAAAAAGAAAGAATTTATTTGTTTTGCAGTAATTTGGCCTCCAGAGTCCCAACACATGGCTGATACTGAAGATTCTCATGACAGTGAAGGGGATTCTGACAAAGATATTAGTGTTTCTGTCCAGGCAGGCCAGTTTAACGACTCAGGAGTAGCACGAGCTCCAGAGTTCACAAAGAAGTTCAACAAACTAATTGCAAAACCAGCAGGAAATATGATTCGTCTGAAATGCCCTGCAATTGGTAAGGATTTCATTGCTAATTAGCTCTAAATAGCATAAGGTTGGGTCATGAACATATTGATATATTTAATTTTTGTGTTTAATATTTCTATAGCCTGTGGAAGGTTCTGATTATAACACATTTAATGAAATTAATTTTTATTTTTGAAGTTATGAAGTGGGAAGATTTTATCCCAATGACCATTTAGAACTTATGTATACAAACAAAATTATTCGAGATAATATTTGCCCATAATTACATATTTTAAGTCCAATATTTTTTTGACATAATTTAATGAGTATATGATCAGTAGCATGTAAATATTTAAAAAAGTCAAAGCAAATAATAAAATTGAAAATTTAATCAATTAATGAAATAATCAAATTTTTCATCAGTTCTCCAAGAGAGTTTCATGCTTGTCAATTTACACACACAGACACACACATGTGTGGATGAACTGAGAAACACAGACGTTGAGAAATCGTTTGACAGGTAGAGTGACAAGTTGCCGAAAGCAGCTTGTATCAGTCATGCAAGGGACAAAAATCAGGCAGTTGTTTGGTATTCCTGATACATGGGCACAATGAGTCAGAGAAACAAAAACATTGAGGCAGCATCAGAAAGTTATTTCTCAGCAATTTTGCCAGAGTGTTGCTGCATGTGTATAGCATTCACAGAGATCAGGTAAACATGATACATACTTAACAGGAAAATTTTATATCGTTAGTATCGGAATCACCACTTATGTCAGAGTTGGGAGAGGAGTTGCTTATTGTTACTTATCACGTGTTTCACCTTACCAGGATAGAACCTGTGATGTAGAATCTACGTCTAGAAGATTAATGTCAAAATTAGAATAAAAGTATACTGTCTACTCAGAGAAAAAAAAATTAAAAAATACTATGTTGTCATCCTCCAAATAGGCCAAATATTGTGACAGTCTTGTAAATATCAATTATTACATCTTTGCCATTCAACAAAACATGGTAGAGCAGAAACGAAATTTGAATAGGCTGCATTAACATATCCATTAAAACAATTTACTACTCAATATTTCTCACTTATTTATTGTTGAAGAATTCAATAGATCTATTTGAAAAAGCCCGGGAGAAAATATTCTGTTTTCTAATTATGAAAGTTTGGCATACAAATGCTTCAAATATGGTAGAATGATCACTAATTATAGAATCTATTCTTTAATGTAATACAGTGACTTTGCAATATACTCGCATAATAAACCATCTAAACAAATAACATACCCACAATTGTCCCCAACTCAACATCTCCGCTCGTGAGAATCACTGAGATAAATATTTCCAACTTCCCGCATTTTTATTTCGATATTTTAACTAATGGCTAGCGGAGTTTGTGCTCCATCTATTGAGAGAGTTGGGAACTGAAGCTCATAGGGTGGTATACGCAGAAAGTATAAAATTTTACAAACTCTATCAGAAACACATGATGAGAAAATATTATCCTAGAGGCTCACAAAAGGGGCCTTTCCTTTCTCTTTTCATTTCTACTGTTTGGGTTTTGCCAGTTGTGTCAGATTAGGCAAAGATTTTCCCAAAAGTAAATTATATTTTTGAATATTGATAAAATAAATGTGGTAATAATCCAGTGAAAGTTCTTAATGAGAGAAACAAAATATGAGATATGCCAATGCAGCAAAGAGCAAGATGTGACAAAAAAATGTCCAAATGTTCTCTATCATGTTGTTATTGTTATTATTGTTGTTGTTATCATAATCCCAATGATTCAAGATAAATTTCAATGAAAATAATTACTATTTTATTTTGTTTAACTTTCTGTGTGAAGTATGGTCACACTTGATTGATCAAAAAACAACTATTGTGTAAAAATTTCTCTTGATTTAATAAAAAAAATCTATTTAAATTTACAGGTAATCCATCTCCAAATATTACATGGCTCTTTGATGGTGCAAAGCATGAGCGTAAATTTGGAGAATACAAATATGGACGTTGGTCACTCTTATTAGAAGATTTGGTTACATCTGATTCAGGCAACTATACTTGTGTTGTATGCAATGAATTTGGCTGCATTAACTTCACTTTCACAGTTGCAGTAGTAGGTAAGTAATATAAAATCTCTTAAATTTGAAAATTAATGTAAATGTACATAGCACACCTGTTAGAGATAATGCTGTTAGGTTTTTGATGTTCTTTTTAATGATACATCATTAAATCTTCAACATTAAATACTAAAAGCTATAATTGGTATTGTAACATAATAAACTTAATTAACTTAAGAATTATACCATTTTAATTACACAGAAAGATTACCTCATAAGCCTTATATGACTGAGGGCTATCCTCTTAATCAGACCGTGGAGCTGAATTCCACAGCAACATTTGAATGTAAAATACTCTCAGATGAGGAGCCTTATATCCAATGGGTGAAGACTGGTTATACCCCTATTGTAGTAGATGAAAATGACACTGTCATTAATGGAACTGTTGTAAAGCAGGTAAGCCATAGCCTGTGAAAACCTCTTTGGTGTGGCTCCTTCTGGCTGTGGCTTTTGGCTATCTGCAATCTCCACTATTTTTCAATGCACTGTTCTCTTTCAAAGAGAAATGATTACATGTTAAAAAGCACATATCACTAAGAAAACATTCCCTATGGCAGAGATTCCCAAAAACACTGAGTGTGCTATCTTGGGCTCTTCAATTCTACTAAGCTGAATATTAAGAAAAGGATTGTTTTGTTCTGGAGAAAGAAACCCTCATTTATTTGGAGATTCTCAGGTAATAAGCTCATGATTTTGTGGAAAAGAAAAGGAATATGTGCATTATCCTTTTTTTGCTTTGTTTTAACCAGTGCCCCTTTAAAAATGATGTTTCTTATCATACTACCCCCTCTCTCCTTCTCTCTCTTTCTCTCTC
>BOPP01000029.1:1288811-1307691 GCA_017312745.1 Gryllus bimaculatus
ATTCTCAGTTGTTTCATGTATAAAAGAATTTTCTTGAGGTGTTGGATGCCTACCCTCTTTCATAACTTGGTGAAGGGCAGTGTTTTAAGGTGTTGGTTTATTATTTTTCAGAAATATATGAGCAGACCCAATTGTATAGATACTTCAAAACACAGGAACAGGTACCGTTGAAAATAAACTTGTAAGAAAAGTGAAAAGAGCATGAGGAGATGGAGATAAAGACTAATAGAATAACAAATGATATTTTATTTTCCAAAGAAGATTTTTTTAGGTATTTCCTTTGAAATGAAAATTATACCAAATGAACTAGTATGTACACAGTAACAGTGTTTGGAAGAATGTGCTAAATGAATTAAGAATTTAAGGAAGTCACACACAGGGAGCCGTTTTTCACCTTTTGACTGAACAAGATTACAATAGAGAACATCTTTTGCATATCCATTATCTATCATTCTTTATAATCTTACAAGAAATTGTAGTTCGAAAATGCTTCTAGTTGATATAATACTCTTTAGTTTTAAAAAGTTATTTTATAAGAAGACTCATGATACTTATTTTTTGTCCTGTGCAAATTAAAAATGAGAAAACTTAAAAAATATATCAATACCCAATATATTAATTTAAAAAAAAAAGATGACTGACTCTGAGAATTGAGTAATACATTTATGGCAAACCTAAAAATCTGTGGAAGATAGAGAAAATAAAAATAATACCAAGTTGCTGTTGATTAAGAGACACAAGTTCTTGGATTGTACATTAATGGCATGAGAAGTTAGAGGTAGAAATTAAGCAAAGAATCACTGAAATAGGGAAGAACTAAAGTTCTATTGAACAGAAAGAAGAGTTGCAGAATGAAAGGACACCAATTTGAATATGTAGTGTGGCTAGTGGAAAACAGTGTTGAGACATAGATACAAACACCCTGAGCCAGAAGAAGATATGAGTGGTCAAAATGAAGATGCTGATGACAAAATACTGCCACTAAAATATCCACATATGATCAAATTAGATTTAATTAGTTCATCTTTCCTTGTTGCAAAGCAAAATCACTTGATTATCACAAGAATTTGATCCCGTGTGAATTACATTGTAGTTTACAACAAATTAAAATTTTAAATTTTATGACACTGAACTGGGTTCTACTATTTTTTCTTTCCTCATAATAATTAACAAATGTATGAACTCTTTGAACAATTATTTTAAAAAATTTTGTATTAATTTTTGTGACAAGATTATTTGAAGAAACACTTCACATCACCTATGAAAAATACTTTTTTTGTCTTTGTATTTTTGTGTGATCGGTCACTATTTCTGCATTCTCATTTTATTTTGAGATAATTAGAAATGGATGTAGAACATACAAGTTTCTCGTTCAGCAATCTTCAAGCAACCTACTAACTGCCGAGTGATTGCTGAGGTTCTAATTATGCAATCTTGTTTCCCTAGAACGTGTGCTACACAGGCCCATCCTTACTGAGCCACCCAGGAACAAGACTGCGGTGGTGGGAGAAAATGTTACTTTCTCATGCAGTGTCCTGTCTGATCTGCACCCACATCTGGATTGGTTCAAGGGATATCACTCAACACTTCCTAACCAAAGTTACTCGGTGGAGGTATATCACATGGAATAGTGGATTTTTTTAATGCAAAAAAGCATGTTCTACATTGCATGTGTTTTTAATATCCTGGAATTATTCTGCAGATTGGAAAACCTCAATGTTGTAAGCTGTGATTTCCATTTGCTGTTATGTTATCTGTGAATTTCTCTTTATGTAGTAAAAATTAAAACACTTTTAATTAATTAATTAGTATCTAAACATATTTCTGAGCTTTTTGAATAAATAGAGAGATTAAAACAAATTTTCACTTTTGAGATTTTTTTTTAATAATAGAAACTTCCACTTTTGAAGTACTTCACAGGTGAAACCCAGTTCCCAAATAATACTTATGTGAAGTCTACATGGGAAAATATCAATATCTTTTGGTATCATTACTTTGATACAAATATTAATATTGATAATACTTAATGTATTTTCAAAAATTCTTTGTGTTTTCAAATTTTTTAAACTAAATGAAATGCCTACTTCTAATTTAAATTCTGTTAGAAGAAATTGAAAATATTTGAAATTTTTATTGAATTTTTAAATAATTACTCATTATTCTTAAAATCAAATTTTTGATTAGGCATTTTCTGCATTCTGTTTCCGAGATTCATTAGAGTAATTGTAATTGGTATTGGTACAGATTGAGCATCAGTACTTTCATTGATTTTTCAAGCTCACAATGATAAGGTTTAGTTTGTGGACTCCTTGAAGCATATTATGGATATTTCAGGCCTTTCAATATCAATAAAAGCATGTTTGCATGCATGATTAATGTTATAATATCTTCTATCTTTGCTTGAGATTTTTTCAATACTTGCAAGTTTTGTGTGAAGTTGACATGCATCCATTCATTAGCACGGGATAGCAGTATTTTCTAGTTGTTTGCCTGATATAATTTCAACTCAATGCATGTGCCTTTGTAACGCCTGTTAATTGTTGGGGTTTTCTTTTGAGTATTTCAGGGTAGATTACTGCTTTTAATTTTCTTTTAAGTTTGTATGGATGAATATTGAGTTTGAGTGAATTTGTATGTGTGAAATGAGTATAAATAATCAATATATTTTGTTAATGTGTTGTTGATTTCAATTATAGAATTTTTTTGCATGTTATATTGTAAATCCTGATATTATTCAGATATACCAGTTTTGTTATAGAGATAAGACACCAGTGTTTTGCAACTGTGGGTGGGAACAAGAGCTGGAAGGGCTACATTGTTCCAAAAAATATCCAAGAAATTTTTTTTTAATTAAAAGTTTATTTTTGAAATTGTGATTATGCAAAAATGCTATAAAATAAATAACACTAATTGCTATAAAAATAAATGTGTAGTAGTATTTTCATGCAATGTTATGGAATAAAAATCAACACATCTGAACTAAGATTTTCATGAAAAATATCTGAAATATCTGATCTTTGTTTATAATATTTTGATATGAGGAAAATAGATTTGCTCTTCCAAATTGTGCCTACAAATACCACTTTTGTCTAAACCTTCAGAGGACAATAACCAGTGCTTAGTATCTTAGTTAGGGTGTGTTATTCTAACTAAACAGTGTTTATTTTGCAGTATATATTGTATTCCACTGTAATTTAATTTAAGAAGTAATATATACATACAATTAATTTTATTGGTATCTTTCAAATTATATTACTATAGTGGTGAATCACCATACATATTTTTTTTAGCATTTAAAATTCTACATTGCATCAGAATTATTATTTATTTAAATATATACCATATAGAGTTATTTGTCTTATAAAGAATTTAAGATATAAATCATTAATCGAAAATACTTGAATTTAACATAATCAAAAAATTGATGTTTTGCAATGTCATGGGAAATGCATGGAGAAGGGGCACAAACGACCAAAGCTCTGTCTCTGGTTGAATTGTTTCCTTCATCATAATTCACTTTATTTCTTTATTTCCTGGTGCAGCAAAAAGTGCAGGTATTATTTCGATTACAATGTTACATTATTTAACTGTATACCTGTTACTGTTTAATTTAAACCAAACCTCCCTAAAGAGAAACTTCATTTGCATTTTATAATTAATCACTTTGTAATTAGTCTTTTAATTTGAATTAAATTTCTAAGGAAAGAGGAATGTGAAATAAAAATAAATGTTAAAATATATTCCCTGAAATTTACTACCATGTTCGTATTCAAATATGTCTTCTTTAGTTTGTATAACTTTATATTCGTTCTTCAAAATTTACACAAAGAAGAATAAAAATAAGGGGATCAAAGATCATAGAAGAACTAATGAAAGAAAATGAGTTTCATGTTATTTTAACATTGAACTATTATATTTGCAGTTTGATGAATGAATTCGCAAAATAATATGAATTAATCAGCTCTGATGATAGTCACGATTTCAGCAGTGATTTTGCAGGCAACTTTTAATTTGGAGAGCCTAATTCAGTGTAGCAAGTGGAATGTCCAAAAGAAGAATTTTTAGACTCAATGAGAATTAAATTAGTAAATGTAGTCATAAAATGTTATCATTTGTTGGTGTTTTTCCTATATTTTCAAGCTACTATAAATAAAATAAAATTTTAAAAAACCTTTGAAAAGCTCTGCCAGTCCAAGCATGTAATAAAAATTAAATTATCTTCAAATTATTTTGAGTATATTTTAATGAAGTTCAGTGTAGTGCTGAGTGTTCCACTGTTCAGTGCCTGCTTGTGAAATCACTATTTATGACTTAAAGATAAATTAAATTAAATTTTAAAAAATCTAAGCATGAATTTTTCATTTACATATATTGAAGTCAAATCCTGGGTTTGATGTTATGTCATTATATAATCAATGTCATCACCAATGACATTACTATTTTATCTTGGGAATGATACCTTAAGCAAATGGGAATATGATGTCTGATAATATGCATGCGTAGTGTGCAAGTAAATTTATTACTATAGTTGTTATTATTGTATGTAATAGATCATAATTATAAACTCACAATAAACTAGGCTTTACAGCCTGTTTCTGTTGGTTTCTTACAGTATTCTTGGTAGATTATTAGTCTCTTGAAATAGATTAAATGATAAATTAGAATTGTTGTTGTTGCAATTCCTTATAATTTTACTATTCAAAGGGATTGTAAACAGAAATCATTTATTATTGTATGATATTATTCAAAGAAAATTAAAATAATTTATATTGAATACCCATTGATCTCAGAATGAATTTATAAATTAAATAATAATTTTACTGTTCCAGTTACTTTTATATATTTTTTGTAATGAGTTGCCCAATAGATATTCCTCTCCCTTTCTCTAACACTTTTTGGTTACATTTTCAGTCTGGTGTTGACAATCCTACACCTGAAATACTTCGTTTACACAATGTTACGTATGAAGATGAAGGATGGTACACATGTATTGCAGCAAATAGCCTTGGCACAACATATGCTGCTGCTTATTTGCATATAGTTGATGGTAAGTTTTGATTTGATTTATCTGTGTCAAAAAACAATACAACCTGTGTGTGAATTACGGGAGAGAAGTATAATCTGCATTTTCTTGGGCTTCAGAATTTCTTTGTAAATATTACTTTTCTTTTTGATTTTCAGTATAGTCTCTAATTGTAAGGAAACAGTTATGCAGCAGAAAGCATTTTATTTGGCACTTTGTGTCTTAATTTATTGTTTAATATCATCTGGCAATGTGTTGTAATGTACAAGTATTACGTGTCATAAGCTATTGATAGTAATGAATATGAATGATGTTTATGATTCTTACAACATGTGTTGAATTGCATATAGC
This sequence comes from Gryllus bimaculatus, assembly GCA_017312745.1. Taxonomy (NCBI): domain Eukaryota; kingdom Metazoa; phylum Arthropoda; class Insecta; order Orthoptera; family Gryllidae; genus Gryllus; species Gryllus bimaculatus. Next base: position 1,294,186 of record BOPP01000029.1, read on the forward strand.
TGCATTGCTTGAAAATGTGTTCTCACCAGTTTTGACAAAATCTATTGATTTGTAAATAAATAGGCAAGGCAATGATAAGATTCAAAGCTCAAAGGAGACAGGCTCGCAGGAATCATATAGATAGCATTCACTTATTATTCACACAATTTTGTCTGCAATCTGGAAGTCTGGGTACTACAGAATGTATTTCTTTAGAATAATTATGCCATATTTTGCCATATATTAGGCAGGAATATATATTTGCAAAATATATGGTAGGAGCTGCATGGCGAGTGATTGAATGTGAAAGAATTCTCAATGCATAGTATAATTAAGTTAATTTTGTTCTATTGAGCTCTTATTATTATAATAATTATTATTATAATTATATTAAATATAATTATAATTATTATTATTGTTATTATTATAATAATTATAATTATAATTTAGTGCTCAATTCATTTTTGTGGATATTCCATGTGAGGTTTGACTCAACTTAGATCTAGAAATTTTGTTACCTTAAAATGAACCAATTGCATGTTGTTGTTTTTCAATGGCACATTACGATTCCCTATTTGAAATGCAGTTGATTCCGATAGCTGAGATCACTAAGACAGTAGTGTCGTGGTGATCATGGATTGAAGGATTGTGGGTTCGAATGCCGCCTTGGGCATGGATGCATTTGTGATTGTCCCTTCTCCTTTCATCATCATCCTATCACTTCATAAAAGAAAATTTAATAATTCCATGCATGAGCAGGAGGCCCTTGCTCTTAATGGGATGTGCAGTTGGCTTAAAAAAATTAAATGCAAAACTGCAATAAAACTGTTTTCCCATCATTTACTGTTAATTTTTTATTATAAAACCAACTTGAAACATTTGAAATTGTGCTTTCTCATGAAGAATATTTGTGTCATCAGCAAAGAGAAATGCTCTTCCATTTCTAATAAATGAGGGCATTTCATTTACATGTAAAAAAAAGATGATAGAGTCTAAGATTAAACACTTCAAAACCCCATGCTCAATTTGTAAAGAATTAGAGAAATGAGTAATTCATTACAGTACAGTATTTCTACTCTGCAGTTGATGTTTAAGATATATAGATATCCAACCTAAGGCAATAGCATGAATGCAATATGAAGGGAAGTTTGAAAACAAAATGTTATGGTCAGTGATGTCAAAAGCTTTTAAAAGGTCTAAAAATATTCCAAAATTTACTTAATTTTGATCCATTGATGAGGCAATACCTTTAAGAGAAGAAAAAAGTGTCTCATTTCCATAGATTTTGATTTTCTTAATCCATATTGTCTGTAAACACTTCATTTTTTCTGAGAAAACATTCTTTTTGTAGAAAAGTAGAAATGTAGAATTTCTCTACATTTTTGGAAAATATTGTCAAAAACAAAATTGGCCAATAATTTTGAATTTAATTTTTGTTGACATATTTAAAAAGCAGCTTACGTTTTGCCTTTTTAAAATACATGGAAATAGTCCTGTAAATAAGTAAGTATTGAAAATGTTAGTTAACAGGTTTACAAGTTAAAGGTAGGTGCACAAATTTTTAATAAACAAACTGTAAATTCATCTAAACCAGACAAATATTTATTTTGAGTTCAATGACTAGGATTTCACTGGAAGTAGTTTCAGAAAGAAACATCATATTGAAAATTTGTTGGGAAATGTTTGACATAGAGTTTTGTGGCGTAGTTCCTTCATGAATAATCACAATTCTTGAAAAATGTTGGTTGAAGAGACTACCAACTTTTTTGGTACCGTATTGCTCATATCTCTGTCATTATCTTCTTAAACAACTTTCTCTACAAAGTTTCAAGATGATTTGGTTGTATTTTTAAATAATATTTCACACTTCTTGAGTATTTATTAGCATTTAAAATATCCAAATCATATTTCACTATTTTTACCTCTGCTATTGATTTTCTTAAAATGCAATTGTATTTTCAAAAGTTGGAAACTAGGTGATAGGTTATGATGTTTATAAATAAAGATTACATTTGTTTTTACATGAAACCTAAAGCTCTAAAACCGTGTGGTATACACATGTTGCTTTTCCATGAAATGTTTCATTTTTATTTTTTAAGAGTACAAGTTAAGATGAAATGAAAGCTTTGAAAAAAATAAATTATATTTGTGATTTATGTTCACAACATTATAACTCACTGCAGCAAGTAGTCTATAAATAATTATATTTTACCTTTAATAGAGAATCTACACGTGTGTTTATTATTTAATTTGTCAGTGTTCAAGTTGTTTCTGGAATTTTAACAATTTTGCGCATCATGTAACTGTATCTAACATATATATCATTCATTATTATTTCTTCTGGATGTGATTTTGTTAATTATGATTTAATCTACTGCTTTTTCTTTTTAATATCCTTAGCTGTGTATTTACTGCAATATCTAAATTAAGAGAATGAATTAGTAAATTCAGAAACAGTTCTTTTTTATGAGATTGATCCCGAAAATCAATGTTGAAATCTCCACATACAGCAATTTAATAAAAGAAAGTTATTACTAAAGTGATTTGTTCAAAGTTATCTCTAGATTTTCTAAGAAAGAAAAGTAATCTGTAGCTAACTTTGTAGGTCTGTAGATGCAGAGTAGACAATTTTGAACATAGTACGATACAAGACTGTTATTTAGAAAACCTTTTCAATTGAATGTAGATTGAATTTTGACAAGAAGGTTGAATCAATATTGCTTCTAATGTAAATACATGAACCTCCATATGCAGGACCCTTATTTGAGTCCTTCACTCTACAATAGGGTTCTGCAACATGAAATCTCAGAACTAGGAGAGTTTTTAGTTTATTTTGAGGTAATGTTCTATTAAACAAAAAATGTAGTGAGGCAGTTGAGGTGACAATGGAAAGGAATGAGGGAGAGGTAGTAAAGGTTGTCTAGGCTAACCGAGACAAACCGCGTCACTGACATGGGGCTAACCGTTTTGGCCAGCGTATTGTGGCCTTCTTCAGAGGGTACTGCTGAAGAAGGCCACAATATGCTGGCCGAAACATTAGCCGCCATGTCAGTGACGCGGCTTGTCCCGGATAGCCTAGACAACACAAACTCCAGCCGCGGAAGCCTATGCAACCGAGGTAGTAAAGGGATTAAGTTCAGGAGATACGATAAGTGGGTAGGTGGTGGTCTGGAGGATGGAAGAGAACTAGATTTGGGTGGGGTTTGGTCTTGTAGGACACTGCTGAGGATGTGGAAGGATGTGATTTATAAGCTCGCTACTGCATACATGTTTTCTGGCTAGGTTCAGGTGATGACCATGCCAGAAGAAGTGCTTTTCTGAGAGAAAGTTTGGCCCAAATAGTTTGTGTCTCACAGATGTAGTTTCAATTGGTTGTTTGCATACTTAATTTCTGTGTATTGTGGGTTTGTTGTACCGGAAGGGCAGATGGGCCATGATGTTTGGATTTTGCACAGCATATTATAGTTTGTCAACATATTAGCCAGGTGTAAAATTACCAGCCGAATTAGTGTCTTCTGGTCCTCCTATGACGATGACTAGGTCATGTTTTGTGAGAGTTTTTGTGTGGGTGTCCAACCCACTGACCACATTGGCAAACATTTCGTTAGGTTTATATACACCAGTGAAGGAAGTTGGAGGGGAGTTTCTCACTGAGATTGGAGGAGATTTGTCACCTATGATTATTCAAATGTGCATTCATTATTAAAATGTTCTAAATGAATATTATAAATAAAAAATGTTTGAAACAAAAATGAAGAATTTTTTCATGTTTTTAAAAAAAATATCCCCCTCCAATTTTTTAACTTTTTGTAATAATTATTTCTTAACTTATCTTAAAGTCAGAATTTTTTTAAGTTAAGTTTACCAGAGTTATATCTTTATCTTACTTATTATCTTTAACAAGAAATTGTTTGAGCAATGACATTGTGTTTCAAAGAAATATAAGATAATTTGTTTTCTTTGTTTTCAGAATTGGATGATACAAACCCCATTCCTGTGAAACAACAATCTCCTATGGTTCAAATATTGGCTGCGACACTTTGTGTAGTGTTAGTAGGTGGTGCTATCATCCTCTTGATCATTTTCCATTGCTTGCGACAGTAAGTTGCTGACTTTTTTTTATTCATAGATTTTGTTTTGATTTTGAATTTTAGTTCTTGATAAATTTATAACTTTTTAGAACATTATAAAATAACTAATTATTAAACGTTTATTAAAAGTAATTTTATATGAAAAATAGCAAACTTCTTACTGGAAGTTATCATTTTAATAAATAATATTTACTGAAAATGAAAATTGTTTGCAGGGAAAAACTTAAAAAATTGCAGGCTATTGAAACAGCTCGAGCAGCAGTGGTAACGCAATGGACCAAAAAAGTGATAGTAGAAAAGCAAGCTCTCTCCACTCAGAACAACACAGAACCTTTGGTATGCATTTATTGAAATGTGTCTCTTTGAATTGTTTTTATGTAATTTTTATTTACAGGTTTTAATATATCAAGGGGATATGGAAGCATTCAAATATGAAAAATCAAATATTGGATTTTGCATATTTACATTGCCTGTTTTAGTCTACATATGTTGGTGAAAGTGAAATGAAATGAAGTACACACACACGCACACGTGCATGTGCGCGCGCACACACACACACACACAAACAAACAAGCATACAAACAAAATTAAATTATATAGAGAAATATAACAATGGATCAACCAACAAAATGCATTATTAGTAGTAGAGATCTAAAGTCAATACCTCCTCAAAATATAATCATGTTTTTATTTAATTGTTTGCGTTATTTATAGTATATTTCTGTTTACACAACGGTCTTAGAAATTTTTTCTTCATTATAATTTTTCTTCATTAAAACTTTGAACTTTAAAAAAAAATTCCTTACTGAAAAACAATGTATTTTATTACTTTCAGTCATACCTTTATCAAACTAATGATTGCCTTGAAGCATAGTAAGATTTAATTATTAAAATAAAAGTAATGATGACATAAGAATAAAAGTACTCTAGCTTCTTCCAGCAATCTGTTAACTAAGCAACAAATCAAATAATTTTGAATAAATCTGTTTCATAATTTTTATTATAAATTGAATGAGTAAATTTATAAAGAAAATGGAAAATTGTAAGTACAGTGGAATCTTGATATCTTGAATTTAAAGGGGTGATAAATTTTAATTGAGTATGGTACTTTGACTTTGAGGTTTATATTACTGGGAGGATGGACAAAAAAGTTAAAGAAGTTTCACAGATGTAATTAATATGTGCAGAGTTGCTGTATTAATCATGTGTTGTATGTAAAAAGAATTATAAATTCAGGAAAAATAAAGTTACTACTGAAAGGTTTTAAAGGGATTATAGTACTTGCACTTTGCAATAAATTAAATTTTGTAAATCAGGTAATTTAAAGAAACAAAATGTGACATAAATAACATTTAACATATCATAAATACTTGAAGAAACATTCTATGAATAAATTAAAGAAACAAAATTATACACATTTTTCATATAGGATTGGACAAGAAGAAATATAGTTACAAAGGTGAGAAGGCTTAGAGCGACTTATAGATCCAAGTTCCTCACCTGAGTAAATAGATGCACAGGCAGTAATTAAGAAATTCAGTACAGCTGTTCATGAGTTTTAACATAATTTACAGGGAAACCATACTACTTGCTAGTTTCCTCACAAATATCTTTCAGCAGCTCTTCTGCATTTTGATTTTAAATCAAATGAAAGAGTGCTATTTCATTTCTGTGCCATTAATGGAAATACAAAAAAAAGTATGTCAAGATTATTCCATTGTAATATTTGTTGAGAGGAACATCAACACAGTTGGGTAAAGTAGTGATGGGGAATGAAAAATTCAAGAAATTCAAATTATTTAAGGTTCCACTGTATCATAAAAGGAGTTAATATCCTTTAATGTAAAGTAAATGCTAATAAATTTATTCAATTTTAGCAAATGCCTATCGTTAAAATAGAGAAACAGAAGTCTCATCAAACTGCAAGTAACTCTTCTGGATCAGACTTCATGATATCAGAGTATGAATTGCCTCTGGACTCTGAGTGGGAGTTTCCAAGGGACCGTCTTGCTCTTGGGAAAACTCTAGGAGAGGGAGCTTTTGGGAAAGTTGTGAAAGCAGAAGCTCAAGGAATTGTGAAAGATGGCATAAGCACTGTGGTGGCAGTAAAAATGCTAAAAGGTAAGATCTTCCAAATTAAATCATTAGTTGATCAGTGAGAAATTGTAGATTTAAAGTCACAAACTTACTTTTTTAAGCCAGTGCACTCAATTTTGAAGTAAAAAAAAAATACCTACGAAAATATTTATTAAAACTAGTATAAAAAAAAAGATCATTGGAGACTGAAAATTCTTAATGTCAAATTACAAGTTAATTTTCAGAAGGAAATGATGTAAGAGTATAGTTAAAAAATTCTTGTAGGTCAGAGTATGAAAAATTATATTTTGATCCCCAAGTATTATTTTCCAGAGGGGCATACAGATGCTGAGATGATGGATCTTGTATCTGAAATGGAAATGATGAAAATGATAGGAAAGAATATCAACATTATAAACTTACTGGGTTGTTGCACACAAGATGGGCCATTGTATGTTGTGGTGGAATTTGCCCCGCATGGTAATCTGCGAGACTTCCTTCGTCAGCACCGCCCCTCTTCTGGCTATGAACCTGCTATTGGCACTGACCTGAAGGAGAAGAAAACTCTGACACAAAAAGATCTTGTGTCATTTGCTTTCCAAGTTGCAAGAGGAATGGAATATCTTGCTTCTCGAAGAGTAAGCAAATTATTAATATTAATATTATTATTAATATTATTATTATTGTTATTGTTATTATTATTTATTATGTTGTTGTTATTATTATTATTATTATTATTATTATTATTATTATTATTATTATTATTATTATTATTATTATTACTCACAAAAACATACAATCTGAGCCATCTATAAATATGACAATGTAATCATGTGATATGATTATCATATAATGATCAATTTTATAATTTTTTTAATATTACTTTTAGTGACAACCCTTATCCATTATGTAGTGGTACTTAAGTGAATGATTTTTAAAATTATTTCTTTGTAATGAGCAAGACAATTAAAATTGATGAATGGTGGGCAAAAAGAATTATGGAGATTTTATAATATTTTATTGAGTAATATTTTTGCACACTTTTTCAGTGCATTCATCGTGATTTGGCTGCTCGAAATGTCCTAGTTAGTGATGAATATGTTTTGAAGATTGCTGACTTTGGTCTAGCTCGTGATATTCATTGCCATGACTATTACCGCAAGACAACTGATGGGCGCTTACCTGTGAAATGGATGGCTCCTGAAGCACTTTTTCATAGACTGTATACAACACAGTCAGATGTGTGGTCCTATGGTGTTTTGTTATGGGAGATAATGACACTTGGAGGAACTCCCTATCCTAGTGTGCCAAGTGTTGAAAAGCTCTTCCAGCTCTTAAGATCAGGTCATCGCATGGAAAAGCCCCCATGCTGTTCACTTGAAATGTGAGTCAAAAAGTTTCTTAATATTTTTATGACTAGATTCCTTTCAGAAAATGGATTGAAAATTTTTGACTGAGTATAAAAAAGGAAATAGAAATTTATTTATGATAGCAAAAGACTTTTGTAACTTAATGTAGCAAGAAAATCAAATGAAAAATTATCAAGAAATTGTTAAAATTTTCAATTGTGATGTTACATTTTTTATTTTTGTTAGAACATAAAATGCCCAATATTAATTTATTTCTCAATGAAAATGTAGCTACCACTTGCTTATCTAATTGTTTTATCATAGATACATGTTAATGCGAGAGTGCTGGAGCTATCATCCTAATGAAAGACCTGTCTTCAGCGAACTAGTGGAAGATCTTGACCGCATATTGACATTCACTGCAAATGAGGTGAGATTTTTCATCTGTAATTTATTTATATTTGATAGGCAGGAAGTCCAAAATATAATTATTTCACAGGCCATAATAAATAGGTGAAATATTTATATTTTAGCTACAAGCCTATTAATAAATTTGCTGATCTCCAATTAAGAACTAAGAATAATTGGTTGCAATATCTAACTAGAAATGTAATCAATGTTTTTACAATCTGTATGATTATGCCTTGTAGGAGTATCTGGATCTTGGTTTACCTCAGTTGGACACACCGCCATCCAGCCAAGAAGCAAGTGAAGATGAAGCTTTTCCTTGCTTACTGTAACTCAGTTGCTTTGTTTAAGCCAAATTGCAAAAAAAAAATGCATTTTAAAGAAGATTTTCAGTGCATTAACATTTGACAGTCAAGCTGTTTCGAAGATTTAATATTAGCAAGTGCAGTTAAAATTTGCTACAAGATATTACAAGATATTAGATAATTATTAAATGCATTACAAAAATGCATTATTGTCTACATAATATGAAGTAGCAAAAATTGACATTTTTATCAATTAAATAATGTATTGTGTAATTACATTGCCTCTGGCATTGTGGGAAGGATTGAAGTTCCTGTCGACACTGCTGCTCAAGAAAGATTTCAGTGGTTAAAGATAAAACTAAGTGTACGACCCTTTGTCCCGTCCGAACAATGTGAGACCTAGTGTGGTTGGTTTGATTCATCCAGGCGTTGTGGCTTGTTAAAGAGGTGCTTTGCGCAGTGCAAATTTGCTATTCGCCATCTTGATTGTGCTGCCAACCTATATAAAGAGAACAACATTTTGTAAAAATATTAAGCTTTGTTCTCTTACTGACATTTTTTTGTACATTGTGTTGTGAACGTGAATTGTAAATACTTGTTGCATGTGAAATGTTTTCTTTTGAAATGTGAAGCAATGATATGTATTGTGGGACAGCTCAGTTATTCAAAAGATTTCTTATTGCCTGCAGTACGTGCTCACAAATTTTGTAAGTGAAAACTCAGAAATGGGGCATCTAATTAATTAACCTGTTGGGGATTATCTCTTAACTATACAAATTTTTCCTTTGTAATTTTCTTTCAAGTGTCATTCATCTTAAATTATTGATGATTCACTATAATGAGATTCATTATAGTTATTAAATTCTTTGTAACTTAAACAAATCTATAATTTTTCTTCACAAACACACGGAATTCTTTGATTTCAATAGTTCACAGGGCCCCTTAGATGCATTGGGTTCAGTTGGAATTGGTTGGTCCAATCTTTGAATGGAGCACTCTTCTTTTCATTGTTTAGTGTCTCTGAAAGTTGAAATGCAGGATTGATTCAAGAGAGAGGACTAGTCATGTCAGAGCAGGGTTGTATTTGATGGCTCTCTATTGATAGTATTTCTGGTCAGCAGGTGGAATTCCACCTTAAGTATTCTTTCTCATGCTTGAGAAGTATCTAGTGCCTAAGATGTATGAATGAACATTTTCAAGATATGTTGAAAGTATGCATGTATATTTAAATCTATTCTTATAAAAGTACAAAGTGTTATTTTACTAAAGAGTAAGATTATCTTTAAAAGTCAATTAATTGATACCGTGTTACTTCAAGCATTTATAAAAGTTTTCTTCTCTACATATTTTCACAGAATTAAATGGTGGAATTTAGTTAATAAAATTTATTTTGTTTACTTAGATGTTACATTAGAAATAGATATAAATGTTGTTTCATGATGAAAAGCACAGAAATATTTCCTATTTCTAATGAACAAATTTACACAGATGTCAGCCAGCTCAATGCATTTAAAATATCTTTTATGTCTTCCTGACAAAAATTATGTATATCATGATAACATAAAGATATTCTTTGTAAATAATTTTACTAAAATATTTTAATGGAGATTTGTACAGGACAGTCTTTCAACAAAGCCAGTGATGGTCATTTACAATGCAGTAAAAACTTCATTCTATATAATCGGTGGCATGTATAAAATATTTAATATATTGTTTCAAGTTCATTTGTTCTATCAATGGTAACAAATCTCACTTTCTGATAGATTGCAAAAATGCATTTAGTTGGAACAGCTCTTAACATTTTTATACTAATTACAATGTGAACATAGAAGTTAGACATTTTATTAACAGACGTAGCAGTAAAATGCCAATGGTATTGAATGCACAATTACAGACAGTGGCATAGCTAGAGTTGTCATCATGAGGAAATTATTGATGTTGTCATCCCTCTCTTCTAGGACTTAAAAATTTATATTATAGAACAGTATACAAGTGTATACAAGTATACAAGTGTTTTTGTTAACAATTAAAATGTTTATTGTATATATTGTTATAATTACACTATGCAATACAAAAATTGATGTTTTTACAGTAAGGGTTGATTTTGAATATCAAATTCAGGCTTACACATCTTTAGCATATTGAATCAAGTTTTCTTACATATTAGAAAAGGCTATGGGTACTATGTATATTGTATGCTAAGGTGAGAAAATTTTTAATTTTATTCAGTGAGCAATTGGTATCCCTCACTTCCTAGTGACACCAGTCAATCAGATGGTGTAATTTGCTTCTTTAAACATGTTTTCATTAATCTATGTTGGTTTTTAATATTATTTCCAGCATCATGAGTTTACATAAGTGATTGAACAGTTCAAATATATTGAGTAATAATTTTAGATGTTATATAACAATAAAAAACAAGTAAAAAACTACCAGATTTGTAAAGCAAGCTGACTTTGCAAATTTTTGCATGGAGATTGGGAATCAGTCCAAAAATGGGTCACTCCATCAAATCTGTCATACTGTGTTCAAGCGCTTAGAAGAAAAGAAAATATCCATGATATTTGCCATTCCCATTATATGGAGAGAATTTAACAATCATAACAATCATGGCTATTTTTACTTGACTAATGTAGAAGGCCACAATTCAAAAAGTAATAAAATCATTGTTTAATCAAATTAGACTCTAACCACATTTTGTAATATTATCTGTGTCTTTCCCATCTTCAGATTTGAATGAAGAAGGATCAGATGCAGATTCCATTAATGAAATTGATCAGATGAGAATTGTAACGTGATGATTTCACCTCAAAGCTATTCAATCTCGAGGGAACACTGGCTTGAATTTGTCAAAAGTAGCCACTACTTCTCCCAATATTTGAAACAAAAAAAACAAAAAAAAATTACTTCGAAGCATTATATTTTCATGGTACAAAAATAGAGAAAAAGACCTTCCTTTCCTTTTCAGCAAAAAGGGTCATTGGTTTTATGAAATACAATAGGAGTAAATGATGTTAATAATTATTGAATCCGTAGAAAAATTACAAATGTTTGGTATCTTACATAGTACTTTGAATGCTTTGTGTACAAGTTATTTACACATTGTGTAATTTTGTTACAAAAAATTGCATGAAAATTTTCATTTTGGAATTTAAATATTTGGTAATCATGGATTATTTTCCAAACTTTACATTAAAAATACATTGAAATAACCTAACTATAAAAAATTATTTTAAAAAATTGAAATGCAGTGCAATGTAATTATGTGACAATAGGGAATGTCAGTGACTGTCAACTTGAAAAGCAATACAATTTATAATAAAAATTTATTTCAATTAGAGTTGCTCACTTTACTAAGATTAAACTTTAAATAATTTGCAAAAATGTTAATTAAATTAAATTATAAAGTTAATGTTAGTTATTTATGTGTTTTTCAATTAAAACATTCAAATTGTAAAGTTTTAATTAAAATGTTCAATTGTCACGTCCTTGTCTCACTCTTGGTTGACTCTTCCCCCATAGTTATGCCACTATTCATGGAAACAATTTGTAAGTATGTATATAAATGTAATCTGGAGCATGAGTCAAGAAAAGAAGAAACATACGGACTAAATTATCAGAATGGCTAATGGACAATAAAATTCTGTATTTGTTAATATTGGTGTAAAAAGTTAATGTGAACTTAATTTATAATTTGATGTTATGTGTGTAAATGTTGTATATTTAATTACTGTTTAATATAAGGCAATTTATTTTATTATTTTTTAAACATTTTAAATGGTTTGGCTTGCTCAAAATCAGGTTTCTTCTTTGGAGATAACTGATGTGTGCATTTGTCCAAAGATATACATGCCTTATTTCACAATAAGTGTTGAAAGTATTTATATTTTTGAAATCTCCACTTGTTTACTCCTTGACAGTTGAGACCCTTTGTGGCGGGTGGTTCATGTTACCAAAACAACATGTGTAAGTAAGATGTGTAATGAAAGATAAAATGTCAAATGATATATTCATGTTATGCCACACTAACATAAGAGAATGGTATCTGTCAAAACACAGTATTGTCTTTATTGTATTATTAAAGATACAAATACAAAGTGAGTTTATAATAAAAAAAAATCTCATGTTAATTATCTCTTCCTTCCCTGAAGACCTAATACTTTCTATTCTCTGCTATATTTTTTTAACGTCTTGTATACATATGCATATTAAGTGTAGTATGTTTCATTAGTATTCGTAGATTACATTGTGAAAAAGAAATATTGTATCGTCTTCTCTTTTATTACTGTAATAGAATGATTTCTTCTTGCATATTGAAGAAAACCTATTTATAATACTATGTATTTCAAAAAAGAAAGCATTAGGTAAACACCAATCAACAAGTGTGAAAAAGTACTTCATTTCTCAATCTGAACTGTTGACTTCTCATAAAGCAGTAGTCTTATGTGACAAAGGCTAAATTCCTTAAATCTCAGCAACAATGCATACTACCCTGATAATACATCAGTCAAGAATAGATTACAGGTATGTATACTTCCATACCTCTCCATGGTAGATTTCCCCACGCTCTTGAAAGTGTCGACTACAACGCTTCAGTGCGGTGGCTCAGAGATGAGACTGTATATGGAGAGACTGAGGCAAGCAATTTAGGACCAAGTTATTTCAATTAATAACTACAAAAGATGTATTGAAAAGCAAGATGTTAATGCATGCTATCGATCATCAGAGACAATTGATTATCTTATTACAGGGTGCACAAACCTTGCCAACACAGAGTATCTACATTGGCCCAACGTGACTGCAAATATTGTACCACAAACACTGGCAATGAAACATGGTCTACTGATAGAAGAAGAAAGCATCCCATACAAAGCCAAATCCATCATAGAAAGTAATCAATTCAAAACTTAATATGACCTTCTACAATATACTGATGAACAGATTTTGGCAAATAAACCTGACATTCTATTACATAACATACAGGAAAATAAAGCATTCATCATCGATGTTACACACCCTACAGATCACAACATCAATAAAGCAGAAACGGAAAAATTCTCAAAATACATAGAATATAAAGAAATATACAAATGAGTCTGTTGAGATTACACCAATTGTATTAATAGCAACAGGCCTTGTTAACAAAAATATTAAGTATTATTTGGAAAAATTAGATCTTCCTCTTCACAAAATTATTCCAAAATCTCAAGTCAGTCATTCTTGAAACCTGCTGGATTGTTTGCAAAGTTCTAAATAAGTAAAGCTAGGAATGTTGTATGCCAAGAGGCCCCTCCAACC
>BOPP01000029.1:1307834-1353410 GCA_017312745.1 Gryllus bimaculatus
AATTCCCCGTGTGGTGTCGGGAGTTTTAGTAGAATAATACCACGGGACCTCCCCCTGTCGTAGAAGGCGACTAATCGGAGCAGCTGTCCGCTGTCACTCTCTTAAACATCCAGGCACTCCCACTAACTTCATATGTCATTGCTTCCACTTGTGGCACATTTCTGTTTTCTGTTCTGTAGGCCAATTTTCGCATCGGCCAAGTCTTGTGTTTCCGACCCCGACGCTATTACGAGGGCTAGGGAGTCGTTTCCGTTTTACTCTACTATTCTAATTCTATTCCTCACTGTCCCCCTTCTCTTCTTTCGTTTCCTTTTAGCTGGCTGCAGCGTTAAAACGCTAAGGGAGGGTGACCCTGAAAAGAAACCCGCGATGGAAGGTCCCTTAGGACCAACCGTTACGGTGCAGAGGGGTCGGAGCCCCAGTACCGGCAGCCGAGGTTGGGCAAGCAGGCCCCCGGCGGTCATCAACCAGCGACTGCAGTCTCAGAGACGTGGACCGCTTGACGGCTCTGAAATACTACACTGTGACAAGCGAAGTCCTAGAGCGTGCAGGTTTTAACCCCTTTATTGGGAAGTCGAAACAGCAGAGATCGCCTCCAAGTACCGCAACCATTCCAGGGACACCTACCGACCAGTGGGAGCGAAATCCAAGGACGACTGCGGAACGAGATGACGTGGCAAATTCGCCACAAAGTGGACCATGGGGCCGGCGGGGACTTATGGAGGGAAAGAAATCGGATAATCTTGTAGCAGGAAGTAAAGAAACAGCAGCTGACCCCATAATAGAAAAATGGGGAACTATGCAACAATTGGTAGAATTCCAAGGAAAGCTCCTAGATTAATTGAATAAAAGCAAGAGGTAGTAGATGAAAAGAGTATTTTCAGGGATCCTGAACTCTCTACTGAGTAGAGAGAAGCTAACTAATGTAAGGGAAGACGAGAAAGACGTACAAAGTAAAAAGAGGGCGGCACCTAGTCTACCAGAAGAAATAAAGAAGAGATAAGAAAGATAAACAGAAGGAGATAACTACGGTGGATGTTACACCAGGGGAAGAGCAAGCAAATCAGGGTGAATCTGCAAAGACAAAAGACCAAATAAGGGAGAATTGGCAGCTTCAACAAAGCAGAAAAGAGAAAAATATACAAAAGAAGCCAGGTGCTAAGACAACTGTCAGGAAAGTAAACCCATCTATCAAAGTGGCAGCTAGACAAGGGGAAACTTATGCTGACATTATAGAGAAGATGACAGAGACCGTGAACCTTAGTGATCACGGTACAAAGATATTAGCTATACGGAGGACAAAAAAGGAAGAGATACTTATTGTACTTGAAAAAACTGGAAATATTACCTCATTGAATGAGGCTTTGGAGAAAGCGGTAGGGAAGCAAGCTCAAGTGAGTGCACTAGAACGAAAGCGCCTAGTAGAAATTAGAGATATTGGTGAAACAGTCACTGCTAAGGACGTGTTGAAGACAGTAAGCAAAAATATAAACGTAGCAATAGACCAGATGCCCACCCCCTGTAAGATGCGCAGAGGATACGGAGGAATACTATCAGCCACATTGTTGATGGGAGAAGAGATAGCTCAAAAGCTTATAATAGCAAGTCATATTAAGATCGGATGGGTTAACTGTAGAATTCGGGGAAAATTCCAGATAGTAAGATGTTATAGATGTCTAGACTTTGGTCATATTTCAACGAATTGTAGAGGTCCTGATCGTAGCAAAGTGTACAGATGTGGTAGAACCGGACATGTCGTTAAGAACTGTACCAACAGAGAACAGTGTGTTTTATGTAAAGACAAAGCAAAGAGGATCAAAATCTGTTAGGAAGTAACAAATATGTCTCCTTTATAGCGGCGGTTCAAAAGAAAAAATATTAAGTACGCTTCGACTCCTACAGATTAACCTGGGGAGGTGTAAGCAGGCGCGGGACTTGATGTTGCAGGTTGCTGCAGAGAGGGAAGTGGATGTTTTACTAGTGTGCAACCTTACTGTGAGAGTACGTTGTATCGAGATACCACTGGAAGAGCGGGTATAATAATCCATAATAGGAAGCTAAGTATTAATAAATATAAGAAGACGAAATATGTGTTTGTATGGGTTTGAGTTGAATAATATGAAAATTTATAGCTGTTTCTTTTCTCCGAACGATTCATTAGAGAAATTTCAAAAAGACCGACGAATTGGAGGCAAGTCTGAAAACAAAGAAAGAATAGGTTTTGATAGCAGGTGTTTTTAATGGTAAATAGTCGGAGAGGTAAATCGGGTGACGCGCTCCGACAGAAGATGAGCTTGTAGCAAGAAATGTGAGTTTGTAGCAAGAAACGATCTCAACATTTTAAACTCTGGGAATGAGAACACTTTCCAGCGGGGAGATACTTCATCTATACTGGATTTGGCAATAATTACTTACAGAATGGATAAGGGCATCACGGACTGAATGGTGTTAGATGAAGAAACCTTGAGTGACCACCGATACATAGGGTATGCCGTAGTATCAGGGGGACCACAATATGGTAAGGCGAGATACAAAAGAGGGCCATCTTGGAATACCAAAAATCTTAATGAGGATAAGGTAAAACGATTTTCTGGAAGAATCCAGGTTACTGGAAGCATGGGTTGGACAAATAAAGCGGAAACATTCGAAGATGTGGTAAAGACAACGAAAGAAATAGTGACAGCGTGTGTGACAAGTGTGTGACACGTCTATGCCTAGAAGCAGTGGCCCCAGGAATAAACAAAAAATGTACTGGTGAACCTCGGAAAAAGCAGAAGCACGTAAGAGCTGCATCAAGACTAAATGACTGGCGACAAGAGCCAGGACCGACCTCCATCGTAGAGAGCAATATAAAGCGCAGCGTAAGCGCCTTAAAAATAAATTAAAAGAATCAAAAGCAGAAGTTGGAAGGTACTCCTAAGGCAGATTGATAATGAACCTTCGGGTATGTCGTGTAAGATAGTGACTAAGAAGTTTCGGATGGGTTCCAAAATATCTTATGTGAATGACCCACAGTGGATGAAGGGAGCTATTAGAGAGCTCTTTCCCCACAAGAGATCGCTGGGTGAAGCAAAGACAGAATGATTTTATGTTCAACGATGTTGATTACGACAGACGAATTGCGGAAAGCAGTGAAGAATATGAAAACCGGGAAGGCACCAGGCTTGGATGGGATCCCCAACGAAATATTAAAATTAGTGGTACAATTATATCCAGAATGTCTTCTGGCAGTCTATAATAGATGCCTTAATGATGGGAAATTTTACAAGAACTGGAAGAAACAAAAGTTGATACTCCTCCAGAAGGGCAAGAAACCGTTGGAACAGACATCGTCGTATAGACCACTGTGCCTTCTTGATACTACGGGCAAGTTACTGGAGGGGCTAATACTCTCAAGACTTGAGGAATATATAAGTTTTTCTCATAAACAATATGGATTTCAGAAAGGCTGTTCGACAACGGATGCGATTTTAGTATCGCATCGCAGATGCAGCTAGAAATGGAACTGGGAGGAAGAAGGAATTCTGAACACTGGTAGCAATTGATATTAGAAACGCCTTCAACTCAACCAGGTGGAATGACGCCATGGAAACATTGATTGACAGGGGATCCCTGAATAGCATCAAGATTGAAGAAAATATGATGAATGGAGTTCCACACGGGTCCAGATTTGAGTATTAACCTTCCAAGAAATATGCAGATTATAGGATACGCGGATGATACACTAATAATAAGTCATAGTGACGATATTGAGGTGCTTGAACTCAGAGTGAATGAAGCACTCTATAGAGTTAAAAGATGGCTAGACAGACGACTTCTTGAGAGAAGCAGCAGGAAAAACTGAAGCTGTGTTAATTACCGATCGGAGGGTTTTTTGCTTTCCCGATATCCGACTGGGAGAAGAGAGAATAAACTGGAAGCGCCAAATAACATATCTAGGGGTTGAGATAGACAGTAGACTTAAGTTTGGGCCACACATAAGTATGATGGCTGAAAAGGCAGCGATGACAGGATCCAACTTAGCAAGAATACAACCGAATGTAGGTGGACCACGAGAAGCCAAGAGAAGGTTTGGGATTTTAGTCGGTAAACCAAGAACGGGAGTCCGACAGTATTGGCTTCACCGGTCTCCATAAGGGATTTCCCCCTTATAATAATAATAATAATAATAATAATAATAATAATAATAATAATAATAATAATAATAATAATAATAATAATAAACGGCGACGACATTGTCTCAGATTATTTTTGGACCTAATTAGGCTAATAATATTTAT
This sequence comes from Gryllus bimaculatus, assembly GCA_017312745.1. Classification (NCBI taxonomy): domain Eukaryota; kingdom Metazoa; phylum Arthropoda; class Insecta; order Orthoptera; family Gryllidae; genus Gryllus; species Gryllus bimaculatus. The sequence goes on from BOPP01000029.1 coordinate 1,312,115, forward strand.
GGGTAATGATTTGGCTTTTGGTGCGGAATGGTATGGTGGATTGTTATAACGAGTGAATGATGGCATTAGAAAATATTTCAATTTCATTATCGACGTCATTGACACTTTTAATGTTTTGCGAATACGAGTAATTGTAGGTCAAACTCGTTTATGACCATTCATATCTCAATGCTGTGTAGTAAAAGAGAGAGGGGTAGGGGTTTTCTACAGATCAAGAAAATTTGAAAATGTTCTACATTTCCTGTCGTAAACAATATATTCGATTTTTTACTTTTTCGTATACGTACGGATACTCATATAGAATCTCGTATACTACATATATATGTAGTATATAAGGAGTAATATCAAAAATCGAAAAAATCGTGGAAAATGTATTTCGATATTTCAACGGAAATGTCTTTTTTGAGGTCCTTTGATACCGAAAAGCACTTTCTCGGTATCAAAGGACCCCTTGGTCCCTTGGCAAAGGAGATGGCCCCTTGTTTTGCTTCTGTAGCTTCACTATGAGCACGTTTTGTTGAACTCAAATCATACTTGCAATTCGTGTATCGATGCAAATAAGTTTTCTATAATTCAGAAACGAAAATGACTATTTTTCAAATATTGCTAATCTTGCGATTTAAAAAAAATTATTTTTGATATTTATTTTTAAAATTCATTTTTGAAATTTATTTTTAAAATTTATTTTTGAAATTTATTTTTAAAATTTGTTTTTGAAATGTATTTTTAAAATTTATTTTTTTCATTTATATTTATTTATATATTTTTCTTTCAATCATACTTGGACAATATGCTAACTTTTAATACTTTTTAATTTGTTCATCAGAGACAACAGTGAGACAGAAAGTTTCGAAACCGAAGGAAATATTGAAAATCTGTCAATATCAATAAGATGTCTACAGATCTTTCTTAAGAGCAGCGCAGCAATAACTAATAAACAATCTGCTAACGCTTGCAGGAGGCGTCTGCAAATAAACGAGGTAAGAACCAGAATATCAAGTGCGAGAATGTCCGCGGATAAGCAGAAAGAAAAGACGCTCAATGTACTATTTCAAGTAACACCGTCAAGTAATACCGACGAAAAAAGTTTGAGCAATTTCTGAAAAAAAAAAGTTTTTTATAATTTTGCGATTTTTGAAAATACGAGTTCGCGGAAATTTAAGACTAGCGCCAATTTTTTACAGTCCATTGATACATACGAGGAGAAAATTTAAAGAAAATGTTTGGAGTCATTTATAGAAAAATATTGATTGATAAAAATAAGCTATATTTGTCGCAAAATTACGTGAAAAGTACTCGAAACGATGTCTGTACGATTTTTGAAAAATTACACGAAGAGTACACGACCTTATTTCAAGATGTCTTTAAAAAAAGTTTCATTTGAGAAAAAACTTTAGCTCCAATATCGTACTCTTAGTTGTAGGAAGAGGCCAGAAAATTCAAGATTTGCAATTTTTAAAAACCTGGGATTTTAACGAAAATGAGACCTTCCCCATTCTCTTAAGCGTACTATACGCTATCCGAGAACACAGGCTTCTTGGGAAAAGAAAAGAAAGAAAGAAAGAAAGAAAAGAAGAAGAAAAAAAAGGAAGAAGAAGAAGAAAAACAGCACGTTTCTTTTTGCGAGTAAAAGACAGAGAGTATCTTTCATTTATATCATTTTATTATGAAGTAGCACCTCAGTATCATTGCTGAAGTCATGATATTATTTACTTTCTACCGTTTTCGAAAAGAAAAGGTAGTAACTTAGTGTAGTATGTCTAATAGAATAGTGCTTCTTTAAATCAAATTTGTGAACGAAATGTACAGCCAGAACCTAATCAAACCGAAAGAAAGCAAATATTATTGTAAATAACAAACTTGAGAAGAAACACAAACCTCGGCAGCCGCGTTATATAACCAAAACCTTATTAACACCATACTCTTTGATTAACACTATAGGAAACGCTTAGGCGCACATCAGAACTTGTGAACCAACGCTTTCCCGTCAAAACATGTGACGTCATTCTGGACATTTCTATTGTAGACCTATTTGTTATATTGTTTTTCTTTTAACTAAGCGCGGATCCACGGGGTGGGAAATGAGGGAAATCCCCGCCCTAAAATTTTTCAGTAACTATTAATTTTAACTTGTCACGAAACTTTCAAGCAAAAATATTTTTGGATCATCATTAAAACGAATAAAATCGTAGCACAGCATGAGCCAAGTGTATCCTGCGACATTTTAAAAAATTTGCAAAATGACACATTTGACGAAAACATTTTTAATTTCCTCTCCCAAAATTTGTCTCAGGATCCGCCCCCGCTTTAAATCATGTTCTTGTACTTCTCTTAAGCTGACACTACCACAGTCGGTTGCCACAAAAACAAATATGCCACCATTTAGAACTATTATATTCTTAAGTAATTACCCCAAAAATTAATTTAATTGCTCTTCAAATTTTTATGTAATTAATGGTGGGCTAAATAAAGATTAAGCTGGCACCACCACAATGTTACCACAAAAAAAACATACAATACGCGATAATACCCCGGTGTAATTACATTGTGTAAGAGTACCGTAGTAATTCTCTTTCATCGTGAATAAAATATCCAATTTTTGTGTGTTCAAACACCATGTGATTTAAAAAATTACGTTTCCGTTCAGAATATTATTTCCGTTCTGAATAAAATTTCGTTTCCGTTCTGAATATTATTTTCACAGCGAGGTCACTGCCTTCTATTTTCTCTTGTCATGGTTGAAAAGGGACATTTCTGTACGAGCCTACATCATCGAAAAGGCAGTGCATAGTTGTTGACAGTGGTTGGCGAGGTGAGGGCGAAGAATTTTGGTGGTTTTTCTGATCTATTTGTACAATCGTACAAACTAACCCCAATGAATTTTGACATGTAGCATGTAGTCATTCATTTGTGTGGTAAATGAGAAAATTAAAATGCCGCCTGATAGGGTGAGTATAATATGGTTATAGTAGAAGAATTAATATATTTTTGATTAAATATACATCTTATAAATATATTTCCCTTCGTATAAAATCTTACATTGTATACAATCTTATAAAATCATTACATGGTGTAAATTATATATTATTACACATCTCTTAAAAATGAATTGGTCTTTTTGACAGGGATCCACAAGAACGCAAAAAGCTGATACAAAAAGAGAGTTATCCACATCCCGAAAAACTAAGAAAACGGGAGACGTTAATAATGAAATATCCACGAAGGGAAGACAAGATGCCAGAGTTACAACTAATTCTCTTGCACGCCAAAAGGCCAAAGTTAAGAAAGAAGAGAACCCTACAGTTTCATCTACTGATAAAGTGACGAAGAGTTCTAGAGTTGATGCTGCGAAACTCAAGGATGTGAAGAAAGATATTAATTCAGATTTGAAAAGAGTAAGAGAAACTTTATCAAGGAATAGAACCATCAAAAATGCACCAAATAAACCTACAGCAACTCGGGCTAGTGTTTCAGAGAAAATATCTGAAGGATCCATCAGTAGGCGCATATCAAATGGTAGAAATTAGTGTGCTTTTACTTTTTGATAATATTTCATTACATTCAAATATTGGTTGATCTTGAGTTTATGGTGCCCCTCATTCACAGCCTCCTCCACTCCTATTCAGGAACAGGATATTGTTTACCTGACACCAGACCTTTAAATTAGCATTTCACAATTACTACTATTTTTATTTTTTATGAATGAAGAATGATAATTCTTGTAATTACAAAGTTTCTAACTGGAAACAGAGTATCATGGCTTTCACAACACTTGTTCCAAACACAATCACTGCTCAGTTACTACTAATTTTACTACAGAAGATTGTAATGCAAAGAAAAAGAGCTTCATATAATTCTAGCAGAAACTTTAAATTGAAAATTATAACTATGTCTTTGAAATTATTGGCTGAAGTCTAGTATATGGTACAACTTACTGAAGTTGTTTAAACCGGCACTTCGCACTGCTCTGGCGATAACTGTGCAGTTTGAATTTTGGAGGCTTTCTTGAGAAGTGCTTTCTTATTAAAGTGAATTGGTAATTATGCAGAGGATAGGCTCAAGGATGTTTATATGAACGTGAAGGCCCAAGCCTCGCCCTGACTTGGATCCGGGTGAGCAAAGCAAGAAAACTTGTCTTTGAAAGTAAATTGGCATTACAGTGCGGCAGGAACAAAACGTATGAAGTGCAAGACATGAAAATCGCTTATCTATAAGTTTAATTCATGTCTATCAAAACGCATAATGTAATTTGAGGGAAGGCTTAGGGAGACCCCGCTGCCATGCTTCTCTGATGGTGTACTGTGTACCCTACTTTAACCAAATTATTTATTGTCGTACGTAGTGTCTGATAAGAATTTTTTTTATCATACACTTTTTGTTTTGTTAGGTCAAGTTGGTGTGTCTATGTGGTTGATTATTTGGAGTAGAATTTTTTTATGGATTGCATAATTCAGAAATTAGTATGAATGTCATTCAATGGTGAATGAAAGTGTGTCTTATTGGATTTAGGTATGAGTATTTCATATCTAAGAAAGTGACAAAGTGTACTGAGTGAAAGGAATTGAGTGATGGCTACAAGTGGATGTAAAGAGAGGAATCAGTCCTTATGAGAGTTTCGACTCTCTTTTAGAGAGTTGTTTAAAGGTGCATGAAGTGCTTATAATTTTCTACTTTTGTGTTTTGAACCTTGTGAATTGGTTATGAATGAAGTGATAGTGTGTTCTGGAAACATGGCTGTTTGATTTTGTTTCTGCGTGGAAGAATGCATGAATGTTGTTAAATGGAGTGCAATTAAAAGAAATCTGTCTAGATACAAATGCAAAGACCAGACATCTTGCTCCTGTAAAACTTGCTCAGTGTGGAATATCAAGGGACCAGTATTTTTTTCCATATTAGACAAGATTCCAGATTAAGCAGTGTAACACTGTGGAATTTACATTTGGTGGGACTGTGATTTGTATTCACATTAGACACATTTCTTTGCCTCTGTTCTTTGCCTTGCAGTGCCATAACTTTTATTTTTTTAACTTATATTTTCATAGAATATTTCTGGGTCTCTTTTGTCAGTTCAAAAATTGTTCATTGTAGATTATCTTCAGAATCTGTTATGATTGTTTGATTATCAGCATATGAGATTGTATCTTTTTCTCTTTTCTGATTTGGACACCCTGTTTAATTTATTCCTCCAGTTACTCACCAGGTGGTTGATATGTATGTTGAGAGTAGGCGACACACCACATCCGTGTCTTAGGCCACAAATGCTTGTTATAGTTCCAAACTTTCTCCCACAGAGTTTCATTAAATTTCGTAATACAACAGTAGTATTATTGTGTGGTAGCTGGGGATTGAGAGTAGAGCACTAGTAAAGAATTGTAATATCGTAATATTGTACTAATACTATTAAAGTAGTAGAAACAATGTGTGTGAAGTATATTTTTATAATTATATTTTTAAATGAGTGTTGCATTGTTTTGTGTTAATGGTGATTAATTTGTTACTAGACGAGATTTGTATTGGATCATACACCAGATTCAGCCCTGAATAATATATACAATAGTAAAGGAGGCAGTGACTGAGGGTTACCACAGACCAAGATTAATCCAAATATTTTTTGCTTTCTTCTGTTAGTTTTTGAGTCTCCCTCTGTATTAACAAATTTTAATGATGCAATTTCCTTGCAGATTCTGTTAGAAATAAGAAAGTGTCAGGTACTCCATCTAGCTCAAATAGAGTGTTGCAAACTTCTTCTACGAGATCAAAGACTGATTTAAATAAAAATGTTGAGAGTTCTCCTAGAACAAGACTTGGTAGAAGTGTTAATAGACAAGAGAGTGTCAGTTCTAAAACTAAGGAAAAGCACACATCACAGGATGGCCAACCAAAGAAATTAAGTCGTGAACGAACTCGCACACGTACTTTGAGCCCTCATGAAGTAAAAACAGCTCAAGGTATTTCATCTCTTGATATGCAGGTATGTGTTTCAGTGATCAACTAACATTGAATATTTATGATTCCACATTATAAGAATATTTTGCAATTTCTTAAATGTGAAAAGAATGTGTGAAAATCTCCTTTTAACTATGGAAATTGATGTTGACTTATTTGTGATAAAAAATAATTACTTGAATTCATCAAGTGAAATGAGGATTATAATGCAAGGAATGTTAGAGAGAAATGTTAGATGTTTCAGTTAATTTGATGAAAACAACGGGTAAAATTTATTTTATAATGAGTAAATGATGTTTTTTCATGTGAGTGATAGTCACAAGGAGAAGAAAAGAAAAAAAGAAAGTTGAGAAGAGAGAGCTCATAGAAAAAATGTTTGTACTGAAGGACAAAAATATCGATTTGACAGCCAAAAAGTGTATTACTTGAATAAATTCGTTCACCTGGTTTCACTGTTGCAATATGTAGAAAAATAATAATGTATTGTTTTTATTGTATTTTGTTTTCTATATTTTTATTGTTTATAAAAAATAGATTTTAAATTACTTTATTCCAAATTACTCAAAATGTTAATATGATTTTACTGTTATGTTACCAAATAATTTTTGAGGTACTTATTTTTTTTACATACTTGAGGATATTTTACTTTTGATTTGTATTTAAAATAGACAAGTGCTTGAGAATAATTCGCAAGTATAATGAGAAAAAGTAAAATTGTCGGAGGAAAATGTGTATAAGTTTTAAAATCGTGAAATTTTCACAATTTTTGAACAAACTTTCATTGGTGGCGATAATATCATGGAGAATACAAATTTTGACTTGCAAACTCTTTATGAATGTAGTGTACATATCTGACCTTCCTAAACTAGAATTTTAGTTCAAGTTATGTTGATGTAGCACACTTTTTTGAATCGATGGTGAGATATGAAGATACATCAAAAGTATTGAGAGCTACATTGTCTTTTATAAAGATATAAAATTTAGAATAACACCCACTCTTAAAGACTTTAAACATAATTGTTATAATAGTAATTTTGGTGTTGTTGGATTTTGATAAAGCCCACAGGTTTTTGTAATAAACACTCAAAAGCTTATTAAGTGGGTCAATTGGAAACAGAAAAAATGTTTTTAATATATGAAAATTATGGTGACAATTAAATGATTGAAAATAGGACTAAAGTTGCAAGCCACTAATAACATCTTAGAAATTAACTAGTCTGATCTGAACTTCATTTATACAAGTTTCATGTTTCACCTTGTAGAAAATCCATAAATCATCCAAGAGGACGAACGATATAGCACCAGTTCCATCCGTGTCAGATCTCACCAGATCAGGCCAGGGACCTTCAAATGAACCTGAAAAACAGTCTTTTGATGAAGCAGGTGATAATTATGAAGATGATTTTGAGGTTTGTAATTTTATGATCTAAACATATTTATAATTTAAGTTTCTTGTAATGCATTCTTATATTGATGATCACATTAGCCTAAATTATTTTTGATGTTTTTGTGATGTTGGAAGATGTGCTTTTATATTTTGATCCATCTCTTTCTATGACTTACTCTCTTTTTAAGATTTTTAATACTTTGTAATTTAGACTATAATAATTCGGTTTGGTTCTATTCATTTTATAGGAGCAGTTGTAATCTTATTTTCATTTTTGTTTTAATCAAGACAAAAATGAAAATAAGATTACAACTGCTTACAACTTTTTTTGCCTGCTTTTTCTCTTTATTTTTGTCTTGTTTGTTAGGCAGTACAATGAGTTTGTTCATTTCTTATCAATGGAAATATGCAGATTTGCTCATTAAAGAAACTGTGACCTTAGATTAGACCTTAGACCTCTCTTAACATGTTCAGTCTCCACTTAAAATACAGGGGAATCCTCACAAGTCCTGACAAGCAACTACAATAAAGATGACAGTGTAAATCTAAATTAAAGTTTAAATTGTAGTGTAGGACACGAAATATTTTATGAACTTACTGTAATAGTTTCTGGTGCACCATGGATGAGGCCTGAGTATTAACATGTTTTTTCAAGTCCATGAGTCACATATGATTCATGTGGGGCAAAGTTACTGTTTATTTCTTGGAACTATATCATTAGCTTTTATTGCTCATCGTCAGCAAGAGCTTCCCTTTGATTACTTGTTAGTAATAAGTTGATACTGACCTGGACTTTTTATAATAATTTTCAAATAAATGCAAAGATATTGCTCTGTTTTTAATATAAATCATATATAACACATTGAACGAATATAACATATATCCAATGGTGTCAAAAATTTAAAATAGTCTTATTAATAAAAAAACAAACAATTTTTTACACAGGTTTAGGTACATTAGTTTTTTTAATGTGTGGTCTTTAATATAAGTTCACTGAATATTGAAATCTTGGTAAGTCACATCTGATTTTGTAAAAAATAATTCAGTGGCATATCATATATGACATCTGGCCTTGGCACAAGAAATTAATGTACATCATTTATGATTTCTTGGTCAGAGATTGTTTAAAGTTTGGGATTTTAGATTAATATAAAACAATTGAGGTTGTTGATTTATAGCCAATATTCTGATTTGTCTGATAATTTTAAGAAGGGCTTTCTCTTGGCTCATGAGGAGGTAAAATATTTATATTTGAGGTCCTTGATTGTATCATATATGTGAATTTCAATTGTTTAATTTATATCAATATGAATTTTGTAATCAGACCCAAAAAGTGTTTGCTATTTCGAGGAGTTGCACTGCATGTAACAAGTTGGCATAGGTTTTGTAATATGTTCTGAGGGTGCATTTTTGCCAGGTTCTTCCATTTACTTCTGAATTGTTGATCTTATTCTTGTTATAATTTTTACTTGAAGTATTTTTTTGTGCTTTAAGGCATGCACAAACAAGAAGTTGCAAAAAAACGTATAGGAAATGTAATCTTAAGTTTAATTTTAGAACTGCATCATGTGGGGAAATGATTTATGAATGGGAGCTATTTGAAATTCAGTCAAGACTTCTCGGAGTGGATTTAGAGTTTGTTATGAAATTGAGTGAATGTAAATACTGAAACTAGTTGTATCGCAACAGCACATATTTTCTCACATTATTCATAATGAATTTGTAATACAGTACAACTTAACTCAAGGCAAGGTATTTTTTCTGCATTAGACATGATTCCACATCAAAGAATGAAATACTATAGAATTTACGTTTGCCAGGAGAGGTTTCTGCATTATACATGTTGTGCATTGAGCAAGTTTTACTTTTTTATAATAGTAGTGGAATTCGCAGAATTATTTCCAATCTTCAAAAATAATATTTGCCTAGACTGGGATTCGAATCCATTTGACCACCTGGTAGATAACAGTTGAACAACACACTCAAGGCACCAAGAAGAAAGTTGACTTTTTGCAATTATCAAAATTTCTGAGGTTTTAATGAAAGTGGGACCAATATTATGTATTATTAAGTGAACAGCGATTTATTTGTGGTCACAAATTAAAGCTCAGATTTGGAGCAATGTTTTTAGAAAATCTTGAAGTATTTTTTTAATACTCTTTATTTCACTCAAAATTATACAAAAACAATTTTAAAAAAATATTCTTTATGGATATTATTTTGAAGAACAGATTTCAATTAGAAACATTTCTTTATCTACAGTTGTCGTAGGATGTCAATAACAATTTTTAATTTTTGCAATTTTTGAAAAATTAAAGGTTTTATTGAAAATCTTATCTGCACATTTCATACAAGCATACTCTGCCCTATTTGAACAAAAAGGTTAAAAAAATTAATTGGATATCTTTTTGAGATAATTTCAAAAATGGTACTGGGACTTTATGTAAATTACCTGCCATAAAGAGCCTTTTCAAATTTGAGGACTAATTTCATCAACCTGAACACAGCATATATCAATGAGGAAAATCCTGTGTTCTATACAGACACAAGTGTTGTTCACAGAGAGAGAATGACCCCCTGGGGGAAAAACACTTTTTTGGCATTAAGAAACCATGAAATGTAAACCAGGAGAGGTAGCTCAGTGCAACAACTAATTTCACTGCAGTGCCTCTGACCAGGAGGTTCTAGGTTCGAGCCCCAACAGTGGCAAGATTTTTGTCACAAGCTTGTCAGCTAGATCGAATTCAGTTGCTGTCTGGAGGAGAATACTAGAGGCATGCTGCTCTGATCAATAGTTTTCCTGCTCCAATAAACACCAGGTGAATATCGGAGCAGTACCCTAACAAACAGGTCACGGGCCATGCATGATCTTTCCATCCTCTTCCTTGTCCTTCCTCTCCTCCTACACACACTTACTCCAACTTGCTCTACACTACCACTCACGCTGGGAAACTGATTGGAAGCTTACAGCTTGTTCTGGCCGGAACAGTGGTTGGAGATACCAGATTGGGGGAAACCATGCTAGCTGATGGTAGGTTGGCACCAGATCTTGCCATCTGTCAGGCGAAGATCACTGCTACCTCCCAAGGGGGGGAAATGCACTACACTTACGGAAATAACGACCTCGGTAGTTGATGCACTCAGAATCACTAATAACCAACCAACCAACCAACAAAATGTAATTTCTTACTACATTATATGTTCCATAATCCCACACCACAAACAATTGAAAACATCCACACTGTACACAGGATTTGAACTTACTGCTTTAGTGTCTGCATAAGTACACCTACGAATACTGTTTGTATTAGTTATGAATATGAATGAAAATAATATAAAATATTTGTAAGTAAAATAGACCTTTTTCATGCATCATGTCTGAAATGTGCTTTGCAGCACTGATTCTATTTATGTCAATGACATTCAACATCATCCTTTCCCATCAAATAATGTTAACAGTTTATTTAGTTTTGAAAATCTTTCAATTCAAATTAACACAATATTTGCTTTGCAGTATCCTTTATATTTATATTCATAAAATATTTTTTCAAATTTTTATCAATACTCTGATTGAAATGAGACTTGCAGAATATCTTAGAGCAACAAAACCTCTTTTCATATGAAAAGTTTTGGGGGAAAATGTGGAGCTAGTTTGAGAGTTTTTAATCATGTCAATTTTGTGCACATTAACTCACAAAAATGTTCAAGATTTCCAGAGACTTCATAAGAGATTGTTTAAAACATTTGTGTTCATAAATACAATATTAAATTATAAAATTCACCTTTAAGGAAGATATTTTGAAAAACATTACTAGAGTAATTTTAAAAAATAAAAATTTGAATGAATATGGTACTTATGCCTTACAGTTTAGTGCATTGTTGTCTATGCATTCAAAAAGCTAAAAGAAAAAATGTAGTCACTTTTCAAAAAATGTAGAATTGATACGCTTATAAACTACACAGCCAGAAATAGCACAGGTTCACAGGCACAAAATCTCTAAAATTTTGATAATTGCAAAAGTTAACAATTGGATTAATTTTGGACCTGTTCCGTTAAGTACTATATTTTGTGAATTTAAAGATATTTTTTCATGTTCTTGAAGATTAAATTGTTAAATAATATAATGTTCAATTTTTCTCAAAATATGAGTAGTTTTCACACAATATCGAGTTGTATCGTCAGTCTTTTTGTAGTTGGTAGAAAAAGTTAGAATATTATAATATTTTGTAACTATTCTCTATAATACAAGAAAGTATGTGTTGTTGGAGCAGTACTAATTTCAGATTTCACATAAAATTTCAAATTTATACCCCAATTATATCTGTTCAGATCATGCCAGAGCATTTAATTGGTTGGTGTTTGTTTAATATTGCAAATTTTAATGCTCATACTTTGTCCCAAATTAAGGAATACGAGTCAGATTTTGAGGAAGATGTGTCTGGGTCATCAGAAGGTTTCAATAGTGTCAGTGAATTGACCAATGGAGGTGAAGGCAGCTCAGCAGAAGAAAGCAGTGCATCAGAAGAGGATGAGGTGTTGGAATTGGTGAATAGACCTCTTGTGGAAGAGGAAAAGAAATTAGATTCTGGCAACTATGATCTCACTGAGAGTAAGCGGAAAAGTGGAGATGCGATGCAGGCAAAAGATGTGGAAACTGAGTTCAATGTTGGTAATCGTAAAGGGAAAGAAATACAGCAAATAAAAGAAGCTTTGGAGAAAGAAAATGCTGGAGTATCTCCACGGGGGTAAGTGTTATGGTCATTTAACTACTGAGTTTATATGAGAATTTTAAAGATGAGGCCAAGATTAAACTATTAAAATTTCCGGCTTTAAAAATGAAAGTTCGTAAATGTTGAAGAATTTTTAGTGGAATTTGCAGAGAAATTATGCTGAAGATTAACATTTGTGAAGGAAATTTCTATTTACTGTTTTACTTATGAATTTTATATTCTTGTTATGAAGTATAGCATTCACACTCAGTTTGTAGAAAAGTTCACATAAAGATTTGAAATGTAATTAAAAGTCCATGAGAATTAAATTTTTTTATGATGACAAAAATTGTTTGCTGCAAAATGTACTGTTAAGGGAAACTAAATTATTTTTCAGATGTCACTTTTCTGCAATGAATATAGTAACAAAGTATCTAGAAAAGTAGTATTTTTTTGTGATTTTATAATCATAGCTCAGTTTATATTGATTATAGTTTAAATGAGCACTGGTTATAGTTTTCTGAGTTGACTATGAACCTCAAAATAACATCATTGCTGAGATTATTGTTCTCTGTCTAAGTTCACAGTGCAGTGTTAGATTAATCACTTACCTGACCCCCAAATATTGACTAAGATTCTTGGTCCAGGCCAGGAAATGACAAACTCTGTTATCTAGATTAATTTTTGTAATGCATTGACCATTCTTGTAGAAAACTTTGATTCGAATTATCAGCCAATACTCATGAAGCCCAAACTTTTTGTTAAGAGATATAGAATTTGCTCTCACTGTATTCATGACAGTATATGCTTGGTAGTACAAATTCTGGCAATTACAAGACCACTTGTACACGTTTAATTAATTTAATTTTTCCCCCCTAAATACTCATTTTAAATATCATCCTTTTTTTCAGTAGAGTTTCAGTTCACTGAATCGTACTTTAAATAAAAGAATCATTTAAGAAATTTTGTGAATTAGTTGCAAAATGTTCATATGCATTTGCATTATTTTCAAGATGTTGTGATTGGAGATTATTGTTGTATTAAGGAAAATGTAGTTATTATACTTCATTAAATTTGATTATTATGGAAAACTATGCATATCATAATATAAACTATTATTAGATATTGTCAAGTTACTAAAACGTAGTATTGATGTAGATGCTTTTTTGCATGTGTATATAGAAGAGTAAAAGCACTAATAGAGGCCAAAGTTAATAAAATTTCTGTTGTTTTCTCAAAATTGTTTGTGTGAAACTCAATGGACTATTAGTTGAAAATATTATCTCTTTCTGAACAGATCCCTTGCCTAAAAATGGCTAATTTTTAATTTTTTCAATTTTTTAAAATTAATTTCGAAACAATGAATTTACTCTAGTATTGAACTCCTGAAAATTACAAAATTTAGATTTTGGTCAGATCTTGACTAACTTTTCTACCTTCACTATTTTATCCCCTGAATGTGATTGAGACCAGAAAAATACTGGTTCATGTTACATTATTATTAAGAAATGTCCAGCTTGTAATAATACTTAGCTTATAGCGAATGAAGAACTTATAAAATAAGGGAAAATAAATAAATTTTTTTCATTCTAATCCTCACCACTAGAAGGCATAATCTCCATTTTCTATGAGTTTAAAGAAATTGAGAAGCTTTTTCTTATTTTTCAAATTTTGTGCTTGAAGTGGTCACTATAGGTGTTATTAACACATCATTTATTTTATTTAATTGTTACATTTTATCATTAAATGTATACTGAATAGGAAAATTCATTGAAAATATATAATGATAATATCTGTTTTCTTTCATTTCAAACTAGGGCAAATGTGAAGAACAGCATAATAAGCCATTTCCCAGTGGCTAGAGATGAAGGATTCGAAGAAGAAAAACCAAATGAATCAAAGTTTTGCCAAGGGTTGAAGAAAGCGGGCATTATTAATTTTGCCAGTGCAAAAAAGAAAATGGAAGAACAGAAGGTAAAAAACAATATTAAATACTTCTTGTGAATAATTTCCAGATTGTTGAATAATGTATTTAATTTTACTTTCCCATAGAAATAATGTTGAGAAAATATTGTAATGCTTCAGGAATAAGCATTTCAGTATTTCATTACTTTTAAGGAGTAAAACTCAATTTTTGGGTCCCTCATTTGCAAAATTTGAATTTTTCTTACTCCTATATGTAGTAAATTACTTCCTTGAATGTGTTCTGCAGTGTGAATCCACATTTTGTAGGTCCTTGGTTTCAAAAAGTGCTTTTTGCAAAACATCTGTCTGTCTGTCTGTCTGTCTATGTTTGTGAATAACACTTTCCTTCAGCATACAGAGGAATTTCACCAAAATTGGAGTTCTCTGGTTGATTTGGCTTTTGTTGTGGCTCCCTTGAATTTGAAATTGATCTTAATTTTTGGAGTCCTTTACTCAAGGTACCTCCATTAATTTTTGAAATTTTCTCAAAAATAATGCCTAAAAAAATTTTGTTTGTAATTTTTTTTCTCAAATAGAGTAAAGTTTGTTTACTAATATGACGTAGGTCCCAATTTCATTTAAAGCACTAGAATTTTGAAAGTTTCAAATGTAGAAATTTGTTTGAAATGTGCTCCACACCTTCAATATATTGATTCGTGATATCTTTTGTCAATACATTATCTTTCTTGATATTACATATTTAAATCTTCATGTACATTTTTCGAAAAATAAGTAGTTTTGTAGTAATTTTGTGTTAAATGAAATATTTGTTAGGTTCTACCATTCTCTTTTATATAAAATTGTAGACCAGTAATGCCATCAACCACTGTACCATGTGTAACTTCAGGGTGTTAATCTTCGAGATGCAATAATGAAGGCCAGAATTTGATTTCCGCCATTCTCAGGGAAACTTTTTCCTCCAGTGGGAGAAAGGGTGCTAATAAATGAAATTTGATTTTAATTAAAATATGTGAACTTTCTGTAACTGTTAATCTTAAAAAATTGCAAATTTGTATCTTGAATGTTTGTTTTGCTGAAGATTTGCACAACACGATTAACAAATTGTTAGTAGAATATATTTGGCAAAATTGTGATTTTACTTACCACTTATAAATAATATGAGAAAGAATATGCTGGTAAGCATTGCTACTTCTTATTTTTCTGGCTACAACGTTCACAGAATACACAGAAATATGCCTCAAAGTAAATTCATAAAATTACCTAATTGAAGAATTATAAATATAAAGATAAGTGTTGAACATAATTTTGTCATGCTCTTGTTCTTTTTTTTGTCTAAATTCTAATCAATGCGGTGAGGTCATCCTTAGGAATAAAGATAAAAATAACAAACTTCCAGAAATAAAGTTTTGTAGAACAGAATGAAGTATGTACAAGGCATTTTCCAAGTATCAGGTATTCCAAAATGATTATATTTAAATTTTTCTGTAATAACTTCTAATTTACTAGTTCATAATATTTCTTACATATTTCCAGTGTAAAATTCCATATAATTTTTTAAGTAAGTAACACATTTTTTTAGTGTTAAAAAGTATTAAGAATTGTTGCCTTGAAGTGCAAGGCAGGACAAGGCAGAGATAACAGAGATATAAATAAAATTACTTCCAAATTAAACAATAGATACAAATGATTCCTTTTTCTGACATAACACATGATTGTGATAAATAAACAGGCATGCTACTCTGGGTTACTTTGACTAGTGTTTATTAACTATCCAAATGTAATCTTACAAAATATGAGTGTCTTGTTTTTATATTCCCTCGTGTGTTGACAGGTCACTGCCAAGGCAAAGAAAAGAGGTGAAGAGTTGTTGAGCATGATAAGGTTAGATATTGTAGGTTTTTCACTTCTTGATTTGCCTCCTGTCCCATATGAAGTGTATATGAAAAGTTATGGAAGATCAAACACTCAGCAGGTTAGTAGAATTTTATACACATTGGAAAGGAGGAGAAACAGTTTATTGTGATAACTGAGATATAGGTTCTCTACAGTCTGATGAAAATTAACTAGTAAATGTTGTTTGCTAATCTTCTATTACTGTCACTGATTTTTTCATCAAATGTCAGTCATACCTCTTATTTTATTGGAGAATGATATACAAAATCAGATATAATAAAAGTATGTATTAATTGGTAGTGCAATGGCATGGCTGGGTATGTGAAATGATTTTGTGATATATTTACAATTGTTCATAGGCTTCTGTTCAAACTAATGAGGATAATTTGTCTGAGGAGATTCAAACTGAAGAAATTATTGTAAAAAATAAATGGACTCAGCATCCTGTAGCTTACCATCCTGTTGTTGATAAGGATGATGCAAATGCATCTCTTGTTGTGTTTTCTCAGGTGAGTGATAAATAGCTTAAGTAAGGTTGAGACCTATCAACTTGTAAGTATAGTCCACAAAATATGTAGTATGAAACCGCAAAATATATATGAAAATATGTAGTAAAAACAATTAGAATATGTAACAAATACTGCATAAAAAGGAATATAATTTATGGTATGTCAAATTAACAATTAACACCCAATATAATTTTGCGCACATTGTTGTTGCATCCATGCATGTAGTCATTATTGGAGCTGTCTGGTAGCATTTAATTGTAACTCTTAGTGCTAAACCAGGAGTTTTCAAACTTTTTTTGTCCACGGCTCCCTTGATCTAAAAGAAACTTCTTGTGTCTCCCCTAGCAATAGGGGAATAATTCAAATATAGGGGTTAATATAGGCCTACTAAAAGTTCATTACAAGTGAGTGATATATAAGGCCATTGTTAAAGGAATTGCCATGTTCCATTAATCCACAATTGCTCAATTATATGTCTAGAACGCTCCAAAGTATCGAACGATGGTTATTTGAGCTTTTTTCTTCTTCTAGAAGTAGCAGCAAAACCATTAGACCTTAGCTGCATATGTCCTGTCAACTTTGATGTTGACCAACCACCATTTATTTTACACTGGCCTGTCTTCAACTCAACCACAGGCATATAGCAGCTAAGCCTGGTTTTAGATGAAGATTAGAACCGATACAGTGTGTAAATTATATGGAACAGAAATTTTAATTCCTAAATAAACAATGAAATTCTGTTAAACCATGATGAATGTTACTAAAATATCATCAAATGAGTACAATCAACAAATTGCATAAATTATTGGAACGTTATAAATATTTTTTTATAATTTAAAACTCAAAATTAAAAGGCAATTCTTAAATGAAAAAGCAAAAGACATTTATATTCATTAGTAGTGTGAGATAAATAATATACACGTTAAATAACATACACGTTACCATATAAATAATATACATGTTAAGAAGCACGAAATAATATTAGTTAAGTGAAAGAGAATTTAAAAAATATGCAGAACCACTGATTGTATTACTAGTATCAGACGAGTCTTCAAAAACTTCCATATCCTTTGTCACTGAATCAAAATCTTATAATTTCATCATATCTTTTTTTAACTTTTATTTTATTTATTTTAATTTCAGGAATATTCAGGAATAAACCCTGTCGAGGAGCAATTCTTTAGTGATCTCGACTAATTTAACATCTAGTAATTCGGAATGAAAAAACTTGCTTATATGTTTCATTAAGGATGTCTCTGTGTATTGAAGAAATAAAATTCGCGAAATACTATTTGAGAAGAAAAAATCCCTTGAAATTGACTGTTCCATTGTTGGTATAATGGGCTCTTATGGGTTAATAGAACATTTGCAACCAAACAATATAAATTTACACAGTTTGAAAATGTATTAATAAAATATTTATTAAACCATTTAAAAAAATAAATATGCTTGACCTGCTGGATTAACTTTTTTAAAAGTACTTTTTTTTCTTTGAGAGCAATGTTAGCCATCATGTATTAATGTAGGAACTTACTGACTGGCAAACAATCAGTAGCTATCTGTGTAGTGTTACTTGCCTGGGACAACAAATATTTTGTGGAAATTGGGGTTACACGTCAACAAACACATCAGTACTTCACATGCATGAAGATAATAATCTCAGCGCTCAAGGGCATGGGCTGCCTTATATACGGCATGCAGGAGATTAACCCCAGCAGGAGTACCTCGCATTGTTATGATTCAATTCTGAATTTGTGTAAGAAAAAATGCAGATTTTTAAAAATGTAACTATTTTTAATGTTAATTAAATATTTTTTGAAAAATAAATTTCAAGAAATTTGTTAATTAGTATAAAATTTTGCAAAATATGTAATAGAGAACAAAATATGTAAAAATGTGTAACGAAAAATGTCAATATTGGGTCACAATTTTCATGGTTTGCCAAGATTACAATTTTGAGAACTGAAAATCGAAAGAAAAAATAATACTGAACCTAATATCCAAGCCTGATGATAAGTTTCATAAATTTGCGTTGAATCATATCCAGAGTGGAGGGGCAATGCCCAGATGAGAAGCCTGTCATGAACCTCTTTTGAATGCTGATGTGCTCATATGGTGCGTGTTCATATGGAGACATGTCACTTGGGAGTACTGGCTGACATAATTTTTACTTAATCTGGGAGGAAGAGGGCTTGGTGAGGGAAATTATGAACTCAAGTTCTTAAATGCGCTGTTTATTCATGTAAGTAGCTGGGTAGAGAGAGATAGAGATATAAAGAGGAGTTTCTGGTCATTGGTGAAGACTAGTATGAAATAGCCCTAAACCTATAGCGGCTCGTCACAAGCATATTACCAGGAATAATTTGATTTTATTAACTGGGTTTTGGAGGACAGTTTTTAAAACTATCTCCATTTATTGGTTAAGTGCTTATTATAATGAGCTGCTGTTTTGTTTGTTTCAATGTTTGAATAAAGATAAAATGATATTATGTAAAAATTTTGTTGCAAAAATGTGACTTCTGAAGGAATGTGAACTTTTTTTTTTTTTAATTTCTGGTTAGATAAAAATATAAGTGAAGAATTAATTTTTTAAACATTTTTGTCTAATTGAACATTGGTTGTTACTAGATGAAATATGTAGACTCACATTGCCATTTCAAATTTTATTACCAAAAGCTTTAATTAGAAATTTTGCAAAAGTTTAATACTTCCTTGGAATTTCTATAGAATGAAGCAATATGTTAATGAAATGAAATACTGACCATAAGTACATTTCTGAAGAGAATGAAGTTAAAAATGCTTTAATATAATTAATTTAAAATGCTCTAAAGTTAAACTATGCTATTTGCCTAAATATTCTGCTATTATGTGCTTTTATGAATGTAATTGAATCATGTTTATCTCTATTCTTTTTTGAGCTCTTTATGTAATCTTTTTAATATTGAACATATACAAGTTGTCAATACTTTCAGAATCATTTGGGTTGTGGTGGAGATGGGAATGAAGATCCTGAAATGTGGAAGAAGCTTATAAAATATAATGCAGTAAGACTGAACCAGTTTCTTTTAGGTGCTGGCCAGGTATTTATTATTATTATTATTATTATTATTGTTGTTGTTGTTGTTGTTGTTGTTGTTGTTTTCTTTTGTGTGGGTGGGTGTAATTAAATGCTGTGTCCCCACATATTGCAGTTGCTAATATTTTATAATGTTTTTGTATTATCTACTCTTTTGCTGTGCTCCTAGATTAAAAAAAAATCACTTTTAATTTCAGGCCATATTGCAACACTTGGAGCAGCAATCATTCATCCAAGAGAACAGTCTGTCTCTCAATTCTGTGGCCTCATATTTTAGTAGAGGTTTCTTTAACTTAAATGTGAATGCTGTTCCATTTTTGGCTGGAAGATCTGTTTCGAAGTTATGTTTTTCGAATCTTCAACCTACCTCTTTAATAACTGTGCATATTGAACCTAATGTGTGTTGATATCCTTTCTTTATTTTATTACGTGTTATTCAACAAGACATTCACTGACCATTTTTCTCTGTTTTCTAGAATTCTCTAGAAGCAATTGATGCTATTCTTGGAAGATGTATGCTGTGTATATGGAATATTTTAAAACCATCGGCACCAGAAAAGATTCTTGTATGTTCAAATAGTGTCTCGTCAGTCTGCTTTCATCAAAACATAGATAATTTGGTGTTTGCTGGTTTGCATGAAGGAACTGTATGTGTATGGGATCTTAAAGAATCGGCTGCTGTCCATTGCTTGGGAGATAGAGTAGCATGTGATTGGGTTATCCGTTCACCCACTTACTCAACTGGTAAGCTCGGTTTTGATTTTGGCAAATCTCTAACCTCTTCTCTTGAAGTTGAAAGTGTAAGTGAATAGCCATTCTAAATTCAAACTAAATGCTGACCTCTTCAGTTGGTATGGGAATTTTTCTTAAATTTATAAAATGAATAAGCCTTATAAAAACCTCTTCTGCCATCTGCATATTTTCATGAATTTTTCATTCATTTTAAATGAGTCTTCAGATACAGATTTTATTAGTCAGTGTATTCTTTCCAGTTTTTGAAACTGCTGTAAATTCTTTTTTAAAAATCAAGTATTCTATACAATAAAGATTTATTCCCACTTTATTTTTTTTTTCTTCTTTCTAGCTGAAATTCTGAAAAGTGAAGGTCATCTGACTGAAGTGACTGCCCTTTGTGCAATAGGAAGCACTTTTTCAGACATGTCATCCTTGACAAGTTCACTTGCTCCAATCCAGGTACAGTTTGACGTACTTCGAATATTGTTATGCTATATTGTTCATCAATTGCTGTTCATTTTCTTATTTATTTTTCTAAACATTTTTCTATTTCATGGTATTTTCAAAAGAAAATTTTCAGTGCATTTGAAAAGTGAATTACATTTCAGCTGATAATTTAGACTTTATAAATGTTGATATCTCTGCTTACAGCTTTTGAATTTTGAATAATTAAAGAAAAGTTTGTTGATGTGAATTTTATTATTTAAAAGTGCTCATTCATTTTTTTTCTTTTAAGACAGGGAAAGGTTTGCACAAGTTAATAAAATTCAAATTAATTAGAAACCTACCTTGTTTTTAACCTTCAATTAAATACTATCCAACACTATTATTGTTCTTGGTATCTAGTCTCAACCACATTGAATTAAAATCACTGGTTGTAATGACTGTGAACAAGTTCATCAATTATGTGAAAATTCAACACACTAGGTTAAGAGTCACACAATTTTTGCAATTGCTTATGTACAATGCCTCCATTCAAACTAGGTTGAATACATTCCGCTGTAGTCAGACATTCCAGCTGCTTATTATGCCTTACAGTAATGAAACTTAAAAGCATTCAGAAATTATTTGGTCATTCATTTAATTAATTTACAGGTAGCAGTACACTAATAATGCCTCAATTGGCTCTTTAAATGACCATTCCTCTTTCCAACCACTGACCAGCCTCTTAATAGCAATTTTTTTAATTTACCCCTTAATAAGAGACCACAGTAATGAAAAGGAAAATCAATTAATTCAGGTGGTAGCAAAACTAAGTAGTAATAACATTCATATGACTAGTTGTTTATGCACTTGAATAAAGTTGTGATGTATGAATTGCTATTAGTAATCTGTTGTATAACTTGTGTAAGAGAATATTGGGAAGGTCTTGTTTACTTTACTTATGTATAAAGTATAGAGATTTGGTAAAGTTATTATAAAATGACTAAGATTTGGTTCTATTGTTCTAATGACAATTGCTGCGAGACAATGATAACACATCAAATGAAAATATAGGTTTGCACCGTTTTAGTGTGGCAGAGTGTTCTCTGCTTTTGTGTTAAGATATTATTATAAATTTTGCCCTTCAAATGTATGCAGAATAGTGCAAATGCTGCAGAATAGTTGAAGTATTACAATAACTTATTAAAGTGATTGTTTTCTCTTATGCAGATTTGCAGCCTAGAAATATCTGGTGTTGCTATTGTGTGGACTGTTATACAGAGCTCAGGAACTGGCTTGAAGACAGGACTTGTGCAACAGGACCTTGGACTTGCATATTGGGGAAAAGTGCGACTTGTCCGAAGTATTGTGATCAACATATTTGATGGATTGGAATTGTAAGTATTTTTTTGAAGTGCAATATTAATAATTACATTTTCTTAAGTACTTAATATCAAAAATTAATTGCAGGAATAGTAATTTTCTTCCAAACATTGAATGTCGAGACATGATAACCGATCCTGCGGACCCAAGCCACTTTTATGTGTGTACAAATTCAGGTTACATAGTTCACTGTTTGTCAAGTGGTTGTAAACCTCATCCTAAGGTTTACTCCTCAAATGAAGGCAAGCATGTTTCTCTTGATAAAATCTTTCACATTTTAAAGATGTTCACATATGCTTTGCAGCACTCTATTCTAAAGAGGAAGAATAAATAATTAATTTAACACTTCGTAGGGTTGATGTTTAATGGGTGGTTTTGTGCATAACTCCATGCTGCAAAATAGTTTTTCTAGTAATAGTAATATGATTTTCCACAAAGTATCTGCATGTTTCACGTAGCTTATTACGTTGCACAAGAACACACACATTTTTCTGGGACGCAGTTACCACGGAACAACACTCACAAATCACTTTACACCATAAATGTGTTCTGTGTTATTAAATGTTTTATTTTGATCACATTGTGCATGAAATTACATTTTTATAAAAAAAAAAAATTATCTTCAATTATTTTTATGTTGTGCTAATATTTCTGTAATCTAGATGATACAATTGTTAATTTGGGATGGATGATTCTTAATAAATTCAGGCTCATGCATCAGAGGTTCATTCATACTTTCATTTAGAAGAAAATATAAGTTTGCAATTCACTCAAAGAATTTTATTTTTTCAAAAATATTTTGATCATATGAAAGTACAAAAATTCAAGAGTCACAGGTTCATTTTGATTTAATGAAGATACAGCTCAGTAGGTTCATTGGACATGTGGTTTTCTTGATATCAGTCAACGATTCACTGATATAGCAGCAAATTTTAGAACTCATTACTTACATATACACATTTACGTAAATCGTAATTATTTGTCTTCAATCTACACAAAAGTCATTTAATGGATGGAATAAATGACAGGAAGTATTAAAAATGAATTTGTTTGTAATAGTTCTTGTATTGTTCATTCCACTAGTAAATGCATGAAATTGAACTTTGTTTTAAATTAATTGTTATTGTAAATATATAGCAAAGAAATTTTGTGTTGTTTATCTCTCTTTAAATTTCAGTTTGCTAAAAAAATTCACTAAAGCTGACATTCAATAGGAGTGTTCCAAATGTTTATCTCTTATGCTTGTTAGTGAACTATTAAAAATTTTGTTAGGACATTTTTTTAATTAATTTTTTCCATATTTTCTGATTTTAAAATGTATTTTATCATTATTTCTTAGTAATACACTTTTCTGATAAATTAATCTCATAGATCGTTTGAATTATTTGGAAACAAATTGGTAATAATTCAATAATAGTTAATTCCTCTGTAACAGAATCATTGTGTATGCATATGTTTCTTAGTGTTCTTTATTATTACAATTTTTTATTCTTTCAGAATTATAGTGCCAGTTTCCAAAAAAATTGTTAGGTATTATTTATTTACTGCACAATTATTCTGTTGAAGATTCATATTTTTGTATTGCTTTGCTGTAGGTGGACTTTTGCCTACTACTTGTATGGAGAACATGGTTGATCATAATTATATGCTTGTAAGTTTGTGTTATACCGTATTTAAATGAAATATGTCTTTTATGTTTGGCAAAATGATATCTGACATGCCTCTGATTGTATTTCTATTTCTGATATTAATGTTTTATTTTAGATTGGTCTTGAAGGAGGTATTGTTCAATTGTATTGCCGTAATTCTCGAAACCCCTTGGCAACATATGCTGGCACAGCAGATGTGATGGGTCAAGGGCCATCTATTGAGAGCATCCAAGCTTCTAGTGTTCATCCTGCACAATTTTTCATTTTGGACAAATTGTCTAGGTAAGAAGCTCTAATTTTCTAAAAGGAAATGTGATGCAGTATTTCTTTTAACAGTGGTTGTAAAACAAATGGAATTGTGTTTGTGCATATTGTTAAAGAGAAATTAGAGGAATATTTAAGTGTGTTAATGACTATATATATTTTTTTGTTGTTGATATTTTGAAGATTTTGATTTGAGATTTGGCCGAGTGAGGAACAGACATAAAAGAGTCATCATAGAAGATCAGGAATAGATAATTTGTTGAAAATATCTGTTCCTCACTCGGCCAAATCTCAAACCAGAATCTTCAAAATATCTTCTACAAGAAACAATGAAAGCACATGCAATTCTGTCTTTTTGTGTCCAGTTTTATTATATTTCTGTATTTGCTTCTTAAGTTTATATCCTTGGCATTACTATCATCCCTTACCCACAAATTTTTCATACCCCTATTAAATACAGTGCGCCAGGAAAGTGGAACTGTAGTGGAACCAGTGACTGGTGAGATTCCTTGCAATAGAAATTACATTAGTAGCACAAATTGCAGCTTTTAAAAAATGAAAACGTAAATTGTGTACTCCCAACAATTATAACAGATGCTGGAAGTGTTGTCCTCTTTATTCGTTTCCCAGTGATCTGGTTGTTACGAATGTAAATGCAATTGTTAGTAAGAGTCCATGATTTGGCATGGTGCAGAGATACTTTCCTAACACACATTATTTTCATCACGAAAATACTCACTGGAGGTGCCATGCTAACCTAGTTGTAATAGTATTATAGTGAAGACAATTGTATGTCATAGTTGATTTTGTTCTTTTAGTTTGTACTGTCAAAGCATGTGGTAAAGGGAAGGGTATGCAATGCATTTTAAAATAATTTTAAATGCGTATGCATTATGACACGTTTTGATCTAATAATCATTTGTTTCAATTTATAGCAAATAAATCTAAAATTTATGGTTAATGACTTAAATGCAACCTGAACAAAAAAATCTGTTTTGCAATTACAGTAAAACAATAAATTTGCAAGGAATTATGGCATGTGTATGATAATGAAAGACTCACAACTCCCGAAGATTCACCAGTAATTTTTAGACTTTTGCCTCTATTAGAATATGATGGAAATCATGTCTTCTTAGTTTGAATATTTCAAGAAAATATGATTTGTACTGTTCTAAAACAAAATTCTAGAAAATAATAATAAATGTGTGGAAATGCATTTACTGGTTATATTAACATTAAATATTCTAAATATGAATATTAGAAGATATAGAATGTGATTAAAATCATGTTTCTGAATAGTTTAAATATTTCAGGAATATATTGAGAATAGGGAATAGATAATAGTGAGAAAAAGAAATTTAAAATTTTACATTATTAAATTATATTAATTACAAACTTCACTATTATAAATAAATTTCTTGGGATAAATCTTGTTACAGAATTCACATCTGGAATTTGACTGAAAGTGATATTGTGCCCGTAAAATCTCTGAACTTTGAGAAGAAAATATTGTCAATGAAATTGTCAAAGCCTAAGGAAAATGAGCCGATGTATTTGGTAAGTTTTAATCTGTGTGTAGGCGTAGGTGTGCATGTGTGTGTGTGTGTGTGTGTGGGGGGGGCGTGAGTGCATTCATGTTTGTGGGTATGTGTGGGGGAATGTAAATATGGTGGTGTAAGTGTCTGCATGTGGGTATGCATGCATGCATGTGTGTGTGTGTGTGTGTGTGTACATATGTAATTGGGAGGGAGGAAAGCATTACTAGTGTGCACTTCTTATAGTGTATACTTGCTGTATTGTTTTCTCATTTGTCATTTTTTATTTACAGGCAATTGCAATGGCAAATGGTGATGTGGAGCTTTATCAACTGAAGCCTGAATTTTGTTTCAAATCAACTACACAGTTTAATGAGGAACTGCAGGGTTTCATAGCTTATGCAAAAGAACTGTAATAGTACCTTTGCATATTTTCTAGTCATTTATTGCATTTAACTTGGGATCCACAATGTGTGGAAATTTGTCCTTGTGAAGGGCAGAGTGATCAAAACATTCCGTCCTTTTATCATCTGACTTCAGCTATTCTGAAGAATTTAAGTGTCTTACTACAGTTAAGGATAGTACATGCTAGACTTACAGAATTATGTTGAAAAATATTATTGATTTTACAAACTGTTATTGATCAAGTAGATATGGTTTGTTTACATGCACATCAAGTTAATTATTTAGTAGAATAGTTTCTTTCTTCACGTATATTTTTATTACATATTAATTACAACTGAATCAGTACTATGTAATTTATTGCTCAAATGAACAATTGTGTTGATATTGTTTCAAAATAATTAAAAATTATACAGTGCAAAAATAGTTTACATTTTTAAAAAAGATTGTTATATTCCAATGGTATTCTGATGCTGACAAATTCTATTTCATTATTTTTGATAAATAGATAATTTAAGATTGGATTTACTCTTCAGTAATTAAAATGTGTTCTGTGTAAAGGTTTTTACTGCAACAATTGAAAATTTGTTGCATTATTGGTATTCCTTTTTGCTTCAAAAAGTGTCCATGAATTTTATATCTAGGAATTACAGTGTTCATAATTTACATTTCCTTTTAACTTCACTATACATTTCATAACGTAGGAAATTAATAATTCATAAATATATACACACATGGACAAATGTAATTCCAGTTCTTAAAATTGATCCATTATGTAAAACCTTTTAAAATAAAAATAAAACAAAAACAAAATTGAGATAATGGGTATTTTTAGATATAATTCATGAGATCTTACTTTGAGATTGAAAGTTGTGTGGCACGAAGGCAGGCAGAGATTAGAACACAAGTCTGACCACTCAAGGTATGGTTGGTTTAAGAGGTGAGCCTAGCCCTCTTTATGTCATTATGATCATTGTCTCATGTATATGAAATGTGCATCATAAACTGTATACAGCGATTAAGATTTCTGATGAAGGTATCTTATTGGAGAGGGATCTCCTCTAGCTTGGCAAGAGTTTGTGGGTTTGCCAACACTGCATCATATTCTTACTAGTTGATGGTACCAAAGAAAGATCTTCCAGATTATAGATCTGGGATGAATATTAGTCAATAGCATTAGCAGAAAACTATAAATTATTGCCAAAGTAATCAATGAGAAATTATAGTTGCATTCTTTATTTATGAAACTAAAAATAGACTGCATTTGTGGAATACCCAAGTCTCTTCTTGAATAATGTATGTTGTAAATTTCTAAAATGTTTTGTGAATTTTATTCAGTTGTGTTTGCTATTACACAGAGAGCAAATAACTAAAAGCACGGACACTAAGCTTTTCTTTGGGTGAAATGAAAATTAGTGTGTAATCTTTTCACAGTTTTGTGCATCAATTTACCAAGTAAAATATTGTAACTCTGGCACACATCCTTCTCACTCTTTTAATTACAAATCATTTCATCCATCAATCTCATCTTGTTTCATTAATTTTTACTGACTTTTAGTTCATTTTCTTTTATATGTTAGTTTTTGTTCCAGAAGCTTATTCTTTTTGGTTTAGTTTGATAAACCTCTTGGCCAAAAATTCAGATTCCTATTTGTTTTATTATATTACTATTGAATAAGCATATGAAAAAGTATATTTCAGTGGTGCCTGCTGGGTGCCAAAAAGAATTAGGTATTGTTATTCATTTTTTACAAAGGAGTCCACTGAGTTGATCTAATTTTTTAAATTTTGGAATTAGTGTCACTTCTTTTCCTTTTGTTTGGAGGGATAAAAGAATTTACAGAGGGCCCTACAAATAATCAATAGTCATATTTTTTTAGCTTAGCCTCTTTCCTTGTTAACATTCATACCTTTCATTTAACATAGTTGTTCTCCATAACTCATTTATTGGCAATAATAATAAATATTGCTTAAAAATGTTTCAAATTTTTTTGTTACATGAGTTCTCTGAAAATGAGCAGTGTATTTGGGTGCATGAACTAGGAGATAGAAGGAATTCGCATTCACATGCATTTATTTATATATATATAAATCCTGCACTGTCATAATTGTTTTCTACACCTCTTTGTTGTGTGATTTTTTTTTTTTTAGATACGTTTCAGTAAAATTTTGAATATATTACAATCACCACAATAACTACTGTACACAATAATGTACACAATAGTGTACTAACAATGTGATTATTGATTTTTGATATGTGATTATTAAATTGAATTTATATTCTGATTCAAAATCAAAAAAGATTATGGATCTTTTTCGTTTGTTCATACTTGACAATTACAGTCTGGAAAAAAGTAGTATTAAATGGCAAAATATGTACATTAATATGTAATGAAAACAAGAATATGTAATAAATATGTAAAAAGGGATATAATATGTTATAGCAAATTTATAGAACATTTACAACCAAACAAAATAAATGAACACAATTTGAAATTACATTAATAAAATATTTATTAAACCAATTTTAAAAATAAATATTGCTTGGCCTCCTGGATTAACTTTTTTTAAAGTAGATTTTTTTTATCTTTGAGAGCAATGTTGGCTATCCTATATATGTTTAGAACTCGAATCGTGAACAAACACTAGCATTGCCTTTGTATTGTTGCGTGTCTATGACAACCAATATTTTGTGAATATTGGAATTAAAGATCAAGAAACAACATTAATGATACTTTCCATCCCTAAAGGTAATATTCCAAAAGCTCATGCATTTTTGTTGTAACATTTATGATATACCAAGAGAGGTTGACCTAAACAGTACATCTGACCATGTCTTCATGTGGAGCACCTTGCATCAACAGCAAGCAAATTTGAATTTTTGTGTGAAAAAAAAATAGAATTTTTGAAATAAAACTATTAAAATTCATTTAATAGTTATTAAATAAAATATGTAATTATGTGTGGAATCCATATCTTGATGATCACTTATGTTTACACTGGGGTGCACCATATATTATTGTGCAGAACATGGTAATGGATGATGCTTATGTATGTTATTAAATAAATTTTCATTATAGTTCAATTTTCCTGTTTCAAACACTTGCATAAATTTTGTAACAAGAAGTTTTTCAGAAATTCTCCAATAGCAAATTCTCCTTTACATGTAGAGTAAAAATTATCCTGGTATGCAACTAATTTTTGCAGAGTGAGAGGGATGCAAAAAACTTCAATTAAACATTTGTTTAATTTGTTTGAAATAAATCATATTTGAACTTTTAATTGAATGTACAGGGAGCAAGTGGGTCATTAAAATTCAGGGTTCTTCACTTGTCCTTTACAGAATTAGACCAATTCTTCCATCAAACTAGTTTGGGAATAGACTGAAAGAAAGTAATGATAAGTAGTTCGACATTTTTTAGTTTATCTTGAGGCTTTATGAGTAATGAGTAATTTTCAAAATGTAAATCAAAGAAACTTATCTGCAAAGCAAAATTTTAAGACAGAAATCCAAAAATGAAAATAGAGTGCTTATAAAGGAATAATGTTTGCGAAATATAATTGCAATTTATTCTTAATCTTCCTTTCAAGTTTGAATTTAATTGCAATGTAAAAGAATAACTGCTAATGAAAATTATTTATAAAACAATTTTTGTAATACGCCTTTCATCCAATTATAACAATTTCTGAATAGACGACAGGCAGAAACGAATTACGTTCTACCCGAAACCGAAATACGTTCGTTTAGTTAACTGACAATTTGAGGCAATAAACATTGCTATTGCAGTAGTACGTGTGGTGAAATATTTTTTAAAAGTAAATAGAAGTTTGAATTCGAGTTTAAGGTTTCCTACTTTCGTTTTATAGCACTAAGCTCAAAGCAAAGAAAAACTTATTAAAATTGAGGAAATGCCATGTTGCAAATAATATTATTTCTGATTATTTCCACCATGGGAAATGCTTATTTGAATATTCACAGAATGTCCACAACGGTTATACGGACAATCTAGGAAAGCACGGAAAGCACTACGAAAATCCGGAAAGATGCTCCATGAATGGTGGATTGTCTTTGGAGTCCGTGAGACGTGGCATTTTCACTACCCGGGGAACTTCCAATCACATCGTAGCTTTCATTCATAATAGGCGTGGTCTGTTTTCGTCCTCGGCAGGTCTCTTGGTCTCTCCGGGTAATTGAAGCTTGTCGCATCAGTAGCAGTTGTTCAGTGGTGTCTCGGAGGTATCAGGCGGTGTTTAAATTTAATAAGCCTGTTTTCGTTGTAGACACAAGTGAGGTAAATACCTATTATATATATTTTTCTAGTAGAATTGATATCATCAGAACATTTTCCAGTGTACTCTTAATCGAAGAGTACGTTAATTCTGTCAGAAGTAAAAGGTTTTCCATATGATGTACACCCTGGTTGGATTTGCTTAATAGTTATTCTTGCTATGTAATGTCAGTTACGATAATTTTGATACGATAGTTTAGGTCCGACTCCTAAACCTCACTTTTTAGTTCAGAAGTGAATTGTTGCGAGACTGTGTACTTTTCATGTTTTCTACAATTGTAACTTTTAATTATTCTGGTGTTTTCAGTTTACTAATTGCGTCTTGAAGATGGATTTGCAGTCTGCTTTAATTTGCGGGGGAGTAGCCGCCGTTTCTGCTGTCGTTATATACGTCATATCAGTGTTTAGTATGCGAGAAAAGACGTATGAAGAAGCAATTGCTGAGCAAAGGAAACTACCTGAAGAGAACCTTCTTTTAGGTCGTAGTGCGAAGGATAAAGCTAAAGACAAGAAACAGAAGAAATTGGGGAAAAAGGTAAAGGAAAAAACCACTGATCAAGACAGAAATGAACAAGCTGATATGTCATCTAAGTCGGCAGTACAGACGTCAAAGGTACATGTTGATTTTGAAGAACCTGAAGCAGAAGTTGTAAGTGAACGCCCATCACAGGTAGTTAAGCTGCTTTTATTCTGAAGATCTTAGTCCATGTGCTTTCTCAGTACACAGTTTTAGTGATCTTTAACATGGCAAAATTTGGACTCATTGCAATTGCTTCTTTGACATATGCTTTGCTAATCCCAGTGTGTAGTTTTAAGATTTTGAATATCCCTTGAAATGGTGGTTAGTCATATTATTATTGTTTTGACACAATTATCCCTTGTAGCTGACAACATGTTCACTGTTGTGTGTAATTGTTGCTTTTTAAAAATTTGTTTGAATGGCTTTTCCTATGTATTTTTGCCATAAACTAAAAATTGTTTGCAACTAAGTTTTATGCTTTTGGAAAGTCACATTTTGTGTTCTTTTTATCTTCATTGATTTTTCATTCCTCTTTATTTTATGATATATATTAAATTTTTAATTTGTTTTGTGCAAGATCTTAAACTTCAGATACAGGCAGCTAATTTTGTGTGGTTGGGTTCTTATGTTCTGCTATTTGCAATAGTGCGAATAGGTGTAGCATGCACTCATTAAAACAATGAATTTTTAGTCCTTTCTTCATTAAGAAAGTTTGATATTGTAATCATAAAGAAAATTCAAAACATGAAGTCATGCTGCATCTTTAACTGTAAACAGGCTTGTAGTGACTGATTTACTTCAATAATATAGAAATTAACTATGTGGATTAAGAATGGTTTCAACATTAAACTAATACTATGTCATGCTCTTTCTCTTAGAGATAGAGAATAATTGTGAAGTACATTTATGTTGAGACTTTGTTACTATATCAGCATGTGTGTGGTTAACATTCTTCTGTAACTTATTGGAAATGCTTTCATCATTAGGAAACTGTACCTATGCTAAACATTTCCGTATTTGTTAAAGAAGCTATTTTTTATTACATTTTTAACATTAGAGCAGCATGTAGATGTTTTATAATTTTATTTAAATCCCATTCAGTTCATGAATGAAGATGCACTTATTGAGAAAATTATTTTAATGAATTTCAGTATCATAAAATTAATTTTTTAGGAGGATAAAAAGAAGAAGAAAAAGGAAAAGGTGAAACCTATCCTGTTAAATAAAGATGAGCATAGTATCATAGTTGATGATCCCCCTAATCCTGCAAATCATTTTGAGGAAATTTTGCCAAAAGATGATTTCTTGCTGAAACGTAAAGAAAGCGTGAGTCTCAAATCTGTCATTGATGTGTTTCTGTGTTGATTTTGTATTGATTGAAAATAATTTTTGCGTTATTGATTGGTGTTTAGTGTTGACAGAGAGTTCTTAAGTGTTGTAGAGAAAGACATGACTGATGGTATATGTTGTGAATGAGTATTTTTCTCCATTGAATCTGCTTCTTAACATAATTATTTTTATTTTATTTTTTTTTATAAAGAATGCCTGGCAAAGAAATTTTATCATATTCCTAGCTTGCATGTTTGTACGTTAGGAAACTGCCAGTGAAGTAGATTTTGAAATTTAGATGCCCCTTTCAGGAAATCTTACTGTTATTAACATGTCTTGTCTTTTTGTAGCGTGAAGAGAATGTTGTGAAGAACAATCCTGAATCCATTGCTAGAGAAGTCCCCAAGCTGCAGTCTTCTGCTAAATTAAGTACTAAAGCTGATGGGCCTCCTTCCAACAAGCAGGAAAAAGAAAAATCATCTACTAAGACAGAAAACACATCTGCTCCCAAAACCGAGCGTGCTCAGATATCTAACAAGTCAGACCATGAAACTGTTGAGAAGGACAAGGACACAGGTGCAAAGCCAGAGAAAGCTTTCTCTAAAGCTACAAACATAAAAGCTGAAAAGCAAGCTGTTCCAAAAGCTGATAAAGCAGAGAAGGCTGCTACCAAGGTGGAAAAGGCGTCAGGAAAACCTGAGAAAATATCTGCCGAAAAGCCAGAGAAGAATGCTTCTGCGAAGCCAGAGAAGTCTGCTGCTGCGAAGGGTGAGAAGTCTGCAACATCTGTTACTGCAGCAAAGCAAGAGAAGCCTGCATCCACTAAAAGTGACAAATCTGCAGCCTCAAAGTCTGAGAAGAATAGCAATGTGCAAGATACCCCTACGGCCAAAGTCCCCCCTCCGGCTCCTGCGAGCGATGCTGTTAGTGCTGAAGTTGCTCCTCCAGTGGTGACAGCTGTGGTGGTGAAAGAGTCTGCCGCCATTCCTGTGAAGGAGAAGAACCGCAAGAAAAAGAGCGAGTTGGCAACCTTGCAACAAATGAGTGAGTGTTATCAGTTTTTTATAAAATTTTTCCCACCCTGTTACATTGAGGTGCAATGTAAATATTTGATTTTAATGTATTGTCCAGAGAAAGTAAATTACCAAAGTAAATTGTGAAAAGCTTTAGAGTTGAAAATGGCTGGTAGTATTATTTTAGTAATAATACACACTTTAAACTTATTTGCTGAAAGATACATTTGTACCATCTGTTAAAAGAAATTGAGAAGGAACATTGCAAGTCCGAAAATAACACAAATCTTTTGAATCTTTTGCAAATTTTAATATCTCGGAAACGTGGTGTATCTCCTCATGTGAAAATAATAATAATAATAATAATAATAATAATAATAATAATAATAATAATAATAATAATTATTATTATTATTATTATTATATTATTGTTTAAATTATTGAATTTTTCGGATTGTAGACTGTTTTTTGTTTGTGTTCATCGGATGTTGGGCAGTTTTTAAAAATTGCTTTAATGGTCCCATTAAAATCTATGTTCGTAAATGACATAGAAAGAAAAAGTCGTTTGCCAAGATAATCTAATGGTGTGTGATAGCTAAAGAAAGTAAAGCTTAAGGGATTAGTCACTTATGAAACGTGACCTCTCGTAAGATGACCTCAACCTTCTTTGAAATGCACTAGCGCGTTTAGAAAGATGTCGCATGCTACCGAATGTTTCAGTGTGAGAAATGGGACGGGCTGTTCTCATGCACTGCTCGTTTCAGGTGATGTCCTGTTTTGCTGTCATGCTTGTTTTACATGTATTTCGATTGCGAAATTCAAATTGTTGACTGTCAGATTCAGATCGTGAGACCTCGCAACAGGCTATATTAAAAGCTACTGGATTGTGGTGTTAGTCTGTTGCGTTTCTAGGAGGGACTTACGTAATCTCGAATTTTCGTTGAAATTAAATTTTTCGTTTAAGTATCTGCCGAAATTAAATTCGACTTGTTTCTGGAAGGGGGATACCGAGGCAAGTGAAGTTCTTCTCTATACTATTTCGCCTAGCGTTTTCAGGGTTTGTGTAATTACCTGTCATTCAAATAAAACTTTTACTGATCGCCGAGGTCGCTAAATCTGAAGCTGCCTCATGCCTTAAGGGTCGCGGGTTCGAATTCCGCCCGGGGCATAGGTGTGGGTGTGCGTGCGTGCATATACCGTTAGTTACCCTCAATGTTAGTAGTCGCTATATGACCTTTGTTCTTGAAAAGATACCTTAAATAAGGAAAAGAAGTAATTTTCTGATCAGTTTCACTTATTTTAAAATTCAACTTAGATGCAAGCTGTCCGGGTAAAAAAAAGCTTTAGATTCCTATATTATCAGAGAATTAACCAGTTTTGAAAGAATGTTGGAAAAGTGTGTTGAAGATCGAAAATTTTATAACAAATGGTTTGTTACGAAGTACGAGTCCCAACCGACTGGGAGTACCAGTTCATAGTGGGTCATTCGGGAGATAATTTCCAAGGACACTGCCAGCAAGAAAATTGGGGGAAGTGGACAAATGGAACTAATTTATTTACTGGGACGGGTATACTAATTATCCGATTCTAATCCACAATCAAAATATTTATTACGTGATGCCGGTGGAGGGATTAATGTTGCTTTTGGCAATTTATCTGGAAGGGAACTCACAATTGCTTGCGGCCATGACGGTTGTTAGGATTGGATGTGTTGTTCACTGTCTTGTGTAGTCTTAATACATGAATGACTTATGAATTCTACTCTTCGAATGTATACGGTAGTTATTCCTGAAAGCAGTGCCGGCTAATGGATTAATTGATTGCTGTTGGCAGACACGGATTGTATCGTGAGATGAACACGAGTTGTTTCGTGAGTAGTATGCGTGCGTGAGTAGCGTTTAATAGCTTCAGTCTGAATTGCCTAATTTTGTCTGGATATTAATAAAACACGAACAGTGGTATGCCCACTAGTAAACGCCGCAACGGTTAATCGCTTTTAGCTTTCAATACGTCTGTTCAAAAACGAACGCAGTTGCAGATACCCGCTGATGGCAGAAATGTTCAGTCCATCGGACGAGAATAGTACAGTGAAGATCATGTTTATTATTAATTGTGAATATTATACTGATGCGGGTTTTGGCAGTGGCAAATGTCTAGTGAACTGATTTTACAATTACTTATCACATACTTCTAGGTGAAGGGAGGGGCATAAAACTACATTTTGCGAACGGAACCACGTATTTCTTAAGCATGTTGTTTCGTTGCGTGACGAACTTCCGCCCCTCGCGAGAGAGAAACCCGGCCACAGCTGTGGGCTCGATGCAGAGGAGCAGCGAAGGCCCGTCTTTAAACCGGCCGGCCGGCCGGCGGCGGCGGCGGCGGCGGCGTTGGCTGCTGTGGCAAGTTGCACACGTGGCGCGGGCGGCGCGGCGCGGCGCGGTGCGGCGCGGTCGCCGAGATGCCACGTTCGCTCGCGTCTCCCACTCCGACTTCCGCGCCCTCTCCCGCTCTCGCCCGTCTCCTTTCACTCGATAGCGGAAGCGAAGCTCCCCTTGGCGTTTGGACGGTGCGGACCGTGCCACCCTTGAAATTTTACCATTTCAAGTTCTAGTTTTGGATGTGAAGAAATTTACCACGTAACTGAAGTCGGTGTTTCTATGATCACGTAAATGTTCACTAAGTAAACTTAAAATAATTTCGACGGTTGCATGGACCTGATTTGTCGCCATCAGAAACACTACACGAGTAGACAGCTGGACGAAGTCGGAAGTTTTCGCAAGTGGCGATCCCCTAACATTAGTTGGAATGTAAATAACTTTTTCAACCTGTTAATTTGAAAGTGGTGGAGGGACAGAACGCTGGAGCGCTGTACCCAATCACCCCGCATCGGAAGCGCTCCCAGTCGAGAAAAATGAACGTGCGCCCGAATGGTTGCAGTACTTTTCGCTGATCGGTAGGCTTCTCGCTGGGGTTTCTGCAGCGAAGCGCGCGCGGTTTTTTGTTTTTGTTTGACGAAAAATTAAACTTGGGGATGCCACATCGGGATGCGTTGACCACGTAGCTTCAGCACGGGCGCTGACTCGGCGGCCCGACTTTGGCATCTGCTTTGAAAAGTCTCTTAATTATTAAAAAAAAGTACACCCTAGCTTGTTAATCTTTTCCTCGTAGTGTCCACCTTGTCTCCTCTCAGGCCGCGCCAGTGCATGCGAGTGGCCGAAACCCGGCTGCTGACAGTGGTCAGTAGTCGCTTGGCGCGTGCGGGAGAGCGCGAGCACGGGCGGCTGCTGCGTGGCGTGGCGGGGCGAGGCGAGGCGACCTTCGGCGCGGGGTCGTCGGCGTCGGCGGCGATAGCCTCGGCTCGCCGCGCCGCGCCGCCTCGGCGGAGCCTTCGCTCGCAGCGCGCCGCCGCCGCCGGCGTGGCAGCCACGGGGCAAGATGCGGGGCAGGCGCCGCGCCACGCCACCCTCATAATGCCCGTCTCCACATGTGCGGCGTCCTGCAGCGCCAGGGTGCGAATATTGGGGAAAATATCAATACGTTGAGTTACAAAAAAAAAGTCGAAAGTTGAAATTCCTCTAGCAGCCTATCAGGTAGCCAATCAGGTTAATGTTATTAGCGGTCACCAATGGTGACTTAAGCGGTTAGCAATGATTTCGGCAAAACTATGCTGTGAATCAGGGGTATGGCTACTGGTAGCTTAAGTGAAAACTAATTGTACTATTTGCTATGAAATTGTTCTTCTTGTCGTTACTTACAATAAACGACAAAAATGTAATTGTAAAGGTTTTAGGATCATTTGCATCCTGTCAGAATACATGTAAAGACACCTTTCACGTGTCACCCATTCTCTTAGTCGAGTAGTAGTCGTAGGTACCCAGTCTCTTAATCGAGTAGATTTGTAGATGCAATTCGTATCCTGTAGAAACTTTACGGCAGGGCCATCTGAGAGTTGGTGAATGACCGTGACCGTGGGCGACGTGCTCCGGTAGTCCTTCAGATTTCCACAGAAGAGAAGCAAGAGTTAGCAAACCAAGGGAATGTCGTGAAAGTGGTGAAACTATCACGTTGTGGTTTCATTATGATACAATATTAAAATCTGTTCTTACTTGAAACCGAAAGCAATCCCCGTGCGCGATAAGAGACTGTAATTATTCGAAGTAATCAGACAATGCGTTCCGTCGTAAGTAAATATTAAATCAATAGGAATATCGACAACTTTTCCGCTAGTTAAAATAAGTTTAAAATCGCTTGAGGTGACCCTTGATAAAGGTCAATTTACAAAATGTGTACCACACTGGTGGCTGCTAGGAATATTTACGTGTATTGTGGAAAAATCTATCGGTTCCATGAAAAAATAACCGTTAATCGAGGTGACCGCTTAATAGAGGTGACCTATTGATCAGGTTTCGCCAAATCTCGGAACTTTAAAATACTCACTCTATTCGCTTCGCTTACTATGAGCTCGCACACTCACACGCTTGCGCCCGCGCTAGACCAAGACCTTGAAGATCCTGACCAAACAGCTTGAACCAAACCAAATGACTTTACTGAACGAAGCAGATGATTTAACGGATAAATTACGGCAGATAAGCGTTCATCCTATTAATTTAACGATTTTATGTGGTTATACCCTATAACCGGATAATAAGCGATAATATAACTGGGATCCAGTACCTTTTAATCTAAAACAAACATTGAGAAGTTTGGTTAAAGTAGAAAGCACAAGTATCTTTCTAAACGAAAATCCTAAGTGTTTTAGAAATGTAGATTTGCTCCTTAAAAGATTAAAAAAAATTGTTTTAAGACTTTTTTGTCTTGAACCTATCATTTTAGAATTTATTTCCGTGAGGGGAGGGTTTGAATTGAATCTGCGTTTACGCAGCACATTGAAGAAAAAGAAAAAAATACGACTTACGGCCGTTCTTGGAAGTGTTTTGGTTTTGCAGTTTCCTTGACCTAAGAATTTAAAACGGGAACTTGTAAATCAGAGGCACGAATGCACATTGTCCCCCAGGGAGGGACACATTAATACTTTTCCACCTGGAGAAGCCATCCTCACTAGAGATGGGGAGCCTTAACATTCGCATGCTAGCGTTTCAGGGATGGGCGGTGTCAAGGAGGGCCTCTTGCTTACCCTTTGCGTACCGGAGTTTAAATCACGATCAGTCCATGTGAGGTTTGGGGCGGGCCAAAACGGGTTCGCCTACAACCGTTTCCCCTCGCTCCATTAAATCTCCGATCCATCGAGGTATCGACACTGAAACTAGCTGCGGAGTCGGATTAACCGGCGTGAGACAGGCTGGGTGGTGTGTCCATCTAAACTGTTTTGCGCGGGGAATTGTGGCGCCAGTTGCTCGTTTTTACCCGAGCGGGTAAACCGGCATTTGTAAAAAGTTTCGTATTCCAAGTGTCGTTTTTACCCGGACGGGTAAACCGGCATTTGTAAAAAGTTTCGTATTCCAAGTGTGCGTGGGCGCCTTTGTACGGATGCTCGGGAGTTCATTGCGTTGCGCCGAAATTCCGCGCGGTGGGGGTCGAAGGAGGGCGTGCGGCTGTGGGAGCGGAGTGTTTTGCGGTGCAGTGGCGGGTGAAGGACGAGCAGCACGTGCTGGGAGGGGGAGGAAAGGTCAGAGGAGCTTCGGTGGAAATGCCTTGCGCTAATGCCGGCCCTCTCTCTCCCCCGCGTCTCCCGGGCGATGCACGGCTTCCCCCGCGTGGCCGACCGCGCGGATTTCCGCCTCCCCCTCCCCGTCCCGCGCTGCGCTGCGGGCGCCCAGTCGACACGAGCGCACCGGCTCCAATTAAAGCAAAGCTGGCGTTCAAAGACACCGACAGCGCCGCTCAGCGCTGACGGATGGGGCCCGGCCAAATGGACGCCTTAAACCGCACACGAGGCTTTTTTTTTTTTCTTTTTTTTTCCCCTTTTCGATCAATTTCGCGCGTAGCTCGCTGGATTGTTTGCTCGTTTCGTGTTATGGGTGTAGTTCACCAATCTCTTGGTCATCAGTAGATTCATATTATGCTTTTAGTTGTGTTACGTATGAGATCGCCTCATCTGCCGGTCGTTGACAAAACATACGCAGGAGTGGTTCTGTTTATTACAAATTCTCTGGAGTTGTTTTTCAACGTTGGGGGGCGGAGCAACTCGTGGAGAGGTGTCGTTTTTAAAACAACATATTTAATTGTGTACAAAAGTAGAAGCATGTTCAGCTTATGAGTGAAATATTAGAAATCACCCATAATAAATTAGAACTAAGAATATTACAAATTCTTCCATCTTTCATTGTCAGATTTTCATGGAAATATTTTCTTAACCTCGTGTGTTTCCGGTCGCCGTGTTTCAGAGCACCAGCGTTCACATGTCGTTACACGCGACCGGACGGTACAAACGTTTCACGCGGTGTTTTAATGTTAATCTGACAACGTGAGTACTAACCCGATTCATGAATCTGAAGTTTTCTTGGTCCGGGCGGAAAAGCTGGTCCGCCGCTGTAGACAATCGCAGGATTTCTTAGGTAGTGATCGTGAAGGCCTGTTAGATCTTTCTGCCTGCGAGACGCAAAGCACTACCGAAAGCCTTTTCGCAGAAGCGTCGTCCAGCGGCGTCCTCAGGGCGCTCTACCAACGAACACGCGTTCAGCCTTCCCTCGCTGAAGTTGACGCGTCGCGCGCGCAAAGACGATTCGCGAAACTGGGCCTGAACACACACTCCACGTTCTCCAGCCCCTTCTGGCGCGGTGAAGCTACCCGGCTGTGGGAAGGCAGTCGCGGCGCGCTCGAACGCTACGTCGTTTAAGATTTGAAAGTCTTTCCTCCTCCTCATTCCTGTATCACCCGCATAATCTTCTTGAATTGACCGTGCAATTCCTGACGATTTTACGAACAATCTTGCTCGTAAATTGTAATCTTCGTATCGGCTGAAACATACCATTGAAGGAATAATGAAAATTAAATTAAAAAGAAAAACAGACGTGTAATTCGCGTAAAATTAGTGGTGCTCGGGGTCGCAATTTTGATTTCCAGGTTACATTTCCGACGCTAAACGAAGTCCCATCAACATCGCAGAATGTAACAAAACTTATGACAATCAGCAACTAATCATTACTGACGAAATACTAATTATGTAAGAACTACGTATGCAATATATTTTAGTTTTGCATTTAGTGCCAATGGAGTAGAGCAAGGTCCATCAGGTTTTCGCTCCCGTGAGCGTTGGACGGATGCAGTCGGAGAGCGTTGCGAAATGTCGGTGGCAACCTGTCGCGATACTATGAGCAAGACAGTCAATGCCAACGCCATTGCTCAACCAGAGTGAAAGAGGTTTTTGAGATTTGAACAATTGCCATACGGTCAGTATCTGACTGTCGTAATTCGTCTAGCGATTCAGCACATGGTGTCTCTTCAGATTAAATTTTGTGTGCGAGCCAAACATTTTAGTTTTCTTTTGACAGAGAGGAACTATTTATTTACAAATGTTCCTCTTAAAATGTCGCCCGGCGGTGACTTTGGGAGTCCTATCGTCTGTCATCGTGACAAAACTGTCTTGTTCGCAGTCTGGTGAGAAATTGATGCGCAACCCGCTTGCGTCCTTTCATTCCTCCTTTCCGCAACTTGAATGTCACCGCTTATGCTGTCGCGCCTTAAACGAAAGGTTTCCATAACATTGTTTCACAAGCTTTGGAGAACGGCTGCGCAATTCCTTACTATTTTAGATCACGTGACTATTTAACTGTTGAACATCCAGGACTGAAAGAATAGGATGAATAAGCAATATTCTAGAAGAGCGTTTGGCGACATGATTGAAGTAATATTTACATTATTTTGCATTTATGTTGCGAAATTTACACATTGCAGAAAATAGATTATAGCATATTTGCATTGTCATGTATTATACTTTATAATGCTATTAACAATTGACACCAGACAATGTATACAAGGATTTTGTAGAAAGTTCCGAACGATTGGTGGCGATTTTCGTGAACTGTCTGGTCCCCCGCTATACTCAAATTGCTCGTCTCGTCATTCTCCTTGGGAGACGGGGCGGATGCCGAACGCGGCAGGTCGGATCCGAACGCAGGGGTGTTCAGGTCGTCGTTGAATGGTAAGCATTCGATTGGTCGGTCAGATCTGGTCGAGAGCAACTGCAATTCTTTGAACGAGATATTGCAGCTGGTCTTGGTTTGGCCGAGCGAAAGCTTTGTTCCCGATGCAGCATTCGGGCAGACCTCGGCGTAGAATCGCAGGAAAAGCGCGCGTGAGCAGCTTGATCGCGCCGTGGGAGGGGGGGAGGGAGTGGATTGGCAGGTC
>BOPP01000029.1:1353514-1414696 GCA_017312745.1 Gryllus bimaculatus
AGACGTCAGCTCTATTGTCACGGGCGCATTGGCTCGGGAACGTTTCAAGTCGCACGCCTCCGGACGCGGGTGTGTCGAAGCGAGACGAATGGTTGGGTTACGGCTGGATGGAAATAGTTGTCAGGTCGGGGAAGTTGCAAGAGAAGACCAGTCGTTAGAAATGAAGTAAATTAGACATTAACAATAATGGGGGTTCAACGTTCTATCACGATTTTCTCGAAGGAAAGTTTTTGAATTTAGAATCATGTGAGGCTATTCCTAGAGGCTGCAAGTGTGAAAGAAGTATATTTCGTAGCTCCGTCCTGAGCAAGAATAGCTATTTGTGAAATTAAATATTGTTCATTATTTGTCGAATTAAATAACGTTGTGGGTACGGTTCTTGAAGTTATGAGAGGACCTTCGAGACTGCGGGAGCGTTCTGGACCGGATGCTATTTTCCGCAGATGAAATTTAGTGCTGTGTGGCCTTGGATGCCCCGCGAGATTTGGTTTCAGGGTTGCGTGCTTTCTGTGGCGCGACCGTCGCTCTCGACTCGGATCGAGACGCTTTGCGGGCGGGCCCCCTGGGCGTGCAGTGCGGAGACGAGCGCGGCGGTGGCGGGGGCGGAGGTGTCTCGGTGCATTGTCTGGCGAAACAAAAACATTGGCAGGTGCGCCCAAGGCCGAGTGCCAGCCGCAGCCGCCCTCACACACGCACTCTCGCACGCGCCTCTCGCACGCTCCCCGTCGCTGCGCGAGGGAACTCGGGAGGAAAAGACCGATCGACACCACTGGCATCTGCCCTTAAGGCAGGGTGTTTCGAAATGTTCCTTCTGCGCCACCCACTGCAATGAAAAGATTTTACGTAACATGCCAAATTAAACTAAAGTTGTTAAAGTACATTAGATCTTAGCAATTATGTTAACTTTTTTTCCTCTATTTGGACGCCTTTTGAAGTGTATTAGAATAAATTGTTGACTTTTTTAATAGGTGAACCTTCCAACGTATCTTCCGCACCTTTTAATGCTCGGACTTTGTGAACTTGCGCATTGTCTACTCCCGACGTGGACTGTGTTATTGTGCATTGGACATTTTCAAATTTGGTTCCTCAAGGGTGCCCGACTCTGCAAAGTGTCTTTATCTCCCTTATTATCTACCTGGTCCGACACAGCAATGTTTGTAATTTTATATGATATTTACGTTGTTCCCTGGCTGATGAAACGAGGGATTTCTTTAACGGGAAAAGATTTAATTTTGCGGGGCATTTAGACAAGTTTCTTTCAAAATCACAAGTGTGACATGGCACACTGAGGAACTTTCGCCCTTTGAAGATCCATCGCACCCAATCGGTTTTGAACCTCCGCAAACCCTTTTTTTGAACTATCGTGCACTGTTCTGCGCAGCTTGTACGTTATCAAGGGAGTTTTCAGGATCCTAGGATGTGCTCCTGAGGCTGGCTAGCTCTTATTCACAGCGTCCGCAGGACGTTGGGCTGGTGTCCAGAGCGCGATGCGAACATCTACCCCACATCGTGTTTGGGGGCCGCCTGCTAGAAGCTTGACAGCTTCCAAAGTTGGAGCTGGACATGCGCTCGGGCAAGTCCTTCCTCAATACCCATGAGTACGGGGTGGATTAGAATGAAGTGTCTTTTTTTTCTTTTCATTTTAAAACAATGCCTTTTAGTATAGAAATTCATTTTGTTATGACAAAACGAAATTACCCATTTTCATATGTGATTTTTTTGCATTTTTCGTCGATCTGTGCTAATAAGTCATTTTTACCTCTTTACGTCATTTTAATGCATGTTTTACTGATTTAAAAATGTTTAATGATACTTGCTTCAAACAATATTTACAAAGTGCAACAAATGTTCACCATAAAATTCCTGACTATTAGACTGCTTATTAGATTTCTTCGCCCATGTAATGTATTGTCAGCCGTTGTGAGTAATCTTAGATTTCTGTGACGCATATCGGCACCATGTCAGTTGGGCCGATTTCGCGATAAAGGCAGAGATTTTCTTTTTGATATCAGTCCCAACCAGAAGTTTGCAAGCTGAGCTCATGTGAAGGAAAGAAAGAAGCCTCGATTACTCCAGTTACGTACATACCCAACAGCCTTTATTCATCAGATCAATTTTTTGTCACTTTTCTTTGTTTTTAGAGCACTTTAAAATCTTAAGAGCATTTTATTGATCATTTTTGGCAGTGTTTTTGGTCATCAAAATCCGGCTCCATGAGTATGGGACACTGCCGTAGACTGGAGTCAAACTCGGTTCACCCGCGGGACACGAGCTCCCAACGAGTTTTCTGAGTATTAATAGCTGGCTTTGAACCGGCGTGATATTTTTTCTTCTCTTAAAAGTTAGCTGCTTCGGACAATGTCGGTTCCTGAGCCGCGCGTGGCGTATGGGCGGGCGCCGAGAGAGAGGGAGGGGAAAGGTCGTCGCGGCGCGCGCTGGCGCCTGCCAGCAAGTGCTGCGCTGGCGCCGGCGCTGCACTGGAACTGACACTACTGACACTGCCGCCACCGGCTGAGCTCCCACGTGCCGCTCGAGTGCCGCTCGAGTGCTTATCGCAGGGTGATATTCAACGCAGCGAGACAACGAGGAGCGACGTGGGCGTACGCTTGTCTCAATGGCGTTCCGCAGGGGCCGAGTTGGTGTTGGCGAGAGCGTTTCTGCTTAGCCTCACTCCCAGAATTAGCGTAACCAGTCACCAAAATTTGGAGTAAT
Source organism: Gryllus bimaculatus (assembly GCA_017312745.1). Lineage (NCBI taxonomy): Eukaryota > Metazoa > Arthropoda > Insecta > Orthoptera > Gryllidae > Gryllus > Gryllus bimaculatus. The sequence goes on from BOPP01000029.1 coordinate 1,356,227, forward strand.
ATCAAAGATGCATGTATCGATGTGGGTAGGAGTACCTTCATTTGTATTTTTTAACCAGTGTTTTTTATGGGAGGGATGTACCTGGGCAACGCCCAAAAAAATCGTACAATCGTATAGTTATCTTAATTATACTATACTTCCTCGAATTTTCATTCTTACTTAGAAATACACATATTTGACGTTACGAGATTTGATCACAAGTTAAAGCAAATAAAAACGCTCCTAATGATAAATTAATGAAATTGGCAGAAAATTCTAAACTTATAGACTACAAAATCCATAAAATGGCTGGGAAGAGTCTAAAGTATCCAGTTATGAAACGGGTATACACAGTGAAGTCTTCGTGCTTATTGAAATTAATAATCTTACACTTTATTATAAGTGTTCACAAAAGACAGTGGGCGTTAACAAAAATATAATTACCGTTAAATTGGTTCTTTTTATGACAATATATAGATATATTTTCGATATCAGAGACCGATGACGTTGACAGATTATCCTGCTGTACACTAGAAAACATTTGTCGTTTCATCTTTAGCCTACAAGGGTTTATTCTGTAGTGCTTTAAACCGGAATGAAATGTGTACAAATTTGACGTTCGAAATATCTCGAATACGGAAATGTCAATTTGGGAATGTGTTGGCGTGACCTCGGTATTGTTGCTCGAGTAGAGTCGTAACTTCCTGCCCTATCTCCCGTGAAATTCTAAGCCATCGATTTGCGTAGCATCGGAGCAAAAAGAGAATCGAAGAATCGACGAAATCCCCTGGGTGATGGCGATCGACCCGTACTTTCGAGGGCGCGCGGAGTGGCTTCATTTTTATTGGGTGAATCTTAGATGTGGAAGCGACCTCATGCACAGTGGTTTGTATTGGCGTAGTTCCCCACATCGATCCCCCCCCCTCTGGCCTCCAGAAACTGCCACGCGCTCAAATGTCAATAGGTGAACATCGGTGAGAATAAGGAAGGGTTTCGAAATATTTGAATCCCTGTCTTTCAGAGAAAAATGACAAACCATGTGAGATGAGTGTATGTCGAATACTTTCTTGTGATTGGGATTCATTCTTAGAAAAATAACGTCGTGAATGGTTGGCAACAAATGAATACAGATGAGCCTCTTAAGAAAATGGCTAGTTTAGATTATGAAATTGATGTTTGAGTCTCTAAAATGACCCTTTCGTTACTTACATTACTTAATTAACACATGACCGATAATTGTACGTGGAATTTAAAAAAAAATGAAAAACAGACTTGATTAAATTTTTCCGTGATTTTCCTGGGAAAGTAAGGCGAGCTACCATTCTTGCGAGCAATACCTTGTCCTGTTAGTCCAAAAGTATTGACTATTAGTTTTTGAAATTTGGATAATTCGTTGGATGTTTAATCTGTTTTCCATTTACAGTTAATTTTAAAAACGTTAAAATATGTGATCTGCATTCTTGTTTTGAGACATTCACATTTTATTAGTCTAAAAGATTTATCCAAGTTGTCCACATTAGGTGTTGGACTTAAATTTTTTTTTTTTAGTTTGGTTTAAAATTGGATGGAAAGGTCCGTTGCTACAGGAGTATTTCAGAGCTCTCTTGCTATTTTTTATATTGATTATTGGCATTTTATCCTCCCCCTTTAAAATTCCTTAGTTTTACTGAATTTAATATTGTGAAACGAATATTGCGTGTCTCAGAGATGAGAGCCGTGACCTTTCTTTTTATGCGACATGTGCGTTTCCCCTAGCATAGAAGTGTGTGAAGTGATTGTGAGGAGCGGGCCTATTGGAATATCCTGAGTAGTGCTGTTGGTCGCCGAGGGGGGAGGGTGGAGATGGAGCGTGTGGTGGAATGCCTCCATATCGCGTGCATCTGTTGGCGTCGCGCGGCCCCGATGGAGCTCCTCTGCGCGTGGCCCTCTTCGCCTTTTCTTCCCTGGCCTGTATTTATATCCCAGCCTCTGTCACTGCCGTGTCCTCACCGCCCCATCACCAACCCCACCTCGACCGTCTCCTGCCACCGTGACAAGGGTGGTCGCTTCCCCTGCTCGCGCTGGCGCTGCGGGCCGCCGCTGCCGGCGGGCGCAAGGGGGTCAGGGGGTCAGCGCAAAATAGCCGCGTCCGCCAGCCACGGCCAGGCGGCGGGCGACTGGGCGCCACCACAGCGCGGCGGCCCTGCGGCCGGCGCCGTGCCCGCTCACTCGCCGACACTCGAAACAACACCTTTAATGCAAAGCTTGTCGTGAATTTTGGCACTGAAATTCGATAAATTTGTTGAGGGGCTTAAATACTCTGGGCGGTTTTGATCAAAATGAAAAATAAATCATGAAAATTGGATAGATTTCATGCGCAAGCAAGTTGGATTCTGATCCATTCTGTCACGGGCTAATGTGAGTAGTAAAAAAAAGAGCAGTCCGTACAAGAAAATGTTTCAGACCAAAGCTGTCACAGTTGTAATCGGGAGACGTAGGAGCGATTGAAATTCATTTTTCAGCTTCACGTTCTAACTAGTCGGCGTGATAGTCACATTACCGACGCAAAGTAATTTGTAATACTTGTGACGTGCGATACTGTTTATATATATATATATATATATATATATATTATATATATATATATTATAATATAATAATATTATATATATTATTCTGACTTTGCAGATCTAGAGCTGAAATGCTTGGTTGTTGAAACGATAACATTTGACTTTCGCCAACGTCGGTTAGCTTTTATACCCTGGTCATCATTTTCTTTATCGTTATTCGCATTGGCTCTCATATCATTCAGACGAGCCCTCGGCCACGAGCAAGTTTTTGCAATTACTAGTCCCCGACGAATGTATCGTTCGATCATCTGCTTTACGCTCTCAAGTGTTCTGCGCCCATGTACAGTGATAAACTTAGATACGCCGTGAAGTCATTCGATAATGTAGCCGTATATAGACCTGTATCTCAATCCTTAAATCATATTGCGCACTCAATTCCATAAGAACCCATCATACTTGTTCTCTCGAACGAACCAGTAAATTCTTCTCGTGGGTATCCAGCAATGTTATTTATGTCTTCTTCTTCCTTTCTTTAATTCTTCCCGTCTCTGTTCCTAAGCTCCTGAATTTTGTTATACAGCCGAAGGCGTTTACTGCCGGACTTATTTCAGCCATGAATTTGAAAACGGTTTTCGCAGTACTAGTGAGAAAGACGGCAAGTTTGTCGCCACATTATTATTCGCGAAGATAACTGAATAAGGTGTTGCTGCTATGTGTAAGAATTAGAAAGCCAGTTTCGCAGCTATTATACCAACATTAAATTTTGACTTTCCTTAAACAGCGTTATCGAAAAATTCGTTACCGATGTGGAAGAATGGATTCTTAATTGCGAGTAAAAGAGTTGAATAATTATTTCCTCCAGGACTAATGCTCTTCCTGTTTTTTCTGCGAAAGAAAACCCCCGCGAAGTGTTTCTTTGCTTCTGCCAGATGTTCGGATGACCTTCCTATCGGCAGAAAGAGCGCGGAGAGAGAAACGCAGTGGCTGGCGAGCGAGGCGATGTTGGGCGTCGACGTGCACCGCGCCGTGCTCTTCAGCCTGAGGCACCTTCAGTGCGCGCGAGTCATTGCTGCTCGGCCTGCCTGGAGGCCGCGAGGCTGGGAATGAACGGGCGTTTTATTGTTCTGCCACGCGGCGCTGGAGCCTACGCGCATTCGTCTAGCGTTCTTCGCAACGCCTTTCAGGTTGCCGTGGCGCCTCCCATCGGCAGTGCCGGCTACGTCTTCACGAAAGAAATGAGAAGCGACTTTAGAGTACGTTCTAACAAAATATTATGTATATTTTAAAAAATCCTCAAAAGATCGTAAAAAGTGATCATAATTTTCTTTCCTCCTACGATTGCCTATGGTCATAAATTTTCACTAAAATTCGATGAAACTTAACGGGCGTTTCTTAAAGAAAAAAATCCCAAATGGAGTATTTCGTCCAATGATTTATAATTTTTTTAAAGTGCATTGTTATCAGCTTTTTGCTTAATTTGTAGTAATTAAAATGGGTTTCATCCAGTTAGTTATAGCCGTATATTTCAAGTATTTTTAACTGATAAAAATGGAGTGGAAAGGTGTGTCCGCTCCCTATCTTTCTGCGAAATCAAAACCTTGTTCGCTCTAATGGCATTTGAGAAATTATTTTCCTGAAACAGTGTATTGACACGAGCCTCTTTAACTTACCAATATTTATGCATTTTATGTTCCACAAGGAAATTATATTACGGTACATCTTATATATAAATTGTATATGCTGTATACATATTGTATTACGATTAAAAATCGAAGAAAACTATGGCCGTTCAATAATTAAAAGCGTGGCACTGGCATTTGAAGTGCTAATGGGCTGCTTAGGGGCGCTCGCCACGTGGCTGCCGACTGGCGGAGGCGTTGCGTCACATGCACTGCCTCCCGTCTCCCTCTACCCGCTCGATTGCCTCCAGCACACCTCCATTGGATATTTGCGATTGCTCAGCTGCACTTTTAACATTCAGCACGACCTTATCCTATACTAGTGCTTGTGCATTCTAACGCTAAGGGGAACCTAATGAGTGACCAACCTACTCGGATTTTGACAGCAACACTTCCCAGGCCTCTTGCTTCTCTTGTGTTGGAATAGTAAGCGAAACCTAAAGAGTATCCATACTACGAAATTTCTAGTTCTCTTCGTATAAACATCACTTCAAATTACTATGATGCTTCGTACAATACTCGGTATTGAGCACAGTTGTTTTATTTCTTTTAAATGAAGTTATCCTATTTAGAGAGGAGAATGCTATTGAACATCGAATCTCCTGACCAATACTTTTCTTCCATAACTAAAAAATAAACATAATTGTACGGATTTTTTATAATTTTTCAACAGCGAGTGTTATCGCATTGATTAAATGGCGGGCCTCGATGCAGCGTGGTTATCACGTTTTTTACCGTGTGTGGGTATGTTCGCGTGCACTATTACACATGCGACAAGTGAGGGGGAAGTCCGTGTTCGTGTAAAGAGAGCGGGGACACGTGTAAGTGAACGCGAGATAGACCGGCACGTGCGGAAGGCAGGGGCTCTGCGCCTGGCGGTCAGCGGGTGCGAGTGCGCGCGCGGGCGGGCGCTGGCTGGGACGCCGTTCCTTTAATGGAGCCTCAAGGTCGCATGGTGGACCCGGTCGCTGGCCTTCGCGCCGCCGACGCAGCGGCTGCCCTCTTCCCCATCGACCCCTCCTCCACACCGGTCCCGCCGGCGCTCGCGCCCGCCCACCCGGTGCCCCTCTTCAGGGGCCCACGCACGCCTGGGATACGTGGCAGTTGAAGGGGCTCGACCATTCTCAAGGCTTGCAAACCTGGAGTCTCGTCTACTCGTAAGCCAGGCCTTTGAACCTCGGGTCACACTTCCATCCAATAAAGCCAGGTTTGGAATGTCGGGCCTCATCCACTCTCAACCCAAACTTTCAAACCTCGTTTGGCAGAGGTTGTCGACCTTAACCCTCCACGGTTTTATCCGTTCGTATTTGGGCGTCTCATCTTTAATCACACCTCCGAAGGCGCCGGGTTTTGCCATCCGTGATCCGGGTCCCCGCGTGTCGTGTTTCTTTTCAGAAGGCGTCACGCCCACTTTCCAGGGCGGCCATCTGCGCTAGGATGTTGCTCTGTCCGGTAGAGGGCGGTTCAGGCAACAGGGATGCGCGCACAGACCTTCAAATTCGCCACCCACCATCTCTTGTCCTGTAAAAAATTTGGAGCCGACGGGTTTCGTTAATATGTCCGCCGGTTGTTGCCATAGAAACAGATGTTTTGCCCGGATGTGTAAAAAAAGAGGGTAAAACTGCTTTCCCAAGTTTATGTATTCCATATCTCTCTTCTCCCTTTAGCTCAGTCTTTTGTATTCGCAGTTCTGAAATCGTACTAAAACAAGGGGGTCATCCCATTGTCCGCCCAAAATGATAGGAGTGCTCGCGGCACATGGCCCATTACATCTGAATACAGACATATATAAGAGTTTTTCCCAAATTTTACCTTTGTAGCTTCAGTAATGTGGGCCTACCACTTTCTTATTTACATGTAAAAGCTGAAGGACCTGCCGGTTGGTGGATGAGTATGTGTGCGAAGAGCGAAATGCTTGTGAGGATTCGAGTGGGTGTTCGAGGGGCGCGCTTTGCGCCGCGTGGCATGGCGTGGCGGCGCGGAGGGTCGAGCGGCTGCTCATCCTGCCAATTGGCGCCCGCGCCGCCTCCGCCCTCCCCCTCCCCTTCGCACAGAATGCGGCCTAGGCGGAAGCTCCATCCGTCGCGCTTCGGTCGCCGCCTCTGGCCCCGCCGCGTTGCGATGCGTGGAGGTATTGCGGCTTCCATTAGCCTCCAAAGAACGCTGCGACCGAGAGGTTACTTTAAAATGCGCGAGCAGTAATGTTGATTTGATGTTGTAGAAAATGGCACGTCTCCTTTGCCTGTTTCGTGCGCTCACGGTAGAACAAAACGTCACATCTCCGAAGAAGTGGACCATCCGTTATAAAGCGAATGTGATGAAATTCCATAAACGAGTAAAAATGTAGCGTTTTCAGGTGAAAGGAAGCTAGAAATATACTCTGAATCTATTGGTATGGTTATCTCGTTTTCGCATAATTTGGTATGTAGTCTTTTCGAAATAGCCACATCATTTTAATTATTAATTGAAAATGTTATTTTGGTATGGTGTCATATTGTTTATTACATGATTAAAATTACTATTTTTATCGACAAAAATTATATTACGTCTAGTACGTTTATTTCGAGCTAGATTTTTTTTTCGAAGTCCGAAATCGTACATCCAGTTGACTTTTGAATTCGGAACTTAAATTATGTGTTTTTATAAACTTGGAATTCTCAGTAATGTTGTTACCTTTTGAGGCGAGCTGAATAACTACATGTATTGTAACGGAGGTGCGTGGGAGTGTTTCGGGGAAAACCCCGAAAGTGCATGCCGCAGGGAGCGTTTTCGACGCGACGTCTTGGGGGGTCGGAGCGAGTGCGCGCGGCCGCCTGGGCCGTGAAGCGTTGCGGCTCTCCCTCGGAGCGGGGCGCTCTGGCCGAGCGGGAGCCCACTCGAGGGAGAAGAAAGTGAAGGTCGTGCGTCGCCGTTCGACCTATTCCCAGCGAAGAGAGGGGGGAGCGGGGTCACAGACAGATTGGCCGGCGGGTGCTGCGGAGCGGTCGCTGGCGCTGGGCTTCACCCACGGACGAGCCTCGCCAAAGTACCAGCCTCGCGTCGTGTGGGAAATCTGTCGCCGCTGCTACCTGCTGTATGGATCGTGACAGATTGACAAGTCGGCGTGAGGCGGGCTCTAGACACGTTCTCTTGTGGGTGCCTAGATACGTAGAATTCTTGTCTGCTAATTCGTCCTGACCCGGGTGAAGCGTGTCGAAGTATGGTGCGGTCAGCTGGGGATCGTTATGTCGATTGTGTGGTTTCTAGTTTTCACAATCATTTGTTTCTCCGTTGGTCTGTAATAAATGTATTGGTGTTTGCTTTGTATAATATTTTGCATTTTTTCGTTCATTCTTCTCAATTGATTCAGCCCCTCCTTCATTCATGATAATCCACGGTCTGAAGTTTGGGATTTGAGTACTATGTACCGGAATGTGAGGCATTTGGGAGAGTAGCTTGGCTTCGGGTTCGTGCAGGCAGAGAACGCTTCGCAATGCGTGGGTGCAGCGAACGAATCGCAAGAGAAGAGTCGGGTCGGCGCTGTTTCCCTGGCCCGCCTCCTAGCCAGCGGGCACCCCCGCCGCGCTGGGGTAGCAGGGGCTGGGAGGAAGGGGGCATTGCCTGTTAATGGGATAAGCTACCACCGGCTCGGGAGTGTACGCCCAGTGGTCGAGGGATTGGGAACGGGAACCAAGGAAATCTATCTTGTTTCCCGGGCCAAGGTGTACGCCATTCATTCAAAGCCTGTTTGGTTGAATAGAGTCGAAAAGTGTTAATAAAATACACGTAGAGATGAAATGTAAAGGAGATTAATTATTTTATTTATAAGGCATTTATTTACTTAATACACTACTCCTCTTACATTTTTGTAATTCTGATAATTGTAAAGAGGAATGTTCAGTTTTTTTTACTGACAGTCCAAGGGGTAGGGGAGTTCTCCTTAGAAATTATACGAATTGGAGAAAAGAGGGTAAAAGTCGCAATTTTTGAGTGTATTTCTTTACTAAGGCCTTTTTTTGTTCTTTCTTTCAACATTCAGAACTTTACTACGCTATTTACTTGGCACTTGTCTTTGGGACATTGATTTTTTATATCTTACACGTATTACAAGGAAGGATATTGTGTTATACCTGTTGTGTTTTGTTCTTTATTTATGTGAAATCATTACTGCGTTTTCAAAGTGCGGATCTGAATCAGGTGCGAATAGAAGTTTTTTTCATCGTCGCGAGTTGGTAGCTTACTGGGGTTCGTACTTCTCTAGAATTTCGATCGGGAGCGGTGATTACCCTGCTGGTCGATGTCGGAAGTAGTCGCCAACGTAATGACAAATAATACAAAGGTAAGCACAAATGCTTGGGTCTCTCTTCTTCCTTGTGAAATAAAATTGTCTCCAGAAATCGCCATCACCTGGCTAATGCACTTATCATTGCAGTCAAGTGTGTTACGAAACTGCCATCAGTACTACCTCCATGTTTTGGTGGAGAGAAATTATATTTTTTCGCAGTTGCATTATGTTACTCTTGTGCAATTCTCATAGTTCGTGTTTTTAAAACAGTATTTAGTTGACGAGTCGTCTATAATGGTGATGTTCTTATGATACCATTTCCTGATCATGTTACACAATCGAAGAACCATTTCCGTTGCTCGAATATTACTTTTTTTTCACAATTGTGCTTCTTCTTTGATGCATTACTCCAATAGTGCTTATTTGTACAGTTCGCATTTTTTACTGCTTTATATGCAATTGCGGATCATATCTCACCATATATAAATAGTATGTTGTGCAGTGGAGCAAGTCTGAATCAATAAGTTGCTTTCACTGATTTGTTAAGTTTTTAGCAAAACATTCTTGCTAAACGTTGTTTGGTGGAGCTCTATCCGTATCAGATTGATTTGCGAAATTAATTATTTTGCGGTATTCGCGCCGGTTTCTTACGTGTATAAGCAGAGGGGATCCTGGTAGCTTTGTCGACACTAAGAAAATAATGGTGACCATCCGTTGAACTGGCTGCTAAATAATTATCAGTTACATTGCCTTGCGATGCTGTGGGCAGCTTCGTAATTTGTGAATCCTTTCTGATCTGGAACACTGTGCAGGTTCTAACTTGGAGATGTCGGTAATTTGAATAACTGGTGAGCACGAACCCTAGTGAGCATCTGCTCGTTCTGCGCATGGCCTTGTAGGGAGGATTCTTCTCTTATCACTGAGTGGGAAATTGGCTTTATGCCTACTAGTACTGATGAGCGCGTTGTTTCATAAGTCACGATACTGTATCTTATATTCGTGATAGCTGCGACAAGTTAATGTCATGTTGATAGTAGAAAGAAGTGTCGCTTACGTGCCTGTGTAGGAATGCGGACTCGTGCTAAGTATTCCTTAGCATTATATTGGTTAAACCTGTTCACACCTTTCTTTTTACATTTTTTTACACTTTTGCACAGTGGTCACCTAAGTTAGAAGCTTCTAAGCAAACGTAGTTCTTAGTTTGTATTATGAGCTACCAAAATAAACCAGAACATTAATATCTTTTTATTTCTTTCTATTCTCACATTTGTTTATTCTCAATACATTTCTAGTAAAAATGAAATCAAATTTTAATAAAACGATGTACAAGAAAAATAAATTTAAAATGAATACTACGCGGAAATTGAAGTGTTTTTAGTAATAAATTAAAAATGTAAGAACACATTTTCAGCGGGCTTATTAACTTTATTGAGAAGTTATATTTTGTTCAAAGAATTGTCACCCTCCACCGGGATTCGAAGCTGGCTCTCCTGGTCTTCTAGCTTACGCCTAATTGCTCTAACCCCTTAGCTACCGAGGTAACAAATTCTTTGAACTGGTTGTTAAGCAGGCTTATTGTTGTGATAACATGTCATTACTAAAATACATTTGTTACTTGATAAAATGTTCCCAATTTGGTATTTATTTACGCCTGCGGAACATATTTCCGAGTGTAAACCTGTCTGAAAAGGTGACATGGTGGTGACAATTATATTCAACGCGAAGGATGGTCCTTATTCGGCCCTCAAGTTTTTTTTTAATGAAAGAGTAGATAGTGCCTGATTACTTTTTTAAAAAAATCATACTGTAAAAAGAAACGAATCAAGTATATAAAGCTGCATATTGCGTTTAGTTTTAGGCGAACCTCGGCCAAAATGTTTTTTTTTTTTTTTTGGAACAAAAAGTCAAATATTTTCAAACTTGAAAACTATTTTAAATGTATATCATTTTGATAATTAGTCTATTCCAAGTCCACAGCACCTTTGTCTTCATCAAACTTAAAATGACCCACCACACCTGCAGAGAACTCTCCAGCAATCTCGATATATATGAATGGGAATTTGTGAAACCGCGCTACATTTCAAATGCATTCGAAATCTTGAAGTGTTTTTTGATTCTAATTCTCAAATCTAACAGAATTTAGGCGTCTTGTTTGCTGTTGCAAGGAGGTTATCCAATTCAATACATTTCTCATATACTCACGAAAAACAAACCATCATTACCTTTCATTTACACGTAACTCCAAGTTGGCCAATCTCCAATTAATCAACATTGTGATCTAAAACTCCTCGCGAGCTGCTAGTAGTTTGCAATAGACGGTTTGGCGAACTCTGATCTCATATGAGCAAAATTCGGTTGCTTGTCAAATAAGAGGATCTTTGAATTCAAAAAGAGGCTGGTGAAGGGTTTTCGGAAGCCAGTGAAATGGATGGTTGTGGCTTGGTCATGACCTGCCGGTTGAGTTGCATGCACCTGTTGTGACTTGACGAGGAAACGAGTTATGTCAAAAAGGAAATGCAGAAATTGTCTTGCGTCTTCTAGCACTCGAAAAACGGATTTTGTGCAGTAAGTTATGTCTAGAATATTTTTCAAGAATCCGCGTAAAAATAATGCCACTAGATTAGTCTTGTCCAGAGGACGATCTCTGTGGATGTGTTAAGTACATCGCAATATTTTCCCAAAGAATTCCGCGAGAATGTGCTCGGTTAACAATTCGAAAAATGTCAAATTTCTCACCAGCTGGCCGTCAGGTGTTTGACGCCTCGTTTGCATCAAATGGTGGACCGCAAGAGGTCTGATCTAGAGTAAAACGCGGACTAGGAAAACCCTTCGTACCCACACGTCACGGAGACCCCTACCCATTGGGGATTGAGTTTTATCTGTTGGTGTTGATTTTTCATGATCACTTTTCCCCCCGAAGAGGTCCATGGACGCTAAGTTTCACCGTGTTTGATTCTCAAGTCTATTCCACTCATTCGTGAGTCGGTGATGTTCTCGGCTAACCAATCCCGACCAGCAGAGATACTCGGCGAACGTTCGCTTCTTTTCAAGTGCTTGGGAAGAGCGAGTGAAGAGACTGAATGTTTGAAGCTCGACAAATAGGCGACCCACACCGTCCCCACTAATGGGGATTCGCCGAGCGTTTGCTTGCCACTCACTTCAGCATAGGTCGACCACAAACCTGAATCCTGGAGAAAATCTGAAACCGATGGATTTGTCTGTTGAAAGGCTGTGAAGACATCTGAAACTGTGTATTGGCACAGCTGAGAAAATTCTTAGGTTTTCGAGCATGAGATCTTAAAATAAAAGCTGAATCAAGTTCAGGAAAACAAAACAAATTCGAATTTAAATAATGCCAGAAATTAGGAGCAGGTCGACGAAATACTTCAGTTTTCCATAGCAAGTTTTAATGTTTGCTGTGTTTGCAGCTAATGCAATGTTTAACTATCTCGATAAGTCTCAAAGAGTTGATAGAGATTGTCTATGTTTCCTGAAACTACATCCACTGTGTTATTATTTTTAGTTTGCAAACCTAATGAGAAATGAAGAAAATGAATAATTTTCTAACACAATATCTGTATGCAAAACAGTACGTCTTTACGCTAATGCTAACCTGATAAAGAAAATAAAAGTTGTCTCCGGATTTTTTGGAGTCATTTATTGTATAAAAGAAGCAACTGCTTCTCGTATTTCTCAGCCAAAGCCGACTGTCTTGTGCGCGAATTACGTTAGAGAACTGTAAATGTGCGGGGTAGAAATCGACCCCGAGAGCGGGGATCAACTTTCGGAACGTATGGGTACCGGCTCTCATGCCGAGTTTTCTAAGCTTTGGTTTTCTGCAGGCGTATCTGCTTGGATCTATGTAACGGTTAATTGATGTAGCGCGTTTGGCACCTTTTGCTTGTGGCGCAATCGTGATCGAATAACATCAACTGTCACTGATATCCAACGCGTGACATCACGTTGTAAGAGGGAAAGTTGACAGACGGTAGCAGATTGTTGCGGTGAGAGGCAAGATTTTTTTCGCATTGGCAATGAGATGCGTTTCTTCTCAGTTCACCTGCTCTTGGGTATTAAGGACGTACGTACGTTGTAGTATCCTGATAGTGGAAAGCGAAGCCACTTGAATAGAAATTGATTTGCTATTTAAAAATATGTAGATTCCTTTCTCGAAGAATCTTCGAACAGCGTTATAGCGCGTGCCCCATCGGAGAGACGGGCGTGTTGCAGTGAACATGTGGGAGGCAACCTCTCTTAAAAGCGCATTTCGTATGCCAATGACGTTATTCAGCATATTAGTTGTATGCTTGCCATACTCTGTCACGTTTCTCGGAAGGTAATGACGCGCGCAAGCTTGGATGTGAGTAGGTGTACAGTGGAGGGGGGCGGCTTGCGACGCCGACCCTCCTTTCCATCCTATCCGATCCTCCCCGCCTCTCATTGCACTTGGCATCGGCGCCACATGTATTTTTTTCCAACTCGCTTCTTTTCTTATCCTGGATTAGCGCTGTATTATGGCAGTTCATTTAAAATAATTTGTTTTTCTCTATTTTTGTAGTTCATCCGTCGCGATTTTCCTCTCTGGAGTTTATTACAAAAATACTGTGAGGTGCATTGTAAGATCTACACGTTATTTAGGATCTGTTATATAGTGTTTTGCAGCCGTCAACGTGTTACCCTGAAGTTTTCGAAATGTTATTTGTTAATTTGTGAAATTGAGATGCGTCTGTGCCGCTGCCTCATTTCCTCAGAGTGCGCGTGTGCGTTCTTCCAGTTGTATGCTCTCTTCCAGGTCTCTTCTCAGCCAGTTCGCTACCAGCCGCTACATATGCTTATGCACTACTAACGATCTTGCAGTTCATATAGCAACCGCATTCACTTCCTTCATTAGTTATGATATTTCTGTCGTCAGTCTGTGACCAGGACTAGGATTTGTTTACAATTACATATTTGTTAGCTAATTAGAAAAGATTGTACTTTAGTCAGTGTTTATGAATTAAAAATTATCTGATTATTTATATATTTTTAGATAAAGTACATATTTAAGGAAAATTCACATATCTGAATTTCTCAATATTTTATTTGCAATACATTCCACATTATAGACTCGCGAAACTATTTTTCATAGGTTATTTTTATCGTTTATTACCATTTCAAGTGGTGGATCTGGTTTAGTAGATCTAGATGTAACTACACAATTTATTGCAATATTCAAGATAGACTCCATGACTTCTTCTGAGTGGTATTGTAGTCACTACAAAACAATATTGGGAGATAAAAAGTAAAGTTTCATATTTGAACACTTAAAACTGTGCTTTATAACCCATTGCTTTGTAAATGGTAAAGTGTTAAGAAATTGACTTTTACCGCCACAATAATGTTTTATGTATGTTAGCACACTGTTAAATCTTGTTCTGAAGCTAGTACTAAAATTTGATTTTGTTGATCGTTCTGCTTATGTAACATCATTTGATTAATATATTTTCGCTATTTAAATTTTTTATAAAATTTTTAGTCCACAGTTTGAACGTGTTAGCCTGTACATTTGCATATTTACGTACTTTCGATTTCATATAAATCCCAGCCTCGGTTATGATGATATGCGTAATCTGAAGGTTCTTTGATCATTATCTCGTCGGTAAATCGAAGGGATTTTTTCTTCTGATACTTTTTTTTATAATTGATATTACGGCCACGGGCGACGCTCATTAATCCCTTATAGCAGTGCACACGTGCAGACAAAGATTGATAGGAGTGACGAAGGTTCTGTGCATTGTGAAAGTATCTTCAACTCCGTAGTTTTTCGTAGAAAAGAGGCGCAGGGACCATTGAGAAAGGACGTAAAAGAGAAGATTTATTGCGAACGTTAATGCACCGTTCGGAACAGGCAAATGCAGTCTTATCACTTTTATTAGAGTCCTGGAGATTTTGACGATGGGGGAGGGGAGACATTAAAAGTTACTAAATCAAATATGCGTTAATTTTTGAAATATTTTCGCCTAAAATTAATATATCGCCCATCATAAACGTTATAAACGGCTTTGAGATTTATTACAAGATTTAAAAAAAAATTGTAGTTAAGACTATTAGTTAAGATTCAGATATCAACAAAGGCAAAACCCTTTTTGCTGTCATCTGATCTTATGAATGACTTGTATGTTGCTCACTATTACCTTATTAGTTAAATAAGCATTTAAAATTTAGATTTTTAAAATTAAATTAATAATGAACTATAAAGTTAGAGAATCTAACATGATGCACGTTTGAAATAAACTAATAATATAAAATCAACGGTTATAATAATTGGAACCTGGAGAGAAATAACCCGGATACAGACAAGAGCGTGGAGCCTTCGGGTGAAACTCGGTGTCCACCCCAAACAATTGGCTCTTCGTATGAGAAGCATCCCAATTGTGTGCGCGGTCTGCTGGGAGGGCGAGCGCGTTCGGTGGCTCTTGGTGCCGGAGGAGCCACGTGGGCGCTGGCGGCGCCGTCGCCGCCTCCGCCGATGGGTCACGCCGCGCCGAGCGGGCTGGGAACGCCGCGTCAGCATCCGGGTCGCTCCATGCGCGCCGCGCAGCGCCGCGCCGCTTTCCCTTTAACTGTTCCTCCGCGACGCCTCCCTTCACCGCGGCCCGCTCGAACATCTACGTGCGCCCTTGCCGCCTTCGTTTCTGCCGTGTAAAGCGAATTCGTTGTTGCTTCGGGTTCACTTTTTTTCCCTTTTCATTCATTTACCCAGTTTTCTTGTTTCTTCCACATACTGGGTATATATGATCAGAGTGTAGACAAGGCTTGGCCCCTGTAACATCTGAGAAGCACCCACTCCGTACACACGACGTGTATTGCTTGTTTTATTAGCTCTTTCACGATTTTATTACTAAGTTGCGACGTGTAATGAAATAATTCGTTTTCGATTCTACAGACGCATGTACAGCAAATGCATTCTACAAGTGCATGCACAGAAATGTCTTCAGATTAGCCTTGCTGTGCTATATGAAACGCATCTTCCTTTTCCACTGAGTTCCTCTGAAGTAAAGGCGATGTAGTTTGAGAAACTGTCTCCTGGTCCCCGAATGAGTACTTGAGGATACGACGGGAGCGGAGGGGGCGTGGCGGTCGGGTCGTCGCCCTAAAAGCTCCAGATGCGTCGCCGCTGCTGCTTCTGTTTGCTTGCCCAGCCGCGCATCGCAGGCACGTGCATTGCACGCAGTGGGCGCCTTCATAAGGCTCTGTGCTGGGTGGCCTTCGGGCCTCAATTTTCATTAGTGTTCTTACGGAAGATAGCAGGGCACGTTTTATCTTTTACGTCCTTCACTTTTTTCCTTTCCCTTTATTATTCATTAATCTCTCATAGGTGTACAATGGGTCTATGCGATATATGTACTCGTAATCTTGTCATTTCGACATTGTCGTTAGTTCAAAGTAAATTTCTTCTTGTAAGAAAACTGCGTTTACATGACGATTTTTGAAACGACTCTTGCACAAAAATACAGGCAGTGCAGATGATTTATTTGCCGGTATTCATACTGAACTTCATATTGAAACAATATGAACTTTTTTTCCAAGATAACATTCTGTTCTGAATGTCCAAATAGTGGGAAATTGCAATTAAACAATATTGTTGATTCATGAGCCTTGTTTGCTATGTGAGTCATTAATTTCCGTCATGAAAACTGTTATGATGAACGACATGAAGACTGCTTTAGTTAGCCGCGAAGAGATTCCTTTTGCCCTCTTCAAGGACGGGGCATTTACGAACGGCTGCCGAAGACTTCGGAGGCTCTGCTAGACTACAGAAGAGTTTACATTAATAGGGCAAAGTGGCTTGATTTGTCAACCACAACAAAGAGGGAGGCATGAAAAAAAATGCAGGATTATAAATGCTTCGAAAATGCAGGGAAGTGACTTGTCTCGTGAAAGCGATGCGAGATTCTCTCCAATCGAAAGGAAATGATCGCAGATTAAGTGTGGCGCTGTGTGGTCCTGGTGGCTCTGCATTCTTCTCCGAGAGATTCGGTTCGAGAGTCGAGTGCTTGCGGGGGCGCGTCCGTCGCTTTCGAATGGCCCGCCCGGCGCCCGTTCCGCTGAGCTGCGTCCGGGAGGGCTCTTGGCAAAGCATGGTCCCGGGGCGACTTCAGAGAGGAGCCGTGGTCTCTCGTCAAAATGCGCAAGATTAAATAATTTAGAGAATATTATAAATATGCTTCGAAATCGTATTGGGTGAATTCATTTTGGATTCATAAAATGTTTTTGATGCACTTGGACGTTATAAGGTTTCTAATACTTGAGCAACGACAAAAAGCCCTTGGGCGTTCGCTCCTTGAGCTTTTTGTCGCTATTCTGTCATTAGAATTATTAAACGCCCGTGGTACATGCATGATTTTATATTTTTATTATTCATATTTACTTCTGTACTAATGAACTAGTGAACTTTATTTACGTCATTTCATAATTCCGTCCGTAGAACGTGTAGCAACATTCAACTGTTTTCGTATTTCCCTCGTTACTACGATCCTCTCGGTGCAGGTAAGTTGTACTGTGAATATCAAGCTTCGTATCGTAGGCAATACCAAGCAATGACATATCAGTAAAACATAAATCGATTTCTTACACTGTAAACCTATTAAATGAAATTTAGAAATATTTTTTATAGGAAAAATTAGTTAAAAAAAACTATATTATATTCGAATTCTTTAGAAATTAAAAAATACTAACTCGGTGTACTCATGCATGCAGTACATATATATTAACATAAATTCGACACAACATTATTTCCCTTGCTTTTAAAAAAAATGCAGTCTGTTAAATATTTTTTTGAAACCGCCCTTGGGACAAGGATCCTTACGCGCGTTGGGCGGGCGCGAGTGATGCGTGTCGGTTGAGTACGGGAGGGGCTCATGTTTCACGACAGCGCGGCGGTTACGCCTTGCTCGAGGCAGCCCTCGCCGCGAATGCACTCTCGTCGCTGGGTATTAGCGATGGGAGGTGTGGGCGTATTTGCTTTTGTGAAATAAAACGGCCGACCGTGCGTAGGTCACAATACTTGTACTTTTTTTGCATGCGAATAGGCTGACTTTGACTACGCGTGCATTCACTTGCATTTACCGGGGCTCAGGACCATTATCTTGATGGTAGGTGCATATAACTTTTTTATCAGAGAATCGGCATTTTTGCTGGATACGATTTTTAACCCACAGGGTTGTTAGCCATGGGTGTATGGAAGATGAAATATGGTGAAAATGACGGGTGAAGGGCGACATACACAAATAACTCTTATGCCCAAGGCGGGACTCGAACGCGCGATCTTACGGCATTATTGCCTCGGCGATCTCGACCATCAGATCGGCCTGTAATTGTTCTTTTATTAGTAATTAAATTTTGAATCTGTGTAAAGCATGTGAGGGCTTGGAGTGGTGCTGGGCCGGGCCGGGCTGAGCTGAGCTGAGCCGAGCCGACGCAAGCTGCGGCGGCGTCTGGTGCTCCGCCGGATGCGGCGCTCGTTCCGGCCCGTCTCCGCTTCCGCTTCCGATCCGCGTCCCCGTCCTCCTCCCCTCCCCTCCCCCTCCCCGCACCGTCTGCGCTCGCTTCTTTCCCTCCCACCTCCGCTCCTCCTCCTCCTCCTTCCCGCCCCGCGTCTCCGCGCTCCGCTCCGTTTCGATTCGTTTCGCGAGCGGCGTCCCGGCCCAGCCCGGCCCGTGCACCTGTCGCCCGTCGCGTCTGTCAAGAGTATTTCGGGCGGCGCCGTCTGCGTGGCTGCCCCCTCCCCCGCCCGCCCTGCTCCCGAAGGCAGCCTCGGAGCACGTTTGGGATGCGTGGCCGTTTTACCTGCATGGATTTGCGCGTCTCAGCCGGGCTCGGATGGCGCCCGCAGACGCGGATCTACTCTACCACACGTCGGGAGATCAGTTGGAACCAAGAGCCCGCCGGGGGAAATATTTGGAGGGTGGAAAACCCCGCAAGTTGACGTTGGGGTGGCGACAATCTCGTATTTCAGTGGGGGAGGAACACCGCCACTTTCTGGCTTCAGCACACACATCACTCTCAGGAATAGTGACCGAAATAGTTGGCGCGCACAACATACTAACTCCCGGCCGGACAGCTGTGCGAGTTTCGTGTTCCCACATCGGCGGTCGTCTCAATGCATCTACCCTGGTCGCCCGGTGCTCGCTATAGCCCGGGGGAGGGTGTGTCGCCACCTCTACCCTGTCGAGTCCAACAAAATGCACCGGGAATAGGTTTACGCTCTTACGCTTTCGAGACTCGGTCAACCACGCCCGTGTGAAATGAAATGAGCCGGAGAATTTCGTTCATGACCGTTTCGTCCACTGGATTGTATCTAGACGCTCTTTGCCTGGGCGAATAAAACTGTTGATCTCGGACTTACTAGTGCACGCCCTGACCATCTCTTCCATGCTTCATCTCGACATGTCTTCCCATTCGAATTACACCACACCGTCCCATCCCCTTTTCCCACACTGATTCATTACTTTTTCTCGCCTTCACGGATCCTCAAACGTTTTTCGTTCGCAGCCATGACCGTTTTCGCAGTGTGAAAAACTATAGCTTAGAACCGACTTCGCAGTCTGTGCACTTGCGACAACTCTGACATTACTTAAGAGAAATGTAAGAGAAAGATATTTTAACTGACTTACGGGATCCAGAAGTGTACTTCCAATAATGGTAGTGGGTCCAAGCTGTAAAGCAGTGTGTGCTGGTCACTCTAAATGACTTGCTTCAGAAAGTACCTGTGAAACTACCTACGTTGTATATAAATCAATTGGTCGAGCTATTCGAAGAATTCAGAGATATCAGACCTCTAAGAACAACTTCCTATAGGGTAACGTCGTAGAAGGAAAACGATATGCAGAACTATCATCCATTGATACGTTAATGGTAACGAAGTTGCTTGTTTGGTTATAAAAATTATAGTTCCACGAGGGGAAAAAATTTGGCGTTCTGTCAGTGTTCTGATTGTGAAGCCAGGTCGGTATTTCCTTGTAATAAATATCGCTTGGGTGCGATAGTTTCTTCAGCTTTAAAATTACGCCTGAAGACCAGTCGAGAGCTTAAAGTTTGTCCCTGCAGGGGCGGTGTTCCATTCGGTGGTGGTGGTGGTGGTGGTGGTGTGTGGCAAGCTGACATGTTAATGGGCACCGGATCTCACGTTCCATCCGTGGTGAGGAACACCGCCACCTCCAGGCCATACATGCACAACTCTCATACAAGTACTACTCTCCATGTGCTCACATACACTACACTCAAGGAACTAATGACGAAAGTACTGACGTGCTTGGAAACACGACTGCCTCCCTCGAACCCACTTGCTTTGTGGCTTGGAAAGCAGTCGCGGAGGGCGAATCGGGGGCAGCGAGCAGCGCCGTGACCAGGCACGAAGCGATTCCTCACGGGCGGAGGAAAGCGGTGTCCAGAGCCGGAGCCCTTGCTTCCCAGAGGCGCGGAGGCCGAGAAAGCGGCGGCCGCTGCGGATGCCGGCCGGCTAACCCGTTACCCTGCGCCCACGACCATAGCGCTCACCCAAGTTCAGTCCCGTTCACCGCCGCGGCGCCAGGAACCGGTGCCGAACGATTTTGATCAGGTGGACGCTTTTTTGGAAAACGAGGAATTTCATAGATCTGGAAGGTCCGGAAAAAGTCGAGGAAATTTTCTTAAAGATTATTCTTTAAATGTCATTAGTACATTAACATTTTTGGGCACTTTTCTCTTTTTTCGCGGTACTTCGGAACGCCGAAGAATAACGAAGAGATCCTAGTTATTTTGATCGTAGTGTTTTCTAATCTCATTACGTGGTTGTGCAAGAGACTCTGATGATACTAAGGAGAAAAGTACTCAGCTGATAATAGCATGTTAATGTTGATCCAAGGCTTAATTTCATATTTTGTGTGTATATTATGGCATTTGCAAATTTTACCAGTGAAAAATAGACATGTTCTCAAATCCGAAAAAAAGTCCAAATTTGCATCAGGAAACGTAGTTCGTCTGTTAAAGATTGGACCTCTGGGACATATAGTGTACGCCATACGATTAAATTTCCGTTAATTACCATAATATTAAATATTATGTGGGTAAATGAAGTCGCTTTTCAATATATTGAAAACAATATTTCAATTTACGTGGTTCTACTTAATATCAGGAAGATACAATACCCATAACGAAGTGTTTGCGTCTTTATACCGATAAAAGATATCCTGAGAATCCGGAGAACTGAACTTTTCAGTTAAATGAATCTTCTGGAAATCTCATGGAAGCTCTCGTAGTATCACCTGCAAGCATACTTCATGCCTATGGAAGTATGCATACCATAGACTACCTCCGTAGAGATAATTGTCTTGCTGAGACATCGCTAGTAAAAATTTTAAAATGATGTTTAAGACATAATTGTTGGAAATGTCTTTACTGATTTTATTGAGTTGTGCAAAAAGTTGATATCGTTATCACAATCAATGTAACAAAAACCTAAAAAATTCCTTGTGTAGTGAGTACTGCTAATAAATGGACATGCCTGTATCTTGAACCGGTAGGAAAATTTCGCTCGATGGCTACAATATTAATAGCATCTGAAGTGTCAATATATTATTATAATTTTACGTAATGATTGCAAATAATAGAGCGTTTAAACTGTATTGCAGCACCACTAGTCATAGGATAACGAAAGTGCTAACTAACCTATGCTACTTTACCGATGCATCAGAATTGTTGGCAGTTTTTTTGCTCTTAAATATAAAATCAGTTCATTTAACAGTAACAAAAATCCAAACATCTAGTCATACAATACAATAGACCTAGTTCTAGCTATGCCTCTGACAGGTTTGGATTTCAATTCTGAGTAACAGCCTATTGCAAAACAGTGTAATGTTGAGTGTCTTTATGGAGTCCGAGAAGCGGAGCAATAAGTTTGCTTTTAAATTCCGCTAGTAATTTCAGAAGTAGTTTAGTCGTCGGATCACACTTTTTCTTTATAAAGGTGCTGAATGAAATGCCTGAGGCACGTGTTAATGTTACTTAGCTTGCTTCGTCGGAAAGAACGAGAGGCTCGTATTTCGAGGGAAGGGATGTAATTCCAAACCAACAGAGAATTCGCTTGCTAAGACAGGATCAGTTTCTCTCTACGCCTTGTGACATAGTACTCCTGACTAGGATATCAAGGTGTCGTTTTCGTAATTGCTAAAAAGAAAACACGTTTTACGCTTCGTGCCGTAATTATATGTATTTCAATGGCTTTTTAAAAATGTTTCCGGTGCCGTATCAAAAGACAGGATGGATCTGTTGAAATGGCTGCACTCAGAATGTTCTGAATGTAACCAACAGCATTGCTTTAGAAAAAGTGTGTTCTCACGACAGGAACGTGATTCACTAGGCAAGATTAGTTTTCCGCAGATTCTTCAGGGGTGACGCCTTCTATTAGGCAACGGGCCCAGAGTGCCTGGCACGGCCGTTGTTTCGGCCGATTTCTCCACATGAGAGCTCTTCGGATCATCCAGAACTTGGTCATGGGAGATCTAATGGTAGCAGAGATGCCCAATCGATCCTATGTAATATTCGCGCATTGTAGTAAATAACCGGTATCCGTCTGGCTGTTTGTCTCGCTTGCAAAGTGCATAAAATTTTAAAACTTAGCATTTTGAAATGAAATTATGCAATTGAATTCAAGCCAAATAGTCGGAGACCCCACAATTTAATTCGGTGTGCTCCGAAACAGATTTGTTTCGTTCTTTAAGATAATTTGTTCATACTTTTCAGGGAGGAAATAATAATTATTAATAATTAATAATAATAGTAATAATAATAGTAATAATAATAGTAATAATAATAATAATAATAATAGTAATTGTAATAGTAATGGGATCGTTTAATCGCGTTCAACAAGAATTTACAATCTTGGAAGAATTTTCGAAGTGTTGGTGTTCAAAGCGTAAATGGGGTTTATTCGATCTGTTATGGATTACATATTAATATTTCACCACCATTCCACATTACTTCGTCCTATGGTCAGGAAAAAATAACCGAATAGGTGCGAAAAGCCAGCGAATTTTGGTTGCAGGAAGTGGTAGCAGCGCTGTGATAGCGGTTAGTGGAGTCTGCGTTCCTACTTCTCACCATGAGCGATGCGTTTCTGGGGAGGAGGTGTGCGGGTGACGGACACTTGAGTGCCGAGTGAGCATGTCGGGGTCAAGGGCGGCGCATGCGGCGATTCGAGACTTATCTCGCCCTTGCTGTCTTGCGCGACCCCGCCACTGACCTTGCCGCGCAGCCCGTCAGATAAATCTATTTCGGTCAGTTTTTTCGATGTGTTCGTCTTGTTGCCGACGACTTGTGTTGTGTGCAGCTTCGAAATCGAGCCTCGCGGGAATTTAAAATGCTCCTGCTGTTAGAACGAGGATTCGTTTTAGTAGCAGTTTGTTCGCTCCAGTTAATTACTTCTTTCGGTGACTATTCTTAATGTTCGGTGCATAATCGTTCATACCATCCATGAGGGAGAGGCCTACGTTTTAACTAGTATCCCCGTTCGTACAAAAACGCTTTTCACTCTCTTCGAAAATGAATCCCAGGCAACATTTCTCATGCTTTGCAATGCTCCCCTCGTAGTGTAGAGCGGTCTTTTTCCCCATTTTGCGGAGAATAAACACCCGATTGAGATAAATAAATGAAGAAAATCTCGGTTGTTTATGGTTATTGAGTATACTCGTGATAATTGTTTCTGAAAATTTGGAAGAATATAAAACTTTCAGATAGTTTCTTCCGAAAATTCCTCGGAAAAGTGCGACTTCAAATTTTAAAAAAGAATTGCATTTGAAAAAATGGCCAGACTTTAATATTATTCAAGGAAAACTATTTTATGGTGTTTTATATTAATAATTTCTTCATTTTAAGAAGATAATTATTGATTATTAGACATTTATTAATTTCATAAAATGATAATTTAGATTATTAGAAAAAGTTCGTTTGAATGCTATATTTTTTAGTTTTGTATATTTATATTTATGATTTGTTACTTAATTATTAAGTTTTTGTTTTATCCCATTCTTTATTAACAACAATTCATATTTTTCTTTTTCCTCTGCTCTCCCGCTCAACGTCTGGGCATGCCGAAGAGAGCCTTGTTTTGTAAAAGTGTGATCGGCGTGTGAAGTTGTGAAGTCCTGTCTACTTAAGAACTGTAGCCTGCGGCCACAGAAATATCATGTAACTGGGTGTTAGGTCCCCTTTTACTTCATTCCTTAAATAAATTTGAATTTAAACTTTTATCGTCGTGTTAAAAAAAAATCTAGGGATGTTTCAACATTGAAGTGAACATTGTATGCACGTAAACGGAAAATTATAATCAATGCAAACTGAAAAAAAGGCGTTTACGCTAACTTTGAAGTATATAGTGAATGTTCCATGATGGATAGATGGGCAATTCAAGCCCTTTTAGGTAAGCCTTTAAGACGCGTGGTGTGTCATCTTTAGATTTTCTCGATATCTGGGAGGGATCCCCCCCCTCCATCGCTCCATTAGCACAGAGTCCGGTTTCGGTATCGAATATCGCGGCGCCGCTGGCTGGGGGTGAGTGCGTGGGGTGAGTGACGCAGGGCGTTCTGGGAGAACAGGAGGAGGCGGAGGCGACGGCAGCGGCCAGCGCCTAGCCCGAGGTCCGCGGGAGCCTATCAGAGTGACAGCACTCTCAGCGTCTCTTGTATTCGCTCCTTCCTGCTCTCTTTGCTCCTACACTCTCTTCTCTTCGGCCCTCTGCTCTTCTTTTTCTTCTCATCTCTCCCCTTCGACTTGCGGGCACTGCGGCGCAGAGCAGCTGCTGTGGGGGTCTCGGTTCGTGCCACGGTGCTACGGAAGGGGTGCAGAGTTGCGCATTTCCAGTAGAGCAGCGTTCAGGCCGCGTCGGGCTCTGAAGGGATGCGTTGTTTTAAACGTAGTCAGAGTATTAGATTACACTAATTGTAACTCTGAAATACACATGTATGGATGCTGAATTAATATTCTGGTGCTTTCTATGAAGAGTAATCTCTATTGCTCAGTTTCTTATGCGAGCCATATACTCCATTGCTTTACCTAGAGAATTATGTAACGAACAGTTTACACCCAGAACACGTCAGTTTTATAACAATACATTTTATAATTTTTTTTCTTTCGTAATTTTAGAATATCCCGTCTTAGTATCGTGCGCCATGCCCGAGGGGGCTGGCGAAGACGAGCAAAGGCCGAAAATTTCCTCCGGAAACTAGGAGGAGCTGTTTGCCATAATCTGCTGGACAACCCTGGCAGCCTCAAAGAGACAGTATTTTACCATGTTTGGTTGCGCGATGCACATCGTTATATATGCGTTTAAAACCAGGTGAACTAATCGGTTGCGTGATCAGCGCAACGCTTCAAACAAGCGATTGTCATGAAATCCTGGTCGCTTAGTGGGGATTGCAGAGGATCAAAACACCTAACCGAACCGATGGGAGCGAAATAGGTTTAGTCATTTAGGGACCTTTTAGAGTTTTCTTAGTCTAACAAGAAGACTTGTGGGGGGAGAGGAGAGAGAGAGATGAAACTTCAAAGATGATTTTTGGATATTTAACCTCGTATCGTTTCTACTCGAAATTTCAAAGTGGAATGAAACCCGACGGGCAATGGCCAGAGGTCCATTTGACCGTAGTTGGTTTCTAGACCGTTCCGTGACTGCTGCGCTTGCCGTTTACATAAGCGCCCCTCAGTCGATATCACTGCGCGGAGAAACCCTGAAGCAGATTGCTTCCTCCACTCTTCAGGAAAGCTGCTTTTCTTCTCTGGCGAAGCGGGAAGTGTCTGTTCAGTTTACGGGCACGGCGAGTGTCACTTGCATTCATGGCCCGCCCGAAACATTTGCGCGCAGCGGAGACAAACTAAAATTAGGGGTTTTGCTTTGTGCTTTGAGATGGGACTATAGCAATGACATATCATTTTATCGTTATGCTTCCGGGCAACCAGACGATTACGTGGAAATTGAGATGTAACAAATTTTTGTGAATTAGCATTTAGACGAATCTAATGAAAGTAAAGGAAACTCGCTGAGGGAACGTGAAAGAAAATATTTGTTAAAGAATGCAGCGACTCAATCAACTAAGAAGTTGTATTTTCCAAAGTTTGACATTTTTGTCCGATTGGAAAAATTTGAATCTAACACTTTACCTTTTCGTAATTTTTGTTCAAATATTGGCACACTTGCGTTTTCACTTTATTAGTGTCTCGGTGTCACTTTATAAGACTATAATAAAAATAGATATGGTAGTTAAGTTTTCATTTATATTTGACAGTTTTTCATGGTAAAAATGAATTAATTGACCCCTATGTTGGAATTGATTCCTCAATTGGAACAAAATTGAAGGTGATTTTGGACAGTTGACGTCAACTTACATTAGTAATCGGATAATATACTTGTCCGACCGTTAGACCTCTTCTGTACACCTTTCGGGACAATTCTACGTGTCTCAGTCTACTGGTGCGTACTTACCATTTTTTGGACCATTCCAAAAACTTAACAAAATGCTTGAAACAGCGTTTTATTATTATAAACGTAGTTTTATTTTTATTTTGAATGAGAAATTAATCACTTGAAAATTACAATGTGAATAATTTTGAATGAATCGCTTGCGATCGTTCCAGTGCTATCTCGCCAAAATTAATCTCAAAGCTATTCAAACATTTCACTATTAAATTGTCATATTCAGGCACAACTCCGTTATGCTGGATAATCAACCTTTTAAACGGTGATTTTAATGCTTGTGACATTAGAGTCATTAAAAGATAAATGACCAAAGGAGAAATTTTGACACAAGACTGGTAAAATGTAACAGTCTCATGGAAATTAGAAAACTCACGGCGAAGGAATGATAAAACAATTTAAACTAGTGGTACTACAGAATGGCACAGACTTTCTCATTTAGTTTTAGTATTTCCTTTGATCGGGGCCAGCTGTTGCCTCTATTGCCGCCTGAAGTACATTTTATAAAAGGAAATCACATTTTTCTGTTTCCTAAATGGTAATTTTCATTGAAAAATTTGGAACCGTTTTGTAAGAAAACGGCGTTTAAGCCCTTCTGTAAATTAGAAAATTGAGAGAAATTTCAAAATAATTACATTTCTGTAATTTTTGAAGAAAAAAAAAAACACGAAATGAACTTTACGTCACATTATGTAGTGCAATTAGCATTACGTTACCTGGGCTCGGCAATGAATTTTTCTGCCGAAAACCCGCTTTTTTTCCTCTCGCAGCATTACATAATTTTCCCTATACTATCTATATTACTCCGTATATACGTATGTATACGGAAAAGTATATAGTATATTCGTGAAATACCAAGCAATGTGCCTTGAGGTGGATAGATAGTCGCGTTTATCATCTCTCTTCCCAATTGTCAATTAAAAGATTTAATCGATATATCTATTCGTGCAGTTATCTCCAGTGAAGTATGTACATGGTGGCTTCTGTGCTCCTTGTTAGAGATACGTCCCGATTATCGATTGAAACACACGGAAAAAATCTGCCACTCGTGTGTCTTTTCCCTTATCGTAATGTGAGAAATATAATTTTGAATCGACGCGAATTCGTTGGTGTGAAATAACCACCGGTACTCAATGATAAATGAGTACCCGAATGCAATTGAAATTCTGATGTACAAAAACAATGGATAAGATAATTTTTCTTTAAAACATTGTCATTGAAGTATTGCTAAAATGAGTTTCATTTGGTTGGATCTGCATAAATACTTCGTGCCGTAAATTAATTAACAGCTTTTATAAGCGTTTGTACAGTGATGGGACTATCACGAAAAATATTTCGTAACCTTTGTCCATGTAGATAGGAATCTTACGTTTTAGTAAAAATTTGACAGATATTTGCGAATTTCGGTAGTCTCGCTGTGTTTGGTTGCATATGTACTTGAATTTGAGTTGTAAACTCGATTTATGGTACTAGTCATTCACAATGATAGTTAACTTTTTGTTACAGGAAGGTTTCACATTTCCAAAAGACCATGTCTTAAATATTCACTTCGTTTCTGATGATATTCAGTCTACTTCCTCGTTGCAAACCGCTGTATTGTCTTAGCGTATGCGAACTGATTCATGAACAAGACGTGGATATGTAATAGCGGCTACTAGGAGTTCGGTGGAATGGTGACGTATGCACGAGTTATAGACGTGTATGCAGCATTCAGCGTTTGTGTATGTGTGCTGTAAATACGGAACAGATTTTCGTATAAATTCATATTTTCACAGGTCGAAGATACCCGCATTCAACAGTTTCGTTAGAGTTAACTTCACATTATGAATGCATTAAAAACATTCGAAACTTGATCAACATATTTTACAGACGATTGTTCTTCTTGTACCTCGCTGAGGGCTCGCTGATACGCCCGGGGCTGTGACGCAAAATTTGAAACCTATACATGAAATCCTACTTGCCCGAATTCAATGGGAATACTCCTTTGAAATGCCGTGCGGCCAATCTATAGGACTTATTAGTAAATAGTTAAATTACAAACAATGGTGGGTGAGTATTTCTAGTTTCCGGGCGCTTTAACTATTTAATTAGTCCTGTAAATATAGTTCCAAGGATGTGGCGGCGTTTTTGCGTTGCTGCACATGAATTCCAGAGCCGACCTCATCGGTTTGCCGGTTTATTCCCCCTATGCATTTGCCCTTGAAGGTTCCGTCTCAAACGGGATAAGGTAAAAACCCAATTGGACTTTTAACGCTTGGAGTAGTGTGAATGAAATGTGCAAGAGGAGAGGAGGGGAAAAAGTGAAGGAAGGAAATATCGCGCTGTTCCGTGGCGCGTTCGTTTAAGGTACTGCTCTTGCGTTCACAGATATTGGAGAAATCACGTAAAACCGATCAGACCAGCTGGCCATTAGAATTCATCTGAAGGCACTGGTTGAATTTTAACATTAGCTAGTGTTCAAAATCCGCCTCTGCCTGGTCTGGTACCTTAGGACCACCCGGTCAACGATGCCGCAGAGTGCAGAGGCAATGTAAACAATGCCGGGGGTGGGAGCTTGATTCTCTTACCCCATCTCCGCCAGGGAGACCTTCTTTTTCTTCTTCAAGGAGCAAGTATCAATAAAGTTTCCATCTATAGTTTTTTTTTTTTTTGTATTATCCTAAAGAAACAGACATAATTTGATAACGTACAGTGAAGTACTAGGTTGTTTAGTCAATGTGTTGATAAATTACAGAGATTTGCTCTTTTCGGGTTTCGGAATCGTTGGCCAAATGTTACGAATTACTTCTGTTCACCCGTTTTTAATTAATGTGTACATTGATGAAGCAAAGTAAATGACTGAAAAACATTTATCCGGAGTGATTAATATTTCCGACGTTAGGGCGCCAACTATATATACTATATCAGAGGTACTGTCGGCCGTTGAACAAGAACACTTGGGATTCGGTACTGTTCGCGCAGAATTACGTTATCTGACACATGTGATAAATGTTCATGGAATTGGGTTTTATCTGCTTCATTCTGTACGCTGTCAGAGTTGCAGCTACTACAAACAGCCCTACTTTGTTTTACGTATTAACACTACGTGGGTAATACTGTCAAAAGTTGGATGTCATCATTTTAAGTTGTTTGTTCTTTTATTTTTGTTTATAATCGTTCAACGGAGACGTTATCGCCACTTTCCACCCTTCTCGTTATTAAGCCTTTGGGTTCACACACCTGATAACTTTCGCTGAGTTTTCCTTTTAAGATAACGTTACATAAAAACAAGAAATGTTCAGCAGCGTGGACTGTTACTTAGTCCTAAAGTGGAGTAGTTCGTGCGTAGCTTGATTGTCAATGATTTGGTGGTATGAGCGTAAGATACGCTCGAACAAGTCTGGGCCGTCGACTTCTCTGATGATGACCGGTTTCGAACATTGCTGACTGAAATAATTTTTCTGCGTGAAACTGTTATCAGAAGATGTTATTTTTACCGACGCCAAATAATTTGATATTTTTTTCTCTCTGTAGTGTTCAAAATATCTGTCTTCCTATCCCCTGAACTGACGTTAGTAATCGTGCTCATTGCCCCCTTATTTATTTAGGTATTCATCAGTGACTATCTGCCCATATAACATCACAATTTTCATACGTGCAAACAATTGAATAATGATATTGAAATGCAGATAATAGCGAAAGCATTGAGTAACGAATGCGAGTCCATTCAAGGGAAACGTGCCCTTCTGCCTGCCGCCGCACCGGGTGAAGCGCCGAGGAGATAATTCTACCCGCGTGTTGAAGACCGCGGAGGTGCGGGCTGGGGGAGGGGCGTCACATATTTTGCCAAATTCTACTTTATGAGGCACCTATTGATCCGATTTGGACAATTGAAACGGCGCTTGATTCTGGAAACCATCGCGCTATTAGCCCGCATTTTTTTAAAATCTGTACGTTACCCCATAGATATTGTGCAGTTCAGAAATGAAAATATTAGTGTAAATAAACTGATTTAAATTGCATCAAATATCATCTACAGTTTCAACAAGTATATTCACCGAAATAAACTTCTTTCATCATTGTCTGACATTACCACTAAGTAGTTTAGGCGATGTTTTGCTTTGTGTACACTTTAGTAATGCAATGTTTACAACAAACCTTCAAACTAAGGTTCATATGCAAAACTATGTTTCATGTCCCCATCATCAAACTGGTAATTTTCAGTATGAATGAAAAGTGAAGTATTTAATTTTAAGTACAAATTTGTTTCCCTTGGCAAATAACTTCAAAGTTACTGAGAACATAAAACATGGATAGAAACATTCCCATATGCTATTCTGTCAGCTCTTGTTTTGTAGAAGTAACGTTTTCGCTGCGTTGCGCAGTATTAGATATAAGTGCGTGTGTGTGGGGGGGGATTATTACTTGAGGACTATTTGAGGAAAGTTTAAGGTGTAATCTAATTAAAAGGTCCCAGTTCTACGCAGGGGAAGATACGCAGGGTGCGTGAGAGTATGGAGGAGGAGGACATAAGGGTCCAAATTAGTGGCGTATTTTTATCCAGGGCCCATGATAGCAAAAGGCAGGACAAAGCAAAACACGGGGCATTTGGGCGTCCCGACAAAATGCAGGATGGGACAGAACTAACGATGTGATCGATGTTTCTTGTAAACATTTCTATAATTTTCGCAATTTATTGAAATCAATGTTTTCTTTTGAAATGTAAAAGTTCTATAATAATTTTTTGCATACCAGATTATTGAACTGTCTTCGAATCAAAATTACCAAGGATGAAAGGAAATTAATCTAAATTCTAGAAGTCTCGTATTTGCAATAAGAGGAAAATGAGAAAAGCATATTTTGAAACCTAGGTGTAGATGTCCAAAATAATACAGTACTTTCTACTTGAACCCAAGATAGAAGTTTTTGTTTGTAGACGTCCCCTTATTACGAAGTGCCTGTATCACGGGAGTCCTGGAATGTGATGAGTCCCCTACTTGGAATAGCCAATGCTTCCGTCTTCGCGCTGTCAACTGATCCGCGTCTGTCATGCCGCGACAAGGAACGAGCTCGTCTTTGTTGTGTCTGAGAATAGTTCCCTTCCTGGTGATTAGTATGCTCATGACAGCCTCTTGTTTTTCCGTCGCACTTGCTGTTTACCGTGTAGGAGCTGCTCCCGTTCCCACGATTGACTGGGCGTGACTTCGCGGTTTAACTTGCTTCCTGCATCATTTCAATTGTGATAACGAAGGCGTATGATAATTAAACAAAGGATAACGCAGTAAGCAGATTATAATTTCGTATAAAATCGTACAATATTTAGTTTTCTTGATAGCAGTTCTTTCCATTCGTATGTAAATCGCGAGAAATGTGTCTTTTCGTTCGGCTTGAGAGACAGTTCTGTTGCTCTCTTCCTTTTTTCCTCCACCTCTCCCTCACTCACTGCCCCTCTCGTTTGTTTCTCTGCCCCTCTCGCGTCCCCTTGAGGCTATCCTACCCTACCCGACCCTGCCCTGTCCTGCCTTCACACCGAACTGCCCAAATGACCCCACTTCTTGCCACCCTCCTCACCCTGAGCAACCGTGCCTGATCCCGATACTACCCGCCTTACCGTCAGGTTGTGCGTGATGACGAAGTTCCTGTGGAGACGACTGGCTTTCAATCATCACGTTATTTGCTGAGATAGATTGAGTCTTCGGGAAAGGGATGTTTGTATAACATGTTTTAATAATAATGTATGATAATTGATTCCTAGTTCGGAATTTGCGAGAACCAGTTGCAATTTTGACAATTCACAGTGTCTGGTGGTCGTAGAAGCGCAGTATTATTTCGCTTTGATTCAGAGAAAGACTATTTCCGGAACATCTGCTGTCTAACTCGTATTTCAAATATTCCATTTCGCCGCAAGAATATATTACAATATGACTAAATATGTAAAAAAAATATGCATTAATATGCAAAAGATGTTAAAACATGCTATACCCAAATATGTACAGTAAAACAAAGTAGTTTTAATTTATTCGGAATGTCATGAAAACGCGATGAACGAAATGAAGAAAAGAACATATGAATTTAGGTGTCTTGAACCTATAAAAGTATTTATTTACATCAAAATCCGAATCTCCGACAATAATGAAATGGAGGTCATAGAAAAAGTGTGTTTTAAACATTTCTATTTTGTGCAGCGCATTTCACAGATACTTTACTTCCGACGGTGTGTTATAGTGGGGTATAATCAAGTATGCGTTTGCGCTGGAGTTATAGGAGGAGTATGCGTTTGCGCTGGAGTGGTTTGCATCTCCAATGAGTACTTATATATTTGCCATAATATTCGTCGCGCTATTTTTAGTATCAGTAAAAAAAATTAAATTAAATAGTGCATATTTGCGACTTCAGCATATGTGGAAACGTCGTGTTTGTGCCAATTGTTACTGCACGGCTGCAGCAAACAATTACGGAATAAGATTCAAGTTATCAGCAATTATTGTGATTCATAAGTAGTCAAGATAACAATTGCAACTTATTAGTTATAACTGCAATAGCGAAATGTTTTCAAATAGTCTTACCGTCGTGAATACGAGTGCCTTGTGTGTAGGCTTTTCGGCACCAGTTCTTTCTATTGAATCAATACGTTTCTAAACGCTCATTTTCCCACGGAACGAAAATTGCTTCAGAAGAAAACTTCAGAGTGAAGTACAAAGTAACATTTTAACAACGCAGTTTGACTTCGTCTGGAAGTTACCTAGAATATTTCAGAGTTATGCTGGAGAATCTGTACGTGAAATTATTATAAAAGTATCTAGCAGTAAAAAAAAAAGTTCTGACTTTCATATGTAGTGTGCCAGTCATCAAGACGTGCATATGCTAGTTTTTTTACATGGCATTGAAACAATTAAATTAGCAGTAAAGGGAAGTGTGCTAAGACTTCTGTGATATGCCAGTTTGGAGGCAAAGAAACAAACACGATAACTTGATTGTTTTAACACTGTTTTCATGGTAACACAGGGCATATTAATTAGTCCAAAGATTTCTTTCTCTAAACGATAAGAAATCGTCAACGTGAGCTCTTGTGAACTTTTCTAAAATACCATTAAAAAATTAATGAATTGTAACCCAAAATATTCTTCATACAAGAAAGCTTCGTGTTCGAACACTAAAGAAAATCAAAATACAAATAACAAATATTAAAATGGTCTTTGTTTCCTTTGCTTTGAGGCGGATATATCTCAAGTAATGGAATTTTCTCTGTAAAAGAATGTCCTCGCGTGTGTTAATTACAATTACTATGGATTTATAAAAAAGTCCATAAACGTCCCTTAAAAAGCTATGATATCTGCCCCCTCGAAAAAATACCCCCTTAAATTGTGGCAACGCAATACGCAATCGTTTCTATAAGTTTTCGTTACCCGTTTCCTCCATGAATTGTCAGTGCCTGACCTGTCTTTTCGCTACACTGTCAGTAATGTCATTAAATCTAATGTGTAGATGAATGTATTAACGTACATGGAACTGAATGTACCAGAACTCTAAAATGAGCTTAATGTAGTTGTACATTAAATGTAATGCTGAAATTAAAATCAGTGAATATTTAATGTAGAAGTTCCCCTGTTGCCCTTGGCTTCATATAATAAATTCATTACCAGTCCATCAAGATTATTCATAAAGTTATGACCATAAAGCATCCTAGTGTACGTCGTACGTGCGTACATTAAATTGAATGTACGTTCATGATAATGACTTCAATATCCATTTCATTAAAGTGATGCAGAAATGTCTGACAGTGCGTATAAGCGCAATGAAGCGCGGGGAGCAGTCCCTGGATTTGCGGGGGCCGCCGCCGCCGCCGCCGCCGTGGCTTCGGCGTGGCAGCGGGCGGTGGCTGCGTGCGTGGCTCCGGGCTAACGGTCCGCGCCGCGCCTCGCCGGTTCGTCGCCCGCGAGCCGAGCCGCGCCGCGCCGCGGCAGAGGCCGAGGCCGAGGCCTTGGCTGGCTGAGTGGGCGCCGCCGCACATTGGGTCAGAATAACGACTACGGCCACTTCCAGTTCAATTACCATACACGGAGATTCGTTTTCTTCGCGAAGTTCGGAACTAGCTGACAAACAAAATATCCCGCGACCCCCCTTTCCTGGCAGATGTTACTTGTAAAAATGTTTCGTGTTTAGAGTTTGGATGTTTGACATGATATTTCTTCTTTGTGTCATTTTCATTGACAATGAACGTTAACCATGATTTTATCTCGAACTAAAATTATGCAATTTTCGTGTGTCGTATACAGTCATATTTTGGCTTTTTAAAACCTTTTCGTCATTTTTCGTTAATATTTCATTTATGGTCACATTTTCCCATGAATTTTCGTACTTTTTGTCATATTTTCATTTTTTTTATTCCATTTTCGCATACTTGCTTGCAGTGTTCTGAGATGCTTCACTTCTCCTAAATTGTATCTAATTTGTATATAGTGAATTAGGAGGATAAGCTGTAAATAATGAGAAAAAGAAAGCGTAGAAACCACCAGACGCGAAGGAAGAGTTAGTGTAGTTTTATCGGTTTTTGTGCAAAGATCAGCCGCTTCTATAAATAACTTAAGGTGGTAAAATTAACTTCAAAAGGAGACGGGCTGAATTGTGTGTTTTTAAAAGAATATTTTTAAAATAATTTTTAAAATTTTAAGAAGGTTATTTAAACAATAAGATTTTGAAGATTTCGCAAAGGCAACCAAAAGTTTTAATCATATTTAAGGTCATATTTTCAGTTTTTTCAGTCATAAATGCATATTTCTAATATTATGTTAATAAACATCCGGGCCCTACCAATTACTTCTTAATAAGTGGAGCTGGCTCTACTAGCGTACATAACATGCCCATGCGCCCCGCAGAGTATTATTGCATGTCGTGAGGCAAGGGTTAGGAACTGTGAATGGATTTAAAATTAAATCGTGAAATTGCATTAGGTTGTGGTTTTTTTACTGAAGAAGGGACGCGTATTAAAAATGTCATCTATACCAAATTAGTTGCGTCTGTGCACCGTTGCAGGTACACAGTTTAGACATTTTATTTTCACCACTGATGTGGCAAACAGGTCTCTCTTAACATTGATAGTCGAAAATTCTGCCAAACAAACATTACTTTTTTTTTCGCGTTTTCGGCATTTGGTGACACTGTGCGACGGGGCAGTGGCCTTTGGGCAAGGCGCACACCGCACCGGCCGAGGCGCCGCGACCTTCGTAGCCTCCTCTGCTCTGGCTCTTCTCTTCCTTCCTCCCAAGGTCACCCACGCCTCGCATCACACGGTTGGATGTGCGAATTTCAGCGCGACTTCTCCTCGGGCACGGCGTTTAGCGATTCTGACGCCAAATAAAATGGACCGTCACTCTGCGCGCCTTGCTGTGTCAACCGATCACTCTATGGCCAGATGACACTTTCCCCTCTGCCGAGCAGTGAATTTCGGTGCATCAAGGTTACCTATTATTCAGTGTACCTTCCAACTTGCATATATAATATATATATATATATAATTATATATTATATATAGTATATATATAATAATATATTCGAGCTTGGCCATTGGCCCTCTGCAGCCGCATAAGATGAAACGTGCGTGTTAGTCAACCTTCCAACCGCCGAGTTGCGTGGCTGTCTGGAACTTGTCCGACGCACGTACTTTCTATGATTAAACAATCCCCATCCAAAAGAAAGAAAAAACAACGTTGATCGCCGAGAGAGTTCTTCTGACGAAAAAGTTTGTAGCATTAGCCTAATTTTCAAGTCACGCAAACACAAATTTGAAATAATTAAATCATTTCCAGTGTTCAGTCCAGTCCGTTGTACCAAACAATAATACTACATACTCTACATACACACTTTTTAATTACTATTTATATTAATTTTATTACTATATATGTATTGAATTTTTAATCTCAGCAGTTTGGTTTTATATGTAATGAATACTGATATGGAAAAATAAATAACTTGGCCAGTAATCTCTCCTTAGCAGGCATGGAAATTGTTTATTCAATGTGTGCTTGTTCATTAGCAGTTACAATTCAACTTCTAAATCTTATTTCACTTTTGATTGTTTAATTTCCTTATTTCCTTCCTATTATTTATTATCTTTGCTTGAAAACTTTCCCCATAATAGAAAATTTATGATTGGTTTATATGTTATAGGTGGAGACAGAGATGGAATCAACATGAGTTTGCTGCTACCTATTGTGCAGAAAGCTGAACTGTCTCGTTCTGAAATCCAGATCTTGATTGATCACCTGTTGAACAAGCAGCAGAACGCTGGTGCCACTGATGCAGAATGGATAGAAGTAAGCTATAATTAAAATGTAATGCAGAGATGGTTGAAAAAGACTAATTTTTTGTTGTAGTAAAATTGATACAGTCGCTGGAAAATGAAAAAATATCTGTTACTATTTTTAGACATTTCTATTTTTAAAGCCTTTTTGAGATTTAATATTTAATTAGTATTTTAATAAGCATCATAAAACATTGTCTCGCCGAACACTTTTTACAGTTACAGTTTAAAGACTTAATGTTTAAATTTCGTTGTTGATGTACCGGTATCATCAGAATTCTAGGGGTGTAATTCAGAAATCCCTTGTGATATGCAGCGAAAACTAAATTCATATTAACTTCGTAGTTTGATCTTTTGAAACGGCAACATCTGGCACAGTTGGAAGCAAACCTTATTCCTTTCTTGCTTACGCGGTAGAGAGGTGTGTAATGCTGCGCGAAAAACAGGCGAAAATTCTGCAGAAAAAACTGATAACGAAAATGTAGATTAATCCAGTTGCTAAATTTAGAATGAAAAAATCCTCACTTGGTGTAGCGAGAATTCGTTTTGTGGGTTTTTTATACCGAAAAATCGATTGACGGTACGATACCTACCGTCCGGTCTGCACTGTCTATCCGGTGTATGTGAACAACACTTAACGCCTAAACAATGCGTAGGATTTTTCCCAAATTGAAGAAACCTCTGCCGATCTACTCTTAGTGAAAGCTCGCTATTTTGCATTCATTAATTTTTGGGAACGCATTCATTGATTTTTTTATTTTTTTACGTTACATGAAGTCCCAGAGACATTTTCAGAATTGTCTAAAAATGGCTCCAAATTTTCTTTAAGTTTCTTGTAAGAATAGTATAATATACACATATAAAGGTGGCATTGGTCCAATTTTCACTGTTAACTTTAAATTATCGATAAATACAAAAGTTAAATTTTTTTTCGGCAACTTCCTAAAACTACGAAATTGAAAAGAAAGATTTTTCCTTCAAATGAAGTTTGTTGTCCATAATTAGTTCATTCATTAAGGTCAGGAACATTTTTTCGATAATTTAGTAGTTTTCGTGTAACATTGTGTGCGATATATGCAATTAAAAAAAATATTTTTTCAAAAATCGCTTTAAATATTTTCCTATAATCTTTTCGTAGGGATAGTGCTAAATGTACTCTGAGGTGGCATAAACGTCATATTGCTCTATTCTTTTTCTTTTTCCGAAAATAACAAAAATGTATTTTTTTTTATTTCTGTCTCATGTCGATTCTATTTGCAGGAGCGGCATTTTGTTCACATTATTGCATTTGCTATTAAATGTGCTTTGAATGTTGTTATATAGAATTTCTCGAAAACTCAAAAGTTTTTTGCGAAAACAAGCCCAAAATTCCACATTTTCAGAAAAACTCAAGTGCCATTTTCTGAAAAATGGCTCCAAATTTTTTCTTCAAACTTTGTGTACGGATAGTCCTATTTGCACTGTTGAAGATGACATACAAGTAATTTTGCTGGATCTTTCGTTTTTTCAAAAATTACACAAATGATTTTTTTAGAAATATCACTGTAAGGTCCTAAGGTACCCGTGTAATTTGAGGCAGCCATTGATCCAGGCTCACCAGCTTAGGTGGCTCAGGGCATCAGTTGATGTCACTGCATTGCCTCTGATTGTGAGGTCCTAAGGTTCGAGTGAGACGATGGCAGGTTTTCGACACTAGCTAGATAGCCAGGATGAGTCAAGTCGCTGTGTGCAGGAGAATTGTATCGGCCCTTGCTTTGATCGGAAGTTTTCAATGGGTTCTCTGATTAACACCAGGTGAGTGCTGGAGCAATATCCTACCAAACGGGCACGGTCCGCCCATGATCTTGCCTTCCTCTTTCTTGTTCTACTCTCTCCCCTTGCTTACACACTTACTGCATTCCACTATCACACTTGTTGGGAGATCAGTCGGGAGGTTAGAGCTCGTCGAGACTAGGGCGATGCCCTGCTGATGGGAGACTCTTGGTAGGGCGAAAACCTGCAAACAGATATTTCGGTCTGCGCTGGATCTTGCCATCCAGCTGGGAAAGATCACCACCTTCCACGATAAAACGTGCACAACTTACAGGTCTAATGATCTGACCAGTTGATGCTCTCGGAAAGGCTGATTAATAAATTGATCCAAGTTATTTAATGCTGGTTACCCTTCCATAACTTACTGTGCTTCCCTCTAACTTTGATGGTTAATATTGGAGTTCTAAATCTGTCAGACGCTTTTCAGAGTGATAAATAACCAACCATAACTTCTTGCACAGTTCTGCATAGGCCATCAGCATTATAATTGCACCTAACTCAAGGTCCGAGATGTTTTCTACATCTTCGCTCCATTGTCCGAAGTTGTCACACCCTCTCTAGCTTTTTCACCTAATTATTGCTGGTCCGGACTGTTTCAACAATTTTCACTAATCATTTTTAATCAATAGAAATTATTACTAAACTGACTGTTTTGTAATACAATTATGATTATCAGTTTCCTTGAACTGTAAAATTTAAAATTTTCACAGA
Source organism: Gryllus bimaculatus (assembly GCA_017312745.1). Taxonomy (NCBI): domain Eukaryota; kingdom Metazoa; phylum Arthropoda; class Insecta; order Orthoptera; family Gryllidae; genus Gryllus; species Gryllus bimaculatus. Next base: position 1,394,985 of record BOPP01000029.1, read on the forward strand.
ACTCTAAAAACAAATTTACACCCATCATTGTATACAGTAAAATAAAGTAATAAAATGGGCTCAATGATTCATAATATTCAAGGTATTGTCTGTAGAGTAAGGTGGCATCATGTTCAGGTATTTAATTTAAATAATAAAGGCAAATAACTGATTAGTTTTCAGAGTACATTGAATTCGAAATCACCACTTGTTTGAAGTTACCCCATTTTGTGGTATTTATATACCATAAACTTATTAATGTTAAAATTACTGTGGTTAAGTTATATTAATTTATATATTTTGGTAAGAACCATTATTACATGCTTTTATTTTTGAATTATTTTGGATTATGATTATTATGTCCATTAGTTATAAGTTGGAGAAGATATTACTTACTTTTATGATCTTGTTTTGTCCTATGTCGTTTTGTTCTATAATCTGATAGTTAAAAGCTTTTCGTTTTTCAAACGTCCAATAAGTGTTATGAATTGCTCATGGTCATTAATAAATATGTGCATATCACTAATTAAAACACAGGCAGGTGAATTAAAAGGATTCAAATGGGCATCAATTGTTAAGCAGATTTAAAAAAAAACTCTTAAAAAAAGTAATTAAATCATTGCCACCCTCTTGTAAAGGAAATGCTGTGTGTCACAGGGACGACAAGATCCTGTAGTGAAGCTGAAGAAACAGCTGGCAGAGAAGGAGAAGCAGCTAGCAGAGGAGCTGTCTGCATCGCAGGGGGTGCAGGCTAAGCTGAAGGAGCTGCGCCAGGAGCTGAATACTGAACGCTCCCGGCTATCACACAGCTGTCGCCAGCTCGAGGAGGCCCTGCTGGCCAAGACAAATGAGGCCCAGGCATTGGCCACGCGGTTGCAGCACAACCAGGAGGCAGTCAACAATGAGAAGCAAGCCCTCACCCACCAGGTGCAGCAGGTGAGTATTCACACATACGAGTTTGCAAAGCGTGAGAGCCTTTAGGATTGGGAAAACATTATGGAACTCTGTAGATAAAGGAACAGTTTTTTCAATTCATTTTAGGCTAAAAGTGCAGTTAAGCAGGTGATTTCAGTAAGGAACTTTATGGGGCATTGCCCTTTCTCTTTCCTTCTATACAATGGTTTTGTAGCTTTCGCAACACTTCTCTAAGCTTATTCATCTTGTTGATCATGTTTCAAACAAAACTTATTTCACTTGTGTATACAGTGGTAGTATCATCATTAGTAATCAGTTTGTTTGAACATGCTAAACAATGAACTATTATTTCTGTTTTTTTTTTCACCTTGTTTTAGAGTAATTTTTAACCAGTTATTTTCAGGATGTTTATGGTGGTTATTGTTAAATTATAATTGTAACATGTTAATTAGAATGTTACAATCCAATCCAATGTTAACTAAAACAAATTGTTTTCTTTTTTTGTTATTGACTGGTATAATAGCATAAATTTGAGTACATCACTTTTTTAAAAAATTCTTATTTTTGACAAATATTTGGTAATTTTAACATGGTTCAAAAAATGGTAAACTTCAAAAGTAAATTAGATTGATTTTTTTAATTTTTTAATGCAACAAAAACTTGCGGTTTCATTGGGACACAGTTCACTAGAGCTGTACTAACTTAATACATCAATCTACTTTTACAACTTGTGACAGATTTGCAGACATGATCATTGGCTTTTATTCCTTCTTTCTCATTGATTCATAGGACATTAATAATCACTTGAATTTAATTTTGTATAAAATCTATTTGATAGTATACAATTCACCAAAAGTGTGTTTTGGGAAGAATGTATTTGAAGATGTAGATCATAACATTGTATGTTGTTGCCTATTAAATTGCTTATTTGATGTAAAGTATATTTCATTAAGAACGTGATTAAATCCTCTTTATTTTAAAACATATTTTCCAAAGGGAGATATACTTTTTAGGCCCTTCTTCTATAAATATTGAAATGGTTTCAAACAAAAATATTCAGTTGCTTTTTATTATTATTGCATACATAACTTACAATGTGACTCCTTAATTTCCATGTCTTTCAATTCCTCACCTCTAAAAGCTACTCTCTTCAGAGAAGTAATTCATGACTTTGTTCCTCCAATAATTGACTGATCTAATGTACTTTGACAGTTAGTGTATATTTATTAATTTATTTAATAAAAATCAACTGGGGAAATATTTTGAACAACTATTTATTCCTCAAATCTTGTCGTAATCAACACACTGAATAGCTTAACCCAGTTCACTGCTATGCTATGCTTTACAACAAAATATTCTTTCTTGGTAGCTAACTTTAATATTCAAATATATTCTATTGTTATTCTCCCAACATTTTTAAAATTGTTGGTGGACTTGTTTTGGAATTTTCATATTCTTTTTCGTGTTCATTATCTCTCCAATTAAAAATGTCACCTTTCTTTTGAATTATAAAGTTGTTTTTAATACCTCATGAAGTTAATTGATGTGATTGGGGTGTGTGCGCAGCTTCAACAGAAACTGAACGAAGAGCATGTGCGTCTGTGCCAAGTCCAAGAGCAAGAAGCCAGCCTGCAACAGGAACTGTTGGCACAGCGGCAGCAGATGATGGCCCATCTGGGTGAGCAGGAAGGAGCCCTGAAAACGCAGGTGGCACAACTGATGTCGCAGCTGAAGGAGCAGGAATCTGTCAATTCAACCTTGAACCTGGAGCTGCAGAATCAGAGAGACCAGCAGCTTGGTGAAAACAACCTACTTCACGAGCGTGTGGCCCATGCTGAAAAACAGATGCTTCTCTACCAGGAGAATGCAGAGAGAGCGCAAGATTTGGCCAGACAAGTTGAGGTAATAGTTTTAATTTGGATTGAATGGCAAGTTGTCCTGCATTCAGTGTGATTTTGTTTCACAGTGTTATATCTGCCTGAGAAAAGGATCATGACTGGGGATATACAAAATATCCCTTGTTTGTTTTTCTCGCAGATGCAGAGGTATTTCCAAAAAATATTTTTGCTTTCTCACTTACTACTTGCCTAGTAGAGAGAAGGTATTGTAATGCTGCAGCAAAAAAATAGTGTTGAAAAATTGGTATACAGCAGGTCTATCCATCCATTCGTCCTCCCTTCTCTGTCTAGGAACAATGCTACCTACTAAACTGTAGGCAGGATTTTCCGCTAAATTGATATTCCCTGATCATTCTGCTTGATGTTGCAGCCTTTAGAATTTGAAATGAATATTTTGATTATGGGAGGTACGGGTAAATGAAGTCTTTAAGTACATTTTCAATTTTTTTTCCCTTAAAAAATGGTGCCAAATTTTTTTAAAAAAAATTTTCTCAGAATGTGCAAGGTACTCTAATAAACATGGTGTAAGTCACATTTTCTTTAAAATCTCTGAAATTTTGAAAATTGCAAAGGTTTAAAGTCATTTCAACTTATCTTCATTACTGAAGTTGTAGGAATAAGAATTTTTTGTTAACAAAATCTATTCTTTAGACATAGATATTTAAATAACTTTGCACACAGTTTTGTCAAGACATTTGAGAAGTGTTAAAGTAGTTTTCCATAAAATGAAGCCAATTTAAGAAACAAGATAATCTAAAAACTGATTTTTGATTTTTGATTAAAGATAATATTTTCTTTAATTTTTCCTTTGACATTGCAAAATATTCTTATAAAAATGGTGCTCCCTTCTAATCACTGCTGCATGTTCCAAATCCAAAGATCTCTATTGTCAAGCATGGATGGCTCTAGTTGCGGCGAATACAAGAACATGTTTTTATCTGTCTCCAGTTGATAAGTTTTAAAACTTTGTTCTGTTGTATGTATTACAATCAAAGTCTAAAATATTTCTAATTTGTAAATTAGCTTGTTAGTTCCAACATTAACCTGGCTATTTAGATAAAGCTGTATGAATAATGATAGTGCAAGGTGTCTTCACAGTGTTTGTGGAATTAAAATTGTGTTGGAAATTGTGGATTTCACCCCACTCATAGTTGCATTATGTAACTCGCAATGAATAAAGGCAGTTTTGTAGTCTCAACTCAAAAATGTGTCACAAAGCATCAACTGATGTATAGTGAGATAAAGTATTGTGTGAACAGAAACTTACAACTGGCACAATGGAACTCGAAACTGCACACCTTTTCTCCCATTTGCCTTTTTAACTACTCACTAGCAGTCGGGTTTCCCTTTTGCACTTCATATCTGTTATTTCTCGCCCAAGGAACCTATTTCACTTACCTTAGCCACCTCATATTTTCTGATGTTCAGTTCATCTGGCTAAAGTTGAAGTCAAAACTTGTTCCTACTTCGCCTTACCTTTATCTATTTCACACAAAGTGAATATGAATTTCTAATTCATGAATTGTATTTCAGATTCGGAAAAGATGTGTTTTATGGTCTTTGTAGAGTACACTGGGCATTGTCAGGTTGAGATTGTTAAATTTTATTATAGAAAACAATGTTGGGGCATTATTCACTTATTTCTCAATATTCAAGACATGATGATGATTTCTGAAATGAATGCCAAAAATTTTCATTTTAAACAGACAGAATTTTAATACTTAAAAATAATGAATGTGATGTGAAAAATAGTGAATAAAAAATTGACATGTGTTAACCAAAGAAAAAAGGTTGGATGGTGAATTTTAAGTACAAAAATTTGACTTCTCTTTGGAAACCCATTCCCTAAAACTTTTTTGCCTAACTATCACATCTCTATATTTTCAAGTAGTTTTAAGTTATTTTTAACAAAGTGTTTAAGGTCATTCTTAATACATTTTAGAATAATTTTTTTTATTGTTAGTTTAAAAATTGAAATTCGAAATACATTGGGTAATTTTCAGGAATTTGCAAGAATTCGTGGGGATTTGGAGCACAGACTGAGTGCAAGCCAGCAGCACGAGTCTGCTTTGCAATTTGAAGCAAACAACCTGCGCAAAGAAATGGAGGAACTGAAGGCTCAGGTGGTAGGATACGAGTCCCTGAAAAATGAGTCAAACAGGTTGCGTTCAGACAACGATAAACTCTCCAATCAGTTGGGGCAAACAAAGGACGTACAATTAGAAAACCAAAGACTGCGTGATGAAAATGAACGTTTAACATCCCAAGTTAATATCCTGCCAGAGCTGCAGCGAGAGGCCTCGCAGCTGCGAGAGGAGAATGAAAACTTGGCTGCGCAAGTGACTGCAATGACTGAGAGGCCGGCTGCGGAGGGACGAGAGAACGGGGACCTTCAGTTCCATGAAGAGAAGCAGGAGCTGCACAAGGGAGATTTCAGCCTATATGAGAAAACGTAAGAACTTCTTGTTTTCGTTTTAAGTGAGTTAGGCTGCTTCTGAAGCAATTTGGTTTTCATGTACCTGCTGTTAAGAAGTCATTATTAAAGAAGTGTATCCCGAAAATTCCTTCTTGTTCAGATAGTACCTAAATTTAAACAATATTTTAACTTCTTTCAAACAATATTTGATATCAAAAGATTGATTAGGCTTGTGTTTTCTTATGTTTAAAGTGGAAGAGCAAAAAATTCAATTATAAAGTATTAAAAGTGCAATTTGCAGTAGTGATTTGTAAAATAACATTTTAAAATATAAAATATACAAAAGTTATAATTTATAAACATAATGACATTAACAAATTTTACAAAATTCTTATGTAAATATATCAAATCATAATTTGCTTATAGGAGTAATCAGATTGCAGAAATATACTTAAAAAGAACTACAGTTAAAATAATGAGATTTAAAATGATAAGCTAATGATATATTTAACATTTTTCTGTCTTACAGTGTGTAACAATGGAATGTATAAAAAGTTATTTATATTTAGATAGTACCTTTCTATGCAAGAATAAGAATGAAGGGACTATTTGCAGATCTCCTAAAAAAATCATCATGAAACATTGTCTTCAAAAACCCATTTTGTTTCATTGGTTGTTGATTTTTCTTCTCTATTATAACTACTGATATAACATTTACTTTCTATCAATTTATCAAACTGGATTCTTTCATTAATAAATCATAAATTAAATCATATATATATAGTTGAATTTGTAAGTCATGAGAAGATATTTTATTTAAAATTCTGAGATATTTATTAATATATTATTAAAAGAATTAAGGGATTAATGGCTTTGAAATAATTGATTGTCACAAAAATTGGTGTATATTATAAGTATTGATAAATTCATAAAATTGTAAAAAGTATCAACATAAAAAAGTGTGATATTCTTGATTAACTGGCTAATTAATAATTTTATAAATACTAAGAAAAAGAACAGTGACAGTTTTTTGTTATATAAATAAATTAATAAATTATTATTACCAAACCGGATTTTTAACATCCAATTAATTAACATTACAAGAGTCATGGGTCTTTTTTACTAAAGAGAATATATAAAGAAAGTGACCATAACTTTGTATCAAGTTGTGAGATGCATGTAGCTTTACCTAGCTCAACTATAGTCATTACTTTATTACAAAATGTGAACTTTAAAAACATTAATGCTTCTTAAAAGATAAAAATGATGATAAAAATGTTTCTTAGTTATCGGCAATTAGTAAATATTAAATGGTTCTAAATGTTTGCTTTTATTGTAATAGTAATGTGTGTGCTTCTGCTCCTAGCATTCAGCAAAAGGAAGGTCAACTTCTGCAGTTATCTGGAGAATTGGAAGAAAAGACTTCTCTTGTGAAGAAACTGCAATGTGAAATTAATACTTACAAGACTGACATTAACAAGCTTAATGAACAATTAGAAGAACAAAGGAAGAAGAACAATGTGAGTTGCCTGTTGTCATTTCCTGTTTGGCACGACTTCTTGGCCTGTGCATGATTCACTTTTTAACTAACTTATGTTATATTCAGTTCTAACATGGTAGATGTAAACTGTGATAGATACAAAATAATGAGCAAAAATTAAGTTTTTGCAATTATTTCAGTTTGGTGTTTTTGTAACTAATCATTTTACTTTATGAATGGTTTTTGCACAGTTGCACTTTTGGAACCTAACATTTGATTTTTGGGAGATGCCTTAAACATTAAAATCGTGATAAACTCTAGCATTTACTATGTAATGGGCTCTTAACTGGAGAGCATTGTACTGGTTCCCTTCAAGATAAAGTGTATATATGATCTTTCTGAAACTTGTTGGTTTCCCAATTTTAATTAACAATGTACCAAATTATTGTTTTCTGTAAAGTTGTAATATTTGCTACGCAAAAATAACCTGTTTTCTGAATTGGGAAAATTGTGTTGAAATCAATGTTCGAAAGTGAGTCGTGCAGTTATATATACGTTTATTGAGGTAGTAAGTATGAAAGGGAGTGCACATTTATATGATTTTGTGTTGAGAATGAAATTGATGTGTTCTCCATTGGTTTTAAACCCCAGAGGGGTAATATGACAGAATTAACAAACGTGCATTTTGTTAGAGAAATTACAACTGAAAACTTTTCAGACAGTTCACAATTGTAGTTGGATGTAATATCATTAATAGTTTGGATTTTTAACTAGAAAAAGCATATATTTAAATGGAAAAACGTGAAACCTTTTTTTATTGAATTCTGTGTTTTGATAAGATTTAACCCAATAATGGCCAGTGGTGCAAGCACTTCAAAGATAATATTACTTTTCTTAAATAATATATGGATGAATTTCTAGTTTTCTATGCTAGTATTTTTTTTGTATATTTTCTTGCATATGCTTTACTGTTGGCCTTGAAGTGATTTATTGATCTGCCAGTATAGCTGAATTTCTATTTGAATTTTAAACTAAATCCAAAAATGTGTAATTTGTAAATAGATGCATCTAGAAAGAAACTGCAAAATGAAGAGACCTTTCTTTCTTCTGTAGAATAATGTGAACAACTGCCTACAGTGAAACTCTGTTTATACGTTTTGCCCTTTCTAGTTTTTCCTTTTATACATTTTTCTTTTGAAGCCCCAGATAAATTCCTATATTTCCCATGCTAAATATATATATATATATAATCATCATACTTATTCATAATGATGTTCCTTTAATATTATGTAACGCTCAAATGATAATGACATAAGTGATAAATAAACAGGTGGCATAGTGAGAACAATTACATTATCATAGCGGAGCCCGAGGAATTTTTGTATTGATTTTAGTGTTGAGATTGTTAAGTTTTGTTGCTATGCCGGGCATGTCAACTGGTTTCAACTCTCCGTTTTGGAATTTTAGACAAGTGCAGATTTGCATGATGATCACCAACATTGCATGGTACAAATTCTGCACATTTAAAGGAAATATTGAAACTTGAGCGAATCAAAGATTTATAATGACATTAAAGGGGCTGGCTGCGTAAAGTAAAACTATCAGTGCCATCTTTTCCACCAGGCATGCTCATTCCTGACATGCAAGTCTTCTAAGTAACAAGTAATGTACTTCAGCCTTCAGGTGAATGACCAGTAACAAGTAGTGTACCTTTGCTTTGCTTCTGGGCACTAATATAGCTTAACTATCCACCTGTTTTGTTGAGCTCACCTTTTGATAGTAGTGATAGTAGATCTAGATGTGTTACTGTTTTGTTAACAATACAAAAGAAAATAAACTCCGTAGTTTGTTTACTGATGCAAATTTTCCAGTTTTCTATGATTTGAGAGGGAAAATGACTAGTTTTCAAAAATTGTTTTTTTTGGAACTGATATTCATCTTTCAACCATTTATAATTAAAATGTTAGAAAGAAATTCTGGAGCTCAAAAAAACAGGCAATGATAGTTTTTCTCCCCCATCAGTCACCTACAATTTTTTCTGTTCTTTGAGTAAATAAATCAAATGTAATGTTGGTAGCAGTTCCTGCAAGCAGATCTAATAGTGGAGCACACCAATCTAAAAATTTGAGTTTTTGTTTTCCCCATATTCAATTTCAGTCGTCCAATTTCTCACTTGCACATTTTTCCCCTTATACATTTTCCCCCTTCAGTCCCCTGAAAAACGTGTAAGTGAAGTTTTATTGTATTTCTTTTGTGTCTCTATTCACAAATGTTGCATGAATAAACTTGTGCATTGATGTACCATCAGTCAGAACAGTAATCCTGGAAAGATCGGGCAGTGTACTTTTTGTGTGCCGTTAAAAGAAGGTATGCAGCTTGAGAAAGTTTTCTGCCAAAAATAGACACTTAATCGGGCAACACACAGTCGCCTAGCCATGTGACTACCTAGAAAATGTACTTGGGTTTGTTACAGTAGTGAGAGTGCTTAGTTTTGTTAAGACAAAGACATGAACATGCTTCTGTTTTTCAGTGAATGAAGTTTCGTACGAATTTTCACATATTGTTGCTGCCCGTGCATCACAGCATAGGGTATAGGCTGTATATTCCTTTGATAATTATTTTGCGTGCGCATGCCAATTTCAAAATTCCCAGATTATGTTCCAAGGTGCCCTAGAATGCCTGTAGTTTGCTGGAAAATGACATAAAACATTAAATTTGCAACATTTCCAACCTATTCACCTGGCACAAAAGTCATATTTAAATGAGAAATTCTAATCATTTTTCTTTAACAATTTACATTAAATGATTTGACTGCATTTAAAATTGCTGCTGAATAAAAAAACTTAATGCACCTGGCAACACTGCTAGCATTCATGTTTTTCCACCAAAGGTGTGATGGAACTAGCAGATAAGGAGGATTTAGTTGACAGGAAAATGTCAGAGATGTAACAGGATGTGCAAAAATCAAACCAAGTTTGGAGGGGGTTTATGTTTTGTATATAAAAATGCTCTCGCGTATTTATCCTGAATGTTACAAAACTTATCGTTTAAAATAACTGATTGAACCCATATACTAGCAAAAAAGAGTAATAAAATACTAAAATATCTACATAATGACATCTATTTTTTTAATTCTTAAATTTCTGTCCTAAAGCACCTCAGTTAGATAAATTGATAGTGCATGCTCTCACACTCGGCATTTGCCCGCTCCTTCACAGTCCCATCTCCTGGCCAATGGTGCATGAATGTTCCATTTTCGATACAAACATTTTGACGTCAAATTTTTATTAGGATGAACAAAAAATGCATTCTTAAAACGTAAGCAATATATGCCCACTTTTTCATGGGTCAGCTAGTTATGGGTTGAAAATAGACTGGACAAAAGGGTTTTTTAAAAACAATTTTTCCATTGAATGTGAAATTAGAAATAAGTAAACGTGTATGTATAACAAATTTCTTGTAAACATTCCAAAACAATTGCATAATTTTCAGATCCTGTGAGTGTTAGAGGTGTTACTAACATGCACAAATCAATGTTCATTAATAATTATGAATGATTAAGAATTACTCCCTCAGATAATAGAACCTTTAAAGATATTCACTAAAACAGGGTTTCACAGTTACATTTTTGCATTGTGCTTACATTCATTAAATACATTTTCATAATCTCTTACTTGTTGCATGTTATAAAGTTATTAGCTGGCGGAAAGACAAGGAGAATCCATAGTTGAAAGTTGATATGAATATGTCTGTGTAGTTTTTGACTTCAAAATCTTTGTACACTTTACATTAACATACTCTTCTTGTGAAGTCGACACATTACAGGCAATATTGAAAGAATCCACTCATGTAAAGGGTGTTCTGGTATTGCTATGGATTCTCCTAATCGTGTGTCGTTTTGTGGCCGTAGGATTTGCGCATAAAGAACTGGAAAGCTATGGATGCGCTGTCGACTCTGGAAAAGTCCCTGCAAAGTAAAGTGCAAAACTCTTCCCCAGAACTAGTCAGTGTAAGTTCTTGCATGTTTAGTTCTGACTTCTGGGACATCCTTAAAAGTTGTGCATACCAAGAAATGTTAAAATTTTGGTCCAGTATTCCATATAGCGACTTCTTTGTGATCTTATCTCAAGGGTGACAGCATAACCATTTTACTATGTTTTTAGGTTTGTCTATGAATTAATAAGTAAGACGCACTGTCCAGATGATCAATTTTATTATTCTTATTGTTGTTATTATTTTCATTATTAAATGTTTATTTTACGGTTTGTGTATTCTGTGCTGTTTGGAAATCATTAGAGAATTTGTTGTATAATTTAGTTACTGATGATTCAATGGCATTAAGATTTAAGTCTCCAACACTGCATGACAAAGCTAAAAAATCTTATTTTGGTGTTGTTGTTTTTTTCAGGAAATTAGTCAAAAAGTAAATCAAGAACAGCAGAATGTTATTAAACAGCTTCTGCAAAGGATATTTCCTGATGTTAGAGTTGAAGACTGCAAAGTATGTTATTGTTATAAGCAAAACATTATTCAGTAAGATCATAATTTGTTATATTAAAATGATGTTAATGATTATTCATTTGCTACAGTCTCATGAGCAATGGCTGGAACAGTTTGAGAAGTCTGCCTCAAATTTCCTGTCAGAACTGCACAACCGCTCCCAACAAACTGCCCCTTCAGTATCAGAAGAGTCTGCCCAGGTTGAAGAGTTAGAAAAACAAAACAATTACCTCCAAGGCCTTGTGACAAACTATCAAACTATCATTCAAGATACAGTATGTATAATAATTTTTTAGTAGAATCAAAACATTTGTTTAGCAAATGAGATATTTTTTATTTAGCAAACCAGTTTGTCTAATTTTATTAATTAATTTGATTGAATATGATATTAATTATAAAATTAAAAAAAAAAAGATAAAAATATTAATAACTTTAAAATGGGTAATGTACTGAGAGGCATATAACGATTATGTAACTTTATTTTCTTTTCACATTGCATTGTGTGAAATGCGTTGGGGACTGTGATTGAGTGTTCGAAATTTGAAAAGAATTTTAAACTATCACAATTTTAATCACCTCAGGGCTTTTTATTTTAGTATTTTTATTTCCTTTTTATTTATCACTAATTGTTTATTCCACTTGCATTCCTCTTTCTCTCATCAGATCTGTAATACGTTTATTAAGCCTTCCTTTTTTTTTCCTTGTATAGTAGTATTTTTCAGTGTTGTCCGTTCAAAACTATTTATTCCTTTTACTTGCAGGGCTTCTGTTCATGAGTATTTCACTCTATACTTGATATTTATGTTTGCAAAAGAGAATAGTTTCTTGTATCCCATTAATATGGAAGAATACCTTTGTCAGGTTAGATTTCTTCCCTTGTCCTTATCTCGGGATGTTGACAAAAAATCTGGAAATTATGGAAAAGTTCATGGTTTTCTTTAATTAAAATTCTTAGCTGCTGTTTGTTGTGCATATACTTGGTTCTAAATAGGAAATTAAAGAAAATGGGATTTGGTTTTGTCCAAGTTTGATTTTGTTTTTCAAGAACTCAGGAAAATTTTGTTTCAGATATTGCAAAGGGACAGAATCATAAAAAGAACATTTGTTGACATCCTGCATCCTTACTCTTTCATTCTATGAAATTATTCATATTAAAATGAGTAAAGGTTGAATGATGCAGTCTTATTATCAGAGTTTTAAATATAATTTTTTTTTATAATTTCCTATATCTCGTGTAAGGTTGGTATTTTATTCCACTTGGAGGCTCCATGCCAACTTTTCTATTGAAGATGCTTTGCCCAACTGTTGCATCTTTGACATGCAGACTCATAAATAAAATGTAACTTTATCATCCATTAGAAGCCTGTCATAGTAAATTCTTCCATTTTCTTTATCAAAGAGTTTCTTCATGAAACAAGACAAGATAGTTCTAACCATTATGATTCTTTATCTCTAAGCAAAGTAATTTGTAGTTCTTTAAATTGTACTCAAAGATGATGGTAGTGCCATTTAAACATACAAAAATTCAATACTGATAAACTTTCATTTAAAATCAGAGCAGTCAAGCTAGGCACTCCATACATTCACCCTTCTCATTCCATATGGATTGCATGGAAGTTGCTTCTCTGCATTTTATACAGCTGATTGGGGCTGATCAGGATAAAAGCACTCTGCAAAGTTTGTGTCAACTCATAGATGTGCTTTTCTTCTCCTGCAGTCAGGCATGCTGACGAAGCTGCAAAACCAAGTGGAGGAGGGTGAGATCCGATGGCGGCAGCAGCTGCAGGTGAAGGAGGCGGAGCTGGAGGCTGTGAGACAGGAGCTGGAGGGCAAGGCATCGACCCAGGTGCCCAGCCACAGCACGGAAGTGAGTCAGAAGATAGCTTTTGTGTGCTTGGTTGTGTTAAGCACTTTCATGCGTTGTTTGTTTTGTTATGCCAAGGGAATATTATTCAATTGTATTCATTGCAAGCGTTTTGATTTGCTCTAATTTCTTTCCTCTTGTGATCTTAGATTACGAAGGGTGATGCTAATTAATGCTGGATAACAAATCAAAGAATTAGATTATCTTCACTGGTATTTTAATTATTGAACAGATTTATTGAAGCCAGATAATGAATGGTCTATTAGAGCACCATTCACGGCAGTTTGGGGTAAATGACAAACTTACAAAACATAATTGTCCTATTGTGAAAACAAAGTTCCATATTTACTTGAATATAGAGTTCAAAATCAGATTCACTCTTTGGGCGTGAACCAAGATTCTGCATAACTTCGTCGAACCTGCAACATGTAACAAAATCTTGATATTCATTTTCACATTACGTTTATTGATACAATGCCATTCGTTTGAGATTTTCTCGTTACCGGCCCATTCAAAAAATTTGACCTGAATTGCCCAGCAAATTCACGATGGATGCTAAGAATATTATCATGAATATAATTACTCAATATAGATATGCACGATATTTTTAGTCTCGGCAGTTTATTGTTACATCAACGTTTACAAGTTTCATAGCAGTGTAGAAACTACTCTAATCAACTAAGCTTAATTTGTAAATATAAGACAGTCTTGCATTTTTTGATTTAGATATAATGACTTGACAGAAAAAAAATAATTTTTATTCAGGTAAATATGTTAAGTCAAAAACTTAAGACTTCACATTCGGCATGAAAATCTGTTGTTTTTGTTACTTTTGTTTAATTTTTTTGCCTTACGCATGCTAAAATGGCAAGTTTATAGCCCCTTAAAGCACAAAAATCAAATGTTAGCATTGTATATAAGATTCAAAACGTTTTTAATTTCAAACTGCATTAAAACAATCATTGAAAGGTTTTTACTTTAGTTGTTTTCTCAATAGGTTGATGAAAAGTGGCTTATTCAAATCCCGTACAGGATACTGGTGCTTCCAATAATTCATTACCAAAGGTTTCTTTCTAAAGCAGTTGAAATTTCTCTTACAACTGCTTGTTGTATTGTGTTGTATGGAATCTGGAGCCTGAAATTGGAAGAATCCTTTTCATTTTCATCTTCAATTTTACAATATTAGTCAAATGAATGCATAGACTCAATGTTTTTAGTTGCAACTTTTGAAATTTTGGAACATGTATTCACTTGCTTATTAGCATTTTAAATTTCACTTAAGGTGCTGATATTTGCAGTATATTAATTTTCCTTTCCTGGTTTAGTGTAACTTTGTAGCGCAATTAATGGAGGTTGTGAACTCTAAAATTTGAGATTATTCTGGAATGTTTTGCGAGATATACTTGGTCAGCTTTAGGTAGTTCTAGTTCAGCCAACTATTCTGGAATGCATTTGAACGTGCCAAGATGCCTTTATTAATGTGTTTTGATTCATCTCATAATGTCTGCTGTGCATTTGTGCTGTGAAATCAAATTATTTGGAGGATGTAGGTGTATTAGGCGTTTGTTTGAATTTATATAAGCAGAGACTTTTTTAATCAAAAACATATCCAAATGGCAAATTAAACAGTAATTATGAATTATAAGTTGTTCACTATTGAGGGTCAGCTTATCTTGCTCTTAATATTTTACTACTTTTGAAGTAAGAATAATTTTGTATTTCTGTTTGATATTTAATGTCTTATTTTTATTATTATTTTAATATTTGTTTTGTCATATTGTTCATCTCGAGAACTTTTGCATTGTGAACTCAAAGCTTCATCTGACTTTTTTTTTTTTCTGAAGTAGTATGTAAATGTTTTATCCATTATAATGTGGTTTTACAGCATAACAATTAATGCTGAGCAACTTCTTTGAACATTTTTTTTTTCTTCTTATTTTTTTAGACAGTTTTGAAACTGCTACTTACCTAGATTTCATTTATTCTTTCGTTAATGTGCATTTTTATGATTCAAAGTGAATACCATGATTTTCTGTGTTGCCTGTGGTGAGATGTTTAAGAAACAGAAATGAGGACTGTGAAAGTATTTCAAACCTATTTCATACTTTTCTTGTATGGAAGTTGTGTTTGCAGGCTGAAAAAATAAGGTACTCGTTAGAGGTACTTGCAGGCAGAAAAGTAAGGTATTCTTAGAGTCCTTTAGATGCAACATGTTGGGTAGTGTCTATGTGAATAGCACTTTCAAATAAAGATTTGCTTGCTTTGCATTTTTTGCTGTGGCTCTCACAACCTCAGTGGAGCTCTTTTGCAAAATATTCTTCTGCTACTGCAGAAAAAAGACAAGAATGAGAGTTTCTCAGCATTTTTATAAAATAATGTGGCCTATGGAGTGGTGAACTGATAGAAGTGAGCTGAAAGTATCATCTGGTTCTGTTCATATAAAAGGAGCTTGCTTATTAGTATAGCATAATTTAAAAAAATAACAAGTATCTTATACAAGAGATTAAATATAATCACAGTCTAATAAGGGGGGTAATGATAAACATGAAATCACATTGTAGAAGACATAAAATTAATGTAAAGATTCAACTATAACCATTGTAGATGAGAATTTTCTGGAAATATATTTTTATTTTAGATTTGGATGGCTTGATTAAATTGACTCTACAGTATTTCAGTGGTTAACACTGTTAAATAGTAAAATAATTCTTGTACTAGTTTTAACAGAAATTGATGTTAACTGCATATCTTATTTTCTAACGTAGTTACTTTCATTGAATTTGTTAAGATTTATATTATTAATCTATCTCTTTGGTAGTATTTTCTAATCTTGTTTGTTCCAATTAAATCAAATTTTAAAGAAGTTAAAACTTGAAAATTATAAGAAAAAGGATCAACTTTGAATTATGTTTATTCACATAAATTCACCTTTAGCTAAATAAATTTTTGTGTTTTTATTTATTTATTTATTTTTTAAAATTTTTTTTTTAGTAAGATTTTGTGGGTGTTGTCAGGAAATCTTGATGACTGGATGATATCAGTTAATGCCTTTACAAACTTCGCTTTAGACTGTACACCACATCATATGTAGCATTATTACCTACTATTACCTTTATCTTTCATTTGTGTGGAATGTTGCAATGTACTAATGCATGCAGTAGTGAATGGTAGTTCTGTTTCTCCCCTGTACAGGCCACATCTGAGGTATGTGGAGTGCAGTTTGCGTTTAACTGTATCGAAAAGTCTCTTCCACACATCTTAAGAGAGGTACAGTAGTGAGCTGTTAGCCCCTATGCAGGCAGTGCACACTAGAGTGATGTTTTCTTGAGCTGTTGTGTATAATTCCTAACTTATTCAAATGAAATTCTAGAAAATAAATTCATGAATGATTGTTATAAAATTTGCGTTTGTATTAATTCTACTGTGCACTGTCCAATCTTACATGATGCTATTTCTTCTTTCTAATATTGGTGGATTAGTATGTATTGAAAGTATTGCTGGAATGGTAATGTAGAAAAGTATTAATTTTGGTGCGGAAAGGGAAACTGCCATATCTTAAAAAAAGGAAAATAAATCCTACATTTTCTCTGCAGATCCTGCCAGGTTTTCTAATCCCTTGAATCTTGAATCTTTTGCATTCTGTATTTACAATAATGCTAATAGTAATAAATTTTGGTAACTATTAAAGGGATGGGATATTTTGGAAACAACTCTTGAATTCTGGATTATATTACATGGCAATGTAATCGGGTGTCTGTTGAGAAAATTCCTAAATGTGTAGAACGGTGCAGGAAAGAAAAGAGAAGGAAAAGGGGAAAAAAAAAAAAAAAAAATTAAAAATGAGATTTGAAGGATATTCGTTGCAGGGGGGAAAACTCTACCAAGTTGAGAGTTCTTCAATCTCTTATCTTTTTCAAGATTCAAGGATTTGTGAGACCTATCCTTAATAATATGTAAGGCCTTCATTTTCTTTATGCAGTATCAACTTGGTAATTGGGGAATTTTGATAGATGAAGATGGAATTGTTAAACTGTAGTTTGAAATCTTATGGTTATAATTGGCTTTGTGTTTTGGGCATTAACTTGCTAACTAGGATATGCTCTGTGTGCTGGTTTGACTAAGTTTGTATTAATGGTACAGTTGAGTTAATGTTAACTGATTTTAAGGTTTTTTACTTTGGTAATTAGCTTACTCTATCATTCGTCATCTGAAACAGGAGCAGTAATTTACGAACAAATATTTCTAAATACAGAAAAAAATTCACTTATACGTTTTTCAGGGGACTGAAGACAAAAAATGTAAAAGTGAGAAAAACACATAAATGAAATTGCATATTATGAGTATAATAAAAACTCAATATTTTTACGCCACAATTTTATCAAATAAATTATTGCTAAAAAAATAATTCATTATGCAGTTTAAAAAATTACTAATGAAAAAATGTCTATCTTTGTCTTTTGTACATTATCAGACATTTTTTAAATTTTATCCGATATTGAAAGGGGTTGCCTTTTCCTACCTCTCATTTGCATTTAATATCGCGAACGCGAAAGACGAACTACTGCAGCACAGCAAACGCGAGATACAAAAGATATATCAAACTTAATGTTACTGGAGATTCCATAGGTCAAAGCACGGTGTTCTACGTGGGCGACAGGAAGCGCACGACAGTCGCAGCCTGGCAACACTCGCCGCGTGGAAAGGGGATCGGTTTCATTAACTGGTTGTACCGTGCCGCTACCGAAAGGATCTCGTGTGTTATGGCGAGCGAAAGGGACCTTCGGAGAGAGGAACAGTCGGTGCACAAACTTGCTCACTTATTGGACATCTGTGTCGGTACGCTCTCTCGGAGATGCCTTTGACCTTCCTCCGGAGCTAGCCGCCGCCTCCTGAGATCCTCAGCGAGCTCCGACTCAACTTTTCAAAGTCCGCTGCCGTAGGTGGCCCGGGAGCCGACTTCGCGTTGTCACCCCCGCGGGCTCGTGCGGTATTAGCTCCTCAGCTCAGCCGTGTTTGGCTTTTGTATTACAAGTTTCATTTACGGGAAGCCACCCTCAGAGGCCGAGAGGTCGCTCCGCGGGAGCGCTCTGGCGCGTGCCGACCCAAGTACTCGTAAAATTCCGGGCGCTCGGCGCAGCTCTGCGGGATCATTTGAACGTTGTATGATTTAAAGGAAGTTATATTATGAAAGTATAAGTGTGGAAAAAAAACACTTGTAAACCCAAAACTCTTATCTGAAATAATTTAGCATGGGAATTATAGGAATTTATCCGGGACTTGCCAAAAGCAAACGTGAAAAACGTGTAAGTGCGAAACGTACGAAGGGAGTTTCACTGTATTTGTGATGAAAACAGATTCCTCTTGTACATTGGCTAGTTTATAGGAGTGTTAAAATCCTTGGATCATGTTCATAAACATATCAAGTGTATCATCAAAAACTTAGTAATTTTCAATTTATGTATGTTTACCATAGGTAAAGTAATAATTAGGGATTTGGAGAAGCGTTTTTGATAAAGAAGAATAAAATAGAAAGAATTCCTGAAATTTTATTTATTTTCAAAGATAATTTCCATTTTTTATTTTTTTGTCCAGAATTATTTTAGTCTATCATTTTTTATTAAACTCTTTGAAATCAGAAACATATTAATCAAAAACCATAATTTAGATCAATTGTATTAAAATGTTCTTTTAATTTTTGAAGTTTGGTGTTGAATCTTAACATTTCAAGGACTACTTTTCCTCTTCTTCAGGAGTCAAAATTTAAGAAAAACATCAGCTATTACAAAACAATGTTAACTTTTCTAATTTGAAGATTATAGTCAAAGTTACATGTATCTAATTGAACGTATTATAAAACTCGCTTCATATAAATTTGTCATATATTGAAATCCATTTCTTACTCTATGTGAAACAAAGGTTGTTTCTAGTAAAAGTTCTCCAGTATAAGTAATTTTGTAACCATACATACCTTTACTTGTCATGATAAAAGAAGGGGTAGAATATATTTTGACTTTGTTTAATAGTTATGATGACAATCTCAACTTCGTGGTAGAATTGGAGAATCAAGGCCATATACAGTTAGTAGATATGTGTTCACAAGTATAATAATGAAATTATCACAGATTAGTATTAGAAACCAAACAGCATGAGGATAATTTTTAAACTATGCATCAAAACATCCTTTGTCTCAAAAATATAGACATTTGACAAATCCAAAATTTCATGGAAAGAATTTGAACAAAGTTTTTAATTGCTTCATACAAAATAATTATCCTACCTCCTTTACTAGGATATTTGTTAATAAATGAATATTTTATTTAAGGATTGATGTTCAAAAAGATTGTTGAAGGTCCTTGTACTATACTACCTTATATCAAGTTCCCTTACTAATAAGATTTTCATAAGTTTGAGGTAACGATAAATTAATTTTCCTTAATTAAACTTACTAACAAGAATTAGATTGTTAAAACTATCAAAGACAAGTTGGACATTCTAGATCAAAATAACATTGTGTATTGAATTTCTGGTAAAAATTGCCAACTTACAACTGACAGCTTGCCAACAACAACAACAACAACAACAACAACAACAACAACAACAACTTATGTCAGACCAAGAGAAATTTAGAAAAGAGAATTACTGAGCATAAAAATAATATTA
>BOPP01000029.1:1414975-1428900 GCA_017312745.1 Gryllus bimaculatus
ACACACAACAAATTTGTTTTATATTACAATTGATACTCATTTTGGTCTCTGACACTACAGAAAGGGAGAAAAGGATTCCATTAATGATGTAGCAACTTTTTGTCTTGCATAGAGTAAGAAATGGATTTCTAAAAATGACAGAATTTATTGGAAGTTAGTTCATTTGTTCCAGGTACATATTTACAAAAAAGTCAATTTGTTTTATGTAACTTTGACTAGGTTCTTAAAGTTAGAAAATGTAACATAGTTTTTTATAATAATTGTTGCTTATCTTAAATTAAGACTCCTGAAGGAGAGAAGTCCTTGGAATGTTGAAATTTTAAACTTCAAAATTAAATGAACATTTTAATGAAATTTTTAAATCTGAATTATGGTGTCTGATTAATGTGCGTTTGATTTCAATGTGTTCAATAAAAAATAAGTCTAAAATAATTCTGGACTGAAAATCTAAAAAAAAATAATCTATTTATAAGATTATATACATTATTTATTTTTTGTTAATAGTATTGTTGCCTTTTCATTAGAAACCTATTTATATTGAAATATTGTGTTCTTGTTACATTGTAGAACTTTTATTACCTCGCTTAACAAAACTAATGTTAAGAAATGTCCTTTTATTAACAACACATGTAATTCTTTTGATCATCTGTTTCTAGTAAATTGTTGTAGTAGAAAATATAAAATAGCAAGTTGAAATGTCAAGATATGAGAGTGAGAACCACTTGCAAAAATTATTTCTGTGGACCATTTCAGACTGGATGCAACAGTAGTTCAGAAGGGAAAAACTTCCTAATAATCAAGTCAGTGTTGAATGTCTGCTTCTGTTCTACAAGCAGGTCTAATGTCTCCTTTGTGGGTTATTAGCAATTTGGTCATGTAATGTTTTTAAAAAGAGCAGTTGATATTTTTTATGCTTTTGGGGAGCTTAAGATGGCTTTCTAGCATGTACTTTGGTCTTAATCATCAATCACCATAATATTTATCTACATCAGATATTATGGCAGTTAATCACCAAAATTCACACCTTGAACTTCTAGCTGCCTAAAATATTTGGTAGAAACTAGAAGTAAATTAAGCAAAAGAAGTTTTGAATAATTCGCTCCTTTAGTTCATTTCCCAACACACACACACACACACAACAAATTTGTTTTATATTACAATTGATACTCATTTTGGTCTCTGACACTACAGAAAGGGAGGAAAGGATTCCATTAACGATGTAACGATGTAGTTAAGAATTAAATGAATAATTTCCTCTGCAGTGCATTTTCATCAGTTGTTATATATTTAATATGTGACATGGACACTGAAGTTCATTTTTATGGACAGGTATATCAAATTAGGTAACTTGCATTAACAAGATTATCAGCGATATATAAATATTATTAATGCTAACAAAAGAATTTGAGAGTTGAAGAAAAGGGTTATAAGAGAGAAACATAGTTATAGTGTAACTTGGAATATATTTTCTTGACTTTCAATAGTACTTATTTGACAGCAATTCCTTGTCCTTTTTGTTTTGTAACTCACATTCAGGATATGATAATACTAATGATCATTGGGATGGCTAACTCAAATAAAAAAATAATTGTTTTAATGGAAGAAGAAAGAAATGTCAATAATATTGATTTTAAAACTTATTTGGTGCTAAGTGAGTCTGTAACAAATTGGTTATTGTTATAAGTAAACATTATGACACAAATTAGAGGAATATATCTTTGTTTACCAATATTGAAGAACTTTAAATATCAATATAATCTTATTTTATGTATATTTTTAAAATTTCATTATTTAATTTTGATGTAATTCTGCCATGAAATTCTTTCCATTTTTTTTGTTTTGTTTTGTTTGATGAAATAATAAAAAGGACATTTATAGGCTCTTCCCATTGAAATATAGTTTAATGTATAATAATCGCGTTGTTATGTTTTGCACCATATCCTTTAATAAGCATTTTTTTTAAAAGCCCAAAAAAAACAGAACTGAAAATAGGATTTCTACATAGACCTAAACCCTCTTCCGTTAAAAATCATCAAAGTTCTTAATTTTTTTAAAATTTTATATTTTTGGATTGCAGACTCAGAGCAGAGTAGAAGACCTTCAAGCCAAATTGAAGATCAAAGAACAGCAGCAGCAAGACCTGGAATCTAAATACAGCACACTTACAAGCAGTGTGGAACAGTTAAAAGAAGTGAGTTAAAATACTGTTTAAGTTATTGTTAAAAAAGTAGATGAAACATCAAAAGGATGAGGTTAATAGTTTCCACATACTAGACATTAGGGCACCAGTCTGGATGCTGTCTGAACAATTTTTTCCCCTAACTTAATAGTGTCAGTACTGAAGGATGTATTTTATATTTCGGCATTTTTTGGATTAAATGTCTGCAACCTGTTTGTCCTAAAATTTAAAAAGTTAAGAATCTAAGCAAACACTGGTAATTAAAAGGAAATTTGTGCGGTTTGAATTGTATTCAGATTATTGAGAATAATGGAGAGAACAGAGAAATGCAATGGCTCTTGTTAATATATTTTTTTCTTCAGGAAAAAGACGGTCTAACTGCACAACTTCAGAAAGAGCAGGAGAAGTCACAGGATCTGTCAAAGGAACTAGTGAGATTGCGAAGCTTGGTGCAGATAGGAAAAGATTCCTTAAGCCAGGAACATGAAATGGTTGTCAATCTTCAACAGCAAGTTGATAAACTAAATGTAAGATAATTATTTCATTTGCATTCTTAATATTGTATATTTAAAGGTGTATGTTAAAAACCTGTATGAAGTAAAAAGGGTTTCTGTAATAATTAGGCTAGACTGTGAGGTGCGTAAACACATTAAAAATAAAAGTAAATACAAGCTTACTAATTTTACATAATCAGAACTAATTAAGATGTCTGTTCAAAAAACCTTAAAAGGTATTATTTCCAGTTGTCAAAATATCATAGTTAGCGCCCAAGCTATTCGCCAAACCACAAATGCAATTCATAGTCTCATTAGCACAATAGTTATTCGCAGAAGTGCAAACTAAAAAGGAAGTCGGTCTTCTAAATATTTGCTTTGGTACTCTAAATGATGTGCAAGAAAGAATGGCTGCATAGTCAGTTCTATCCAACAAAAGATCACGTAGGAAATAAATATCAGCTCACTTTCTTTTACTATGAAGATTATTTTATTTAGATCTTAGGAGAATGACATCATGGTCATGATTGAAAAATTCTTTAAAATAACTTCAAATAAACTGTAGTCATCATTATTAAAAAATGTAGTACACAGATGATTTTCTGTTCATATATTCTGTACCATCTTAAAAGGAAGATAGTTACATTAAGCCCACCTTAATATTGCTCTCACAATTCTTTTCATTAAAACAAATTTTGAAGTCTTCGCACTAGAGATAGGTGATTTTTAAATAATCGATTAATATCTAATAGATGATTTTTTTGTATTAGATTAATATACACCAATTAATCATTCCGAATTAATCAATTAATCTTATATAATTGATTAATTTTTCACATTTAAAAAAATGCATAAAATCGTTAATTTTTAATTTGTAAATTAATTGTTTAGTAATTTTCTAGAAGTACAGCATGATTTAATTAATATTTGTTTATTCTTTATTAAAATAATATTTGTTCCACACATACTCATGAGACAAATGACTGTAACCCAGTTTGAAATGGATGATGGTCGTAGACTTTCTAGAAACAGTGACACTATTCATTATAATCTTACAATGTACTTTGTTGAGAACGATTCTAGGAAAACTGGTAATTTGTATCTCTTATTTCATACTGAATCACTAAACCTATCATACCATCAATAAAATACTAAAACATATATAATGACTTTTCATTTTATTTGTTTTACTAACATTAAAATAATTGGGGATGTTTTTTCTCTCTTATGTTTAGCAGTCGGAGAGAGATGAACATACAAGGAATTCCATTTGCTGAAGTTCAAAAGTAGAGATGTTCTTTCATGTTTTGCTTGTCTTGAAATTAATATTTGAATTAAAGTAATTGAGCTGAAAATGGGAAAAATTAATCAACGTGTACATGAATTGGTGTAAAAATAATTTCTGTTTTAAATTAATCATATACAACATAGATTGTTGTACTAATCCCATTTCTACTTCAGACTGAATATTAGTCAATTTCAGTCCCCATAGATGGAAATTTGTTATTACTCGTTTGTTCTTTAATCCTATTTATAGATAATGTTAAGTTGAAGTTTTTAAACTTATTTTGTTATTAAAGTACTTATTATGTTATGTTAAATTCACTTTGTTTTAAATGGACAAATCTACAAGGCATAAGACTTGATTTTGTTTGGACTCCTTAATTTCAATTTTTCTATTTCAGGGAGTCCATCAAAACCACAGTGTTGCTTCGAATGGTCCTTCCTCTGAATCGTCGACTGTATCACAAGTAAGTGTATATATAGTCTTGAAATTGCATGATATGTCTAAGAACCTAAATCATGAACTCTTATTGCAAAGCTTCCAGTTAAATGCAAATGACTAATAAAGGAAAAGAAATTTACTTGTGTGTCTACACATAAGTCAAAGAACATTACCTTAGGAATTCAAATATGTGTGTGTCCCTCTGTTTGTTGTATGTCACATAATCTGCTGCCTCATGATAGTGTTCAAATTTTATAAAGTTAGCATGCAAATGCTCAAAATTTTACCATACTACAGTGAAGCTGGTATCTATTAACACCCTAATGTGTTGTTACCCTGTGTTGTCTCACCACTAACCCACTTGGCGACCTTCGACCTTTCAGTCGTATTCTGCATCGCTTCAACCTTTGTCAGAAACGGCAAGCTCTGAGAAAGGATCCAAGAGTAAAAAGAAAAAGGTAGTGTACTGGAATTGTAAACCTGTCCGTTAGCACATACTTTTGGAATTTTTGGCCCATTTTGGTATTTTGGAAGTGACCTGACTTGTGCTTTGCACTTTCAATTCAAGGACCAGCATGAGTGCTGTTTGCATGGCTTTCATAAGCAGAGTAAATTGATGATTGCTTATGGATTTGTATTTGTATAATATTCTAAAGCATTTTGTATAGTAGCATCCTATTTTTCAGTTTGTGACATTTCTTCCCTTTTTTAATGACAATATATGTATTATGATTATTGATTTGTGTTTATTACTTTCATTATCATCTTAGTGTGCTTTTTGTTTCTGTTACTAAATTGTGTATTTACTAAATAGACTGTGGAATTGGATCCAGTTGACATCCTTCAGTTTTATTTTAAAATAAAATTTAGATTTAAAAATACTCCTGATTTGAACTCTGTTCATCCTTCAAATAATTGCATGAATTCAGGTATTCTTAGGCCATGAGTTACGTATGAAATTTATCTTACTTTCATTCTACAGAATTATTATGGGGTTTATATTTTGACTCTACATATATTACAAATATCCAGCCAACTTTGGCCATCTTTGATCATATTCTTCACTTGGTGTGGTTTACCTAACTGTGTCTTCTTATTTTCCAAACAGACGACTAAGCAAGCTTCTGTTAAGCAGAGGAGGCTTACAGGTAACTGTGATAACTGCTTTCCGTCTGGCATCTTTGAATTGTTGCTTTGGTGCAAACAAAATATCATTGGGATGGATGGAGGGCCATCAAATACTTTCTCACATACGAAATGTGAATTGTGGTTGTGGAGGTTACTGATTTGTGTGTTCTGAGAAAGCTGTAGTGTGTGTTGGTTCATTGTCTGCTGGTTAATGATAGTTAAGCCACTCTGAATTTCTGTATATTTATTTCTTCTAGATCATTACCAAATTTTGTTTTTCTATGTCATCAAATCTTGTTTTCAATTTCTTAAATGTCTAGTGACTCCATTTACTTGCATTTGAATAGTGAGAAAAGTTTTTCATACTTTGAGATATTTGCTTAGAAAATTTTGAAAACAATTCTGTGTTTATTTGTAAGGATAATTTCAAATTACTCTTATTCCAAAGGTGATTCCCTTAATTAATTAATTAATTCAAGTTACCCTAATTTCAAGGGTAATTTTAAGAGTAATTTTCAAACATGGCTTTATTTGGTATGGTCCATTTTAGTGGGGGATGGGGATGGAAATGAATAATCATTGTGTGTTCTATATAAGGGGGGAAGCATACATTCTGCAAAAGAATCTGCAATCAACTCATTAAATAATGTGTTAAATTGTAATTTTATTACGTATCTGAGAAAGTATTTCTCCTGTGTTATCTAGTTGTGCTTCTACTGGAAATGAAATCTTGAAATCTAGAAAAATTTTAATTTCCTTGTTTCTTACACTTCATTTTTTATTGTGTTCATTTTTTGGTGTCTTCTAGTTGTTTCTTCCAGATTGTTATTTTATATCATTTGTTCTTTTTTCTCACATTCAAGTCATTCTTTCCAGTAGAGTTTATGGTGATTGGAGGTTGGGTTGGCTTATGGGCTACTGGTGCATTTAGCGCCAGCTTTGGATGCTGTAATGAAGTTATTTGGTGAAATGAAGAATAGGCTTGAAACAGTTCATTTGTTTTTGAAGGTGTTTGGGTATTGGATTTTGGTATTGAAGTGCTTTTCATAACTTCTGCGAGTGCATATTTATTTCTAATTTTTTGGTGGATTTTTCAGAGAAGGGTAAAAGAATGGGTGTTCCTGTTATGAATCACTGGTAATTCCTGATAGACTATTGATCTTATATTTGGTGTAAAAAGGGCTTGTGAAATTTATTTTTTTTATGCATGCTTATTAGTGATGATAGAACTCAAAATATTTATTTATTCCAATGAGTTTTATTCACTGGATACATTTTACGAATGTTTTAAAAATGAAAGGACTGATGTAAATAATTTTGTGCATGTTTCCTTTGGACAAAGGCTTTTATTATGTGTTTGTAGTTGTGTTGAGTGTAACTTTATGAGCCCCCATTTTTAAATTTACTGTCAGTCTCTGCGTATGAGGTGGTAATCATTAGTAGAGGCTGTTGTAAGATGTTTTGTGTAGTGTAGAATGCAAGCAAGTAAACAGTAAGTATTGGTAGGTGAGTATTTTTTAGATTCTTTTGTAGTTTACAAGGGCTGTTGCACGCCTGAAAAATGTCAGAGAATGTAATGATTTTCATCTTGAAAAAAGGAAAGAAGTTAGAAAATTGTACTAAAACTTCTGGAAAGATATTTACCTAATAATAAAAATACTACTGATTAATAACTATTGGTTAATACTCAAAACTATAAAAAATAATTATAGTATTTAAAAAAAAATTAAAACAATTCAATTACAAATGATTACAACAGAAAGTGGTTGATATTGTACACTTGATAATGCCAGTCTTGTAATCTAAGCCACAGAGAATCACAATATTCAGCAATTCACACAGTATTATAAAAGAAGTGAATCACATGCTTGAAATGTTATAGTTAATGAGCAGAGTATCAAAAGTGAGTTTTTGTATGGGGCAAGTGAGTCAGCGACTAGCAGAGAAAGGAGGCATTTGTTGGGCGAGAAACAGGCGATTTGAATTTAGCTCAGAGGCGTCATTTAGGCTTGAGGATCTTTTACATGCGAGTAAATCTACTAACATGGGAAAGCTGGCTTTACTTCCCCTCCGAAGGAAGGCGTATGAAGGATTTTGTCGCCCTAAAAATCCACGGCTTCGATCAGGTTTGAACCCGCGAGCTTGGGTATATCTGGTATGCTAACCGTCACATCATCGCCGCCGCCATAGCATGTGCTGTTGGTTTTGTTAATTAAATATCATGGCCTAATTAAAACTAGTATGCAACCTACACTATTCTTACTCGTCTTCTAATTTTCTTTGTACTGTAGTTTGTTTGTTAAATAATTTTTAAAAACCTCTTTTAATGCATAAGTACAAATTTAATATTTAAATTGCATCAATTTATCATCAGTCATCAATATAATTTTCTAAACATTGAATTACAGCTAGTTAATGCACTTGAAACTGAATTTGCATTGTTCAAATAAATATTTTCTTCAAAAGTTCTTCCATTTTATACAAGTAAATGAAATAAAACAATGTCCTTAAGTGGTGGTGAAGGGTTGTAAGGGATATTTTATAGATGGGAAGAAAGTTAGAACTGATTTTATTGAATTTGTTTTTGGTCACTCTTCCTTTTTGAATATGAGTAGCTGAAGTAACCGGGTATTGCGAGAGTATTTCAATTGCGTATTAAAAAGGAAAAGGAAAAAAAATTCTCCCTTCAGTGTAACGTTCTTTCCTACCTCACCCATCCTGCCATGCTTCTCTCTGCCTTGACTCACCCTTCTTTCTGGCCAGCCCACCCTCCTGCTCTACTGCACTTTATATTGCATACATAGACCTACAAGGGGGGGGGGGGAGAAGCAAAAATAACTGCACTGAGAGCATGCTGCCTTTCATGGACATGTTTGAAGCTTCTCCGGCTAGGTGAGGTGAGAACCTTCACGAAACCACTGTCCAGATGGCGACATATTGTATGTGACAGTTTGATCATAGTTTTTTTCTTTTTTACTGTTCTGGTGTTCTGCCTGTAAAATCATTGTGGCAAATTTAAAAGAATTAAGAGTATGTTTGAAATTTTGTTTCCTGCTTTGAACATTGGCAACAGAAGCTTACCAAATGCTTCTACAGGCTTTTAAGGTTGATGCCATGAGCCGCACTGAAGTTATTAAAGGATTTGGGTGCTTTAAACAAGGTGAGATGAGTGTTGATGACCATGCTCGTTCTGGGCTCCCTACAACATCTCGAAACAATGAAAATGTTAAGAAAATTCGCCAAAAATCAACGAGAATTGACTTTTTACTATCAACGAAATTTCAGAAGAAACAGAAGTCAGTTCATGCCAGTAGTTATTGGCTGAGGATTTGCAAATGAGATGTATTGCCGCTAAATTTTTCCCTTGCCTCATAGTCAAAAAAATATTTGATTGCATTTGAGTCAAGACTTGGAAAATGGATGGTCTGTTGTTCCCCACACCCCGTATTTCCCAGTTCTAGCCCTGGCGATTTCTTTCTTTTCCCAAGGATGAAGAAAAATCTGATATATGGCAAAGTAAAAGGGGAAGCTTTTTGATGGTATGGAGGCAATAAAATCAGCTTTGCTAAGAACACGGGATGATATCAAAGTTAGTTCCAGAGGGGCTTCAAACAATGGGGAAAAAAAGACTTGAAAAGTGCATGGCTTGTAATGGAGAGTACTTTGAAAGTGAGTGAAGAAATTTTGTAAAAAAGGTTATAAATAATTTTTTTATAACAGCAGTCCAGTTTCTTTTGGGTCTCTCCTCCCTTTGTACAGTCACAAATTGCGAAAAAAACGAATTTGGTCAAGAAAATGTTATTGAACGCCTTTTGAGGTGAAAATGTAAGGTTGAACTATTCCTAGTTAATATTCAACGAAATTGAATGATCAGGTAAACATTTTTTGCAGAACATTCAGACATAAGACATTAATGTTAATAGTTTAAGATTACATTGCCTTCACTTTCTCGAAACTTAAGATTCTTGTGACCTATACTTGAAGATTCAATCCACATTTACATTAGGTAAAATTTATTTGATATTGAGGTTAAACTAATTCAATGGGGTTGTATGAATTTCTAATGTACTTACTTTTGGGTTTGATCATTTTCAAATTTAAATTCTTTTGTGATATGTTAATTTTTTGCTTTTATAACATCTTATACTTTTTTTAGTTGATAGTTAGCGGTGAGCTTTTATTATTATTATTTATTATTATTATTATTTATTATTATTATTATTTATTATTATTTATTATTATTATTATTATTATTTATTATTATTATTATTATTTATTATTATTATTATTTATTATTTTTATTATTATTATTTTTATTATTTTTATTATTTTTATTATTATTATTATTTATTATTATTATTATTTATTATTTTTATTATTTATTTTTATTATTTATTTTTATTATTTATTTTTATTATTTATTATTTTTATTATTTATTATTATTATTTATTATTATTATTATCATCATTATTATCAACATCATCTTGGTGTATTTTGAATTTTTTGGACCATGGCGGAGGCTGACAGTATCGAATTATAACTGCATGTTTTTTATTTTTCCGGTGACTTTTAATAAACCCATAACATTTTCAATTTTTGTGTCTAATTAATTTACAAAAGTGCAGTTTCCATTTGTATTTTTAACTTAATGCATTCCATTTTCCAGGGTGGTTCCGGAAAAAAGTAACTCCCAGTAAGCCACAAAAGACACAAGAGAAGCAGTTCTCCTAGTCCTGGTTGAAATGTGCTCACAGGGCAGGCGAAATTTCATCCATACACTATCGAAACTATAACATTCTGGAGTGTTTGTAGGACCATATGCCCTAATATATGTATGAATGTCCTATTTGTATGCATGTGAGTTTGTGTATATGGTGTAGTGTTTTTGTCTGCACATAAGATTGGGGTTGGGTTCAATTTTATATGGTGCTTACTTATTTCATAAGGGGAGAACATTAGAAGAACTATGACTATTATTGTGTTGTGCAGATTCTTTTTCAAGATGTTTTATACAATCATCTGTTGGTTTTGTGGTAAATATTTCTTTTGTGAGTGTGCGGTTGTCATCTGAAATACTGCCCCTTGTACAAAACTATTGTTTTCGTATGGGACTTCCAGAGTTCTCATTTGACTGCTGATATCAGTGAAACTAGATCATGTGATAAGACGTTCTGAACTTTCTTGTGAAGTTCAAACAGTCGCATCAAATTTTATACAGTACTGCATAATACATTCTTCTGAACCTTTAATTAGTGTGGTATATTTATGATATCAGAGTTTTTGCAATAGTAGGTTTTGAAATTAATTAATTGAATATTTTCTTTCTAGACGTGAGGAGTTGATTTTTTCTTCTGACATGTTTTGGAAACTAATAAAAAAATATTTAAATTACGAAAGCTCTTGTTTTTCCCATGTTGTCTAAGAATTAGTGTTAATGTTTTTGTAATTTTTAGGTTCATTCTGACAAATTGCAAAAATTGCAGCTTATTATTTTTCTTTCTTGTTTTCAATGCAGTTTTTTTTTTTTTTGTGTGTGTTGTCAAAATAGTAGGTTTTGATTTAATGAATTTTTTGTATTGATGGAGTTTTAATATTTTATTTAAGTTTTGCTTGATGGCAGATCTCTGTGCTGCCAATTTTTAAAAATTTTCCTTAAGTTATTTATTTCTCTTCTGAAAATTAATGGCCTAATTTTTGTGCTAATAATGAGACCACATTAGTGAAAGGTTAATTGGAATCTAGTATTTGCAGTTAACTTTCCATGTTCTATGAAATATATTGCATCCAATTAATAGTTTTGTATAGGAACTTACTAAAATCATGAAGAAAATTAAATTAAATGGTCATAAATTTAGCTGCAATTTGAAGCTAACATTTTATGTAAAAGTTTCTCAGTCATTCTTTGCCTTTGATATTAAAATGCAATATGTATGTTTATTTAAGTGGTTAGGTACTTAGACTAAAACAATTATATCTTACCAAGTTTTTTACCTATAAAGAACAATTTGGATAATGTATCAGTAATTTGTAATTTACTGTATAAAAATCCTTATTTTTCATAAAAAGCATGAATGAAAAAAGTTATTTTCAGTCTTTTATGTACTAGAATATAGTTAAATATTTGGCTGAATAATCTGTATTTGTTATGTGTTTTTATTACAAAAGCAAATTTTCATAGCAATAACAACGCTGACTTAAACAAGTGATACCTCTGTATAGTTCTAGTGTAGGATTATTTGAAAAACTTCCAATTTCTTTTGAATAAATAACAACATATTAACTCAGTGCTGTAAATAATATATCATGCATGTGTTAGGATCATTTAGGACTAATTGTGTATAGATTGCTAGCCTTGCTGGTTAGTTTTATATGAATAATTTCTATTTCACAATAAAACAATTAAAACAGCAAGAAAAATAAACTTAATTTCTGAAAACATTTGTCCACAAACAGAATATTGTTAGACCACTCTGCAATGAAGATACGACTAAGTTTTAGAAGGAAAATTATTGAATGATGATGAGTAGAGCCCGGAAGTATGGCAAAATTTTTTTAAATTATTTTATGATTTTTTAACAATTGGAATCACTTAATTGTACTTCTGGAGTTGTTTTAGTAGATTTTCATTGTGCCTTTTTTTGCCTATTCTAGCTTCTGATGGCTATTTTGACATTTCGGGGTATTTGAGCCTTTTACATCATTATCCCCCCCCAGCACCGATCTCCATCAAGTTTGAAACATACTTGCCAGCCCGGACAACATGAAGGCGTAGTCATGTATGTCTTTGTGTGGACATTCAGCTTCTAGTGCTAGGTTGTTAAAAATCTAAAAGGTAAAGGAAGATAATACCAGTGAAGATTTTTGATGTTTTTCCTTGATGCTGGCAAACTTGTTCGCTCGTGAGAAATCTCCCTATGTTTGTGTATGGCCTCTGATCCTTTTTGAGGACAGCTGTCTGTACATGATATACGTTCTCGGTTCCTTCTTGTTCTCTTCCCATTTGGCGGTTATACAGATGCAAAGAATGAAGTCTACAATTTTGTTTTTGCTGATACCATTTCATGATTCAAAAAGGATTCCACAATAGCCTTTCATAGAGACCACGTGTTTCAATTATATTCGTAGTCGTCATACCAGATGGTCATTTCCTATAGAGATTACAAAGAAAAGGAAGTTTCCTTCTACGTGAGTACTAATGTAAATTTTAGAGATAGAATTAAAATTGAAATAATTTTAATTATTAATTTTTTTACAATAATTCCTTTTTAAATGGTGATTTTTTTCAATTTTTCCCTGTGTTTTAACCCTCTACTTAGCCAGAATAAATGCCCTTTTGCCTGCCTATTTTAGTGAAAATGAATGCCTTTCTGCCTGCCTATTTTAATAAAAATAAATGCCTGAACGTCTGGGCCCTAATGATGAGGAAACTTGCTCTCCAAGGGATCAATAAAACAACTTCATTGAAAGTAAATGATGCTTGGAAGTGTACGCAAACAAATGTGTCTTTTAGTGTTGAATACATAAAACTTTAGCTTGATCTGAATATCTAGTAAGGTTGTGAGAAAGAAATGCTCATTTGATAATTATTGTGTGTGTACGTGCGTATATATATATATAACTCATTCGCTCAAGTACATAAACGACTTTTTCAAAGGTAGGAATATATTTTAGTCCAATGTAGATTTCTATACCTATTTGACATAGTAATCTTATTCATAAGGTGTCAGTATGAAAAGCTCACAGCAAACACTTCATATGTAATTCTTGCCCAGTATTTTACAACTCTTTGAAAACATGTTGAAATTAAAAGGTTAAAATCTATACACAAGTACAAGTGCCAAGTAAAATATTTTCTGTTATTAAATCTATATTAATAGGGATTATCCTGAGTATTAAGAGGAAACATAGTTATTTAAATAATTATTTTCAATGCTTTCTTGGCAGTTTATTCCTTCATATACATCACAATAAAGGATAATAGATGGAATCTATTGCTGAATTGCATTTGCAAATAGGTTTTTACAATTCTTGCCAAAAACTCTTGTTGATGTCTGTATTCATGATTCAACTTGTAGTGGTAGGTGCCCAACAAACTGTGGGAGTGCATTTTACTTGTTGTATATTAAAGTAATTAATTACCGATGCTGGCTGCACCGAACAAAAAAAGAGGAAGAAAGAATGCAAGGGCGAGAGTCTACTGCGCCAATTGAAATAGATTATTAGTTGAATATCCTCTTCGTAACCTTACAGATTAAAAAAAAATCAATTTATTGTAACAATTTACAACTAAAAACTTTAGTTTGTTTAAAAAATGAATTGGTCAATATTTTAATGTTTTAGTACAGGACTAAAAAAAATATTTCAGCTAATGGTGAAACGTAAAATAAATATATATAT
>BOPP01000029.1:1428919-1446019 GCA_017312745.1 Gryllus bimaculatus
ATATATAATCTCAATGGTACTTAACTCTCAACTAATACCCGTGGCTCAGACCCCCCCTCCCTACTCTTTAGTTTCCCTTCTCTATGTATTCAAACATTATTCACATAGTTTTTACTTTCTCGCCCTACGAAGATACTTCTTAAGAAGAGAAAGTTATGTGATGCGGAAAGAAACGGCGAATTTTCGGCAGAACCGTTTTATTGCCGGGCTCTGGTAATGAAAAAGTGGTAAATCCAGTTACTTAATTTAGAGAAAAAATCCTCCTCATGGTGTAGCCAGAATCCGTTTTGTGGGTCTTGATACAAAATAGTCTCATGACTGCAAAACGTCTGTTCGTCTATGAACAAGCTAGCGGTTAAACCGTTCATCCTATTTTCTCCAAAATTGGTATTTCCTAATTGATTGGCTGATGTCGTAGCTCCTTGAATTTGAAGCCATTATTTTAGTTTTGGGGTGTTCTTCACATGAAGCCCTTGGGACATTTTAAAAAATGGCTCCATCGTTTTTGATTACATTTTTTTATTGGATAGTGTAAAGATCGTTTGAGAGAATGGCAGAGGTCTCATTTATGTTAAAAACGCCGATTTTTCGAAAATAGCAAACATTCAAGTTTTTTGGTGTCTTCTTATTACTGCAATTTTGAATTTTTTTTTAAAAATGTGTTCAAGTTCTTCAAAAAGATGTCAAGTTCAAGATTTCGAAAATATGAGTACTTTTTGCGTAATTTTAGATTAAACATTTGCGCGTTTAGTACCATTTTCAACAATTTTCCAAGAGCCAGCTTCAAATTTTGTCTTATTTGTATCCTCGTATGTAGCAAAGAACTGTAAAGATAGTGGTGATGGTCCTATTTTCGGGGCACTCTGCATTTTCGAAAATTACTTAAGTTCGAAATTGTAAATTTGAGTTTTGCGGGTTTCAGGCGTTGCAAGTCCAGAAAATAGCAACAGAGGTTGCAAAAATCTTTACATTCATCCAATTGATTGTACGATGTATATACTATTTTTAGTAAATAGATTGCAAGGTAGCAAATAGAATGAAGGTAAATTATTTTTTCAAAATGTGAAGTAGTACTCATGAGATGATATTAGTTCGTCCCAGTTCACAAGCAGCAGGAGGAAACAGCGACCGCAAAGACTTAAAAACGATCAACAACTCCGAATTTACACAAATAATAATTATAGCGTGAAAGCTTGTAGGCATTATGGTCCGAAAAGTTACGAAAAAGGTCTGCATGCACCAAGGTCAAAAGAGGTATTTCCTTCCAGAGCGGCCAACTTTCCACAAAAAAATTGTGCACTCATCAAATGTAAATTTTGAGTCAAGAAACTTAACATCAAATTAAATTCGAGAAATATACTAAATCATGTATTCAACGCCAGTGGCGCATTCTATGAGGATCGTTGTGGTACGGACACGCACGAGGGAGCAATGATGACGCATAGGAACGCACGGCCAGTAAAACAATATAAGCTTAAGATCGTGACATTGGTGCACTGCCTGGCTTGTAACGAGACGCCAAAGAAGGCGCTGGAAGGGCTTTGTGATTTCAAAATAATGTCATTACCGTATTGATATTGCTGCAATAACGCGAACATTGAATGACATTAAACGGAAAATTTATACTCCTAGTATTTAAGACTTTTTATTATTCGGCGGTTGAGCAGTCGCGCAACTGAAACACGAGCCGCAACTGAAGTCAGCTTGGTGTATATTGAGTTAGGGAGGGTTCTCAGAGCTCAAGAAAGTATGCGCAGATTGTGCGAGCCATAGAACGACACAAGTTTTTAACTGACTTTAGGGTAATAAATGAACCATAGCCCCTACGAGCACCAGATTATGGCGGGGGGGGGGCGATTCAAAAGAGATGTCACCAGGGTCTCTTCAATATATTCCATACACAAAAAATAAGGAGAACGCGTATCTCCCGACCTCCACGGCGGCGACGCCCATGTCATAACCCATACGTACACACTAGACACAATCTCCTCTGAGCAAAGGCCAGCAGAGTGCGAGGCCCTCCATCAAGCAACTCATGAAACATAAGGGCCCATCAACAGTACCTAAGGTGGAGATTTGAACTTGCAACCCTTTGCATCGAGGTGTCTCAAAGTACTCTATTGATTTATTCCTTGATTCCCAGCACAGTCAACTGTTATGCTCGTTAGTACTGTAAGTCAAGTGCACGCTTTATCTCAACAGTGGCGTTGTTCCTCCCCCAGTAGAACGTGGTATCTTGCCTATCCACAAGTTGGCTTTTGGAGGTATCCCTTTCCATTCTCTCTCTAGAGGTGTCTCCATCGGCGGTGCCCAATCCCAGGCGGATCAAACTAAGCTCCAGGCTGTTATTCCAGCTTGTCTGGTAGTGTAGTGCACATAAGTGTGTAATGGGAATGGAGGAGACAATTATTCGAAAGATGAAAGAGCGCGCATACCGTGTGTGTGTTTCGTCATTCACCTAGTGTTGACCGAAAAAGAAACATGGAAAACTACCGATCATCAGATCAGCCGCCCGCTATATTTCTCCTCTAGAGAATGGGTGAACTCGGCCTAGCTAGCTAGAGCCGAAAATCCTGCCACCGCCCGCACTCGAACCCTAGCACCTCCCGGATAGAGGCACTGCAATGGCAAGCGGCGTTGCCCAAAGCGACATTAGCTGCCTTAAAAATTTAGTATCATGAACATTTTTTCAAAATTTGAAATTTCGCATAATTTGGAGTGACATAATAAAAATTTAAACAAATAAACAACATTTTCTTAAAGAACAGCTGCAAATTGTTTTGTACAAGGAGAGCAACGTTCTCTTAATATTGTGAATGTAATTAATTAATGTAAATATAATAATAATATGGCATATGTTCAATTTTTTCTAACAACAGCAACAACAACGTTCATTTTTCTAATACGTCGTACACTGAAAATGGAAGTCAGAGAATTCTTTCTTATTACAATCTGGTTTTCAGTATTATATATTTAATTCAATCTGTGCTAATTTCAAATTGTATTGAACTCGTATTCTACCGAAGGCAGTATGGAGAACGCATTGCAAAGCTAAGCGCCCCTGGGCCGGTAGGGCACGAACGGCATGATCGGCGTTTTTATGCATGTTGCTCGTATTAGGTTGTTCAGGTCAATAGATACAATTTCTGTACTTGGAAATGTTTACAGATACTTTTACTCAGTGACGGCTTGTACGGTAGTGCCAGTGCGCCATGGCACCACCACTAGCATAAAGGAAGGAAAATAACATTTTCACCGCAAATATTTGTATTGAATATCGTTTCTACAATTTTTTCTTTATAGTAATTCATTTGAACGAACGAACGCTTGGAATATGCTCTATCAATACTCTCTTCAAGCACACAGGGCGTGGTGCGTTCTGTCGGCCTCATGAATCTCTGAGCCACCTCCGGAG
The DNA here is from genome assembly GCA_017312745.1 of Gryllus bimaculatus. Classification (NCBI taxonomy): domain Eukaryota; kingdom Metazoa; phylum Arthropoda; class Insecta; order Orthoptera; family Gryllidae; genus Gryllus; species Gryllus bimaculatus. The sequence goes on from BOPP01000029.1 coordinate 1,432,335, forward strand.
TGGCACTGTCCATTTAACGGTGTTTGAAGAACTCTGTATAGGTTTCTTTGCACGATCTTTTTGCGACCGCAGTGATGCCGGAGGTTTGATGTTCGAATCCCGATATTCACGGTACACTCGTACGGGAAAATCTACATTTCATCGCGACCTCGGAGATGCTAAGCCCCATCTCTCTTGCGTCGACTATAACACCACATTCAAACTCTTTTCAATCGTGATAACCTGCCATTGTAGTAGCAGTAACCGATCTAACAACTCTTGCCAGACTGTGGTTGTCTTATACAGTCGTTGCCGACCGTAGCGCCGTATTCTGATTGGTTCCAGATCTCTTGATTTCAATATGCATGACAGTACCAGTTTTTTGGCTCTTCAGTCTAAGTATTGGCTAGGAAGTATTCGAAATACACAGTTCAATAACGAATTGTGTTTTTTTATTGTGTGTGTGTGCTGGTATTAAAGGATGTGTTATACTTGTATAAAAGGAATTGGAATGCAGACGTGTGGTGTAGATACTATTCTTATGAAAGGAAATCCGATTTCAGTTGGTGAGAGCTGATGGTAGGGTTCGAGTGTGGCGCAAATTCCATCATGCCATGGACTCAAATTGTCAACCTGACACTTCTATGCTGGTAATGCTCAATAATTGTGTGGGTTGTTTTTACATGGATTGTCAGGGTCGTCTGGTCCAACTGAAACAACCATTGGCTGGAAATATTAGTGTTCAGCTACTTGTAGACCATTTGCAACAATTTATGGACTTCATGTTTCTAAACAACGATGGAATTTTAATGTACGACAATGCGCAATGTCACCGGGCACAATTGTTCGCGATTGGTTCGAAGAACATTCTGGACAACTCCAGCGAATGATTTGGACACCCAGATTGCTCGACATGAATCTCATCAATCAATTATAGAACATAATCGTTCATGCACAAAATCTGCACCGGCAACACTTTCGCAATTATGGACGGATATAGAGTGCTCGAATGAATATTTCTGCATGATACTTCCCACGCTTCCAACGACGTGTTGAGTGCATGCCACGTCGAGTTGCTGCAGTTCGACGGGAAAAAATAATTCCTGCACAATTCTAGGAGGTAACCCTTGACTTTTGTCACTTCAGTGTACGCAATACACTGAGATGTGCCTAAAACTATCTCGACGTGATGCTCGGGGACCATGAAGGAACTTTCACTGGGAATTGTCTCAAGCGGAGTGGTAGTTACGCCATAAAGCGCAGTAGAGGGTTGCCGAGAACTGATGGGGCAAAAATGGAAACGGAACCTCGACTTAATAAAAGTGCGAGCTAACTAGTAGGAGAAAGTCTTCACTACTAGTACGAGCATAACTTCTTTCTAATGCAGGACAGCAAAGTAGTTTTGAGTTTAGCATGATATCATTTAACAGCCTGAATGTTACACGGGCGAATAATTATCAGTGTTACTATGTTATGATGAAATTTAATTTTGTAAAAAATGAAATGAAAATAAAACTAAGGATGTACGTGACAATATTAGGAGGGTAAGGATGTTTCCCTCGTCCACCCCGCCAGAGATATCAGAATGTGTAATGAATTTAACTCAATTGTGTTGTTTTGGAACGAACTAGTTTAGTTTTGAATGAGTTTTAGGACAGCAAGGTTTCTGTGAATAAAACACCGCCTAATTTGTGGAAATTGATTTTATTATTGTAAGTGTTATTAATACTGCAGATACCGTTGAGTGAGGCAGAGGATCAAGGCTTGGGGAACTGGCTTGGATTAGGCATTTGACTCGCACCTGGTACATTCTTCGTAAACTGCTCCTCCGCCTGTTTCGCCCCGTCCTGCCCCATCGCCGGCCCAGCCTCCATCATCGTCTTCCCTTCATTCGCCTTATCTATCCCAGAATTCATTGCACCCTCTGCGGACTTTGCTTGCTCTTCTGCCTGCTTCATCCCCTGCAAATACACATATTTACAGCTGAGGAAAAAAGTGCAAAATAGGTTCTTCATTCTCTCATCGAGCAACAGATGATGAAATGGAAGGATTGTGCGACGTGATTGCGACTCGCTATGTTTCCACCAAATGAACCAAAACAACTGACAACTGATGGAATGCAGGTGATGAAAGTTGGTTTTTACTATTACACCACCCCGAACAAAACCCAAAACTGTGTGTGTGTTGATTGAAATGAACGAAGACCAGTTGCTCTTCGACAAGATTTCAGCTCACGGAAGCGACTTTTCACAATTTGCATCAGCTGGACAAGAACCATTGGTGAATGATTGGTTATAACATGAATAGAACATACTACGGCACTGTTGTTTAGCATGTTTTACTCAAATTATTAAAAAAAAAAAAGTTGTCCAAAGACAGGAACCTCCAGAGTACTGCTTTTGCGTGGCAATTCATCTGCTCACGGAACATGTGCAGTAACAATGCAATTGTGTCAGAAACTAAAAGAATAAGAAGTCCACGTTCTCTAACATTCAGTCTGCCTGACCTTGCAACTTCCGATTTCTGGTTTACTCGGGTGAAGCCCGTCATCGCCGTAAAGCCCTTTAGAAGAGTGCAGGACCTTCAAGCCATGCATTCGGCTCTATCATTTCATCCAAGGCTCTGGCATAGCAGCCGATCCACATCCCGGTCACAAAAACGCTCGGTCCAACCACGCCAGACATTTGTTGTCACACTAACTTTAATTCTTTACCTTGCATACTAGTAGTGTAAGTATCAAGGACGAAATATACATTTTGGAACGAGATTTGAAAATGACAGAGATCAAAAACATTTACGTTTTGGCTGAGGTACATTTGTTTTTGAAGTGAAAATTTATTTTCGGTGGAAGACAAAATGACGTATGAAGCCAAATGAACACAACAAAGAGTGCAACGTTTAAATTCTGTTAAACTACACGTCCGAGATAATAACGTTCTGGTTAATTTGTATTACTTACGTCTGTGGGCATTGAAGCCATTGATTCAGCAGCATCTGACGGAGCAGACCGTTTAACCTGCAGGCAAACAGAGCATCACCTTTCAATGCTTTACCATAAAAACGTATAAATTATTATACGTGTGCACTTTTGAGAAAATGTATATTGCTACTATATTCTATTGTTATGAGTGTCATTCAGCACAATAAAGTGAGTATAAAGGCAAAAAAATATCTTTTTTATTCTGTTACCATCAACAGTAAAATATTCCAAAGTTCGAATCTCCATGGATTTTTTTCTCTCGTATCTCCGAACCAGTCTTTCGAGTCCTATAGTTTAAAAATCTTAATTTGTTGTACTCCATACAAACCTTTCTGATCTATTGCCTAGAGATTAAAGTATAAAAGCCATTCAAAGCCACGTTTGGGTGACTGCTTTACATATTAACCACTAAAATAATACGCGTTGCGCTCCGGATTCTTGCTTATGCTCTATGATTGATTGATGTTTCCGTGCACGTCAATTGGCATGGTCCGATTAGTGTCGTGAATGTTATCGTGAATTATCGTCAAATAGTTTGTGATTGTCTGTGGTAGAAAAAATTAAGTTAGGGTGGTTTTATCTTGTATTCCAAGAAAAACAGTGGTGACAATAGCATGATTTGTACAGCATAACCAATACTTCCAGTTGCAATGAAGTTCGCAGCAGAATTTTTTTGTCAATTCTCAGAATTCCCCGTGAGGTATGTTACATTTAGTACCATCCGGCTCCTAAAAATATTTACTTCGTTTTGAATAAAAGAAAAACTTCAATAACTTAAAAAAACATATAACCGCAAATGTTTTTCCATAAGAGCCTTTACTAATTTAAACCTCTTTTAGTAAAAAATTAGGCCACAGAAATTTTACTTTCTTTTTAACTACTTTTTGAGGATACTTCACCGAAGTCGATCTAACGAACATACTACCTTAAAAAAAATGAGTTTCGAGACAAATTGTCGCACAGTAGACTAGAGTAGGCATGTCATTCACAGAGCATGGTTGTGCTAATACAACCTCCTAGACATCTATAACGTGCTTGTGTAGATTGGCCAGCGTCAAGGGTTTCTACCCATATCAGACGTCGCCTTCAGTACGTTGGGGCATCAACTATAGCAATCCCCCGCGACCCGCGCCGTAGGGATTCGCCTGCAATACTACCTTGGTGTAAGAACAATCAATATACTTTTCTAGTGTAGTATATCAATGTCATAGACATTTCTGTATAACGTTGACGATTTGTTACTCAAATGTGGCATACGACTTTTGAAATATTCGTGTCTTAATTCTTTAATTTGTTTTGTTTCATTAATCCTCACGCATAATTAAGCTCAGATGCCTGCTTTCGCAATTCGACTATGAATTCATTGCGTTCTTCTCTACGAGCTCCTTAGATTTTAGATTTATTTAGATTTACATTTATTTAGTCAAAAAAAGTAAAGACTATGTGACATATGGGGAAGAAGATCATCTGCGCACGTTTTCTTGAGTTCCAGAATCCCTTCCCATCATTTGAACTATAAATAGTTGAAAGATGAGTAAAAGTTTAAAGTAAATAAATAAATTTTAAAAAAGCGCGAGATTAGCAAGATTTAAAAAAAAGACATTTTCGTTTCCGAATTATAGAAAATTTATTTATGTCGGTAAACAAATTGCGGGTATGATTTTTCTGCATTGTTATCAAAATAGTTTCTTTCCGTACGTTTCAACGACTGATTCCCGAAATCACGACGCGTAGGTTCCTGGTACCTCGACAGAACCCCACCTGCCCTTCAGTATTCACGGTTTTCTAAATACCGACGCAATAAGCCCAATTATCTGGCTCCAGAGAGTAAGCATGCGTCGTCCGGATGACCGAGATCGTTAAGGCAGTAGTGCCGTACCGATCTCGAACTGAAGGATCGCGAGTTCGATTCCCGTCACGGGGCGTGGTTGTATGTGTGTTCGTCCTTTCACCCCCTATCATCACCGTATCATGTCATATTTATAGTTACCATAAAGTTAAATCCAAAGTGGTCGCCAATAACCTAGATGTTGACGTGACATTCAAAAAATAAAGTAAGCATCCGCATCATACATTCATACTGAGTTCATAGACGACATAAACGTGTTAAACGTAATCTACTTCATGACCGTGCAATCCAAACAATCACTCGTGTACGTTATCGGACTGAGTTTGCACGGTCACCCGCAACGCACCACATATTCGTGCAATAGTTCGCCCACAACTATTGTAACTACTCTCAAAAACTGTCTGCGGTCACTTTCTGACATTAAAAACTGTATACGCGAGAAAATCTAATTAAAACCTATGTACGGGATCGGATACAACGAAATATGAACATTTGACCAGCGCACGACGGACCATACCGTCAAGTGTTTAGATTCATCACCGTACAATCATTCCACAATCAGTGCGCCTTCGAACGTTACGCAAGATTAGAGTTAAAATTAAACGAAAATGATAGTTCATTGGAATTTTTACAAAGTGGTTACGATGTTGTACGAAATTCATATCGTAAAATCTTATTGCAATAACTTTGGCCTGATTTGATAATTCTCCAATCTCGTAGTGTAAGAATATGTGTATGATACTCATTTCGTAAATAACTACAAGCAAACAATGAGTCGTTAGTAATTAGTCTGCGGAAGTTATCAACATACTTACGTGAATAGTTCCTGCAGAAACCCTTTCTACTCCAATCACCTGCAACATGGGTTTATATAATAATAATAATAATAATAATAATAATAATAATAATAATAATAATAATAAAAAGGCGCATGAGCATATACAGCATGTACTATAGAGGAAATATGTGTGAATGTACAAACAAACAAAAAATTTGCCGCACAAAATTGGGTGGTGAGTAAAATAAGTGTGCAATGAAGTTCATTCTCTTCTTGCATCCTACCAAAAAACGCTTTTGAGCATTTGTATATTACAGGTCACATATCTATGGTACATTTCGTGACACCTTGATATATTTTATTAGAGCGTGTAGCTGCTTGCTTCTTCTGTGTGAAGAAGTACCGTGTACGTTCTGAAACTACTTATCCATTTCACAAATAAACAAATGACATATCGACAGATGTGAGGCAAAAATGTACTTAAAATGTCGCAGTGTGATTTGTTGAAGTTCGATTATCCTCCGATTAAAATATGGGGCAAATTGAATTTTGATCAACTGGAACTTATCCAATCGTGAGCTTCAGCTTCACAACTTAGATCGTAATGAGCTCCCGATTGGATAGGCGCTTCTCAGCTAATCGCCGTCAATTTGCTCTACCGCCGTCAATACGCGTGGAGTCAAAACAGTGTAGTTTGTCTGGAAATCTGGAAAATGAGAGTCATCGCACACTACGTTCCCTGACACTCTGGTGTATGTGTGGCTGCCACGACAAAATAAGCACTACTGTGAATTATAATTTAAAATACTGTGAACTTAAAAAAATCTATCAGCTAATTAACTTCAAAACCAAAGTTTCGCCGTTTTTTGCTGCAGCACTACAATACTTAATCTATACAACGTAAGAAACATGCGAGGAAGTAAAAACAAATTCGAATTTGTAAATAAAGCAAAACGGATACTTTTGAAAGAAAACACGTTCTTTTGAATGAATGACAACGCTGCAAAAACAAGTGACACATTCTTACAGTCTTCAAAATCTGAGGTACTAAGGCAAAATAAAGACATATACCAAAAAAACAACAGATTACTGTAAGTCAATTTATGTGCAAAAATTCGGTTCACAAAAAAACCCATTCAAGTTCGACTGAATTGAAGTTTCACTTCAATCGTATATCCTGACCCCTCATTTTTGAAGAGCATACTACTATCAGGTTTTTTTTCCAGTTTCCCCCATCCATTGAGCAAATGCTGAGAGGCCCTTGTTTTGCTTCTGGACGTAAATGTAGCGTTCACTATGCGCACGTTTTGTTGAACTCTCCTTTTTCTTGTAATGGTAAGACTAGATAGTAAGGATGAGTTGCTATTTTGTTAGCAATGCAGAAAAGAATTATATACTTGCAATTCGTTGTACCGATGCAAATAGTTTATCTATAGTCAGAACGAAAATGACTATTTTTCAAATATTGCTAATCTTGTGATTTTTAAAATTTATTTTTATTTATTGATGTTAACCTTTTCTCATCTCTCAAACATTTACTCAGTTAAAATGACGGGAAGGGATTCTGGAATTCAAGAAAACGTGCGCAGATAATCTTTTCTCCCCTACGTCATATACAGTTTTTACTGTTTTTTTGACTGAATAAATCTAAATCTAAATCACTCCAAATCCCGTCTCGCCGATGAATGCCTGTGTTCTCTATCAGAATGGGGATGAGCCAAATGTGGTATACGCCTGTAACTCGAATTTGAGAGCGGAGTGAATACATAATGAGAAAAGGAAACAAGTGCGCGACCGCGAAGTGCGCTGTTACTCACGCATGAAACTACGTAAGATTCATAAGTGATGATTCTGTCCATATCAATATTTTAATAGTACATAATTTATTTTATTGATATTGGATGTACAACAAAATACAACCCAACATACAACAATAAACATCCGAAAATGATCACAACACATGACTAGAAAGTAATGTATTGCGAGTAAAATATATGTTATTTTAGTCTATTAATAAACATAGGTTGTTCAATCTAATTTTTTAAAGTATTGTAACAGACATAATTTACAATATTTAAATTCAATTAAGACTTACCAAAACAATGCAAGTGAAGACGGTGCACGTTGAGATCTTCATGGTGGTTTCGTAGACAACTCTCGGCTATCTTACCTTTAGGCAAGTAATTCAAATACTGTACAAAATAACTCATTTCAAATACTTATATATAAAATCCGATGTTCTCATTTAGAGTCATTTTCCCTCACGGTATCTGCATTGAAACGCTGCGGTCAGTGACCTCCATTGTTTTCAGAGCCTTCCTTCTTCCTGGACTATGCCAGTAAACAGGCTGTAAACACGAGATTCGTGTAAATCAAAATGGGATACTTCCCATGGAATACGACCATAAAGGCAACGGAAGGGGCATAACGGTTTTTCCTTTCAAATATCGTTCTACTTTTATGCAAATGTGTCTTTCGTCACATCCAGACAATCAGGAATTGTTACTCGTTTTTTTAAGATACCTATTTTGATAACATTTTTCTATGCAAATGTCAATTATTTTTTATTTGCCTCGTATCGATTTTATCGACTATGATAACATACTTTGCAAATATTTTAAGCCTCAATAAAAACTATAACGGAACCTCATTTCAGTCAATATTTTGTGCTGTAATAAAAGAAACAAAAAAGAAAACAAAAGGTACAAGAGGGATTGATGACTGGGTGAATATCTATAGAGGAGTGGAACATTGGGAAAGAACAAAAACTGGTATTGCGATGTATGTGGATAAGAAATGAAAGAAGTGTATTACGAGTTACACATGAATCAATGAAATAATACTAAGTACAGATTTTGAAATGAGAAGAGTTAATCTTACAGTTACAGGAGTTTATGCATCATACAATTTTATGACAAGCTGCAGATAGAGATAAAAAATGCAATCCAAATAACCTGCTAATTATAACTGGAGGTGTAAATGCAAGCCTGGGAAACATGCCCTTTTCCCAATGTTATAGGAATTTATGGAGAACAAATAATGGATGAAAATGGAAAAGAAGTCAGAGAATTTGCAACACACAAACAACTAAGGATCATTAACATATATTTTAGAAAAAATAACATTCATAAATATGCTTGGAGTGGGCCAGTGCTCATGTAGTGATAGATTATGTAATAGTTAAAAAAAAGTTAAGTTCAGACGTGAAGGATACCTGCGTTTTAAGAGGATATGACATCTATCCAGATCACTATATAATAGAAAATAATAAATATAAATATGAGAGTAAGATGGAAGAAACAAACTGCCTCAAAAAATAAACAAGATGTAGGGTATAAAGTGTATCTACTGACTAGAAGACATTAGTATAAGGGACTTATATCGGAGATGGTAGAATCAATTCTTGAGCAACAACGCTACATTAGATGATCTGATTGATGAATGGAGAAACATAAAATAGTCAATAAGAAGAGTAGCATAATTATGAGGCATTACGCACTAAAAAATTAGGTGAAAAAGTAAAACATTGATAATATAGAATGATACGTTTGCAGAGACGATACAGGAAAGAAAGGTTGCATACCTAAATTATCTACAAAGCAGAAACGGGCAGATTAAACAGATCTACCACCAAAACAGGAATAAAGCTAAATCATTAGTGAGACAAGCCTGTCAATAATCTTGGGATAGATATGTGAATATGTTAGAACATGATATATTTTGAAAACAAAGTATTGCCTGTATAGTGATAAAAAAAAATAATTTAGAAGAAGATACGGAAGATTGAATATAATTTATGGGAAAGAGTGGTTGGACTACTTTGTAAAATTATGGAATGGGATTGAAGAAATGTATACGCCGGATGAATAAAAAGGAATAAGAAGAAATGTAGGTATGTTAGATATGAAAAAGCTTGATAACGCATTATATTACCCCAAAATAGGAAAGCCTGTGGTCTTGATGGGGTTAATTTAGAATTAATGAAATATGGAAGTATGATACTGAAATTTTGACTGCTACACCTAATGAATGAACGCTGACAAAGCTGTGCAGTACCAGATGAATGGTTAGATTCGTTAATTACTACATGTTTTAGAAAAGGAGTTTGAAGTAAATGTGACAACTATAGGGGTATTTGTCTATTTAACTCATGTTTCAAAGTATACGCGAAAGTTCTGAATAGCTCCAATTTCATGACTGCACTCTACCTCAGGAACAATAGGGGTTTAGAAAAGGTAGTTCAGTAATAGATAACATATTTACATTAAAACAAATAATTGAGAAACGAGTGGAGTTTGATAGAGAAACACATTTAGCCTTCGTGAGAAGGCATTTGATAACGTCCACAAATGTAAATGATGGAGTGTTATGAAAGAAGAAGGGTACCCAAATCATCTAGTGCAAGTGGTGAAAAGTATGTATTCATATGATAATACTAGTATCGCAGTAAATACAAAGGATTTGTTTCAGGGAAGAAAATTATAAATAAAGGAGTAAGGCAGGGAGAGAGTCTTTTGCAATTTCTCTTTAATATATATCTGAGACATATATTAAAATCTGGAAGAATGTTGAAGAAATTCATCTGGGTAAAAGTACATTTTTAAATACTCTTATAAGCTGAAAACCAGGTGAGTTTGCAGGAAAATGAAGATGATTTGCATAGATCTATTTACTATCTGGTGCAAATTTTTATGGAGTACAATCTGATAGTATCAGTTGATAAAACCAAAATAATGGGTTTTGAAGGAAAAGAATCAGTAAGGACCAAGATTGTGCTTAAAAATATGGTTTTAGAACAAGTGACGCATTTTAACTACCTAGAGTGTGAAATTACATATGAAAGAGATAGGGAGATCACCAGCAAGATTCATAAATTTCAAGCAATATGTGGAACTATCAGTAGAACGTTTAAAAATAATGCAAGGAAAGAAACCCAGTTAACATTTTATGATATTATGTCTCTCCCAGTTTTATTGGATGAATGTGAAACCTGGGTTCAAAAACAATAAGATTTTTGGAGGATTCAATAAGCAGAAATGAGATTTTTGAGAGGAGTAAAGGGCTATAGGCTACATTAAGAGACCAAATAAAAAGTGAAAAATATGAAAGGAACTACTTGTAGTAAAGTAAGGAACAGTACATCACAAAATTAAGAAGTACATCAATGGATGACACATATTGGAAATTCCACAAGACAGACTCCCTGTGCCAGCCCTAAATTATAAGCTGAGAGGAAAGAAAATCATTGAAAGCCAAGAATGAGGTGGAAAGAGACTGGAACAGGCAATATGCCTAATCCGTAAATGATGACGATGATGAAAATTTATATTTTGTGGAGTTTTGGAGAAGCAGAACAGTCTCGTATCGAATATGAATAAGTTAACTAAGGTCATGTCACGTATTTGAAAATTAATAGGATTGTATTGTGACGTTTGGATGGGAATGTAGCTTTCATTATGTATTAGTGCATGCTGCTTTATGATGAACACGTTTTTTTGAGATCTCCTTCTGCTAATTGTGCTACGTGTAGCTGCGGGATTGTGAGTTGCTATTTTCTTAGCGATACACTAATACTCAATTTTCAACATATACTTTTTAATCAACGTCAAAAAACAGTTAAAAACTGTGGGCGACATGCTGGAGAAGTGCAAACGGTTTACTGGAACTCTGGAATCCCTACCCTAACTCATCTTCAAGTTGGATAATGAATTCAGCTAGCAATGTACTTAGCAAGAGTTAATTAGAAAATATTCGTTCCTTGTAATAAAAACTATTTACACCGGCAAATCAGCTAGAGATTTTGGCTAGTATCCCCTATCGTTTTCTTCGTATCGGAATCGACTCACTGCCGCGAGAACATACAGATATATTGTTTGTATTATAATTCCAACTTAGGTCAATAAAAGTACATAGGAAGCTACATTTATGACCAGAAGCAAAATAAATGGCCACCTCAGCATTTGCAGTCAGAGAAACGAGAAACCTCATCGATATGAGAGTCATTGTTCCAGAAGCTGAGATACAAAATCTGAGACACAAGCATATTACATAGCTTAGTTTTGGAATTATACTGTACTAATGATAAATAATATATAAAATATTATTGTTGAATTCAATATTATTTTCCTTTTCGATGTTTAGAGTCACCTCTAAGCGAATAAGAAGAGATATGTACCAGGAAAAAATTGACACTTAAACTAGTGAATCGATTTTAATCGCTTAATGTCAACTGGCAGTGTGTTGTAAAAAATGTAGTATGTGATTTATAGGTGAATTACTGTAGTGAGCTGTTGATGAATATGATTACTAGGTCGAGTGTTATAGTAATTGATATCTGTATTGACTGAAAATGTTTTCCCACCCTTAAGTAAGAAAGTTTTGACAGCATTGATTCATAAAGAGATGAGGCAATGGTAGAATTTCTATGTTTATAAAAAGAAGCGTACAAGAATCATGTGGGTCAGATTTGCTTATTATTCGTACAATTCCTTTCTGTAATGTAAAACTCTGGGAGCTAAAGAATGAGTTTCCCCAAAATATTACCATATCTCAGGCGGAAATGAACAGTCGCGAAATGTAGGCTACAAGCAGTATGAAGGTTGACTGAATTTGGAAGAATTATGAACGCGTATCGTAAAGAACTTAATTTTGTGTTGAATTCATTTAAATAGACCTTCCATTTGAGGTTTAACTGAACTGAGTGACCTAAAAATGTTTGCACCTTAACATCAATAAATTGCGCATCGTTCATTATCAATTAATTATATTATTGTTCATTTGAAATGGGAAACTGCAATGAAACCCTTTTCCCTTCGTTTTCTATTCATTTCTTATTACGAAACCTATTTGGATATTGTACTGTATACTGTTTCTTTTTTACAAAGAATATTCGCATTAGCCCAGGACATAAACTCCCATTTCGACTTGATGAGGACATACCGTTTACGTATAGAAGGAAGAAAATAGAAGACTTCTGGCCACGAATCACCCATGATCTTTGCCTCCTCTTCCTTGACTTAGCCTCTCCCCTTACAAACACACTTGTCCTACACTACCACACATACAGGAACACCAGTAGGGAGCTTAAAGCTTGTCCCGGCTGAGGCGATGCCTCACTGGGGGGATACTTGGGAGGGGGGATCCCCTACGAGCCAACGTGTAGGTCGGCGCCGGATCTCGCCAGCCGGCGGGGAAGGAGCACCGTCACCACACGGATTAAACCATTCAGTACACTAATGACCATAACAGTTGACATGCACGGAAAAATCATTCAATCCGTAAAGAGATCGTGCACGAGACGAATTATTTCCTACATCTAAAGCGACCAGTAATTACATTTAAAAAAAACTACATTTTGTTTGCACTTGGAAACTGCCATTTTCCGATTGTTTAGGCACAAAAAGTATGGAAAATACTCATTATGTTCCGTGAACGTAAATGTAACTTCAAATTAACTTCTCCCCATAGCACTTTTTGACGTAAATAAATAAATGAACGTTGGTTTTCTGATGTGGTCTTTGATTTATATCTAATTTGAATTTTCTTTTCTATTTTAGAAACGCGATTGCTTCTTGTGGAAAATGTATTTTTTCAAAATAGTTTAGGTTTTAAATTTTCAGTTTAAAAAGTACTGAATTATTAATAGATGGCCCAGAGATGGCATCAAGAGGTTGCAAACATTCCGTAGAATCTTGTTGTTTTGACTGCGCCCAAAAGAGCAAAAACCTACTCTGTACCAGCGTAGTTTTATGATAAATTATATACTGCGAGTAATAATTAATTATTAATATATGGTGAGGATTTTGGTAAACTACGGCCTACATAAAATTACCTAGTAATGCATTTAATTGTATTGCTCTTATAGTATACGAGTATTGCTTATTACCTAAAAAGTCTTGAAAACTATCTAAAACAATTTTGCGCTGCGAAATATTCAGGTGAATTAAATTGTTTCTCCTCAGTGTTACAGCACAATCACATGAAATATACCGTTTGCCCCGTTTTGCCAAACCATAAAAAAAGTTATTCAACAAGAACGCAAATTATACAACGCGTTGTATCGCAAATCAAGTTTTCATTACATTCCGCTATAGTACCTC
>BOPP01000029.1:1446044-1506700 GCA_017312745.1 Gryllus bimaculatus
GCAAGAAAAAGGGACTAGATATTTGTTGGCTAGTACCCTATCGAGTTGGGACCATTCGTGGTCGGGAAATCGACTCTTACTGCAGGATGGCGGAGAACATACAGGATATATTGGTTGGTGCATTATAAATTCACAACTGTAGGCGTCAAGAAAGAGTTACAGCAGTTGAGATGCATTTGGTGTCAGGAAGCAAAAGTAAATGGCCACGGTCAGCATTTGCAGGAGCAGAGAAACGACAAGCGCTCAATCGATATGGATCGATAGCGAGTTCAGATACGCAAAAATCTGAGACAGCAAGGCATCAATTAGCCGCAATAAGGCTTAGTTTTGGAATTATACTGATCTTAAATGGTATACTAATAGGATAATAGAAATATTAATTGGTTGATTCAATATTAGTGGATTTCCTTTATTCGGATGTTTAGAGTAACCTCTAGAGCGAATACAGAAAGGAGTTATGGAAGGCAGGAAAGAAATATGACACTGCAACTAAGTGAATCGGATTTTAATCGCTTATGGTCATCCTGGCAGTGATGTTGTTAAAACATGTAGGGTGATATGATGGGTTGTAGGGTGAAGGTTGGACTGTGAAGTGAGCTTAGTTGAATGAAAATGATTGATAGGTCTAGTGTTATAAGGGGAAGTAATATGATATCTGTGTTGACTGAAAATGTTTTCCAGCCCTTAGTAGGGGGAAAGTTTTTGAACAGTCTTGTTCATACAGAGATGAGCGCAATAGAGTAAAAATTCTAATGTTATTTTAGAAAAAGAAAGCATAACAAGAATCATGGGGTGGCAGATTTGGCTTATTATTCACGTTCAATATCGTTTCTGTAAATGTAAATGTCCTGGAGAGTAAAAAATGAGTATCACCCAGGGAATATTACGTATATTCAGGCGAAATGAACAGGTCACGCGAATGTAAGGCTACACACGCAGTATGAAGGTAGAACTGATTTGGGAAAGAATTATGGAAACGTGTAATCGCCAAGAACTTAAATTTTTGTGCTGAATTTTTAAATAGACCGTTCCATTTGAGGTTGTGACCACAAAGAATCGTTTGCAAGCTTAACATGCAATTAAATTGGGAGCGCAATAGCGTTGATTATCATGAAAGTTATTTATTATTGTTTTATATATGAAATGGGAAAACTGCAATGAAACGCCGTTTCCTTCGTTTCTCTTCATTTAGTTATTACGGAAACTAATTTGGATATTGTAGCTGTATAGATGTTTTCTTTTATCACGAGAAGAACAGGTTGCGCATGGGTAAAAACAGGGAAATAAACTCGACCATTTCGACTCTGATGAGGACATAACGTATTTACGTATAGGAAGGCTAAGAAAATAGAAGACTTCTGGCCAACGAATCACCAGCAATAATTTTGCCTCGGTCTTCTTGACTTAGCCTCTCCCCTTACAAACAACACTTGTCTAACGACTACCACACATACAAGGAAAGCCAGTAAGGGAGCTTAAAGCTTGTCCCGGCTGAGGCGATGCCGTCAGTGGGGATACTTGGAAGGGGGGATCCCTACGGCCACGTGTAGGTCGGCGCCGGATCCTCGGCGCCGCCGCGGGAAGGAGCACGTCACCACACGGAATCTAAAACCTTCAGTACATCCTATTATGAACAATAACAGTTGACATGCACGGCAAGATCATTCATCCGTAAGGAGAGATGATAGATGAGACGAAGTTATTTCTGGGACATTCTAAAGCGACCAGTAGTTACATTTAAAAAATTATTATAAAACTACAATTTTGTTTGCACTTGGAAACTGCCATTTTCCGTTTTTTAGGAGACACAAAAAAGTATGGAAAATACTTCATTATGTTCCGTGAACGTAAATGTACTTCAAGGATTACACTTCTCCGAAAGCAATATGAGGAGCACTATTTGGTAGACGTAAAATAAATAGGAATGAGACGTGTGGGTTTATGCATGAGGTGTAGGTCCGTTTGGGATTTGATATATAATTTGGAATTTTCTTTCTAAGTTGTTAGAAACGTGCGCATTGGCTTCTATCGTGGAAAAGTAAATTGTTTTCAGGGAAATAGTTTAAGGTTTAATTTTTCAGTTTATAAAAAGTATAGGAAATGTATAATGAGAGTGGGGCGCAGAGATGCATCAAGGGAGGTGTGCAAACTATTGTCGTAGAATCGTGGTGTTGTTTTGGAACTGGCAGCCCAAAAGGAGCAAAGGGGAACGTACTCTGTTCTGTATACGAGTCGGTCGTGTTTTATGATAAAATTTTACTATACTCGCGCGCAGCTAAGTAATTATTAGAGGAAAAAATGTATATAGGGTGGTTGAGAGATACTTGGAAATCAAATTTTATTATTTTAGTGCGGCCTACATACAAAAGTTACCTAAGTTATTATGGGTGTTAATTGGTTTTTATAAACAGAACAAATATTGTCTTGAACGGATAGTTATATATAGTAATTAAGCTCTGGATGAACACGAGCTGATATGTCTTTATTGGTATATTTGCAAGTAAGAGCAACGGCTCTGAGTATAGAGCGTGATATAGCTCAAGCTAAATTTGTCGCGAGACGCAGATGTTCAGAAATAATATCAGAAGTGTGAATGACGATTTTTGTGATACTTCTGTTCGTCAAGTGGTTACAGAAGCACAATGAACTAGTGATATAAAGCTAGATAACATGTTTCGATTTTATGCTTTTTTAAAGCGTTTGTGGCCGCTCGTATTTGCCACAAAACGCCACTTAGGAATAAGAAATCATGTTACTGCAGCGACATAGGTGAGACAGACGATGGGTCAAGAAATTAATAGCAAGGAGCGTTGTATGGCGCAAAGTCAGTTGTTCATTACAATTTCCGCTAATGAGACATCTTATTTGCTTTTTGATAACAGTTATCCATCGGCAAGATGGAATTGGCCGCCGGGAGGGGACGCGACAGAATGGCCTGCACGGCGCAACGCCTTATCCCTGAACTAAACCTCTGTGACTTCTTTCCTTTGAGAGGTGTAAGGGAAGCAAGTCTACGAAGAATAAAAAGAATCAAGGAAAGGTGTGTACAGTGTCTGAACAGGAATAGAACGCGATGTGATCTGCAAATTTCTGCAGTCGGATTCTGTGAAGAGTGATGAAAGAGCTGTGGTGTCTCTCCCTATAATATTAACGCGTTGGAAGAAAATGTGGCCCATACGTCGATTTGTAACGTAATAACCAAATGTAAACCCTAACCAGTAGTTTAACGAAATGAGTGCGGGCACGCCAGCAAACCTCTTATCCGGGTCCCTTTTGTTTTAAAAGTATATAGAAAACACAATTAGTGTTAGTACCTTAAACAATAAAAATATTCGTTAATAAACTCGAACTCATCAGTATATGATTAATAACCAAAAGTGGAAAATATGCCTTTATTATTTAATTGTATAAGATTATGAGTTACTTATAAAACCTGAATGAATAATGCTTACCTTTACTGATTCAGAAACAGGGTTGCAAAAGCTACCGAAGCGGAAAAGAGTCGTTCTTCTGGAAGTTGCTGTTGTTAATCTTTTACTGTAACGACTATCCCAAAGTATCAGAGAAAGTATCAAGTAATGAATATGTCCTACAATGGCAAAACCTTCAGCCTAAAAGAAAGCTCTCTTTCATCTGGGTCGTCCGCACTGCGGGCCTTGCGGACCCAAACATTATGCCACTGGTCCTAACAATGTATTCAATGACAATACAACTTGCTTTGTTGTTTACTTTGTGAACTATTCATTGTTACAAATAGGTATTGACAACCACCCCGTATATAACTTACGTTTACTATGTATATTGTCTTTATTTTTCTTATATTTTATGTCCAATATGTATTATATTATTTATATTGATTTTATATAAGTATAAAATCTCCTGTACATACTTTTGCCCATCCGGATAGTGTTCGTATCTTCCTGCTTTTTATAAATGCCATCTTTAACTTAGTATACCTTTTTTATCTGGCTTTTATTCAAAATATTGAATTTTGGAGTTGAGATTAATAAGAAATTTTAATTTATTATTTTTTGTTTTGTTTTTTCTCCTGGATTAACTGTTTGTTATACTTTTTGTTTGATTTATTATGTAATGGTGGGTGAATTTAATTTTAAGAGATTACATTTTTTGGGTGATGAAAGTTATGGATTTGTTGGTTCTATATTTATATTAGTATTTATATCTGTAAGGCTCTAATATTTTTCTTCATGGCGACTCGAGCGTTCAATGACGTTACCAAGGATAGTCATAGAACTGTTAATTAAATCTGCTACCTGAATGTCATTCAACATGTTTTATTGGCGTTTTAAAAATGTATTCTCATGGACATGAGACGCATTATTGTAAGGGTATATTTAAGAAAGTGTGGATAAGGAAATACTTTGATGTCAGAATATTACATATTTGGGATAGTAGAAGAAAATGTACTACATGTTATACATATGCCAATTTATTGGTTGTAACTGATTGAAGAGCTCTTGAAATATACATTTTTTTTCCTTTTCCTCCGCTGTGTTAATAGCTTCTCCCTGAAACTTTGCGACATCAACAATTATACTAAAAAATGGCGCATTTGTTGTTCATCTACAGAAATGAGGGTTGGGAGGCGAGAATCGACGACGCCTTGTGAAAGTTGACCTTGAGCAGCCATTTTTTCATGTAGTAAAACGTTGTGAGCCGAGTCTTACGCGCATTTTATGATGTGGAACGCTTCAGTTCCGAAGAAGCCGTCGGCGTCTCCGCTTAGCCGGCCATGTTGCCAAAGGTCTTCGCCATCTGCCCCGCCATGTTGCCGAAGGTACTCGCCATATTGCCCGCCATTCTGCCCATGGTGCCCGCCGCGTTGCCCATCGTCCTGCCGACTTGACCGGCGGCCTGGCCGAACTGCCCCGCCATGCCGCCTCCCACCTGCCCCGCCTGTTTGGGGAAGCCTCCGCCCATTGTGGCCCCCATTTGTCGCGCCTGGTTGAAGCCGCCTGCTGCTCCACTCATTCCGGGCATCTGGGGCGAGCGCTTGACCTGGAAGGAAAAGCAAGAAACAACGTCATCTCAATCAGGTTTTTGTCCAGTTTCCCTGATCCATTGAGCAAATGCTGAGATGGCCCCTTGTTTTGCTTCTGGAAATATATGTAGCTTCACTATGCGCACGCTTTGTTGAACTCTCCTTTTGACGTAGTGGTAGGAGTAGAGGTGAGAGCGAGTTCTATTTTGTTAGCGATGCAGAAAAATCAAATTTGTAGTTCGTTTGCAAATAAGTTTTCTATAACTCGGGAACGAAAGTGTCTAGTTTTTCAAATGTTGCTAATCTCATGCCTTTTTAATTCTTTTTTTTATTTTTAACTTTTCGTCATCTTTTAACTATTTGTAATTAAAATGATAGGAAGGGAATCTGGAAGTCAAGAAAACGTGCGCAGATCATCTCCCCCATACGTCACATGCGGTTTTTACTGTTTTTCTGTTGTTTTTTTTACTAAATAAATCTAAATCTGTACAGTCTGGTAGAACCTCTCAAATGAGTGCCTTAAACATTCTGTGATTTCGGCTTATTGTAAGTACGAATGGAACATCGACATACAAACATCGATGTTTTAAAACATCAATATTCGTTTATAAACATTGAAACATTAAATTTAATGTTCGACGTACATAATATATCTCCACAAAACTAACGGCGTTTTTTGAAACATTGTTTTTCTTAAAACTGGTTTAGTCCCCTCTACCATTAATGTTCGTGCGGGGAAAATTTAACTTGACAGTGCTCGTGTTTCGTAATTAAGATTTAACTGATAAAACAAAGTAAAAAGTAGCAGTAACAATTAACAAAAGTGCCCGCACGTTCAGTCATCTCAAGGGTAAGAGTTTCCACAATTCACTGTAAAAACATATGGAGAGATGGCGGAGGCCATATATCTACCACACACACCTTGACCGTAACTCCATGTAGGAATTACGAGGGCAAAAGGGTTATGTTTCAGGCGAGAGATAGTCTGCACGACAAAGGTAGTGCAAACACCTTCATTTGAACACGCGAACTGAAAGTGGTATATGTTATTTCATATTTTAACTTTTACAAATTGTGATTACGGATTTTTTTTTTCAATTTTAAACATTGAAAACATAAAAACAGTGAGCACGAAACGTTGATGTTAAGACATCGACTTTTACACGGCAATGTTTTAACACAAACATCGATGTTTTGAAAATATAAATGACATACTCAAAATCACCACTTACATTTATTCAAGCACTATATTTCTTATATGTTGAAATTATGTTACTACTAAAGAGAGATTTACGGTGCAATGCAATTATTCTTGCTCAAACGCGACCACTTTCTTTGGAAGGGACAATCGTACTGCCGAGCTAGGTCTCTGCCAACGCCCGCCCGCGGAGAGAAATTTAGCTCCGAGCTTTTGCTTCATGCGTTGCATGAAACAGCCCCCACCAGCGCACGTGACACATGCCTGATAGGGTACTGGCTGCTTTTCTCTGCACTGCGGGAGCAAAGGAAGCTACTCGTACGTGAGTAGTCAGGAAGGGAATGTGTGAAAATTGTGTAATAAACTTTTGTTCCAAAATGCACAATTAACTTTGTGACATTTGAGAAATTATTTTAACACCATCGTATCTAAATAATACATTTTTGCATGACAGCAAAATATAATTCTGGCCAATATTTGTTCTACAATAGCACTGCGCTAAATATTTCAACGATGAAAGTAGTAATTTTTTTGTTCGTGTATTAGGCAATATATTATACCTATTCAGTGTAATACGAAATATTTAAAAAAATATCAAACAAATATGTATTGAAATATGTGCAAAAATCACTGATTGTGACAAACATTTCACCTAAAAATGTAAACAACTCAAAAAATTGAAAAAAGACTTGAAAATTAATATTTCAATTTACAAAGTAAGAAAAGTCACTTTCTCACATATTTATAAATGTTGTACTCTGTATTGCATCTTGAAAAGTCAACTCACATGAATGGTGGCTCCTTTCACGGTGAATACGGTGTATACCACCTGTAAATTAAAAAAAATGAATCAATAATTTTTTAACGAAATCAGTTACATAACTGATAACAAGATATGTTATTAGTAAACAATTCATAGTGTTTCGAAGATTAACTTTGCAGGACAATCTCCGGAAGGGGTTCATATAAAATATACTGACAAATAAAATCTGTAAAAGAAATGCACAAAAAATGGCGTTTAAAAATCTACGAACAATCTAACACACTACAGACTCGCAATTAACACATTTGTTTTGAAAATATTACCGCATATGCAGATGAACTGGCAGCACATTTATGGAATATTACCCGAAGAATGCAGTGGCGTCTGCTGGCTAGTAGACATGGGAATGCGATTTACAGGTTGAACGCATAATTCCAAACATTTAAAGTCGCCGTCATTCTACTGTATTCTGAAGTATTTTAGACATTTATTTTGCAAATAAGATACTTTCTCAATCTTCCTTGAAAATAACAAATTTCTCATTGCATGCACTTACATAAACAAAACCATAAAACTAAAAATTGACCATAAAAACCACATACCTAATTTTTGAATTCGAGATCTATTCTCCACTTTGGCGTTACAATTTCGAATTCCCGATTCTCTTTAACGGATAACTAGTTAGACAAAGTAGTCTATTTAACGTGCATGAAGTACGAAACAACATTTGCGCTACAACCCTACATACATAACGAACGTAATAACGTCACCCGCACTGTTTCGACTTCACGGCCTATCCCTATCTTACTATTTCCTTACATGAAGGGAGTGACTTTGTTTTGTCAGGTCTGCTAACCCACATCGAATTACCCATCTCTACTGAATCAGGTTAAAATGTGCTTAGGTGTAGTTGGCAGACTTGCATAAGTTGTGGAGAAAGACGGTCTGCCTTCTGCCCCCCGCTCCCCGCTTCGGGGTCAACAATTGTGACTTTCGGGATTCCCTGGCCTGCTGATGAATTATGACTGCATCAGAGGAAGGGGTATAGAAGGTCTTGGGAGGGGATGCACAAACGCCAATGAGAACTCAGAAGCCTGTGATGTTAAGGGGCAATGACATATCTCTGGCAATCGAATCCATGCAATCTGAAGAGAGCGCATGGCCGTGAGTTCAATAACCTCGCCAACGAAGCGAGGTCGTTCAAGGGATGTTTCTCGGCCGTCACATCCAGCGAGGGGATTAATGCCTATTGGACAGCGCACGTCAATGGCGAGAGGGAATAGAGAAACAGATACTTACGAAAGAATACAGAAAATACAGAAAATATGGATGAAGTGATAGATGGTAGATATGATAGATGTGATGAAAAACTAGGGGATATAACACATCACTCGCACACATTGAGCCTACGCCACTGGATGAATGTAACATATTGTAGCGAAAAAAACAACTTTTCTTAAATTTAAATTCTTTTGCAGATCTGTCAAACTCCCCTATACTACCTAGTTATTTCAGTTTGTGTGCACTATTTATTTTCACTGAAATTTCAACATGAAGTTGGGAGTCGATTCTAGATCAGAAATTGTGATCTGTCCCATTCTAATAAATGCTCTGTTTGGTGAGCGGGTCGTGATCCTTGGCCCGCTCCCTGTATGGGAGCTCCGTGCGGGCGACGCAGCTAGGGATGGAAAAATCATCGTTATTTTCCGCCATAAACAACGATTTTTATTTTCCAATATTTTTCAGGCCGATATTATTGTCTAGAAACCGATGTTAAAAAAATATTTTCTCATGATTTGTATAATATTTCCGGCATCCAATTTTTTGGGGTGTTTCTCAAACCAACATCCACTGACAATCTGTCACCGTTGTCTATCCGCAGAAAGAAAACGCACTATTCGCACTCTTTTTTCAGTGTTGCGAGGTTTATGTTTTAATTAGACGGTTTATTCCCCTTTATAGGTAAAATTGGGACACGGGGAGGTTTCTTTGTGAATATTTTTGTGGTTTTGTTAAGGAATTTTCATTTTATTTAAATTTAAAAAGTATTTAATGCTAAAGGAAAAAATATTGACGAAACTGAATAAATTAGCTCAATAACTGATGCGGGTATTTTATCTTAAGATGAGATATCTAAAGACGAAATTAATTGTTTAAAACAAAATTTTACTAACAACAAATGACATCAGACTCATCGCAAGTTGTAAACTCAACACTTTGTTAGAGTGAGGAATGATCATTTTATGTGTAAAATCTACAAATATAATCTATAAAATTACCATGGGGTTGCCTGTTGTTCACCTTCTAAATGAACTGTTTGCCATTTAGATTATTGATTTAGTACTCGCTCACTTAAAAAATCAATAGAGAACATCTGTCGAATATTTTGAATAGTTTTTATTCACGATTAGAGCAGACATTTTGTAGTCAGGAATCAATTCAAAATCGAAAATTATATCAAATATGTGCATCAGTCCAGTTTTATATTGCCTATAGCAACTTGAAAAATGTTTGGAATGTTTGAACGGATGTTGAATCAGTTTGAAACAAGTGGAGTATTTTCTTTAATATTCAGTACACGTGTACGTTTGTTAACGAATTATTTATGAAGCAGAAAAATGTTCTTGCCCAAAACAATATTCAAACGATTTTTTTATGTTTCGCGTTTTGAATAATTATGTTTATCTTTTTTGATGGTTTTGTATTAATATAGTTAAACTGCATTTGAACCTTATCTGTACGAAACATTGATTAGAAAATTATGACAGTCAAAAACACAGAATATATGTAGAAATTTCGCTTTAAAAATTACTTTAGATTCAGAATGTTTTACTTTGGTGATTTATGAATGAAAGTAAATAAATGGAAAAATAGCCATACACGATGTTTTTATTTCCTTCTTTACTTTTGATAAACATTAATATTGACATATTACTAATACGTGACTACACAATATAATACGTAAAATATATCTTATTAGTGTACTATAATATGGA
Organism: Gryllus bimaculatus; assembly: GCA_017312745.1. Classification (NCBI taxonomy): domain Eukaryota; kingdom Metazoa; phylum Arthropoda; class Insecta; order Orthoptera; family Gryllidae; genus Gryllus; species Gryllus bimaculatus. The sequence goes on from BOPP01000029.1 coordinate 1,456,004, forward strand.
AACAAGTTGGGAAAATACAATTTCTCTTACGATATTTAAAATATCAGTATCGAAAACCTTTTGGAGATGTATCGAAATATCGAGGAACCGATGTTCTAGTACTGGTACTGATCCTGGCACTATAAGCAGTAACCACCGACAGCAAATGACCGCGAACGTGCCTAAACGCGCGTTCTCAACAAATATTTGATTCATCCCTGCAGTTCACAGCGCCACCATTTATATTTTTGCGGTATTGCTTGGAGAGCTACGCATGAATATACGATGTACAGCAATGCCTTAAATTTGGCATTACATGTAAATAAAAACGCGAACGTTGAATTTTGAACAGCTTCACCAACGCAGTTTCTGGCGAATACATTTAGGCCCAGGTTGACTTACTATCGATCGCCAATTCCTAGTTCGTGACGAGACTCCGACCTTTGCTTGACAACCATGTCCATCGCATAATTTACGACGCTGTTTTGTGGCAAGCAGTGACAAAAATCACGATACGGCCGGCAACACGAAGATGATACGCTGTCAGTTGTGCCAGGAATTGATTACTCTTTGGATGCAATACTGCAGCGCGCCTAGTGGCGCTTTGAACGGCAGGTACGATAACTAAAATCTGGCTACAATTTAGAGTTATGCGCCTGCGTCACGCACCGCCGCGCGCTAAGTGCGTCCCCTCCTCCTGGTGATAAGCCGGGCATTTCTGAATGCGGCCAACGCGGCACCACACGTTTGGTTTTTGGCGAGAAGTGAGCGACCGCTCGCCGAATCGCAGGCTATAGGAGAGCACCTAACTGTTGGACCAGTCAGGAGCTTAGAGCTCGTCGCGGGTGGTGCGATGAATGCTGGTGGGAGACACCTGGTTGAGTAAAATCCCGCCAACTGACGTGTAGGTCGGGGCTGAATCTCGCCTTCTCGGGGGGGGGAGGGTTATCACTACCACAGCCCGAGGAAAACACACACTACACTTACGGGGCATTGAGTAGTTGACGCGTCAGGAATCACTATCAAACGGTGTTTTCGGTCTTACATCGTGTTCTCGGTGCTCGCTCTACCAAAGGAAACGAACATTCGCCGGCACCTCGGCTACTCGGGCTTGGCTAACAGTGCCCAGCTCCTCTCAGCAACCACTGCGCAGGGTGATTCAATATTGCCTACGCACACGCGAGGGGGCTTGTGTTTTTATTAACGGTACCATTTCTGGCAAAATAAATTTGAAAATGCCAAAAAATCGGAAGTTTTGAAAAAATGCATTTTTTTATTATTTTTAAGGTCACATCATCATTTAGATCATTAGCGAGCACTATTGCATTGCATTTGGTACCTGTGAAGATGGCATGATATGGTGATGATAGAGGGTGAAAGAACGAACCGAACCACGCCCGAGACCGAACTCGAATACGCTATCCTTCGATTCAAAATCGCTACTGCCTTAACGATCTCGGCCATCCGGAACGGCCAAATGCAATTTTGAGTGCTCAAAAACTGATTTCGGCTATGAAGTTACAGGCATGGAAAATTGCCCACATTAACATGTTGAAATTGATTGCCGAACGATTTGTGTGTATAACGTACAACGCGTGACACTTTTCATCAAGGGTTCTCGAGCAGGTGGGTATCGACTCCCTGGTGGTCGATGAAATTTTAAACTGGGTCGATAATGATTTGAGTCGACAGTCGAATAAACATCGGGAACTGGTCAGAATAATCAATATTAAGATCTTATTGACGCAAAAAACGAAGATAATAGTCTATCTTTAACACTCCTCTTTCGGAATTTCACATGGTTCCTGTTTATGGCAATCGCACTTTTGTGCCACTAAATATAATCTCCCAATTTGTTTTTGAAAAATTATTATTTGTAAAAGATGAAAATGAAATTACAAAAGATTATAAAAACATTAAATATAAACAACTTTTTCAATGCTTTTGTTCTTATACTTTCTCCATTTGTTATCATTGACTCATTTATCTACAATTATTTCTGCTATAATTATTGTATGCTGTTCGGGTATTATGGAAAACAACGGAACGGGGTCGCTAAACCAAACCATTTGTTTAAAAGGTGGCGATGCAAGAAAATAGTTGTGAATCCTTGTTGTACGCAAGAAACGCACAGCAATGCGATACGAATTATGAAGCACTAAGTGCCATGGGGACTCATCGCAAAGCTTTTGCGTTGCACCGCGGACGTCGCTTCGGCTGAGTCTACTTCCCCTTCGCAGCGCTCATTTATTGAATTATTGATTATTTCATGTTCCCGAGCGCGTGAACTGCTATGGTCATTGTCTCATAAGTATAGTGCATTTTTTTTATAATGAGAGGTGGAGGCTGTCTTTCCTAGCTGGATGGTGTGATCCGGCGCTGAACTATCCGTAGGCGTAGGCTTGCGGGGTTTTACTCATCCAGGTATCTCCTACCAGCTACTACCTTCCCTTATCGGAACAAGAGTGTAATGCATGTCAGTGAGTAAGGAAGGGGTGAGGATAGGACAAGGAAGAGGTAGGAAAGATCGCGCGCGGTTCGTGGCCCGTTTGTTAGGGTACTGCACCAGCATTCGCCTGGTGTTGATCGGAGAAACTACGGAAAACGACCGATCAGAGTAGCCGGCCGGTAGAATTCTCCCCAGATAGCGGTTGAATTTGACCAAGCTGTCTAGTCAGTGTCGAAAATCCTGCCGTCGTTGGGAACTCCCGGTCAGAGGCACTGCAGTGACGTCAATTGATGCCATTGACGCCTCAGCCGGTCCGCCGTAGCGCCGAGCTGAGGCCTCGGGTGTATCAAATGGTTTCACTCCAGGGGCTCCTCATTATTGTTTGCTGGCGGGGATACGCTTACAATTTCACAATATGATGTCACACACAACTTATGCCGTTACGTAGCTCGCTTTCCTAAGGGAACATTGAATCATCGTATAAACTCACGTTCGTCCCGCAGAAGGCGGAGAGATTAGGGTGTAACGGTACATAATACTGAGTTGTGACGTCATTGGAGTTAACGGCGGCTTGTGTAAATGGACTTCCCCATTGGAGTAACAGCGACCTGGGTTGTAACGGTATCTCATCTGGAAGAATTTGCATCAGGTTATTACCAGGGGCTCTCGGGGAAAACACTCATGGAACCGAAGACCCAGCCTTGGTTTCTTTGAAACAGCTCACGTTATGCGACGGCAAGGCTCTAAGGAAGAGGCCGCCCGCTATTATATATTTGTTATTTACGTGATGCGTTTTGGAACAACAAACTTTTTGTAATAAGGATTGTTTGGCCTTCTCGTATATTGAAGTATTATTCGACAGTATTTTATTTGTTGGTCTTGAGCAGAGTGCGTATTACGTTTTGAAAAACCATTTTGTGTGGTTTTAATTAGCAGCGTTTTTGCTTCTGAAGGCCACTAGTCTTCCTTACATCTCTTGATCGATTTAAAAATATAAATATCTTGAATAACAGAGATGTTACTATCATATAAGGAATTTTTGAGGGTGACTTCACCGTGGCCAATGACACGGACAACGATACTGCCTTAACGCTTTTGCATTGCATTGCATTGCATTGCATTGCATCCGTGGTTGTATGATTGCAATGCATTGCATGCTTTAAGAAAGTGAATGACGTAAATTACGTGTTAAAATGAGGAGTGTTAGGGAATGTATTACAATATAATATTGATTATAATATTTTTCGATAATTTCATCTGAATTAGCTGCAGGCGGAACAATTACTAAAGCGGATTTGCGAAACGTACTCCGAAAGAAATCCTTCGAATATACTGCGATTAAAAGAGAGGGCGAATTAACAGCGATCAGCTGGAGCTGGGACTCTCATCGGGAGTTTCGTTACGACTTAATATTTTAAATTGAAGCTCCTGATTGGATAACCGTTCCCAGCTGGTCGAAAGTCAATTTGCCCTCTGCTTTAATCGGAGAACAAGTTAGGTTGCGTGACAACGTCACATAAGTCGTTTGTACTTGTTGCCACGTCTCTTCAAATTGATTGGAATAATACTCCCATAATGAGAGTATTTCAGTAAACGAAATAGTAGCCTGGCCGAGAATTAGTGAGATTGGTGAAAATTATGCTTTAAAAGAAAGTATGGAGGTCTTTAAAAGTTTCCTAATTGCTTTGATTTTGCTGACGAAGATAAGGCATTGTCACAATGCATACGTAGTTATTATTGTTTTACTTTATTAAAAATAATGAAGATTCTAGAATGAATATTTGAAAATATATGTTACAAAAAGATAAGATTGTGAATAGTCTTGAAAGTTCAAAAATAGTAATGTTAAAATATCCAAAAGGATACACTGTAAATGTTACTTTACAAATAACTTAGTTGTTAAATAGCTATGAGCACCTGTGCTAAAGCTAATTACACTTTCTAACAATTAACACTATTTCTCGTTTGTTAGAAGACAGAGTGCGCTTCTACAATCAATGCGTTATCAGAATGATATAATGATGTATGATACATAATGATGTATCTCGCAAAACAGGTAAGAAAGCTTGGTGATTGCTGAGAAGAGCCACGGGGAGTAGGGGTATGTAGAATGCTATATCTTTGTAGTAAAGAACGACGCCGATGCAGAATAATATGAAGAAATGTTAATTTTTCTGATAGTTGTAGTAACATATGGTTTTATATTAGTGGAATGGTTTCGGTTGCCAGATGTTCACTATTTGAGTGAACTGTTCACTATTTCTATTTATGATTCACTACTTAAAAATGAACACGTAAAAAGGTCTAATAAAATGAGGAAAAGAAACAACTTATTGTTTGAGTGAACAAATTTTAGTAGAGCTTTTAGTGTTTATTGTGGTAAGTTTTTAATCTCGATTAGAGCTGGCTTTCCTCTGATGCCAATCCTGACTATTGCGTAGGTCCATTAAGTTGTTGTAACTATTCGTAAAATATATTTGCTCAAATGCACAGCAGTGCGAACGTAAGCTAAAAGTGTGTTTCATAAATGCTTTTTATGCATATACTACTTTAATGAACTCCTGATGAGTGTTGGCCCTAATCCACACAGAGAATTTTATTTGAAGATTTGAACTAATGTATAAAATATTTATTCCACTTTATGAGAAAGCAAATCTCAACTTCACACTTGGCTGTGCTTTAAATAATAAAAAGAATATATCAGTATTACTCAAAGGCCCCCCCCCGGTTCACTATTTTCTCAAAACATTTCTGGCAACCTTAGGAATGGAATGCAAGAGTATAATATTACTTTGCCGAAATCAATTGTACGAATATGCTGTTGTAGTTCACCTTGTTTATTATCTGTCAACTCCCGACATTAATTTTAACTTAAAATGTAAATTTAGATCTGAAACCAACGATAATCTGCCTTGAGCATTGGTAAAATCTAATGAAAACATTTTGTTTCACTCACCAAAATAGTAAACATCAATATCACACGAAATATCATCTTGTGAGTTTTAGGAACACCACCGCTGGAATACCAGTCAGAGAATTTTCTGCAGTAGAAAAAGGGCTTGAGGTGATCACACTTGACAGAATTTATATTTACAGCTGTAAAGATGTTCAATTGATAAGTGAAAAAAATGTCCTTGAGAATGACACTTAATGACGTTCCTCATGGCTTCCTGTTCTTCTTTCCTGCATATTTGATGGTGCCAATTAACTCTAATTGTCGGCCCTATGATATATTTTGAAATTATGGGTTCTATGAGGAAAAATGTCGGTGCATCCAGGTATTATGTAACATGTAAATACATACGTCTATGTTTCCATGGCCGCTGGTCACACAAGATTTGATCAAACTGGGTTCTGAGTCCGAGGCCAGACATGCTTCCATTTCTTCGATTATGTTTTCTGGCAGATGCTTTATTTTCAGAAAGATATATTTTCATTTGGAGGTTGTTTTTCCGTCCATTTTAATTTTCTTAAAAATGTAGACCTAAATATTGTTCATATACTTTATTAACTTTTCCACATAATAGATTCCTTATTACCCCGGAATTAGTTATTAAACACCCATAATATTCACTATCTCAAAGTAGTGCAGCAGAACGGCTTAGAGTTTCTCGTACTGTTAGTTTCCTATTCTGTTGTGTCTGAGCTAGCTTTTCGAATTTGATCCTCCGTCGTCGTCCCACCTGCAATCTACCTGCGCCTAAGAGACCTACCAGGGCCTCTCTTCTGGGAACATTCGCAATGAGGAGCACTTTCGACTCCCCGAATATCGCATAGGACTATCTCGATTCGGTACATTTACGTATTGGTCTTGGTATCCATTGGTACCATCTAGTTTCTTATACCATTGTTTTGGTTGAAGGGATTGCCTTCTCAGTTTTTCACAGAACGCACTCAGATGTATGCCATGCCAAGAGATCATAGACTGATTTGAGATTAGATGTGATACCTGAGAGACTCGTAATGCCCCTCCCCCATCCCCGATCACAACTAAAAACATTCATGCTTTACGTACGTGGTTTTCGATCATACAGCCATAGTGACTACGTACTTGGGCCCACTTGCCCCCAGCTCGTGTGTTACATGTCTTTACACTCTGTAAACATGTTTTGGTTATGTACCAACCTAAAACTTGATCGAAATGGGTGTCATTGACCCAGAAGCTGGGGTAGTACAATACTTGTCGAGGGTTGTTTAGCCCTGTGCAGTCAAAACGGTAAATAATACTTAAATATCATTGTTAGAATTAATATTGCTTTCTTTTTTATCCTCGGGTTAGTCTATAATATTGTATAGAAACAGTAATGCAGCAGAAAATATTTTACTTGGGGCTTAAACTTTTGTCATCTGGCAATGTGTTGTAAAAAAATATGTATCTGTATGCACTTCAAGTAAAAACCAAACCTCTAAATGTTGTTCACTATCGTTCAATTGGTATTCTCTGAAATAATGAACCTCTGGAATAAAACAATCAGTATTTATTGTAAACAAAAAGTTAAATATGTTTCTAAAAATAGAATTCAAATGTTTTATAGTTACAAAGATCTGTTCATGTATGTTATAGTGCGACTGTAGGAGTATGTTCTGATATCCACTATAACCTAAATCACTTTGATTCATAATTTATAATTACGCTCAGTGAACATTTCTCGTAAAGAAACGCGTGTCAGATAATTTATAATTACGCTCAGTGAACATTTCTCGTAAAGAAACGCGTGTCAGATAATTGCTGGGTATTGGGTTTTTGTACTCATAAGACTTTGCTTTTAAAAACACTCAATTTTTCAAATTAAAAAATAGCTGTTCACTTCACCAACTGAAAAAATCATGATGCAAGGATATGCTTGCATGATGAATAACCTCTCGCTCACACGTATGACGAAATGTCCACTACTTTAGATTGCTCGCCAAACAAAACAAGTAAACGAAAACAAGTACAATTGTATTGCAATTGGTCTGGAAAATGATGAAAGTAACAAAGTATGGCAAATGAGCTTTCATTTGGTTAAAATTTAGTTTTTACAACAAAACGTGTTAATAGAGGAAGTGATATCACATGTGGAGCCCACTACCTTTCATCTTAAGAAAAAATAAATTAAAATAAAATAAGAAAAAAATTAAATATATAGATGTAACAAAACTAACACTATAACTAGCAGACATTTTTATGCGTACACTGGATAAAAGATAAAATGTTGTATTTATATTTTATTTTTCTACGTCACCATAAGCCAATTTAGATATCAAAGTTAACTTTGTAAATGTACTATTATGTAATAGTTTAGTGTCCTTTTACAGATTCATAGTTCGATTTTTATTATTAGTTCGTGGATATAATACATTAGGAAACTACAGTCCTTTTAAGTTGGACGTTATTGGCGAAAAGCCAGTGCGATCGGTTAAAAATTTTATAATTTTAATCTACACCATTGTGAGTTTGTGTTACGATGATCCACGACTCGAGGATACATCAACGCCGACTCCCGCAGAGCTGTTGGTGGCCCATGCTTCAATGAGGTTGCGAGGCGTCATGTTGTTCACGCCGTGCTGGACACGGTCGTCAGCACTGTGCAACAGGAATTGGGGCTCGTGTCAACAGACAGCTCTGTTTTTAGTGTTCTATGTGCTTGGATATTGCCAACGCCGGGCGGTGCAGGAGTTTCAGGCAAAATGTGCTACCGATCAACGGGACAAACTCTTCTGAACAAATTTTGTAGGAGAGGTAATGAACATCAGCTTCAGATGACGCAGTATTTACTTAAACACGTATAGTGCATGTATCCCGTTACTAATATATTCTCGCGTATACAGAAAGTTTCCAATAATAACTGATAATCTTTTATTACATAATTGAGAATAAAACTATCTAAACATATTTTTCATAGTTACGAAGTTACCAAAATAGAACACATTTTTATTTTAAATAATCCAAGTTTCATGAATCTGAGCACAATTATGCGTCGAACGGATCAGAAAACGAAACTATGGGGAAGTTCACACGTATCCCCTTGTTACACCAGATAAACAAAATATACCTGGATCTGGAAGCACGACTCAAAATCCCAGATTTGGTCGGGTCGGTGCTTGTCTCGTTGCCCGGTAATACTCTTCAGATGTTACTGTAAAAGTGGAGAGACCGCAAGGAGTCTCCCGTGAGATAATTGTGTTTCCAGCCGCGTCAACTGCTACGGTCCAATTATGTAGTGCATGTTATATCCCTCGATGTGACGGTGCCTCCCCCCCCCCCCGCTGGAACTTGATATTGACGCTGACCTACACGTAGGCTAGCGGGGTTTTCTCCCTTTTCAGGTATCTCTCCCAGGAAAGTTCGTAACTTCCCAACCGGACCTCTGGAGAAGTGTTGCAGTAGAGTGCATGAAAGTGTCAGTATGAGTGTAAGTAAGGGGAGAGGAGAGACAAGGATGAGGAAGGAAAGATAGTGGTCCGTTTGAAAACGTCAAATTTCGCCAGATTCAATGCTCGTAAGTCTGATGAACAATTTTTTGAATATTGTGTATTTATGAGTAATAGAAATAATAATATTAAATTTAAGCACGTTCAAATTGGCACAAAAGTGTATATGCAGCCAAAGAATTACGCTGTATATGTATTAATTAGTAGTATTGTTTTAGTGTGTTTGTGATTAGATTTTATCGTATTAACATGATTATATTGTAATTATTACTTGCCGCTGAACAACAGCCCATTTCATAGTAATAAACTTGATGATGATGACGTGATGAATGATCCTTTCTTATTAACGTATCTGAATCTCTTTAACTTATATGTACACTCATATTACATCGTTAAATTTATAAGAATTATATAAGTAAAACGTTCAATTAGTGTGTAAATAAATTAGAAGAAAGACCTAAAATTAAAACCGTCTGTAAACAACTGATATCACTGCAGTGCCTCTGACCGGGAAATCTTGGGGTTCGAGCCCGACGGTGGCAATATTTTCGACTCTATCTATGTCGCTAGGTCGAATTCTGACACTGTCTGAGTTCTGACACCGGTAGTTTTTTGGGGTTTCTCCGATCAACAGCAGGTGAAGGCCGCAGCAGTACTACACTGCGTACCTAATACGAAGTGTAGGCAGTCAGTTCTCCAGTCGGGAGCTTGATCAGAGCTTTACCCGGCCGGGGCTGTGTCCCGCTCATGGAAAATACCTGGTTTGAAAAAAATCCGAAAAGCCAACGTGTAGGTCGCCGCCTGATCTCTCCATCCAGCAGGGGGGGGGGATCTCCGCTACCTCCAGCGATAAAAATGAAATACGCACTGCACTTACGGGGCTAACGACCTCACCTGTTGACGCACTCGGGAACGCCAATCACTCAATAGAAGAAGCTTTCGTATTATAACTTGGAAAATATTAAAAAACGAATTGGTATATTTCATGATTTGGGGGTACTTTACATGAAGCCTCTATGTGATTTTCAAACTTCTTTTCGTAGAATAAGGAGAATAGAAGAAGGAGAATTCACAAGGATGGTATATTTCAGATTCTCATTAAAATATCTGATCTGCCCTCGATGGCCGATCGTGTTTACCATGGTCACCGAGAGTAGAAGGCCTTAGCTCGGTTTAGGCTGGTTCAATTCAGTTGCTGTATTGTTCGTTAGTGGTCGAGTGAGCGAGTATTGTAATAATATAGATGTGTTCTGTATTTGTTGTGAATATTAATATTTAATAATTCGAGTGTAAGGGAAAATGACTGCCCACCGTGATCGTATCGAATAGTAAACGCTATTTTGTCAGACTTAGGAGCACCTATCTTGCACTCCTTGTAGCAATCTATCCAACATGTTTATATAAGTTTTCATATTTCATTCGCTCAAAAAGCCAAATTAATTTTAAAAAACATGTATGGCCATTCCTAATACTAAACATGAACTTCAATTCTACTGTATCATAACAACCTTTATTTATTCAATCATTCTCTCCAATATTCTTCTCTTTGTTTTTTATTTCTCTTAAAACATGGTTATTATTATTAATAAAAATGAAAAGAAATTCCGAAAAGTTTTGTAGAATAATACCACGGGATCTCGCTCTGTTGTAAGTGGCGACTAATCGGAGCCGTTCGCTGTCCTTACCTGAGTAAGTTAATTTGTTTTTCATTACTACTTCTGAGCTCCTCCTCCCGTAACTGGCTTAAATTGTTCTCTCAATCCCCTTTCTTTTCCCAGGTAAAATATAAATTCCCCAAGACATTATAATCCTACTCCCCTCTTTCTTGCCCGTCTTCCTAAGACCATCCCTAGGTACTAGCAAGAACTGTACCACGTGGGACACGGGCAAACTTCACAGGTTGTAATGGGGAAAAAAGCAATAACAAAAACCCATATAAATGAGCCGCTGTCCGTGGAGTGCCGGAGCATGGCTAAAGTTGGCGCTAGACATCAAGTGAGCTATTCTTCAACAGCCGCGCGCGATCTCAGCAAGCATCGGTTTTCAAAAAAGGCTGTTCCTGACAATAAACGAAGTCAATCTCCAACAAGAACTTCATATAGACCGGGTACTGCGCAGGTCTTTTAGCCAGTGTTTACTCAGGCAGAACTGCCATGACAGCACAAGAATCGAACTGGTGATGTAATTCAGGGAATTGTGTTCATCTTCTACCAGGGTACAAATTTGGTCAGCGATGTGACTGGTTACAGTCAGATATTATTTTCTGAATTAACTTTGATTTTTCCAAATTATCCTTTATAGTAATAAAACAATAACCAATAATATTTTTAGTGTGAATCAATGGCCTATGGGAAAACCTTTTTTCGTTTTCTTATGATATTTTCCACATTTCCATATTTTATTAGACATGTTCTTTCCTCTTTCTCCAAAATCTGTTCATTCTGTGGGTCGCTATTGTCCATTCGTCTTCTGTATATTTCCGCTTTTAGATGATATTATTGTTGCTTCTGGTCTTGTTTGTAAATCGTTTCAATAGGGGAACAGGTCAAATAAAATAATTTAATTTAATAATGTTTGAGGCCACGATGAATCGTTTATTTCTTCGTCTTTCCACTGCGATAAGAAAATTACCAATAACTGAATCTATTATATGGATTCACATAAAGCTTACCAAGATATGGAAAGTGTAACTATTTCATGTTAACGACTACAACAAGAAAAATAATTGTTTAATTTGATTTATCAGATTTATTAATTACTTTACCCAGGTATAATATTTCTTCGAATTTTTATTCTCTGCCCAATTTTTACCTCTTCCTGGAACATAAAGTACACACACTGCATTATATTTAACTTTAATTTATTCAAAATAAGTAATTTAAAAAAGTAATAATTACAAGTATTGTAATTATAGAACAAAACTATACAACTTAATGCGATTAATTGTAGTACATAATATAGAATCAATTCCTAAAACTTTATGACGAAGTTTGAAAAATCAAACGTTCATCACTTCACATCACATCCGTTCTTCCTCTTGTGTTCTTCCATTGGTACTTAAATGCTCAACTTTTCAAGTTAAGAAGTTCAAACTTGAAAAAGTTTGAAAACTTTTCTCTATACCTAACAGTGATCTACTTAATTATCTCTCTATTTTATACTCGTATGTAGGGATCAGTGATCATTCATCAAGGAATGTTCTCTTAGGAAGCTTGGAGTGCCGTGACTCTGTACCCATCTCTGCCGTTTCTACCGCGGTTTATTTCCTTTCAAATGCATTGGAAAGTTGTCAGGGGGAGTACATAAGAAGTGTGTCTATAAGATGACTATTCTGTCTTACTTATTTCTATCCCCAGTATCTAGAAGACCATTTCGAACTCTAAAGGCCGTCTGGACAATTTCAGCGAATGGTAGAAGAACTGTAGATTATAATTTTCAACACAATAAAACAAAATGGGAAGTGAAAGGGTGTTCTTTTCAGCACATTCTCGACTTGCCTTCATTGAAATATAACCAATAAAACTATCTCAAAGACGTCCAAATAAAAGACTATTAATTACCTCGACGTTTATTAGCATCACATACAAAACCCACATTCTCTCGTGCTTAACTCTACCTTACGCCGCCCTCCAGAAGTTGTACCTTCTGATGAATATCAGAGAAACCTCCCTGCATTCAAAACACCCTCATAAACCCACTTACATACCTCCCTAACGTATCTTTCCTAGTCCGGAGGTGTGTAGCATGCGCATGTATTAAACCTCTCCCAATTTTCCAAAATAAAATTCTAACAACGGCACTAAATGAACCCAGATGTTTCATATAAACAGATTTTCAAATAAAATTAATAACAATATATCAGTATGTCGTCCGGATGACTGAGATCGTTAAGGCAGTAGTGCCGTAACGATCTCGGACTGAAAGATCGCGGATTCGGGTCCCGCCTCGAACATGGTTGTATTTGTGTTCGTCCTTTCACCCCTCACCATCACCATATAACATCACATTGTTAACCTTATCGTTAATCTATAGTGATCGCTAATGACCTAGCTTTTAATGCGATCTTCAAAATAATCTTTCAATATTCAGCCCTATCTATGAAGTGTTCTTGAAACGACCTTGTCTTTTTTAGATTTAGATTTATTTAGTCAAAAAACTAAAACAAACAAACAACAACAGTAAAAACTGTATGTGACGTATGGAGGAGAGAAGATCATCTGCACATGTTTTCTTGAATCTCTTCCCATCATTTTAACTATAAATAGTTGAAAAACGAGTAAAAGTTAATGAGAAATAAATAAATAAAATAAAATTTAAAAAAGTGCGAGATAAGCAATATTTGAAAAAAACTAGACATTTTCGTGCCCGGTAATAGAAAACTTATTTGCAATGGTAGACGATATGCAGATATGATTTGTCTGCATTGCAAACAAAATAGTAACTCGCCCTTACCTCTACTCCTACAGCTACAAGCAAAAGGAGAGTTCAACAAGACGTGCGCATAGTGAAACTACATTTCCTCTTTCCAGAGCATTTTAAAATAAGCAAAACTCTGTCCGTCTATAAATAAGAATCCCTTCTAAACTTCCTAAGGATGATTTTCACCCACCCTAGACCACCAAGTCCATCATTCCCACTATTTCCACACTTTCGTAGCCCTAGAATTCGAGAAAGTTCAAGTAAAAGATTTTGCTCTGCTGAATCATATCCTCTGGAATCCTCTTTAATTAAACAGGATCCCAAAGGGTACACCTTTCCACTGTGATAGTTCAATGGAGTAAGTCTATGTGTTCGTTTCTTTATTTTTTACTCTCCTGTGATGTGGGCAATCCTCTGTTCCATAAAAATGCCAAGCCCCTACTCCCAATTTGTCTTCGACACAAAACGATAAAAATATAATGTCGGTATTTAATGTTCATGGTGTAATATACGTAGTAGCAAGATAATGGACGAGGAGGGGAGGTCCTTCAGGGGTTATTGAGAAGGAAAACTAAATAGGTTTGCTTCGAATAGTCATCCTAGGGCAGACCTGCATGAACGGAATAAACAGGAGGTAGCAATGTTGTCCATTGAATTTGTGGATTTTTCTGAACACCTGGGATGGGAACGCATGGGAGGATAAAGATGTAGGAGATTCTAATTTCCAGAATCAATGTCCCGTCATCATCTACATGTGAAGTAGTGTTAACAACAACGCTGATAGATTCAGGGTGTACCACGTCGGTCGTGTCAGAGAAATTGTACGATGAAATACAATAAAAAGGGGCAGACATATGTAGTTTAATACTAGCGAAATCGTACAGATGCAAATAAAAAACGTTCTGCACCTATTACGAGGCAGGTAATGTTGGTCATGAGAACAGGATCGTCTCACTACGATATAATCTGCTTAGCAGCCAATGAATTGCTATATCCTTTTATCATTGTTATGTATTTCTTTGCACAACATGAAGTAATTATCGACCTGGGCAAGAATCTTCTCATAATTCACGATAAAGATGAAATCTGGTTGCAATATCCGGAAGAAGAACGCCATAACTGGAAGGTTAGCTGTGTGAAAGGAGTAGACCCGACAGACTTTATCACAGGAAGTGTTCACGAAAATGAAAATTTAAATTCAGAACAGAAGGCAAAGTTAGTCAAACTTCTTCTACAATATAATTTCTATAACCTAAGGCCTTGTATATAATAAACTGAAATAAATTGTCATCTGCTAAGAAACGTTAATTGTCTTACCGATGCTAAATATTCAAAACCAACGGAAAGCCTATCTAACTTTTACCTATCTGAGGTTGTCACAGATACCAACGCTTTATTCAAATCGCGCGGAAAGTACCCTCTGCAAGAGTTTGAAAATCCCAATTTATATATATTCTTAGATAATTGAATTGTAGTGTCCGTGCCGAGCGACATGGTAGGAAGCAACGGAGTGAGAAGGTTTTGAGACGCGAGAGAGGAAGGTCGGAAAAGTGTGGTATTGGGGAGTGGTGGTGAGCGTAGTGCGAAGGAAGAAGAGAAACGGACACTGAAGCTGCTGCGCCCAGGTTTACAGGCGTCTATATCTTACACTACATATCTTACACTACGATCTGCGCGGAGACGTATATTCGGCGTCACCAGCCCACTGACCGTTGCAAGCTTCCTGCCGTTGGGTGGGGGCAAGGCCCCGAGAAGAGGTCGGTAATAATAGTCTTTACTATTTTTTTCTATTTATCTTTCACCACGAACTTGCCATGACTGCGAGAAGTATCAAGTTCGCCCAATTATCCGTTCGCTACGACGTAGGAGGCTCTTGAAAGTATTTTCGGAGTGCCCCAAGCCCCCGTTTCCATAGAGAGCAACAATCCCCTATTGAAGTGAATGCTGTAACGAATTCTCAGAAAGTGCATCTAACTTGAACTTTACAAACTCTGCTTGGTGCTCCCTCTATATGGTTGTCACAGTGTTAACAATTGTATCATTGTATTTGAATTTGTTAATTTGTCTAATTTTTTTCTACAAGGGAGAAGAGAAACTTTATGGTAGATTGATTTTGTTATTGTAAAGGGTAATTTTTGTTTTGTTGTTTAAGCATATATGTTTTTGTGTTTGGACATTTTCTTGATACATCATTCCTTTTTTAAGACGAAAAACATCCACGATCCTGTATATTTAAAAAAAATCGTATTTTCGTTTTTCACTATTGATTATGAACAGGTCACAGCTGTGAACTTCTAACATTTACAAGTAAATAAAGTTAGAAATTGGTTTCAATATAAAATACAATCATTCCAAATTATTTTACAGAATCCGTTAGGCACTACTGAGTAAAGGGACAGTTTTTATTTATGTTAGTACATTTTTATTGGAAAAAGTATTAATATGAATAACCTTAGTTATGAGAAAAGATTTCTTGTGGAAAATAATTTGGAATCACTAAAGAATACAGATCCTAACATTTGTGTGTTGAAAAAATTAAATATTTATGCATTAGAACTCCTATAAAGTTCAATGTGACTTAAGTTCTCAAAGTAATGTCTCTACTCTACGCCTTCCAGTTGCTTTCCTAGAAGACTAACTCTAGAAGCAACGCATGAAGAATGGTAGTGGTTTAACTGTTACTAACATGCTACTTTCACTGGTCGACAAAATCTAGCTTTTTGTTTGTTAAATGGAACAGAATGGGTGGCACTTATGGAATATGGTGCTGTGATTTCAATTTTGCAGAGCATTTATTTCTAACGCGCAAGGTTTCTTTGTAATAGGCGATTAAATGTTCATGCTGTTATAAAGTGATTGGTTTTATTTACTTTGTTTACTTGTAATACTCTCAATGAAAATGTAGTTTTGAACGATTGTTTGCTGTATTTTACTTGAGGAATATTTATTTTTAGTGTCCAACAATAGTCTGCAAGCAAATTTCGATTCCATTTTACCTGATAACGTTTTCCCTTGTTGCAATGTCTTGGAGAAATCGCTCACAGTGTTCATCGTTCACAGCGCCGAAATTTTCGGGAAAAACGTGTATGTGTGAATCCAGAAGACGTATTTTAAGGAACGTGTTACATCTCAGTGCTTTATAATTGTGAAGGAGTTCGTGTACTAGTTATTCGTAATACTCAGCTTTCCTGTTAACTAGGAATTCAGTTAACGGCCATGCTGCCTTTTCATTCTTTGTCAAGTATAGATCACGAAATAGATCCTCGAGTTCTGACTGATTGATTCTAAGAGGTTGCGTAGGTGTTCCTGCGAAATCTGGTTCCTCTATGTCCCTTTTGGCAGTTAAACCTTCATCGCCAGAATTGCGACTGTCTGGTGACCCTGGGATTGGCCGAACCTTGCTGTGAGGAACAAGCCTTATAGCTGAAGGGAGGATTGGTATTGAATGTTTTTTTGGTGTTTCTTGTGATTCCAACAACTTTGGTAGCTGCAGAAATAATAGTCCATAACGCGGTGCTTTGGATCCCTCCATACTAAAGGAATTATAAATGACATATGTCGCAAATTTCCATATAACCAATGAATAAGTAAGGTTACACAAAATACATAGCAAATATGAAGGACTATTTGTTCTGATCTCCGATCCGAGACCCGAATTACAATTCATTTGCTTTTATTATTAAGAGAGGCCTTCCGCCTTTGGCTCTTCAACACACGTAACAAAACTTGTATGGATGGTTTACACACTGTGGCGATATTACAAAGAATCTGTTCGTACAAAAATTAACACTTGAACGCAAGGTGAGGATGAGTCGTTCACTCTATAATAATACATATCAACACATATAACATCATACATATAACACATATCAACTAATGCGCCGAGTTGGTACGTCGTGTACGCGAGACACTGATCTTATGTTCGCAATTCCCGAACTTGATCAACTGATTTGGCCGGTATGGCGTCTGTTTCATATTTTTAGTGTCATCTACAAAACCATGCATAGTTGGCGACCACCATCTTCTAATAAATCAGTAAGCAATTAGTGTTTCAGTGCAAACGACACGTTGCTATCTGCAAAATGTATCATTTTAGTAAATGTGCAATTACACAAAAACTGTGCCCGATGGGCAACTTTTGTGGTTGTATAGAGTTTTAAAGTAGCAATATACATATGAAACAGCTTCAGTTAGTCATTTAACAAAATCACTGTCCACAGGTGTTTCGTGAGAGCATTTAACGATTATTTCCTGAAAAATGATAAAAAGTAATTTGTTTGGTTTAAGACACGTGTATTTCCCTCCCGGAAATACTTTTATAAAATGTTTCAGCAGAGAGCAGACCATCTTCACCAAAATTGTGAAATTGTGCATTTTAATAACTCGAAACAAAATAAACATAATTGTTTAAATTCCAAAATATCATTTAATGATAATTCTTCTATATAACATAATTTTCCATGATGATCAGGAAGTCAAAAAATAGTAAAGTCTTCCAACTGTAACACATCGGGCGAGGTGGCTCAGGCCATCAACTGATATCACTGCAGTGCCTCTGTCCGGGAGGACCTAGGTTTGAGTTCCGACGGTAGCAGGATTTTCGACACTAATTTGATCGTTATGTCGTTTTCAGTCGCTATATGGAGGTGAATTCTAGCGGTCGGCTGCTGTGATCCGTAGTATTCCATGGTTTCTCCGGCCAATACTAGGCGAATGTCGGAGAAAAAAAAGGACCATGGACCTCGCACGATCTTTCTTTCCTCTTTCTTGTCGTGGTTGGAAAAACCCTGCTAGCCGACGATAGGTCGACGCCGAATCTCATAATCTAGCAATGGAAGATCACCGCCACCTCACGAGAGGGGACCACACTTATGGGACTAAATACCTTAGCAGTATAGCAGTCGAGCCCGGAATCATCAATCAATCCAATTCAAACATGAAAAATCACTCACGTGAATAATGGCTCCCTCCACGTGGAGTAAGGGGAACACCACCTACAAAATAAAGTAGATGACTCTTTACTTTTGAGAGTGTCCGTTTTTCAAAATTTGTCTAAAGATTTATTTTTTCAAAATAAAACTAAGAAACACTACGCGTGTTACATTTAAATATATTCTTATTCTCTTCACAACATCTTCCTCACGAATCTTTAAAAGTAGAGATTCGTTAGAATGAAGAGAGTGTAGTTAACTAATGAGCTGGTGACGTGTTGCAGAATGTAATGTAAGAATATAAGGTACATGCAAATAATTAAAAGATTTGCTGGCCTAAAAAAAAATAATTATTTATGAAATTTTAGTATTTATGTTAAATCAGCTTTTTTAAAAAAAGAAATGGACATTAATGAATGTCAAATACTACTAGTATCCAACCCAGAGTTTCACGAGTACGTATTGAAAAGGTACATGAATAATAAAAAAACCTCATTAGAAATCCTTATTGAATACTAACTGGTAGACTCTTTATCACATTACTCTTTTAGAATCAGAAAAAATATCGTATCTTTTTTGGGGGTTGAATTTATCGCCTATTTGTTTCTTTTACTTTCCCATATACGTAATAGAGAATTTTTTAAATTATTTTGTGATCTAGCCGACAGAACTAATGTAAATCATTTGTTTGCATTGATATTTCAGAAAATTTCTCTAATCACAAAAACTACTCGTATTTTTAATAAAACCCTTCATGAAAAAATTAGAAATATTTAATGCCTTCTTTGGATTTTCCAAAAATTACATGTGTTTTTTGATATCACAAACTATTTTCAACAAAAATTATTATTATTTATTAATTATTATTTATTTTATTTTATTGTTTAAGTCATTTAATCTTTGTTTTAAATTATATGTGATATAAATATTGTGTTCTACAACATTTTCTGTAGATTTTGCTAATTTTGTGAAAATCGATGATTACTCAGAACGTTGGGCTTTGCCCTGATGCTATAGAAAAGAATGGTTTTAAAATGGTTCAGTTACATAGATTCAATATTCCAAGCATATTAAAGGTCATACATGGCGTATGCTTACAAAAATCAGTTTTAGTATATTATTGGGTTTATCAAATTATTATACCGTAAATCGTAAAACGTTTATCGTCAGTACGGTCAAGTGATTCGGAGACAGGGGATCGAGACAGATGGGCCAAAATAGGTGGGCATTAAGGCTGTGGCTTCCACGTACGCCGAATTCCGTTGTGTTTCATGCGTGGATGGTTTTGCAAAAATGTTCGGTGTGTGCTCTTCGCGACCTCAAGAGGAGCGGTAGGTACCGCCAGAGATTGTGGTAGTCTTTTAGACGACGAACAGAATAAGAAAATAACTAGTGTGAGAAAGTTTGCGACATTAGTTACATTCTCGTGTACGGAGTTGTATACGTACTGAGAAATGAAATGGGACATCCCGGCTGGGCGCTTTATAATTATTATTTATTTTTATTATTCTTTTACACAATCACGTGACCAACTGGAACATCCATTCCTCGCGGCAATCCCTTCTATATTTGAATAATATTCTTTATTTATTGATGACTACCACATTATGTTTGCCTATATTATCAAGGGGATTGTTGCGTGCTTCAGAAAAAAAATATTTTGATCGTGTGCTGACAGATTTGTCCATCCGGAGTTGCAAGATAGAAATTATCATGTAAGGAAATTGCTCATCAGATAATGAATTAAAAACAACTCGTCTTTCTGGCACAAACAATTTATAATTATGTACTGTTGAGACTTACAATATTTGCCTCGTGGACTTTTGGATTTCATAACACATAACAAATCGGAAACGAAACACATATATTTTCTTTTATACAATCAATTTCTCTCTCGCACATTACAAGATATATTACCCATCATACATTCTTCAGTCACACACTCGTTCATCGCCATTTTCCCATTACGATTCTTAAATCTATTCTAAATTTTAATTAGAAACAATACTTGATCTTCCTACTTCTCAAAACCAAAATAATATTAACAGTTCTCACTTCCCTTACTGATCCGTCTGCAAGTTTGAAGATGTCACCTCAGGCGTGCTGGATCTCATTCAGTCCAATGTTTCGTCCATCAATTACCACAAATTTGTTTATTAAAACATTAAGTATGACATGAAACTCGCACTGCTCTACCACAATACATTACTTTCATATTCGACCATTTCTCACACTAGTTTGACCGTTATCATGCGTTACCGTCTGTCTCGTGTTTCGACACGTCCACACTCTATCAACGCTCGCACTGTTCTGACTTGCGGCAACTTGTAATACGCGCGGTTGACTTGTTTGCACCCCCCCCCCGCGCAGTAGCGTCTCAAACACGATTCTTCTTCATGAATTCTGAGCATTTTCTGTATTGTAAAATGACTGCTCTTTCTGATTCGCTAACCACTCATTTATCTATCAATATTTTTATTCCTGGACTTCTGGTCTCTTTAAAAGAAATTAAATTAAATTAAATTGAATTGTCACGGCATAGCTGTAGGGGAATTTCCTCCCTCCAAACTCTCTGATTGTGGGAAGGTGTACGAGCTTCTATTCGCGCGTCTCCTTGCCCCGCGTTCAAAATCGTAACCCATCGGCCAGTCACGCATTGCTCAAGGTCATGCGAGGGTACCAGAAAGTCACAGTACTCTGTCCCAGAGAGTATACTCTGTCCTGTGAGGCACTATGTGTTGAGTCAGTAAGCAGGACCACTGCAGCCAATAGGCAGTGAGGAGATGCGTATTTTTATGAGTTTCACAACATTTTAACGATAGTCGAAATAAACCATTAAACTCTAGCCTTAGATTAAATGATCAAACTTATAGAAGGAAGAACAACTCAAAAGCTGGCAATAAAAAATGTTTAATATTCGTTTATTGAATATTTCATGTAAATGTATTTACGTTTATGTAAAGTTTATGTTGTCATTGTAAATGTATTTAAATAATTATCATAAGATCATGAACGGTAATTTCTACTGAACTTCAATTACTACTTTACGTACTTTAATTTACTAGTTTCAGGGCGGAAATGTCAATATCACAAGTGTCATAGAATGGCCAACCCTGCGTAAAACGGAAACCTTCCCTAAAATTTCCTATAATTCCATCCTAAAATTTTACTATAATATCTATCCTTTGAAAGTTACTTGCTATGTGAGTGGTACTTTATTGTAGTCGACATCTTGAGATTTCCAAATAACTCGTAACTTAATAATGCGAACTGATGCGAGAACTGATGCAAGTTCGTTTTTCTTGTGAAGAAGGATGCACTTCAAACAAACCTTGGATACATCAGTACTGTCCAGTGGATGTCATCCGAAACGTCTTTGCTTGAAGAAGATCTTTGTCTTCATAATTTCACGACTACATGTACATCAATATTAATATGTTTCATTTGTGTATCCCATTTGAGTATAATTTCAAAAAACAGCCCAGCACATTGCATTGGGTGAGGATTGACTCTCATTGGATTGCATTGAAGTTCTCAGAGCAGGTGTACGTGGCAAGTGTGTAAACTAATTCCATGTCATTCATGGAAGACACGTTTCTTTACACTGGTTGCCCCTCCTGTTAAAAGGGAACATATTGCTGCCCAGTGTGCCTACCAGAGAGTATATCATATAGAGCATATATGGTGTAATATAAAGTATATACCGTATGCGCGTCAATTTGAAAACGCTATTTAATTGCCAGACTTTTGTGCACTTGTTTTGGACTCCTTGTAGCAATACATCCAAATCGTTTACATATATTTTCCTCTTTCACTCACTCACCGAACAAAAACAACAAAAACAAAACGACTCATGTAAGACAGTTCCTGATTCTAAAGAAGAATTTTCACTCTAAAGTATTATAATAACTTTTATTGATTTAACCACCATATACAAAATTTTTCTTCTCTCATATCTCAATTAGCAACATCCCAAATCATCTACAATGCGTTTTTCATTCTCGGTTCACTCAAGGTTTTTGACCCTCACAATACGTCTCCCTCTCATTGACGTCAAATTTTCATTTAAATGTACATTCTTGGCTATCTGGGATGAGCCGGCAGTTATACTGAGCAGTATAGCTCTGAAGAAGGCCACAGCAAGGTGGCCGAAACGTCAGCACAATTGATAGAGACGCGGCTCATCCCGGATACCCAATAATGTATTGACTCCGGCCGCGGAAGCCTACAAACGTTTCATTTAAATGTCTTTTCTTCACTCATATCCGATCTGCAAATATCTTATTCTCGTCTTTGCGCTTCTAAGTCGACGACTTTCTACAAAACGCGGCTTCTGAGATATCTTTTCTTATTGATTTATTCTTTGTTCTATTGCATATTAAATCTGCCCAGAAAATAGTATAATTACATAACTATTATTGGCGTAGTGAACGTTAAATATTTCTTTTTTTCAAAAAGTCGGAAAATGCTCCTAATAATTGATTAGTACATTTTTATTTCATTTAATTACGAGTATTTTATTCGTGGACGTCGCTATTTCGTTTATTACTCTCAATGCATTGTTGCCAGTATGAATACGTTCTATCAATTAAAGGCAATGTTAAACAAAATATGGAATGGGAAACAATTTCTTGTAAATATGTTAGTGGCGACAGTAAGAAAATGAACTCTATAATTTAAGCAATATGATTTATTTATTACTATATACAGGTATACTTTTTCTTTCAATTTTTATTCTCTTCCCAATTTCCACCTCTTCCTGAAACATTAGAAAACATCCATTACAATACAACTAACATTATTTAATTCACTAAAATTATTTGTAATGAAATAAGAAATAAGGTTATTGAAAGTACAGTAGAGATTGACAAAAATTATTGCGGTAAATTGTAGTAAATAAAATAGAATTTTGCAATTGCAGGAACTTCATGACGAAGTTTATAAAATCAAACATCCAACGAACGTTCATAATATCACATTGGACAACGTTGGCGTTAAAATGTTCAACATTAAAATTACGATGTTCAACATGAAAAACTAAATAGATTGATCCTTCGGATATGGAAGGTTTAAACATGTCCTTTCTGTGCCTACCTGTGATCTAAATTATCTCTCAATATTATATATAGGGTTCGGTGGAACCAGCTCATCAAGGAATTTGTAACGTGTAGTGTAAAGTGCCCTTATTCTGTACCAAACTCTACTGTTACCGCGGTGACTCTCACGGCTCATTACCCTTGAACCTGCATTGGGTAATTAACGCACGGTGAGAGTACTTAAAATTGGGTCTATAGGACGACCATATCGTCTTAATTTTATCGTCAGCTCCTAGAATGCAATTTTAAAGTTGAAAGACCTCTGGACAACTTCAGGGAACGGTAGGTGAAATGGGGAATTAAGTTTGAACGTAACAAAGTATTAAACCAAAGTGTTTTCCCTGAAGAACATTCTTGACATACCCACATTGAAAAATATTCGAACATCCGTATTATGATCATCTAAACACAACACTATTATTTACCTCTATTCAATATTTTTTCGGCTGTTCTACGGATCAGACATTTGAATGGAAACGGATCAGACATGGAAAACGCACATTCTCTCCGGCTTAAATCTAGCGTTCGCCGTTCTCCAAAACTTCTACCTTCTGATGAATATAAGAATACCGTCCCTGCATTCGAAATCAACTCTAGACTCTCACAAACCCACTTACGTAATACCTGACATTTATGCTTCCTAGTTTAGGGTGATGCAGTATGATCACCAACCCGACTGATGAAACTACGTACCGGTGTAGCTGATGTTAAAAATACACGTTGATGTGTTCCGCGTTTGTGGTAATGATTTCAATTAAGTCTAGTGCTTAAAATATGGTTGATGACTCACTTGTTGCGGCGACGTCTGCGTCGCTCAACCCATTTGGCCGAAGGCACCCGCCGCCTGGCCCGCCATCTGGCTCCCCATCTTGCCCATCTGGCCTGCCATCTCGCTCATCTGACCCGCCATTTGGCTCGCCATTTGGCCTGCCATCTGGCCCATCTGGCCAAACTGGCTCGCCATCTGACCGGGTGGACCAAATCCCTGGGCTGAACGTTTAGCCTGAAAGAAAAGAAGGATAAATTAAATCTGACAGAAGCTTCCAATTGAATTCCTTACACATTTGGCGATTTTAACTACTGGTAATTGAACATGAGTTCAAATAATATTTTGGTAAGTTGTGACATTGAGTTTGGTGAGTTGTGAAACAGAGTCAAATGAAAGATCTGTAACTGCTGAAAAAAAATGAACCATTTTCATTTTATTCTGCAATCGTACACAAAGGCTGACAAAGAATTCAAATGTTGCCTTAAGTAATGTGTAATACAGTTCACAAAATTATTTTTAGAATTCTACAAACAGTTTTGATGAGAGTACTGTGTCTGTTTTCATTTATGTTAATGCATTTTTTTATTAGAATGACATATTAATATGAATAATAAGTTTTATCAATTTATTGCGTAAAATAAATTGAAATATCTAGAGAATACGGATACCTATTAGTTGTGTGTTAAACCAATTCATTTATAGATTCGAACGTCAATTAGGTTCAATGTGTCTTCAGGTTTCTCTCTACCCTACGCCTTCCTGTTGTTATCGGAAAATTCCCTAGAGCCCTAGAAACAATGGAAGGAGTGTGCCAGTGGCTGAACAGACACTACCATGCTAATTTCAAGACAGTATTTAAAGGTTTCTTTTTGATAATTGTTCAATATTTAAAACAAAATATATTTAGTTTTTTGATTTAGGCCATGTAACGTTTTCTCTCAACAATACCTCCATGATGGTTCAGTAGAGAGCAGACTGCCTTCACAAAATCGTGAAGATCCCGTACACGATGCAAAAAGGAAACTATTTCTATGCGTCTGTTTGTCTACGTGTCGGCACGTCTGTCTCTCCATCTCTTTCACTGTGAATAACATTACTTCACTGGAATTTTATCACACTGCATCATAGCAGTTTTACAAATTGCTAGTTACCTTGCTTTTCTTGCGAACCTGGGACATAGAAATGGATCTTTTTCCGAACGAACTTTTGAATTATTGTGGCTCAGTCATGCGAAATCTCGAAGGAGTTTGTTAAACAAAATATACTAAAATTGACCTAAGAGTTTCTTTTGAAAGTTTAGTTGTTTTCTCCCTGGACACTCTGTACATATGTAAATATAAACATCTGTATATATTTATCTGCCGTGGTGGCCTTTTTCTGCTTGTTTATGTATCCAGTACCTAGTTGAACAAGAACATACTTTTTTTATATTCGTCAATTCAGGCTTAAGAGTTTATGGACTATATTTGCTGTTCCAAATAATGCAGCTTTCTGAACGGTCTACGAATGCTTTTCAGTAAGTTTTAATCTCTTCACGGTCGCTTCACATTCTTTGGTAACCAATCCATTTGCTGACATCACTACTGGAAGCACTTCCTCTGCGCGTTATTCATGTATGTCCTTCAATTATTATTATTGTTATTATTATTATTATTATTATTATTATTATTATTAGTTATATTTATTTTGCTGTCTTCTTCACTCGAATACATATGTTTTGCAATTTATTTCTTATGCGAATCATCCGAAACTTGTAGTTATTTTAGATGAACATGTATAGAATTCAATTGTACTCAAGCGCAAAATATTCCTTACTAAAAGCCTGTTCAGCATTACCCTTCACTGTACATATTATAATTTATGAACGCGGAGATTAAATTTTATTTCTTTGTTGATTTTCGCACGTTAGGATAGAAATATTTTCTTATCAAAATATTTCTACTGTATATTTATTTGAAAGATTATTTTTGAAGAACATAACTAATATCTATATAAACAATTTAGCGTAGCACGAAAATGGATTATAAAGGTATCTAAAAAGAATAGAAACATTATAACTTGAAAAGGTAAATAAATACAATTGTTTACATTTTCAAAGATAATATTTAAATATACTAGTCCTGTACAACATAATTTTCCAAGAAGGAACTGATGTTAAAAATATTACTTATGGCCTCCAATTGAAACTTTGAAGTCACTCACGTGAATACTGGCTCCTTCCACGTGGAGTAAGGTGAACGCCACCTACAAAATAAAGCAGATTACTCAGTAATTTTGAGAGTTGCAATTTTTCCCAACTAAAATTAAGAAAAATTACACATGTTGATATTATTTTATACTCTTACTCTCGTCAAAAATCTTCCTTACCTTTCACAAATCCATTAGAATGAAAAGAGTTAGTCCAAAACATGATTATGGGGAGAAATGAGTATTATGCATTAAAGCAGATAAAATGAGAGACAGGGAGACAGTGACGTGATTCACAAAACAAGGCTTCTGACATTTAAAAAAGCTAATTAATCCTTTTAGGAACTTTAATATTCGGGTTTAGTGGCGAAGAGTACGATGTCGTCAGCAAAGTTTAATTCCTGCCATCTAGGTTAATTCCTTCTCTTTTATTCCAATGTTGTTTGCGGAATACATCTTCTAGTAAACATGTAAATTATTTGTCTCCTTGTCTGACTTGACGGTTCAGGTTAAACGCTTCTCCCGCTTGTTCCGTGCGAATTTTCCTTTGCTTCGTTTCAATATCTTTGCAAGAATTCTTATACATTTTCCCTGGATGCCTTGACATTATGAAGCGTCAAACATAACGGCCTGTTCTACACAGCCGAATGCCCTTGAGAAATCAATGAAGGCTATGTAGAGCATTAAATTGTATTCTTGAGTTTCTCAATTATTTATTTCATGGTTTGCAGATGGTGGATATGTGGTATATCCTGCTCTGAAACCCGATTATTCAGGGGTTTGTACTATTAGTTCTACGATTAGAGGACCGTAAAGAGAAAATGTGAAAAAATAACGTGTTTTTTTTAGTACAAAAGTTTCAATTTCACATGAAAGAAAACCGAATCTTTGTGTTATACGATGTATTGTAAATGTTAGCTTACATCAGTTAAGATGAAGATTTCGTTTTCTTTCATATGAAATTGATATATTTTGTTTTATCAAAAAAATTTTTTTTTCACATTTTCCCCATGTTACGGTCCACAAATAGCAGAATGGAAATTCGAATTGAATAATAAAACATAATAAATAAAGTTGAAGAGTAAAACCTTTTTCTCTACACGTCAATTTTCATTGCAAAATTTTGAGTAGTTTTGAAATCAAAATATGGTTTTAAAAGTTTCTGAAAATGTGCAATTTTGAGTTCATTTTCACAGAAACCTTTTGAGGTTTTTGAGAAACTTTATAAGACTTTTTTGAAGCACTTATACTCACAAGAACCTAATTTATAAAAAAGCGACATTAATGTAAATATTAACGACGTGAGAACAAACAAATTACTTTTGCGTAGTTTTTGAAAAAAAAAACATCAATGTTGTGACTATATCACATGAATATCTGCCTTCAGAAATATCCGTACAAACATATTTGTAAAATATTGGAACTTTTTGTTCAGAAAAACTTGTTTTTATTTACTTCCTTTATTGTACGCAAAGTCATGTGAAAACTACTCATAATTTGAAAATATTGTACATGATCACATTTAAAGATTAAATTTTGTAGAAAATATTTCATTGGGAGGAAAAAAATCTCTAACTTTAATATCGTAGTTGTAGAAAGACCCCGAAAAAATGTTTAACTTTGAAAACTCAGAGAATTGATCGAAATTTGGACTTGCTCCATTTATATGCGCATACTTATCCGATAAAAAATTTAACAAATTTTTGGATATCAAAGACCCATGATCCGTTGATTACCACCACACAACTAGTTAGAGGAAGTAATTTACTAATATGAACAAGCAATATGAACTTTTGGTATCAGGGACGTACAATGCAATTATTTCTGGAAAACAATTCCCTTTTTTACGTAACATCAATACTTGTACATTACTTATATACATTACATATGTGTGTAAAATGCGGGAAAGTAAACTCTTTAAGCGCTCGGCGAAACATGTTAGTGTTGTTTAAGTACTTTGAATATTCGAAACTCGGTGTGTTAACATTTTTTCCGTTTAGTTAACTAAATATACTTATTCATTCCATTAAAAATAATTATCACCATGTTTATGGCATGCATGCAATTAATACTTAATCGCGTAATTAAAAGTCCACAAATGTCAATCAGAACTAGGAGAACTGATCGATTTTTTAAAATTATGTAACTATAATACAATCGTTTTCAGATGACCATGAAACATGAACAAAAATTTACATCACATATTACGTACATCAGAAGCATATAATCAGGGAACGAATGAAATAAAATTATAAACGAATAATTATTATTACGTCTTAGACAATCAGGTTGATATTCGTAGTACAATAAGTTAAATTGGAAACTATTACCCTACTCATAACTATCATCTAACCCAGAAGTCGCTTTATATTGCACAGATGTGTTAATTCACCTATTCGAACGTGACGGCCCAAAGAGAGCAGTTGTTCTGGCAAAACTCCGTATTTGTTTTGGAAAATCAAGTAAATTGTTTATAATTTAAAATATCTATATTCTCCTTTACACGCCACTTCAACAGTAACAAGTATGGCCATAAGCATGTTTGTTCGACACTAGCGGACTAATGGAATAACATAAACTATTATCATGAATAAATGTTTTACGTGTAAAACATTTGGTCTCAGAACATTACAAATATAAAAAATGTAATCGGCAGTTGTGTTTACCCGCTGGATAGTACACCAGCAAAACGTCAGAGTCAGAACTGAATCGTCTTTCTTTCCACTCCTTACTTTTCATACGAAGTAATGTTTTCAAGGCTTTGTCAGATTTTTCTAATATTTCAACAGGAATACTTTAAATATTTTTCATTTTTAAACTTAATTATCAATTACAATTATCCTCTAATACACTAATTAATGGGAGTCCGAAGCCTTGGAGTTTAACCTACTATGATATCACGATTTAAAAACATGAACTAGACATAACGGTGTAAACCGTGTGGCCCTGCCTGACACTAATACAATCGTAAATATACACTGCAAGGCCTTCTAAAATAGGAAATCGGACCAATACGACGTCATCAGACACATACCTCTCATGGTAAAGATATTATTGAATTTCTCAAAATTAAAATTATTCTCTATGGAAACGAAAAAAATATTCAACGAAACAGGTTGTTAAAGGGGTATAATTGCACTCATGGTAAATAAGAAAACTTGCTCCTATCAACGCTCGTTTTCTTCCATATACCATTCATGGATTTATACTCCTCTTTATACACTTGTTGCGTTAATTAATAAAATCCACATATGTGTACCAAATTACGATGTCTATATTGTATGTTTTTCTTAACATGTCATCTACCAATGAAGCCTTTTTATATCGGCGAAAGTACCAGAGCGAATTTAAACGCATCATAGCAATAATATTGCCCAAACATTTGAAACCGTAGTAAAGATACAAGAAAAGATAAAACACAAGCTTATTTCTCTATTAAACTTACCATGAACGCAAATATCACACGACGGGCCATTACTAAGATTTGTGAGCAGGCGAGCACAAATAGAGAGAATCTGAATTAGAACGCACAGACAACACCATTTATAGTACAGTAGCAGATATAAGAAATTGAAGAATTGTTCGAAAAAAAAATGTCCCTCCGTCTGACTGTGACGCGTCCGTTGTAGTAAATAACATTGGCGCTACCAGCAAAGCTATTGGAAGCAAATGACCCAATACGTTATTATCCCTGGCGATGCAACATGAAAAATAGCGGTGTAGCCGCGTTAGGTTATGCAATATCCTCGGGAAACTAATGTCAGCCATTGGATAGAAAAACGACGGTATCAAGAGCAAATAACCTATTACATAAAAATTGTTAAAATGACATTAGAAAATACGAGTTTCTTATGTTTCCTTTGTATTTTAGATATGAACTCGGTGATGTATGAAATGTGTCAACAAGCAACAATTCAAGATGTAATTACTGTTTACTCAATATTTTTAGAAAATGTGTATCCTATGCTCACTGAATACAAATGAAAATTATTCAAATTTTATTATATAACGCTACAAATTTTGAAATATTCTTTGAACATAAAAGTGAAATTACATAATGGTTCCATCATCAAATATAATAGTTACATAATTTCTATTTACATGTGTATTTACTGAATATCGGTATATAATAATAATAATAATAATAATAATAATAATAATAATAATTATTATTATTATTATTATTATTATTATTATTATTATTATTGTTAGTCATACACCCTTTGTTGGGCAAGACCTCCCTCTCTGAAAGTGGGGTGACTTGTAACAATTACATTAGGGAGCCATTCCTGGCGAGTGTTTTTGAAGTCCTTGTAGAAAACAAACTCCTTTTTAAAGGGATATTTGAAGCATTTAAAACATACAATGCATGTTTCCTTGCATTTATAAACTTTGTTTTCTTCCTTAGATCTTCATTTTTTATTCTATTCCAGAGTGTAATACCAAACATTTTCCTATTTTTGTTTGCCAAATTTTAAATTTATTTGTTATGACATTAAATGACCATGTTTGGGTCCCGTAAACTAGAAAGAGTCAGAAACGTCTTTTTTTGGTTTTCATACTCTCTCTTCTGTTAGTGAGAATAAAACTTAGACTCCAGAATTTTTTCCAAGTCCTGGAAGTTCTAATTTTTAACTCTTTCTCTTGTCTAATTGCTAATGACACAATTTGTCCTTCGAATATTCTTCAATGTAGTTTATGTTTACGTTATCTCTTATGATTGAAGTTTGAGCACTGTTAGTAATGACTTTGGTTTTCGTCTTGTTCACAGTGAGGCCAACTTTAATGTATTCTTACAATTCCTTTAATTTACTTTCTAATTATTTCGAAGTCTTTGCAAATATTATGACATATCAGAAATCCCCGCAAGGCTTTTAATAAAGGGAAATGTCGAACGTATGCTTCCTTTACAATTGGATGCATACCAATAGTGTAGACCAAGGAATTCACGTTGTCAGAACTACGTGTCAACAATAATGTTTCGTGCTGAACGCGATATTCATGTGCGAAGCACGGCCCCGAGACATAATGTTGAATAAATGACAAGACGGCGTTGGAAATCGAGGTTCCGCGATTGTTCAGGATGAGTCACTCTGTCTCTTGAAAGCAACCGAAGTGGACAGTAATAATCTTGCAGACTTACGCTGGTAACATTTTAATGTTAAGAAATAGGAAACTTGCGTGAATTGTGTGATTAGTGTATCTGTAGTATATAATTTGTAATTTGAGGGTATCATTCTTAGCTTCTGTTGTAATTTTGGGAATTCTTGTAAAATGACTTCGTACGTGGGGAATTAGTGTAGTGTAGATTCCTCACTGGACATTATGTATTGTTTTAAGTTACGTAAAATGACAGGCAATTTCAAGTAGGCACTTCATCAGAAGCGCAGGAAGGAAAAGTCGCGTTTGCGGACTGTATTAAGTAAATAGATTGGGTTATGAATTATTATTATCAAACAGTTGGGATTTTTGGGGAACATTACAAAAATTCTCCCGATTCTCTCGGAATTTACGATTGTAGAAGCATCGCGAGGACATCTCATTGACGTCATCCGAATGGAATACATTTTGAAGACCGGAGTGGAAGATATTTCCGTAAGCTTACGAATATTTATACAAGAAATACCGTACGGCATTTTTGACCATGCAAATGAAATGTAAATCATTAATGAGCTCAAAGACCAAAACGTGTAAATCTGCAGAATAAATGTCAATTCTTTATTATCAAACAATGTAAAATACCTGATAATTTGTAGAAGTTGCCATCAATTTTTTAATAACAGGATAATTCAGCAGAACTTCCAGGAAATGCGACTCTGAACACAGTCGCACATTCACAAATAATAGTAAAATAAGGTTAAGTATTACATATCGAACCCAGGTGTGTAAAGTCAATGCAATGTTTAAATAGCAAAATTAATTAATACTGTAATAAATGTTTTATTAACCAGGCAATATAATATACCAGGCAATAAATATAATGGTCAAATTAAATTAGAAAAAATCGTAAATTATCTCAAATGACTGCTCAACCAGGGGCAGAATATAGTAAATAATTAATTAGTGGAAATTAGTTAAATATAATCTCTCACAATTGGCATCCAAAATGTGGCGTGAGACGGGAAATTGCTGGAAGTACTAGTTGTTATTGATGTGCAAATATCAGCCAATAAGTTAAGAAATTACTATTATTAAGTTAATAGAAAAATATTATTAATTTGGATTAAAAAAATGACGTCAATAAAGTTTTTATAGAATATTTATTTATTTATTTAATAGGTAATTATTACAAAAAAATAAGCTTACTAGATCCTATGTGGCTAGGCCGAAGGCCTTTAAGCCATTACAATACCTACATTATTTCGCGTTCTAATCTTTCGAATTCTGGTATTCACCCCAAATATAGAATATAGTATAATGTTATCAAGATGAGGAATAGAAGCAAAACATTTCGATCTGAAATTTTGGAATCCGATAGCGATGAGGGAACAATTACTGCTTCTGGTGGGGCGATATTACAGGGAACCTTGATATTGATATTAATGTCAATGCCGGAACCGAATTAAATGTAATTAAAGAAAGAGAACCCGAACAAGGAGTAGTGGGAGCGGCGCGACCTCAACAGACGATGCAGAAATCACCACATGAGGAGGATGCTAATAGTTCATTTTGAGTTATTAGTAGACATGAAGAATAAATTAGAAAGTAATAATGTAGAAATGAATAACAGATTAGAACAGAAATAGATTTGAACGGATGGAAAATTCTCTTGGATAAGTAGTGGACGGATGGAAATAGTCATGAAGAACAGTCTTGATGGTTTTAATCATATATATTTAGGCAACAAGAAGATAATTTCTCTCGCAAATTCCAAATGACCAAACGTGAATTACAGGGAAACATTCGTAGAATTCCCAAAGAAATGTCGCAACCGCGAGCCGATTAGGGAAAACAAATTAATGACACGAATATAAATTTGGATATGTTTAAACAAAAAAAAACCGGAGAAAATCCAGAAAGAACACCATGAGTTATAAAAAAAATGGGCTTCAATGTTTTCCAAGACCCGTAAATTTCAATGAGTGATAATTAAAGTAGTAAACCAATGAATTGTTTACGATGACATTGCCTGTTCAATGTAATACAATTTTAAGCTTTCCGGAATGTTATTAATAAAAAATAACTTTCATTCTTCAACCATATAACTCAGATTCCGCCGCCATAAAATTTTAAACATTCCGGAAAATTTTCTATCGGGATTGACATTGTGACGTCGTGGGATGGGCAAATCACAGACAAGATGGCTTTAGTATATATACAGTTTATTTACAAATGTATACATAAGTGCCGTTGCATTTACGTCAGGAGCATTTTCTCCCCGTTAGCATCTACTAACTACCGAATGCTCTGTCATCATGAGCTTGGCTCTCATACCAGCAAGCTTACGACCTCCCACGTACACTGGCGTGCAACAAAAGTTGAAGAACACTGCTGAACCTTTTTCAGGGCCCACCCGCCTTTATAGCCTCGCTGTGACCGCGTCGCTCCCCCCCCCCCAACTTGCGACTCCCTTCTCTGCGATACATCTGGCGCAAGGATGTCATAGACAAGATCCGCTCTGCCCAACGCTGCGAACCGCCATATATTAATTGAAAGGAAAGTCCAGGAAGAGTTCCAATTAATAAAAGAATCCGCCGGTAACCAATGTGAAATTCAGACGGGAGGACTGAAGAGGAAAATAGAAGATTTAGAGAAAGATATCATGTTAGTACGCGTGAGAGGAAACAAAAAACATGTTGTAGCGTCCGCTACACAGCTGGCCGCAGCGTGGTCCAGAGCGGGTAGCCTGGACACTTGGGCACGTGTGGAATGCACGACAATGGGCAGGCAGCGGCAGAGGCCGAGATCAAGTAGCGCGGTTTCAGAGGCGGATTCTGTTTTTAATTGGATCTCTTCCTGGACTTCCCATTCAATTAATATACTGGCATCATCACTGTAGTGGAGGTTAAGACATAGCTATGCCCAACGCCACTTTTGTCCTCGGCCCTTTTGACGTTACGTAACCGCGCGACACGGCGCGGCCTGGGAGTGCCGGAGGGGAGGCATCGTCTGGGGCAGGGGGGCAGCGTGCGCCCCCTCCCCTCTTCCCACCTGCCCCCCCCCCAGGAGACGGCAGCGGCAGAGGCCGGGCGGGTCCGGCTCACTCCAAGATCGGCGTTCGTGTGGAAGAGTGGAATGTGTGCTCCATATGAACTGTGTTTTTACCTGCTGGGTTATCTTCTGGACTTTGGTATAAACGCTGCTTCGTTTTGGTACATCTTCTGGATATATGCGGTCTGGCTTGTAACGGTACGATTTTGATCACTGAATGTAATAAATATATATGACTTTGAGTGTTCGAGTTTCTCAGCCTTTTCCTGCCACATCAATCACATTTAATTTCTACGTCATTTAATATAACACTTTGACGACGCGAATCGTCGCGTAATTGTCCGACTTCGGTGACTACGTTCTTCAATTCAATCATCAAAATATAACTACATAATCCGGAACCTAAGATTTTTCCATCTCTCCTCACCTATTTGTCTGCTATAATTTTGATTTACATTCCTGAACATTTCTTCTAGTGCTAATGAACAAAAGAGGTGATATTGGGTACCCCTATCGAACTCCTTGCTCTTGAGTGAATTTGTCTCCTTTTCTTTCTGTTCTCACAGTTACGCAGCTATTTGCATATATTTTACCCATAATTCAAAGTAATTTTCTGAGTACTCCCTGTTTCACTAGTGTCGTCAACATTGGAAGATGTTCCACGGAATCAAAAAGTTTATTAAAATCTACGAAGGCTATAAATATTGTAAGGTTGAATTATTGTGTTTGTTCCAAAATTTGATTTAAAACGTGTAGATCCATGGCCTATTTAGTGGGGTATTGCTCTGGCATTTACCTGATATTGATCGTAAAAACAATGGAAAACTACCACAGCCGCTAGAATTCTCCTCCAGACAGCGACAGAACTCGACCTAGCTATCTGGCTAATGTCAAAAATCCTGCCACCGTTGGGAGTCGAATCTAGGACCTCCTGCTAACTTAAGCGATTGGTTATACAGTATACGACGACGAAAGACTGAATAAACGCCACGTATGCAAACTGGCTCACCAAATATTTCTGATGTACGTACTAAATATACACGTGTATGGCAAACATATCGACAAAAAACAGAGCGAAATATGAACTTAACGAAAATGTTGTTTAATGTTGTGACATCAATTGAAAAAGCAGAAAACGGTGCAGTATTTAGTTGGAGGAATTATAACTGTATTCAAAGAATCATATTGGCTAGGTAAGGCTAACTATTACTGTTTCTGGAAAGAAAATGTCGTTACGAGTAATTGTAAACGTGTGATGTTTAATTACGTAATAAAATGTCATTCTCACTATAAGATTTATATATTAGTAATTTGTAGGAATTTGCCAAAGGAGAAACAGCCACTTCGAGGAAATTTAAACGCCTTGAAAATAATTGGGATATTCGTTTAATCACATTAGTATGCAGTAATTTGATATAATTATAATTATATCATCCCTGGAAACATTAAATACCACAAACCCATGGTCAGTAGCAATTTTGTAATTTTCCTGTATTTAATTACCCTATACATCCCGTCTCTCGTCGTAAACCTGAAATGAGGATCAATATTAGGAAAAAGGTCATTACCCAGCTCACAAATCCTTTAAAATACTACTACTTTACATAAAATGACATTGTTATTGTCACATTTTTTAATTGCTAAACAATTATTGTTAAATTTGTCTTTTACTGTTCGAAATCAGAGACTTTGACAGTTAGTTAAAGAAACACAAGCCCTGCATTTTCAGTTAATAGCTTCTTTAAATATTGTGAAATTCTCAACAAATCTTGTCATCAAAAACCGAAAATTGTACGGGAATCTGGGAAAATTGTTCCCCGAACTGAGTAATCACCATGTACGAGTATATGTTCGTAAATGTGTATATTTACGGGCCATCAACTCGGGTCTTTTTTCCTTGCAACCCATGTCTGAGCACTCGCTCTTGTTTTGGCAATTTGGCAACGCGTGAAATACCGTCCGCATCCCTCTCTTTTGTAATGACTCCCCAGCAGTTTTTTCCTTTCAAATTTCGGGGTGGAAGAGAGCGGATATTTTAGATGGAAGAAAGAGAGAACACATATTCTGGCCTTGGGCAGTCATTAATTTTCATTATATTCATTGCCGTAAGAGCTCAGGATAGGAAAGAAGTATCACTTCGAAAATATTTTCGAAGGATCAACGTGTTTTCTTGGTTGAAGTTTACTTCAGCGCTAAATCTTTTTTGAAGTTCAGGAAATGTTTCGAGCACTTCAGGGGCACATGGAACATAATGTACAAGAAGTGGAGTCACAGTGCCTCTGTTTAAAAGGAGGAGAAGTTACTGGAATTTAAGGAGGTTTTGAAGCACTTTCCTGAGACTCCGCTATCAAAATTGCACCAGCAATGCGATATTTCCCAGAGTAGCGCATAAAATTTAAAATGCGATCTCACAAGTGGAAGACACTTCAAAAACTGAAGATCACGGGTAGGAACGTGCGTACGCCCTTCTGCCATTGGCTTATCATACAATTCATACAATTTAGAGCTTCACATCCACCTTATTTTTTTAGTAAAAAAGCTTGGTTTCATCTGCATGTAAACAAACATAACTGTCAGTTGTGGTGCACATCATGAAACTCTTCAAAAAACCTCCATTCTCGGCAAGTCAGGTTTTGATGTGCCATATCTGGCCGCCGGATTATCAGACCACTTGTTTCACGGAGACAATTCTTCTAAAAAATAAATATATTGCCGAACACTTTGTATCCCTTTTAGAAGATGACGAGTGGTACTGCTGGTTCAGCAAGATGGGGCCCCACGTGATGCGGCAGACAAAAGTACGAATTTTTTAACTGAATTTTTCGGAGAACAAATTGTTTCATAACGTAACCACGTTCCACAAATCTTACATCATTGGTCTTCTCTCTGTGGGGTGCTCTTGAGTGTAATGTTATTGCAAATAAACCAACTTCTCTTGAAGATTTACAACAATTATCAACAGAACTGGGTGTATTGGGTAAATTGAACAAAGTTACTCTTCTATCGTGTTGCAGCCACTAGACTGAAAAGAGTAAATGCCCGGCTCTTAGCAAATAGTGGTCACTTTGGGCATTTACTCTATGGTCAGTTTATTGAAATTGAAGTGAATATTTTATTGTTTTTATTAATTATTTTCAATAATTCTTAATTTACTTATTACCTTTATGTTATCAATACTTTTCATACTTTTATTAATATGCTATTATTTGTTTTAATTTCCACCTTCCATCATAAAAATAATAATAATACTTTTTAGTTTATTAGTGTTGTAAATAATGAAGTGCTCAGCAATGATGTTTCACGAGATACCTTTATGATTTCTCTCTGATCCAGTTGTATTTAATTAATTAATTATTTGTACGTTGTTGTTAATAAATCGATAAATTAGTCTTTACGTCCTTTCACATGTTCAGTATTACAGTTTTATTTCTTAACCATACTGGACAGAATTCCGGAGTGTGAGCCGCGTACTAGTACTAGTACCTGCCCGCCGAAACTTTCGTATAGAAAAAACACAGAAATACGAAAGTTGTTGCAGTTGCAGTTGTTGCCTGACCTCACCTCCTCTGCTGTCCTGAAGTCCAGCCATGGCTCTCGTGAATGGAGGCAGATATATGTGGTTGCAAAATTGCCAAAACAAGAGCAGGTGCTCCCTGACATGGGCTGAAAGATAAAATGAAGACCTGGTATTCACAGATTCACCACGCAGTGATTCAAAATTATAGAGTTTATGAAAACAATTATAATATATCAAAATAAATTATACTTTAAGTTTAGTATGTTTACAATAACACAGATTGTCATGTATTTACTACCTATAAGTAGAAAAAATTGATGATAAAAACTTATAAACTAATAAAAATTTTATAATTAATAATTTTACAATTATTCCAAAGAGCGTGTAATTTCTATTTTTTCTTGACATGGCAACGAAATACCGTTTCTGTTTTATTTTCGGTGACTGAAAGTAAAATCAACGAAAGTATGCATGAAATAGCACAATGTATTTGTTGACTCCAGAGAATTTTAAGTACGCCGGCAGTTCTGCGTACAGGTTGAGGTGTTAAAGGATTTTCGAAGCGCAAAAGACTTTATTCTCTCCCCACCTCTCTGTAGAGATAAATTCCTACGGATAAAGTTTGCCTAGTATCTTGTTCCAGTCATTTTACTCCATCTATTTACGAGATTGTTACACATAGGGGGAAACTTTCCGCTCACCTTATTTTTGAAATCGTCACGTACATGTCAGGAGACCTATCGGAGGTTTAGAGACTGCTACGGCAGGTATCCCGATTATGGTTATATCTGGAAGGGAAAACGTCCGCTATCCGACGTGTAGGACGGCACTGGATCTCACGTTCTAGGGAGGGAAAATACCGCTACCTCCATGGATGTAACTTCCACTTCACTTAACGGATTATAGTAGTTGACGCGCCCGGAAACACAAAGTAATAAACCGCTCAGCCCGCCATTCCAAGGTAGGCTTCTGCTATCCGGTTCGCCCCCCAAGTCCACGGTGGAACGAAATGAGTGGGTGACTCGGGCACACCGATTTTTAGTCATTCTACACAGCACCAGTTTGCGTCATGAACCACGTGATCACAGCACGGGCACTTCGTTTGAAAAGTCAGACCAGACGCTGCCCGCCATGTTGCAGGGGAAGCGAGTAGTGTTGGGAAACATTTTGAAAGTGGCTTAGAGTGAGAATTTTCGATGGTGACCAACCAAAAATAACACAATAAAGGTGTACAACTCATAATACTTAAAAGAAATACTTCAAATATCTGTTTCAATAACTTGTAACAAAGTGTTAATTTAGGGTCTGGTTGTATTTAAAATTCACGCTAATATTATGACGCAAACTGGTGCTTGAAGCACATTGGCTGAAGTCGGATACGTTGCGCAGCAAATGAAGTCGTAAGCTTCCGCGGCAGGAGTCTCGTGAATGATTTGGCTGTCCGGATGCAGCCTCCGACGCGGCGTCACCAGGACAACCAAGATCGTTCACGTTGCGTAGTAGCTCACCAATGTCTTTCCGTCATGCCCCTGGTTCTCCACGCTGCCAAAGTTTTCTGCCACCTGAGCCTTCTCGCCGCCGAAAAAGTCAGCCGCGCCGTCTCACCGAATTGGGCTGCAGTCGCGTCGCCATGGTCGATTGCTTCAGCTGTTCCTGCGGATGACCCTATTACCTGAGAAAAAAGCGAAAAAGTATGTTTAATATAGCCGATGTTTCTGAATGAACGTTTTTGGCTTTTAATGATCTTTGAAGCCTTTGAGAAAGCTTTGGCCTTTAAAGATTTTGGGAGCGAGCGACGACACTTGATCACGCCCAGACCGGAGTCGCTTCTTACTTTCCCGTATTATGTACGTATATCCGGAGTATTATACGTAGTATAGGGAAAGTTATGTAATGCTGCGGAAAATCTATTTCGAGATTTGAACGTAAATACACATAACTCCTGTTACTGAAAAAAATATTTTTTTCAAAACGTTCGTCTGTCGTTCTCGTAAAACACGTTTCATTTGACTAAAGAACTAGTTTTTTTAAATTTAAGCACGAACTGCCTAGAGAATTGAAAACGACTTTATGTCTCTACCGCACATATTCTGCATGAGCTGGAAATGGAAAAGTTGTAGTCTCTCCGCATGAATTGTTCGCAAGATGATGGAGTGTGATGCTTTGATTCCGCGCGTTTTTTGTCTTGTGCTCGCTTCCGGGGCTTCTCGGTTAGTGTAAGCAATTGAGTTTACTGGAGAAGTGGCGAGCTCTAACGCGAGATAAAGCAGCTCGCTCCTTCCCGTAGCCCGTGATACACGAGCACAAACGCATGCCCCAAAGTCAAACGTTAATTATTTACAAAACTAAACGTCGAAGAGTATCCAATGTTGGCAAATTCAGTCTGTACATTACATACGGAATAAGGTCCCGGCACATTAGCAACAAGGACTGAATCGCTTGTATAAAATCCTGTATAAAATATTTCCATTATTTATTGTGTACAACCCATTTATTACTTGATCATCATTTTCTCTATCTCATAGTGAAACTGTCACCAGGGTATGCCCAAATGCAGAGTTAAAATAAATGTGAAATATATTTATTTTCTTTAGCACATCACTTTTAACATTTACTTTGGCTTTTAAAAGCACTCATTGAAATTTACATGCCACTTCATTTTCTCTGAAATATCAAAAGTGTGTTGGGAATTGTTTTTTATTGTATAGGCTTGTTCACATGTGGGACAGATTCACACGTGGGACAGGTTTGCCAGATGATTCGAGCAAACATCCGCCTTTAGATGGTTCTAAATTCACCCAATTCTGCCCGATAAGAAAAAGTCAATTTTCCAAGCGGAAAATTTGAATTTTCATTAAAATAATATGAATTTAAAGTTTTTCCTAGGTAGTGACCTTATGGACTGCTTGATTAGTTTTATTATTTTGTTTGTAAACATTGCAATTAATAATTTGTGTAAAAATTTATACTTTTTGAAATAATAATTTATATCTTAATATTTAAAAATTAGTTATGACTACTTCGTAGAGAACAAGGTTAGAATCAATTAGTATTGACTTACTTTTAAAATCATCTTTTCGATACTTTTAAATTGTAATGTTTTAAATACTTTTTACACTTTCGCATTTTCAGTCTCCTTACTCTTAAATACCCGCGCTTAAAAATATTACAACAGGAGGGTTACATTTGCATAATTATTCTTCTCTATGGGTTAAAGGAAAATGTTGACAGTGACGCCGTACTTCCAAAAGATTATTAATTTTTAATGGTGTGTTTCAAAATTAACTGCACGTTTTGCAGTATGATATTTTACACTCAAGACAAACATGATGTGGCTTTTTCAGAACATACCCTATACTAGAGGTCTAAAATCTAATATTACTTCTCAAAGTAAGTTTGAACAAATTAACAAATGATTAATCAAAAATAATGTATAAAGTAAAAAAACTAAAATATCAAACTCGCTGTCAACGTCGTTGTAGTTGTTTTTTGAAAATCTCGTAACCTGCAAAACCGCACGTGTTGTGATGCATATCCGCCTATTAGGCGGTATTCCGCGAAGTCAATTTTTGACCCCCGACAAAGCAGTTTTCCAGCTAAAATGTGGAATTCCGCCCAATCTGGCAAACCTGGGACCCTACGTTTGGTTGGGAGACAAATTTTATATGAAGAAAAGAAGAGACAACTTGTTGTCACCTTTCTTCAAGTATATTTACTTGATTGGAACTATCTTCTAACCCAAGGTTTGTTAAACCTGTTAGTAGTAGGAACAAATTACTGGAAATGGTTAAGAAGTGTTTGGAAAACATCAACAATAAAATTTTTCGATTTTTTAATGCTTCGTTATGGAAGAAATTTTCACTTCACATCGTGCTATTCACCTACCGAACTGTTCATCGATCTGACTGCCAGCTGCTATATGCGTACACTAGAGAGGGTTGCAATGCACCCAAAAAGATTTGCTGGAGATGGCCAACAATAAACTTCTCTTGCTCCGAATCTAATATTCTTCGCTTCTATATCTATCTTGATATTCTATTGCACAATAAAGAACTTTTATATCAAAGATTTCATCTAATGACTTTTTGCAGATGTTAGACGTGCTGCTGTACAATTTGGTGTTTTGACGTATCCAGGACACAAAAGTAGAATTTCTAGTCGATTCCACTTTAAAGTACTGTTGGTATTCCGTTAGATGAAGTTTAAAATATTTTAGTCGATCGTTTTCATATTCTTGATCGAATGATGTCTAGTAATGAGATGTATATCATTTCTACGAAAATACCAACGCAAACTTTGAACATGTTCGTATTTCCTTCTCCACGAATTCCCGGCAATAATTGCGTAGGTTTAAAAGATGTGCGTAGATGAAACCAACAAAATTATTCCTAACAGTATAAAATATTACAGTGGAAGTTTTGTTTCACTCACCAAAATTGCTCCCAAAATACCAAAACCGCAAGAATTGCCGAAGAACGTCGTAGCTCGAGCACCAGCCGAGAAGAATCCGAATTAGTACATACATCAAACCACGCTTATATTATCGTCAGTAGAAGTGGATGGAATGTGACAAGTGTCTCCCAGCCTGACTGTTTGTGATCCTCTCATGACGCCCTTTTATCTCTCATTTCTTTTTTTGCGCGCTTATTGTCAGCGAATGTCCCGGTCATTCATTTATTTGCATCTATGACGATGTAAACTGAAAAATGCTTTTGTGCATCCTGGGAGGGATACGACGTGCCCTGCCGACCCAATTGCACATCATTCCCGAGAGTATGATTTCAACCAACGTGCACAACGTATAGTATCAAGATTAAATATCCACTCTAATAAAAGAAAGATGACTTTAGGTACTTAATATACATGTAAATAAATTAATTTATTTTACTATTAGTACCTTGTTATGTCATAGTTTTTTCTAAAAATGCCAAGAAAAGTTACGGTGAGTGACTATGCTAAAAATATAGTTCTTTTGTAAATAACTTCATTGCAAATAATACCATTGTGTATTTAATAATTATTTAAAATACCAGATTATACATTTTATTTGTGTATTATAATAAAAATAGTTCAATGAAGTCTTCTTTTAGGAGTCAACTCAGCAATGGGTAAAATATTACCAACTACATCCAGTAATCAAAATCATAACCCACATAAAGAAAAGGAAATTAATAAAATAGTGAATAGGAAATACACCGTGAATAGAAATAGAGAAGACGAAAAGAAGCTCCACATTACAGAAATAATTTTACAAATTTTGAAATCATTGAAGATGCGCTTCGTAACGCTATGTATGTTTTCTAAAACCTCGTGGAAGGTGGACAATGGAAATGTACGTAATGCTTTGCGCTACTTCCTTCTCCCCAAAGTATTTAATACCATAAATCTATCAGAAGACATCTTATTTTAGACAGTTGTAACAGTAATTTGTCACGTTTCATCATTCATGGGATAATCCATAAAAATGCAGTTTTTGTTATTTCCACCTCTTTTAGTCTGTCATAATCAATCGTGATTATGTGAAGGGCTAGGGTCCTTATTTTTTTTGACAGACACTTTCTTGTAATGTTAATTTATTCTATATTCATCCGCAACAGTTTCGAGGATTGTTGTCCTCGTCATCGGGGTGTAAAATTGAATTTTGAAAATTTGAAATATTACTATTCTACTATAAAAATTCTACTAATTTGCACTATAAACTACTAAAATACTACTAATTTGCACTATAAAATTTCAAAATTAAATTTTTCAAACTGATAATGGGGACAACAATCTTCGAAACTGTTGCGCATGAATATAGAATAAATTAACATTACAAGAAAGTGTCTGTCAAAAAAAATATGGACCTTCACGTAATCATGTAGATTTTACCATAACAAGAACAAACAAACTGGGAATTTAAGGGCAAAACAGTATAGGAAAAGAGTTAAGTATAATATAAAAAGTTAACAAGGAAAATATTTTGCCTTCATTTCCAGGTCTACAATATTCGCACATGTTAAAAGTTAAGGGGGATCGTGCATTACGTAAGGATGTCATCTGGTTGCATCAATATTTATAGTTCGCTGCACAAATATCTAACAAGGGACTGTTGAATGTATGAAAAAGAATGTTCGAATGTTTGAAACTGTTTTTGTTGAGTTTTTTTATTTCCTGTAATTTTGATCTGAATTGTATGTTTTCAGTTGCACGCAATGCTTATCTCACAGCAGCCTCACGTGTAAAATTCGAACTTCGTATTTGTTTCCTTCAATATTCCGTTACAAAACGAAGGATTTTTTATGGAGTAGGGTATCCGCTGGGCAGAAGGTGGTTCGGTTCTTTTGCGCCGGGCCGGCAAAGGTAGCTCAGGTCAACTGATATCACTGTAGTGCCACT
Source organism: Gryllus bimaculatus (assembly GCA_017312745.1). NCBI lineage: Eukaryota > Metazoa > Arthropoda > Insecta > Orthoptera > Gryllidae > Gryllus > Gryllus bimaculatus. The sequence continues at coordinate 1,500,294 of BOPP01000029.1, forward strand.
GATCGGGAAGTCCTGGGGTTTGAGTCACGGCAGTGGTAGGCGTTTTGATAGCTTCGTCGAATTCAATCGCTGCCTGAAGGACAATTCTAGCGGTCGGCTGCTCTTATCGATATGTGCTTTCTCCGTTCAGCTCCATTCGAATACCGGAGCAGCACCCTAACAAACAGACCATTGAATTGAATTGAATTGAATTGAATTGAATTTGCCTTATTTTACGTGGCGAGGCTCGGGCCATCAGGCCCGCTCTTCCGTCTGACCACGCAAATTTCGCTATGCTCCTTTCATCAACTAGCAGAGAAAAGAGAAAGGACCGCGCGCGATCTTTCCTCCCACTTCCTTGCCCTACCTTCACCCCTTACTTACACACACTAACTACACATGCACAACACTCACTACACTATCACACTTGTAGGGAGAGGTTGAGAACCACGCTGGGGCGGTGCCACGCTGGTGCGAGATTCCTGGTTGGGGGAAAATCCCCGCAAGCAGACACAGATCGGCGCCGAATCTCGCCATCTAGAGGGGAAAGATAACAGCCCATTACCGCGATAAAACATACGCTATGCTTTCGCGACGAGTGATCTTTGCCCGGAATCAATATATCAATGTTTGCGCACGGGGTAAAACGAATTACATTTGTTACTTTACCCAGCGTTGTTTCTGATATAATACTAGCGAAACCCCGCAAGCGTTGTTCTGCCCTTCATATTCCTCTTTCTCACACAGCCTTTCTCACCATCTCTCACTTCGTGTCCCTCTCTCTTTCCATCTCTCTCTGCCCCTGTCTCAGTCTGTCTGCCTCTGTGTGTCTCTCTGTCTCTGCCTCTCTCTGTCCCTCTCCCGGTCTATCTCCGTCTCTCTGTTCCTGTCCCTGTTCCTCCCTTTCTCCGCTCACAACAATGAAGCCCAGGTGGAGCGCAGTTTGAATTGAAATTGAATTGAAATAAAATTCAATTTTGTTCTGCACAGCCGTATAGTAGAGTTACAACAAAATTAACAGCACACATACATTCAGGATGAAAAAAATTACACCCAGCGCCTACGTTTTACTTATATTTTTGAAAAATTAAAGATGACCTTATTTAAAGATCTGTTTCTAATTAAGAACAAAAAGCATGTTCATAATTTTAGTTTCAGGAAGGCGCCAAGAAAATTTTGAATCTTTGCAATTTTCGAAATATAAGGGATTTTAAGGAAAATGAGACTTGCACTAATCTCTAAGGCGTCCTTTTCGCTATCTCACAACAAAGTATAATAAAAAAATTGGTGTAATTTTTGTTGTTGAAAGTTTTGAAACTGATCCACACGTTTCATATAAAATCTATCCTTAAAAACGAAAATATCGTTTTCAAATTCAAGGGGCCGCGAAATCAACAGATTTTCTCCAAAATTGATATGTTCCAATTGACGTGGCTGTTATGGCGGAATTTGAGACCGATATTTTAATTTTTTGGGGTGGGGGGAGGTACTTATCAAATTATCAAAAAAATGGCTCTTATCATTTTTGATTAAATTTTGTTGTAGAATAGTGTGAAGGACGTGTACGAGAATGGTATAGGTAACATTTTCGTTGAAAACTAATTTTTCGCAAACTTCTAGAATTCAAAATGTTTTCGTCATCATCGTTCTTTTGCCGACTTATCACGCTTTCCTATTTGCTCCATCCTTCGTGCTTCTTTTCTTACATTATTTTCTAGAAAAACATACTTAATTAGTAGTTCTCTTCTTACTTATCCAAAATTTAATTAATTCTGTCCTTAAGAAGAGATAGTTAATCTCTAACTACTTGGCTCTCCGGGAGAGACGCCGCGTCCTTGGCACATGTGCCAACGTTTCGGGCGATATTCTGCTACCTTCCTCCATTTTCGCCCTGAGTAAGATTGCATAATGGTGGCCGACACATTGGCACCTGTGCGTAAGACGCGGCGTCTCCTGGACAGCCAAATAGTAACTGACTCCGGCCACGGAAGCCTACGTTCTCATGTTTCATCTCAATAAACTTGATTAATGTTTTTAAAAATAATTAAAACCACACTTTTGTCAAACTGTATTTAGGTCCTTTTTATCTTCTTCGTGTTAAATTATCGTATTATTTTCCGGTTCATCTCTGTATCCTTCAAAATGTTTACAAATGTTTTTACGTATTCAAACATTGAGATATCTATAGCTTATTGTGTATTTGAGTACATTCTCTGGATAGCAGGTTTTCTAAAAGCTGTAAATGAAATTCTAATTTCTCGATCTGTTAATCATCTAAGGTATTTAAAATATCTGCTTCTTCATGAAGACATATCATGTATTTCCTTTAACTTAGTTTTAGAGTCAAGTCATGTGTTTTAAAATATGTTTTAAACACTAACCGAGTTTTGACAAGATTTACACTTTGAATATTATGATGATGCACTAGGAAAAAGATAACGAATACTTCACACAAAATATATTTTCTGTGAATTGTTTATTTATTTATTGTACATAACAGATTCTTTCCGGTATATATTGTTGATAAACACCACTCATGTGCTTGAACCCTGAAACAAATAAAACAGTTTGTTAGTTAGTGTGTATTGATGATAATGTATTTTATTCACGAGTTGGTGCTGTTTAAATTATTTCGGTGATACCAATTATTATTATTATACGCTAATACAATCATTTTCATATTGAAACAGTGATTGAATTTTCACATTGTATGACTCAGTGCATTACACGCTGCTCAATCATAATTGCGGGTACAGCCTTTTTACTTAAAAAATATTAGTTTACATCATGCTAAATTTATATTGTGTATTAGTGGTCATCAAATTTTGACTAATAAACTCATAAAAGCACTTTCGTATCATAGACAAAAAAACGTAACGATTAAAATCTCTAGGAGCACAATAGTGTCATAACCATGCCTTCATCGTAAGGAAAATTTACGATATGTTTAAAACCTTATAGATTTTAATTAAAAATGCATTTGAGCTTTTTGATTACCAAATATACACCTTATAATTAATAAAACGAACGTTTACCTGCAGTTTTTCATTACGTTGGGTCAAGCCCTATTTCAAGAAGGTCTTGGCCTACCCTTAACATATGTGAGCGTTAAGTTAAAATTAGTAATCCTAGGTTAAAGATGGCGAGTTAACTGTTTTTAAATACTTAAGACAAGGAAGTATATATAAAAGCAATGTTTGAAACACCCACCATAGTTTGAAATGTGTTGACTGGGAGAACATGGATTGAAATGGGAGAACATATAATAGAGGCGAAAGCAAAACTGCGAGAAAGGTACCAAGTCACGCGAGTTAGAAAAAGGAAGCAAGGTTCTAATGTATCCTCACTGTAATTTTAGTCTCACTCCAGACGTCGAGCCGAGCGGACGTGTTTGCTACCTGCTGCAGGATGGTCTCGACAGATTAGCTCAATTTAATTTATGCATAAAGCTTCCCTACTATAGAGTCAAAAGCCTTTCAAAATCACAAACTGCAATTATAAGTGGCCCCGTTACGCGCAAGCGCCTGTTTTTACTAGGGTATAACACAATATATTGTCGGTTGTCGCGGTTAAGCCTCTCCTAAAGCCTGCTTGTAATTCGTGAATTTTACCGTTACTTTTCCGCCCATTCACTCAGTCCGCCCGTTGAGTATTTTAACAGAACAGTTTGCTCAGCGGCTGGGCAAAAGACTAACCGCGATAATTTTTGTGGGCAATTCGCATCCCCCTTTATCTTAAAAATTGGTTGGAGGATAGCTGTACTTCCACGTTTCTGGATACGAGCCGGAATCAGCAATTGCATTAAAACAAACTTCATAAAATACTCTCTGGGTCTCCAATTTGCCACAAAATCCCGAAATAAATTTTGTCGGAATGCCGTCCGCGCCGCCGCCTTCTCATTATTCATGGTTAGATAGCCCTAGTTACTTCATTCCAGTTAAGACGTTCGTCTAAAATTTCAGGCACACTCGGTCAGTGAAAATACCTGCCCTGTTTCAATGGTCCCTAACTGCGAACGTCCGTGAAAAATACTGCACCGCCCACGGCGCTGCTGAAAATTGCAATACTGAATTTATTTTATTACGCAGCGATCTGATTAAACGTCCCAAATTTTTACTGTAATCGTTCTTAGAATGCCTGTATTCTTGCTGCCTCACTTATCCTGCCACCGATTTTCTTGCGATTCTTAATTGTGAACCTCATACTGCCTACGTAATAACAAAATAACTGTTTCTAGCTACCTCGGTTCCACGAGTTTCTGAAATTCCTTAAGGCTATTATAGTTTCGCTCGCCTGGTCTCCCGACACTCCTCGCTAAACCACCCTGAATTCAGTTCCCTTCCTCCTCTCCCCCACCTCGCATACCCTTCCCTGCGCGGTAGACCGTCCTTCTAATTCATTGTTCGCGTGTTTCCTGGCGAGTAACGTCTCCGCAGCCCAGCCTGCGAGTTAAGAATACTCTGTACAAATTCCTGTCGCTTTTCCTCTTTCCATACAAACCGGTTTCTTCCTATTGTCAAGTTCATTGCCTTCCTGCCCGCTTCCCCTGCCGATGCAGTGCAGAAGCCATTTACTGCCTAAATGCACGCCACTCAGGCAAATTGATCTGAGTCTGCCCGTATATCGATCCCAAAACTCTATAATTGTGTATTCTTTCCCTGCGGACACATAGAACGTAATTATTATCTATTTACTACCTCATTCCCATATAAAAAGTTAGTTCTCCTCCGTATCGCTGTCCATCGTTTGCCATGATTTCGAAATTAAATCTTTGGCATATTCTAGGCAATTCCCTGCCCATCATTTATTGATGACGAGTTTTTGCTTTTTCTGGAATCGCGTCTGGTTCTGTGTCGTCGAAAGTCGAAAAAAATTCTGGCTCATTGCAATTCGAGATTCATATCCCTAACACTTAAATTAGTACTCCGGGTACTCAGCTTTAACGTATTAGAAAGTCATTGATTTTGCCGAAGGGATTCTGGAGTGTAATAACGGAACCTGTGGCGTGAGGTATATAAACACAATGAAATATCTACATTATGCATTACTATCTAAATTCAAAGAAATTGTCTAGTTAGTTTTAATTTTCATTAATAAACTGAATTAAGCTAGTACGAAAACGCACGCTACACACCCGGGTACCGACCTTTCTCGCTCTCGTTTTTTATGTTTTGCATATGGCTTGTAAACCTAACACAGTAAAATTTTACCCTCCTTCCCAAGTTCAACGAGACAGATTACACAACGTGTTAATGTAAGCCATGGAAGCTTTGATTCGAGTTAGAGTAGACCTTTGATTTCCACCCTATTTCTTAAAAACCTATCTTGCCTATTTGGTGAATGTTTGGCACCGACTCACCGCGAGCTTCCTGCTGCTGATATTGGGCCTCGCCTCGTCGGACGCCTGCTCGCGCGTTTCGCGCGACCGCCGGCATCGACGAGTGCCGTGAGCTCCGCCGGGATGCGAGCGGACCGCGGGCGAACGCTGACCGCGATTGCCTTCGCTCGATTGCCGCGGGTTCAGAGGTCGTCCCGCCGCCTGCGAACGAGGAGGCGAGCCTGCGGTTGCGACGGGGTCCGGCCGGGCGCGCGCGGGGGAGGCCGTGAGCAGGCGCCGATATGCTTCGGAAGGGGTTTCCGCCTCCTTGGGTTCTGCCCCCTCGCAGATTAGGGCGCTCCGCCAGCCTCCAAGCCCGCGGACGGGCCGCCTCAGTGCCCAGGCCAGAGCGCGCCCTGCCACGAACAAAGCTTGTCGAACGAATGGACGCCTTCCTCCCGTCCTTTCCGCCTCCCTGCAAATGCGGGAATTAGCCTTACCGTTTGTCGCACTGCCCACTCATAAGTCTCTCGGACGCGCCACCATTGCTACTCTGGGAGAGATGCTCCGGGCTGCAGCAGCAGCTCCTCCGCTTTCCTGAATGAGGCAGCTTGGCCACTAATCCATGGCGGCTGTCCCTCACGGCCGGGCCGCCCGGGTCGTGCGCGCCGCCTCGATGTCGTGAAGCTCAGCCTGACACTAGCTGCTACTTAAACCAGAATGCTTTTCTTCGAATCTGCCCATGACTTCGTTCTGCTGCATCTGGATGCCACATAAAATATTGTTACGACGCGATGGGTTATTATTCAAGGTAATCCACTTGCGCAACCTCGCTCGTTGGTGTTCTGCAGCGACTGCACTGTCGCTCTGGCGTACCTAGTCCTGTAATATATGAGCCTGTCTATCATCTCCTTATGGTTTAACGGTTTAAAAATGTCGATGATTCGGGTTAGTGGGGGGGCCGGGATTAGCTCCCCACCGATGCAAAAGCACCGCCTCACTGCGCGCCCCAGACGCTCGCAAGTAGCCCCAGCCCCTGCCTGTCCCCGCACCGCCTAAACCGCGCGGCAGGTAGCCCCTCACCCAGCGGCGATAGCCGCCCGCCCACTGT
>BOPP01000029.1:1508530-1536356 GCA_017312745.1 Gryllus bimaculatus
AGGATCAAGTAATCTAATTTGTTTGTAATAATTACCTATTAAATAAATAAATAAAATTTTGGATCAATTGGCATCAATGCTATTGCCAATCCAAAGCGATCGCGACAACATCAGGTTGCTTTAATTTTCAATTGGTTGTCATTTCTTCAAAAATTGTACTGTCTGATATTATATATAATAGCCCCACTCTACCCGTATTTCTTCAAGCCATTGTTTAAGAATAGTTGCGCGGTTAATAAATATGAAATATTTCAATATTATTTTCAAAAACATGTTTAAATATATGTTCACAGAGAACAAAACAAAATGTATCAACCTCCCTTACTTCATTAGTCATAGAGACTAAGTACTGAATAATATGAAACTCTTTGGGAGTGTTTCAATACTTCGTATAGTGCATATGTTGCACTTTTCTGTTGCAATTTTGTACAGTTCCTTCTTTTGTATAATGTAATTGCAAGAGTTATCTAGTTTCTATAATACTATTAGAAAGTTTCTATAATGTCGCTGATATTGATAACATTTCGGCACGTCACTGATATGTGAGAATTAATTCCATGAAGAATAATGTGCTCCTATCGCAGCGACAAGAATGTACGGCAGATCAAAAAATGGCTTTCCACGGCAGATCGAAAAAAATAGTTTAAACAAATAATACTACGTATTTTATATCAAGGGATAACAAAACGTGTATTCTGATTAGACATTCTATTAGTGGACGTAATATAACACACAGGAACAAAAAAAATCTTTTCCGGAAACCACAAATTCTTTTCCGGATCCACAAAACTAGTTTTTCTGTCGAATAATTTGAACGCTAAACTAACTGCTGCGTCACGATGGAAACTCCTAGTGCATTCACGAAGTGACACCGACGTCGCCCGCATCGGAGCCACCGGCGCCAGCGTCGGCGTCGGCGCCCGCTTGGCCGTCGGCGGTGCCGTTGGCGCCGGCTCCCGCGTCGAAGCCCATTGCCGCCCGCGGCCGCACCGGCGTTCCGTCAGCCCGTCGGCTGCAGGCGCTTGTGGGGGATCGGTTTCATCTGCAAATATCATTATTATATTATATTATTATCTTAATCATTATCCATTATACATCATTAATCAAATTTTATCTTATTATTATCATCATACGCGCACCGACCATTTATGGCCACGCTACACGATTAACGTGTGTAATTTTTCCACGATCAGCTTTCAACTGTATCCCTTAGTAAGACAAGGTTGGTACACTTTGAAGTGTTAATTATGAGATGATAGGTTGATGATGAGGGGTGAAGAGACAATCAGAAACACGACCATGTCCACCCAGGACTCGAACATGCAGATTCCTCGGCGCAGACGACGACTGCCGCAACAGTCTGCGTAACGGGGCCGTCTATTATTGTTATTATTATTATTATTATTATTATTATTATTATTATTATTATTATTAAAGTCCCTGCCCTACAGAAGACACCGGGACTATTGGAGAAACAAGATGCCTGCTTCGCTTACAAACTAGGGCGGTCAGGATTCGACGTGCAGTACTCAGGAGAACAGCCTTTTGCATTGTCTGAATGTGCTAAACCTTGCGGACGACGAAGTTTGTTCTTCAGAGATTAGTCCGTTTGCAGAGAGGACCACAGGGACTACATAGACAATAACCTCCACATGTTACTCAATTCAATAGCCAAGGCCTCATATTTTCGCTTCTTCTCAACAAAGGAGACAAATAGTTTTCAGTCTTTTCAGTCTAAAGGGATACCTAATTATTAATATCGTCTCCAATATTATTTCAGTAGTATACATACCTTCTGCGGCTCGAATACGCAATCGATATTTATAAATGAGGTCACTAAAGAAAGAGAATTTTACAGAGACGTGACGAATTGCACTTTGACTTTATAAATATGATGGATGTGTTTAAAACAAAACACATCCAAATAATCATACCAAATGCAACCTGTAACACTCCGTCACATATATCGTTAAATAACTCCTAAACGAAGCATTCTAGGGCCTTAAAAACCAAACTTTTGAGGTAAAAGGCCGTAAAGAAGCGTTCCTTACACGGAAATCTTTAAGAAAAGATATTTTTGGACATTCTATAATTTTTTGCTGGTTCGGCACTTATTGATAAATTTACTCACATGAATTCTTGATCCTTCTACATGAAATAAGGTGCACACCATCTACAAAATAAAACAGATCAATAAATTATTCCAAAAGTTTCCATATTTGTCAAATAAAAAGTAGAAGAATTATACATATTGCATTTATACCATCTCCAAACCAACTTTCTAGCCAATGAGAATTGCATTAGAATGAAGATTGATAAGTTGAAGACGCCGTATAGGGAGACATACGTACTATTCATTTTACTATGTAGAGTGATTCAGCCCTAGTTGCTCCAACAGTACCCACCGATAAAGTACACTAAATTATTCAGTGAGTAGTATAGTAGTGAGTAGAATAGGAAAGTGTGAACCCTATTCAAAATTTGGATAAAACGTGTTTTGCCATTGGTCATATTTTGTAAAAAATATACCCCAAATATTACATTATATATTGTTCTTATTGCTATTATTGCCTATTTATCTAACGAATATGAAAGAGTGATTATTTAAGTGTTATTTAAGAAAGCTTATCTTATTTGCGGGTAGAGCCAAAATTTCGCATTGTCAACTCGCGCAGCAGGGGTTCTGCAAGTGTTCAAAATGGCCGCCTCTTGTGTGAACGCGAGATTGCCATCTTCGCTGCTCGGGCTTCGTGTCACGCACAACTTTTCCGGGTTATGCTTTCATTTCTACCTCCACGCTTTCAATGGAAAAGCCGTAATCTCTCCGCATGAATTGTTCGCCACACAAGAGACTACGATGCGTTGACCTCACGCGATATTTGCCTCGTGCTCACCTCGGGGGCTCTGGGATAGTATTAGCAGTTCAGTTTTCCAGAGAAGGAGCAAGCCCTAACACGAGGTGACGCCGCACGCTCACCTGCCGGAGCTCGTGTTACACGAGGGCAAGCGCATAGTCCAAAGTTTAACATTTTTACGTATTTCCAAAACTAAACGAAGAAGAGTATCCAATTTTGACAAATTCTGTCTGTACTTTACATATTGGATAAAATTCCGCCGTATGAGCAATGAGGACTGAGTTACTCAGTATAAAATTCATTGAAGTGTGCGACGCGACGCCGTATGGAGACGTGTTTCGTGCACACTGATTGAAAGATTTTCTGACATCCAATTCTGATACTTTTAAGAAGACAAACTGTATTTATTTTTAAATTGTTATTATCCTTGTTCCCGAGTTATAATTTCCGTTTTCAAGCAACAGATCTTTGGACAAATTTGCCAAAGGAATTGAAACGTTCAATGTTGCTCGTACTCAACCTAGTGTTTTAGGACAATCATATTGAGAACGGTTTCGATTTATGACAAACATCTCATTACTCCTAGTCAACTATGTTCAACTGCAATTTTGATGATGATTTTGTTTGTTTGATGAAATCTGTTATAAAACAATAGATCTTAAAATAAGATCATGTACAAATTTTTGAAAAAAGGTAGTTAAGCATAATTGTTCTTCAAATCCTTAAAATTAATTTTTTAAAGAAAGTGCTGTCAAAATTCGATAAAAATTGTTTCTGATTTTTTTTTGATAGAGTAGAGGACACTTTATGAAACGGTACCTGTCTCGTTTTTGTTTTCTGCATTTTCGAAAATTGCAAAAGTTCCCAATAATGCGAGAAACTAACATGCGAGTTAGTACCGCATGTTCAAAAGCGAATTAATCTCTTGAATAAAACAGTACAATTGTATGATAATTTCTGCTATATATTATTGAACATAATGTGTCTAAAACCTCATTCGTTCTTTTCTACATCTAATGGTGAAAACTTCTGTTCTAAATTCTTTACAGGATCACACTAGGCTGAATACATAAACGGTATATGATGACCACGATGTTGATGACTCTAAAACAGCACATTTTCAATTTGCTAACGCATGCTTATACATTTAAATATTCTCGCAAAAGAGTTGTGTTCATAACGGATGGAATGAGTCGTGATATTTTGCGGGCCGCAAAGTCTGTGAAACGCTTCCTTCCACATGTAAACAGCCTTTACTATAATAATACTAAAATGATGCGAGGAAGGTTAAAAATATTAAGTAATTTCGTATTTTTATTTATCATAACCATTGTTAAAATCACTGTAAATTTGAAAGATTATTACAAGTTTGGATTAATATCACAAAAAATATTGCAATTCACAAGGGGTATCAGATACCGCCGACAGCATTTAAACATGTACAATAGCGATGCTAATTAAACGTTGTGAGAAGATATTTCAAAGCCGAACCATTTAGAGAAAAAACATCAACTGCGCATGCGCTAAAATTTTGATCGCAGCTGTGGCACGTCTCCTACCCTTCCGTCATTGAAAGTGGTAGTTAAATTGAAAGGAAAACAATACATTAACATTAAAAGAATAATTTTTCCATAAACTGAAATTTGTTGTCATTATTAATGAGCAGAGACATGTAATGTCACGTGCTCGGGACTGCTGTCGAATTATTGGAGTCGTCAAAAATGAAACTGATGAAATATAGTTTACCTGATTGATATAAAGCTCTTAATTTTGCCCAAAAAACATGCAAGTAAACCAAGAGAAGCAAAACAACACGAAATATAAACTACATATCTGATTTTATATTTCTCCTTCTTAGGCTTATACTTTATTCGGGGTCTGATTTCAAAATATATAGTGTGATCATCACAGAAGATTAATATTGCAAATATATTTATGAAGGAGTCACAGAATAAAAATACGTTTTACTTTATTAGAAACCTTTAAGTTTAAAATACATGAAAGGCCAAATCGACATTTAAGGTAATTGAAAGAAATTAAATCTGTGAAGACGGCTGAGGTCATATAGTGTATAGCATGGTACCACATGAGAGGTAAGTGATGAATCAAGCGAAGTAATTCCGAAGAGTAGCAAAGACTACCGCAAAACTGAGGAAATAATGTTTAACTTACCAAGACAGCTAAAAACAATGCAACACGAAGAGTCATTGTAAAGGTGTCACAGCTCGAGTATCAATCGAGAAGAAACTGAATTAGCGCTCAAACTGGACAGCATTTATAATACTAGCAATGGATATAATTAATGGATGAAAATTCAAAAAATGTCCCTCATAATGACAGTTTTTGACACCGCCTCTGACGCATTGTTTTTTCTGGTACTTATTGGCAGCAAATGACATGGAGGTTTATTTTTGTGTACTTATGACGATGTACGAGTAACATGAAAAATGGCTTTGCATCCGATAGTATTATACAACGTCCTCAGTAATTTATTGTCAACAACCATACACAAATACTATAGTGGAAAGAGCGAATTATCTGTTGCAAAAAAAAGTTGGAATAAGTTGACAGAAAATATGAAAGGTAATTACCTATTCTTTGGTATGGGAGGTATGTAGTCAGTGTTGGAAAAATGTAATGGCGAGCAGCGAACAAAGGAAGAGTTAAAAAGTGTGTTACTCATTCACAATTAATAAAAAATATGGGAAAAATAGCAGAATTTTTCCAATTTCACAACTGTTTCGACGAAATTGCAATAGTCCTTTAAGATGAGTGAAATTTCATATTCGCAGAACTCATATTCACTCGAGTCTTCACTGTACGTCGGCAAAGTTGGCTGATTGATATTCACGGGTAGGTCACCTGGCAATAAGTCCTGTGTGAATGGATTATCCCGTGAGGTGGGAATCTTTCTTCCCCGCTGAATGACGATATCCGGCGCCGAGCTACAGGTCGGCTTGCTCTTCCAGATAGTTCCCTCCAGCGGGGCACCGAACAGTCTAGGCAAGCTCTATGCTCCCGATTTGTTTTCCGACATACGTGATAGTGTAGTGCATGAATTATGTGTATGTGTGTTTATGTGTAAGGTGAGAGGAAGGAATAAGGAAGAGGAAAGAAAGATCGCGCGAGGTCTGTAGACCGTTTGTTATGGTACTACTCCGGCATTCGCCTGGTATTGATCGGAGAAACCACTGAAAACTACCGATCAGCGCAGCCGGTCGCTCAAATTCTTGTACAGACAGTGACTAAATTCAACGTAGCTACACATCTAGTGTCGGAGATCCGCCACCGTCGGGTCTCGAACCCTGCGACCTCTCGTGCAGTCGCTGAAGAGACATCAGTAGTACTGACTCTGAGTTACTTCTGCCGTTGATGGAGTATGCTGCTCAGCAAAATAATATTTTAACTAGTGGCTACAGAGGCAAAACTGCTTCTGAAGAAAATCAGAAAAAATGGTACTCCAAAAACTAGCATACCTACTGCCTGAGAACAACAAATAAAATACTCTCGTTATAACACTACAACAAATTATTTTAGCACTATCTTCATGAATACTGCAGGAACATATGAGTAATATACTGTTCACCGGGTGTTTATTTTATCGTTCACCGAAGATTCGGTTCGCGTGGCCTGGGGAGGAGAGGGCTCGGTCGCCGGACGAAACGCAGACTCAACTCCCGTGCTGACACGCAGGAACTATTGCTGCGCTTATCTTACCTTATAGAAGATTCTGAATGCGGTGTCCTTCGTTCGAATGCATTATTAATTCTATGTTTGATTCTCGCACTTTTAGTTTACTAAACACTTTTGCTGCTCATAACACCTATAGGCGTCCAGATTTTTCTTGCCCCGTGAGCCAATGTCGCCTTTAGGCGTCCACCCAGAGTCACTTTTGCTTTGCAAATGCCGCCTTTTGAACTTTTTGTATTTCACGCGGCTGTCTTTAGCTTCCTTGTGAATGGCTGAGGTCTTGAAGGACAGGTGGTGATTATTTTCTTATTGATTTATTTTCTTTTGGATTGAATTATACAAAGATCAGTGTTGAAACACTTTACATTTGTTAAGATTGTTTAAATCTACTTATACTTAATTTACAATAAACTTACTACTAATATTAAAATACAACTTAAACTACTACAAGAGTGGTAGAGGTATCTTTATACGATAACTCTACATTAGGTCGAGATCTGAAAATTTGTTGACGAAGGTATGGAATGGAAATTTGTTTTTGATGCGGGTTCTGTGGATTGGGTTTTGGCAGAGTCTTAGAGGGGTTAGATTAGGTATATTTGGAATGTTGTGGAAGATTTGGGTGGATAAAAAATTAATGTGGTTTGTTAACGATTCTAACAGGAATTCTTTATGAAGTTGTGAATTGGAGATGAACCATGGTGCATTCGTGATGGTGCGGAGGAACTGATTTTGGACTATTTAGAATTTTTTGGTTATCGATTTGGTTGCGCTGATCCATACCGGGCATGCATATAAAAGTAGTGGTCGAATGATAGTTTTGTAAATCAATAAGGCGGTATTGTACGGTAATTTAGCAGATCTATTTAATAATGGTTTTAGTTGGTGTAATTTGATTTTTGCTCGTATAACTTTATTGTCGATGTGATTTTTCCAACAGAGTCGGGTATCTAAGAAATGGCCTAGGTATTTTATGGGTTTGTTATGAGGGTGACTGTAACGGGCAAACTTCCTATTGTTGAGGAAGCTGGAAATGATTTGAGTAAGATAATGTGGTGCTAATTTTTTTATTTTGTATCGGGATTTCTTAAAAGATCATGGGGGTAGTATGTGGGGCCCGGATGTGAAATTAGTTTGAGATCTGTGCGATTTACTATATGGGCTAATATTTTTCCCATTAGCGTTGGTGTTCAAACATCCCTAGTTGGTATTCTTGGCATTGAGGTCCCCTAAAAATATGGTATTATTTAATTGAAATAGTTTTTTAATGTTATTGAGATCTAATTGATAACTTGGTGGGTTGTATGCATCAATTGTAGTCCATTTGGTATTTTTCATATCGAAGTTAATGACAGCTGTTTCTATATTACCAGTACATGGTAGTATTATTGGGTAATGTTGAATATTATTATTGATGGCGATTACTCCTCCTCCTTTGTAAAGGTTTCGGTCGGCTCTGTAGATTGAATAGTTTGGTATATATTTTATTCTTTTTTCTTTAAGCGGGTTGCTGTTATGCAAATTATATCTACACGGTGTGAATTTAAGAAGTGTATTAGTTATGTTTGTTTATTTATTAGGCAGTTAGCATTCCAATTGACGAGAGTAAAATCTTTAAGGTGTTGTATTGCCATTATTTTCATTAATATAGGCGGAGAATGAATTTTGAATTAAGTTGATTATGGTGGGTATAAGTGTGTTTATGGCATTGATTATATAGGAAGTGATTGCATTAATTATTGTATTTATAATGGGATAGTTGTGGTGTGGTTCTTGGGGGAGATTGGTTGCATTTGAATTGTTGATAGGATTTGAGCGGGGCTGGGATGTGCTATAACTAATATAGTGAAGTTGTTGAGAATTGGTGTTTGGGGAAGAAGACGAAAATGGGAATTTGTTTGAGGTGGAATGGGTGTGTTGGAAAAGGTTGGGTTTCTGGTTAGGGGGTTGTTTCGGTTAACAGTTTTTCTATTTTCAACTTATTGTTTTAGGTAAGGTCAACTGGAGCCTGGATTATCGGCCTGGTGACTACCTTGGCAGTTGCGACATTTTGGTACCTGATCACGATTAGGGCAAGTTACTGAGTAGTGATTACCCGCGCAGCTAATTGAGTGGTTGCAATTATTCTTTGTATGGCCAGAATTCAGGCACCGCTGGCATTGAAAGGGACTTTTAAGTTTTTTCCCTTGCTTCCGCTTTTACTCTGTGGTTACAAATTTGTTTAATGTCTAAAATATTGTCTATGGCGTCTTGTCCTGTAAACAGCTGCAACAACTGGGATAGGTTTATTTTTTTGCGAAGTCTGTTCATTTTTTTCAGTGATGGAAAGCGTTGTTTTAAGTCTTGATATATTTCTTGATCAGTAATGGATTGGTCGACATTCTTGAACACTACAAAGAAATTTTTATTCAGCGGGTCTTTGAAGGAAAGAAATCTTCAAAGGGTGCGGATTAAAATGATTGACCTGATGAAACCTAATTAAAATTTGGAAATCCGTAGGTAATTTTGCACTTATTTTAATTTTATGATTTTTTGATCTGCAATGAAATTTGTAGCAACTTTAGTTTTAAGTTTGATGAATGCATTATAATTGATAATGTCTGCTACTATGATTGGTGGTATTTTACTGGTGGTTTCACTTTGTTCACTGGAGAGTTAGTTAATATGCGAGAATCTACGTTCAGTTGTTGTTATCAAGTTCACTTAGAGGTCCGAACCTATTTTTTGCCGGCACATTAATTAGCAGAGGGTTAGATTTTATATTTGTTTGTAACTATCGTTATTGCTACTGAAGTTTTTGGGTTCACGCTCTATATCATTGATTGTCACTGACCTGTTTCTAGAACCTGTGTAAGTCTTTTTGTGGTTGCTGAACGGTTGAAGGTTGGCTGAGTTGAATCGGTTTCTGGCCGTCAGCGCTGGGTGTGGCACTTTGGTGGGTGATGTTCTCCATCGTCACCTCCATCTCGTGTTCGTTGAAATTATTGGGATTATCTGGGATAGAATTTTCCATTGTTCCTGGCTGGTTCTCACTGCTGTTAAGAACAAGCAATGCAGCATTTACGACTTTGCTTGTTGCAGGGTCGTAGCTGCATGCCATTCACTACACTGATTAGCACTTTATTCACCGTAATTGTTTCGATCAACTGTTGATCAGAGTCACTTGTATGGTTTACATCACTAGTTTAAAAGTAATATTGCAGCGATGCGACGCGTGACTCCCCGCCACTCCGACATGTGATGTTCGTTTTGTAAAGGTTTGAAGTTTTGTTTGAACCCTCCAAGAAATGGAAATGTTGGTAAACTGATAGACTGTCGTGCGGAGGTCCTCACCACCCCTGACGGGTTGCCGCACAGCTTGAAGGAGGCCCGTCCCTAATTACCATGATTAAACTTTCTCTAGTGTTTTCGGGTATAAAGTACTACCCTGACTTTGTATTAAGATTTCTTGCTGAAAGTTTGTTATTGTTTATATGCATAACTATACGAATATTGACTAATATTGTGGACAATTCAGGGCTCGATGAAGAAAGTTCAATTTTGTATTTCTTGTTTTTTTTACGAAGCTATTAATACTATTCATTGTTAATTAATTGAAATTCTACCAAAACGTACTGCGAATCATTGAAAAATATTAGTCGCGACTTGCTAAATGGAGTGATACGTGTGATGAAAAGCATGTTTTCTTTAAGTGTGTTTACTAATGCATATAATTTTAAAAAAATTCACTAAACGAATATTTAACGCATATTTAAGGGGCAATAATGTCTCGAGATAGGTTTTTGTTTTCACTGAGAAAGCTTCATTTCAGTGTCAACAATGTAGGACATGGCGGCATTTGCCTTTTCAAAATAGCCATCGGCCGGAGCATCGCAAGCTCATGTTCCTCGTTCGGGATGTTGTGCGTCGATGAAAGCCCAATTTTGTTCAACGGTCAGTTGTTTTTCAGTATATCTCTTGAAAACGAAGCAGGTTGGTAATCAAACTCCTAGTTCGGTGTGACTGTGAAAGGGGAATGAACCTCAATTTTATTATTCGCTGTGAGTTACGATTCATTTTTGAGGGTGAGCCTGAGAGGGCCTGAGTGTGCCAATACTGTGGGCCTGAGTATTACGCCTTGTTTTGAAGTGTAACAGAGAAAAAAAGGAGATATAAATTCTCAGTAATATCAAAAAGTTCAAAAAATGTTTATGAGGTCCTCGTGTTACACCGTGTTTTGAAATGAATTTCACGAAAAAAAAATTATCATTCATTTCAAAAGAAAAAAAAAAGAAAAACTAAACCCAAAAATGTATATTGCTAATTTCGCCAGCATCAGCCAAAAGTCCATATCAAAAAGAAGGATAGGAAGTATGCGCGTTTGTGTTATGGCGCCACCAGCGCGCGCCCTTCGGAACCAGGAGAATGCGCCGCACACAGTGGTCGCCGACTGCCGCGGGGCGTCAGCAAAGGGCGACGACGCGCTGGGAGGGGCTCGTAGCAGCGAAAAGGTTAATCCTACAATTCGTAGTCTCAACGTATGTACGAATACACAAAGTTGACGGTCTGCAGACGGTATAATGGCTTTCATCGTTCCTTCGTATCAGAGGCTACTAATTCTTAAATAGCTGAGTTATTGAGGAATCATTCATAAAATGACATTATTGTCTAGTTTAAGATATCATGCAACTGTGGAGTGCAAGCAACACCATCTAAAACTGTATATCTTTGTGGTGATGCGAGGAATGTGTTTATAAAAAATAGATTTTCAAATAAAGTCATGTTCAATTTTTTGAAAATATGAGTATTTTTTGGGCTGATTTGCAGACAAAAATAATGGCCGATCTGATTTTACTGCGCTTAATTGTTTTACCTTGTTTATTCGATCTCGTTTCTTTGAAGGTGGGTGTACTTGACTTTAATAAGGGAAATTCTCTGCAAGTCCTTGTGCTATGATGAAACGTCACAAAAGGAGCTACAGTGTACTTCGGGACGATCGAGACTCAAAAGAGGGGACATTCCCACGAAATTGCCACGGCGTTCTGCGTGTAAATCCAAAAGAGAGAAAGCAGATGGCTGAAGGAAAGTTGCGAGGCGCAATAGCAGAGACTACGATGCAATAGCAAGTCAAACTACGATGGAAAGTTATATCTTCCGTCTTTTGATGTTCTTCGGCAAAAGGAAAAAAAATGGAAATGAAAGGACGATTCTCTTCTACCAAATATCGCATCGTATATTTTTTTAAGAGAAAAGAGATTCTTCGCGTCAATACCAATCATCCAACGTTCACGTTTATCTGTCTGTGTCTTTTCCGCTATATCCACGATGTACAATCCTGAGAAGAAATGTCACTTCGTGTTGAATTCTATGCTGTTGTTTCATGTGTGTGTTACATGTCAATTCAAAAAATTGTTTCTTCTCTTCACTCGCGAAATGAATTTCAAAAAATAGTTACTTCCAACAATGCCTCTTCCCATTTTTTGTTAGTAATCATTAAGTATTCTTTTCTGAATTATAATTGAATGAGGACATTTTGAAAATGTTGAGGTTTCATATATAGTACCCTCAAAAATCGTAATATCCGTTTCTAACTCTGGGGCCTTGCCTAGGGTTCTTTTAAATTGATCGGGGAATATCAGTTTTGAAGAAAACCAACTGAAAAGTTTAGACGCTAGCATTTGACGACAAACAGGCAGAAACACAGACACACGAATGTCAATAGATTTATCGATACTAAGATCCCATGTAACATGGGAATGGTGTCTTTCAGAAAACAAAAGTCAGTGAAAAGTAACTTTTCAGTTTCGTCAAACAATAATCCGACTGTGACTATATATTACAAAAGTGAGTCAAGTTTTTGGAAGGTTTGTTCCAAAAACCACAATCGCTTGAATTATTGTATATCAGCCGCGAACAATGCATTCACTTACAGAATATGTGACTGCACTAAGAAGTCAAAATAGAAATAAAAATAACGTTTTTTTAAATACACTTTTCAGAATTCTGACTACACAACGTGTTAGAGGAAGTAATTTACTATTATATAAGAACAAGAGTTATCCACTTTTTTATTTACCAGAGCCCGGAAATAGTTTTTCTGACGAAACTTCGGCGGTTTCCCGGCCCTCGATTACAATACTTAAACTTCTTACGAAATAAAGGCGAGAAAGTAAAAGTAAATCAAAGTCCCTATTAAAGACCTTCAGCTATCCTGTAAAACAGTGTCTCGTCGAGTGAAAAATACTGTATGTCTGCAATTCTTTTACAACACTCCAACAGGACATATTTGACTGTGACAGTCTCACTCCAGTTAGACGAATAAATTGATACGAATGACACAGCTCTGATTAATTTTCATTCGCATAGTTTTCAATGATTTAAGTATTAAAGAGGATATATTTGGTATCGTTTTATTGAAAAGAAGGGCAACTCGTCGGGATACTTTAAATAATTTCTACTGTTTTGTAGAAACATGCGGTAGAACTTCCACTATTAGCGCTTGTAGCTGCCACGATAGATGGCGCGACAGCAATAACAACGAACAGAAATGCCTTCATTGCCTTTTACAGAGAACATGATTTCATTGCCTATAGGTTTATAATTCATTGGCAAGTTTTGGGTAGTAAAAGGCTAAAGATATGCGACATTATGGATGTCACCTATAAAATTCTATCCATGGGAAATCTCTTCAGAGGCGGCCCAATTGATTTTATACTCAGAACTGTGGTGAATAAGTATAAGTAAATGTGTACAAAGATTTCGGATTTTGTTGAACGAAATAATAGAATTTTTTGAAAGAGAGAGGAGATAAATATCAGCCGTTGGATGAAATACAACCAATGTTATGAATTAATCATAACAATGGTTGTATAATCTGGCATTTTTGACTGAATATACTAGTAAAATTAGCGAAAATTAACAAAAAAATATTTAGTATACTTATCCTTCTGTAAATTGGCTTACAGTGAGAAATACAGAAACCTGTGTGTAAAACCTGTGCACACTTGCTTAAATAAATGGCACAATTCATCCAGGTTAATTTTTTGAAACACAAATTAATAAAGACCCCCCTCCCTTCCTGTTAACTTTCAAATGGCTACTGATCAATCATCTTGGGTTTTAAGTATAAAAGTTGATTACTCGTTATTTAAAAATTCGTCGTCCAACGTACATCAAACAAACATTATAATTAGCAATTACTTGTATACGCGTTTCTTTCACTGTAACAACTCGTGTAAAAATATTCAATATCTTAAAATAAATGCATGAAAGAAAACTGAATGTAGCAGACATCACATCGCGCCTGACAATCAGTAGCTTCCATGAAAGTTTCTGAAAAATATTGAGATTTACGTAATTTATATTTCAATAAAATTATTGGTGTAATCGCATAACACATAATAAATATTAATAATAACGATAACAACAATTTCCTTCAACTGGTACACTTTCCTCTAATACCTACAATTTGTTCGAAACAATATGGAACCAACGTTTTCGAAACACCTTTGCTTAAACCGAAACCGGAAATTAAATGGACTAAACTTTCAGCTCAAATCGGGGTACACCTTTCCATGACCAGGATGGTTTGGTGTTTAGTGAAACGCATGTAGTCGCAATTCAAAGGGACCGGATGTGCCATATCTTCCGTCATAGGTCTGCCTGCATCTGAATCACTGCTTGTAAAATTAAAGTAGAGCATCATACGCCGGCGGTCATCGTCCGAAAACAAAAACTCTTCACGAGTCGACGAACATCACGTATTCGTCAGTATTCACCGGTTTTTTATTGACTACTTTTACTCTTTGTAGTGGTGGGCGCAATATCTGAGTGAATGAAAATAGAAACGATGAACAGTTAGAAGAGATTTTTTAAATGCCTATATAAACACATTTATTATGTTCGGGCGACAGTCTTTGAACTTGTCTAAACTTACATTCGTGGCACTATGAGGACGTTCGCCTACTGTGTTGTGGTCGCCGTGTTGGTAAGTGCCAGAAAATAGGTCTTAAACCATTCATTCTTAGTAATTTGCCAACAAATAAAATATTTGCTTCAAAGATGTAAAATTATTTCTAAAGGGAAAGGAATAATGTTAAAATAAAAAAAAAATATATTCGGGAATTCTGAATGAACAGTGAACAATTGCAGAAACAGAAGTGATGCTCAAATATAACAGCTGAAAGTTGATATTTGGTACTTGAATGACAATATAAACTTTTATGCGCAAAAAGATATCCTATATATTTCGTTCCTGGCTTGTTGATATGCAAAATATTTATAGTCTGAGTCTTTAATTTCTCTTCCAGGTGGCAGCTTTACACGATTCGGAAGTAGCTGCTGGCCACGTAAGTACATGTAAAAATAGAACATTTCTATGGACGACGAAAGTTTTTTTTTAACCCTTCTCCGGGCAAGGTACTTTTGTAACATTCCGGACAAGCACTGTTTACCAGACACTGCTGTTCAATCATTGTTTTCCACAATTCTCTTCTTCAACGTTTACATGCCTATTGTTTTAATTGTAGGATTTCAATACAATGATGGAAAATGAATAAGAATGAAAATAATTCCTTTATTATCGCAAAAACTTACAACAAATGATGATGGACTATAACATTTTTTACAAGAACACAACGCACTTTGAGCGAGTTTAAACTTTTTGTCTCTATGAATTCTTGTGAGTAAAATGACAATCCTGTGAGTTTATTGTTAAAATTCGGCGAGAGTTTGCTACTCAAACCTGGAAGAACCTTTTTTTCCGTTTTCCTTCCTGGTATACGACAAACAATTTAGAGAATAATAGGCCCATTACACCATCATACTTGTATTTTGTTGGTTCTGTATGTATCATTTGAATGGGCATCTGCACAGTAATGAAGTCAGCATTTCGTTGATAGTAACGTCCATTCCACGATGGTAATGCTTGTTTCAAATTTTAACACACGTCCCTCAAAGCGGGATATGTATCATTCCAACGTCTTGTAGCGTGGTTTTGTCATCAAATCGTAGAAAAATTAAGCAGGTTGGCCATAAAAACTGTTCCACAGTACTGTACGAATGTACTCCTACCATGACTCAAACACCGAATCTGAGTGTCTGAGAGTTCAGACTAATTTCAGTTCCGACTGGCCTATTTTCGACAGTTGTACCTAGGACCTCTAATAAATAATTCAAATTTTTATAATACTTAATTTTAATAATTTTTTGTGGAGTACTTTAGTTATTATTACTATTATTTGCATATCCTCCATTACTGACCACTCTACAGCTTCTCCTTCGAGGCCTAGTCATTATGGGGATATTCGGCAGCATCCCATGAAATGACGAGGCGGTTACGGCTTAAATTATGGAGTTTGAGGTTAAAGGAATAATCACAAATACGACTATGCCTACGCAGCCTCGAACCTGCAGCCATCTCGGTGCAGGCGACGGCTGCCGCAACCATCTGCACCATGACGCCGACAATTTTATTATTATTATTATTATTATTATTATTATTATTATTATTATTATTATTATTATTATTAATTATTGCTAATTATTATTATTATGCTATTATTCATTATTATTATTGTTATTACTATTATTATTATATTATTATTGTTGTTGTTTACTTCATCGTTTTGTTGTTTGCAGGTGAAGCGTTCGCCGCAGGCGCAGGCGGCGGGGGCCAAGCCGGAATGGGAGCCGGCTTCGGGTTCGGCGCCAAAGCGGGCGCTGGGTTCGGTGGCGGCGCGGACGGAGGCGCGGGCGGCGGGCGGGCGGGAACGCCGGCGTAGCGGCGGGCTTCGGCTTCAACTTCGGCGCCAACGCCGGTGCAGGCGTG
Source organism: Gryllus bimaculatus (assembly GCA_017312745.1). Taxonomy (NCBI): domain Eukaryota; kingdom Metazoa; phylum Arthropoda; class Insecta; order Orthoptera; family Gryllidae; genus Gryllus; species Gryllus bimaculatus. Next base: position 1,524,884 of record BOPP01000029.1, read on the forward strand.
CGGCGCCGGCGCCGGCGCCGGTGGCGGCGCCGATGCAGGAGCGGGCGAGCATAGCTATCAAGGGACCGATGTGGACAAGAACAACGGAGACGATGTAGAGAAGAAACACAGCGAAAACGGTTCCAGCGAATCAAGGCGGCGGCGCTGAGGCGGCTGTAAGTACTTCGCGCTGTCAGAGTTGCGTCTGCCAAACAATCTCGGCAAATGCGAAAGGCGTATCATCTGCGTGTTTACTGGGACAATGCTGGACAGCAACAGAATAATTGAACAGCTTTCAATATTCCGGACCTACAAATATCCTAAAAAGGGCCTGCTGAAACTGAAGCACTATGAAATTCAAGAAGGAAGCCAATGCAAACGTGACTACCTATTTCAATTTGACATTCACACTCACGACGAATAGTAGGGCTTTCATGCTCTGGCGGCCGGTGGATTGCAAAGTAAGAGGGGCCGCATGCATGTCGGAACTATAACGTGCATTTTACATCTTCAAAATATTTCTTGAATAAAGAAAACTATAGCATGTAGTGTTCAACCGATTTGCACGCATCGGGATTTTAATTTTTGTCTAAGGCAACTTTTACGTTCATAATGAAACATAAAACTGTGCTCAAGCAAAAGAGAAATTAAAAAAAAAATTAAATATAAAATAAAATATATAAAAAATAAATTTTAATAATTCAAATGTAAATTTTAGTAATTTATGAATTCAAATGATAAGGGTAGATATTCTTAGCCAAATTAATAGGCGTGGACCCTACCGAACAAACTGCCCCACTGCCCCCTCCCAATCCAGACCCCCACTGTTCCTGAAGCTTCCATTGCCTTGCATGCACTAGCGACGGACGGACTCGCAGTAGGCCCCGATTCAACCAATTCTAAAAACATTTTCTCTTTTAGTGAAACGGACACACAAAACTAAATTCGTCCTCAATTTGCGATGGGGGTATGCACAAATTAAACTAGTAGATTTTCTGAAATTTAAAACTTTCTGCGACTTTTTTCGAGGATGTTTTTGGGGTGGGTGCCGCCCTAAAGGCCTTAGGGACAAGCCGCCACAGCTGTCATGAAAAGGCTGTAAAACGTCAAAGGGCGGTGGAGACAATAATGTAGAAGGCACTGACCCAGATCACCATTTGTGTCATTTCTGTCTTACTAATTAGCAATGCACGCAGAAATTAAAAGAAAACTATTAAGCCTCCGGCGTTTTTAAGTGGCAAGAATAGTTTCATTATATACCCAAAGACTCGCAAAAAATTAAAAAAGAAACAACAATGAAAGAGTTTTGATTCTGATTGGAAAATAAAAATATCTGATTGTGCTGTTCCACCTATTTTCATACTGCACATACCGACTGTATCCTTATTTCTGAATTTAGTACGTCATTTCAAGACACAGCTCACCTCACGCGACAGTTAACACCAAGGCAGATCCGTCAGCCATTACATGTTTACTATTTACAGATTACACTATATAATACCTACTTTCTTGATATTCTTGGTATGTGAAGAACTGTTGTACTGTTTATATTGTAAACCAAGTTCTTGTAGTATGCGTAAAGACGGTTTTTCCTCAAATATTTAATTTATTGCAGATTTATAATAGAGCATTTTATTTCGTATTTTGTAACAGTGTACGTGCTACTTTTCGGAAAAAATATGCGCTTTTTATTCAGCAACATTTTTGCTATGGCAGGCCCTTAATTAAAAAATAAATTGCTCAAAGATTTGTGTACGATAGATACACGATACTTGGCGGCGTTATGAGGATGTTTACCGCAATCCATTAAACAGCACTGCCCGCCCCAAACGCTTGGCACGACCGACCCTCCCCTCAGCGCGTCACAATACAACTTATCAATGCAGTGACGTATTTTCCGCCGCTTCGCTCAACGCAGTACGATTTTTCTCGGCTTCTAAAAAGAGTTCGTAAAATAATTGAGAACAGTCCTCCAATGTTTCAATGTTTTTTGAGATACGAATACACACATCCATTAGAAGATAGCATGGGGATATACATGAATTCCTTCTACTATGAACATTCTAGAGAAAGCGAAACATTGAATTGAATTGCACTACTTTTTAGAGGTTATACAGACACAAACGGGAACATTATGCCTCCATAAATTATGCATTATTATGACGCAATTTTGTTTCCTGTGATGACTCCCTTTGTGATTTTTATCGAGTATGGTACGGGAATGATTTCATGACGTTATTAGTCTAAGGCGCTCAATAAACAATGTTCGATCAATAAAACAGTTGTATATTACAAGATTTTAAAACGGCATTATTTTCTCGAAAAAAAGAAAAGTAACGGGAATGGTGTCGCAGTAGTGCCACACTTATGCTGTGTGTAGAAAAATGAGACATTATTCGATTTTATCTGAAGATTGAATTAGTATGTTTTAAACACACTAGGAAAACACATTGAATGGCTCAATTATTGTTTTTCTCTTAATAAATTCAACTTCACGAACTCTTAAATCAATTACATCAGCTAACAATTTTGTTTCTTTGTTTCAGTACATGTGAGCGCAACAATGGTGATGATCAACATTTTAATTCACTGGCAATGTTTTTTATATATAAGAAATAAAAAAAAATATTTGTTACTATTATGTTTCTGTGAAGTATTACGTTTTTCCTATGTCTTCCCGTCAAAACAATCCAACTAACAGCCTTCAAAAAGCCTTGTCTTGAGAGCAATTAAAATGCTAATATTGTTCAAAGTGGATTCACTTTTAGAAATGACAAAGTATACGAAGCTTCACACTCATACCGAGTTAAAGAAAACACATGAAGTGTAATAGCACTTTCTTCATGAAGATAATTGATTTTTTACAATCTATTTTGACAAATATTACACGTTAACATTACAGTCACGAGTTTTAGATAATCCCTTAGGCAGGAAATTTATTTAAACACATAACAATAAATATAAATTACTGTACTGTTCTTAAAATGATATATCACTTCATATTGAAACTTTAAATTTGAAATTATGCTCTATTAAATACAAATTCCTGTATCCCACACCAAGAACCATCCAACCGAAACCATCCATCCACACTGCCAACCATCCAACCACACTGTCATTTACGAACCGGAAAATTTCATGCTTGTGAACACGATTGTAGTGACATCATAGTTCATATTAGCAAATTATATAGCAAACTTGAATATGACTACACAAATTACCGATATCAGGTGGAGATCTCGGCAACTTCGGGGTCATTACAGTTAAACCGTTACCTCTCTTTGTATTGCCTCCCCAAGATCTGAAGAGGTGCTAAAGAAACAAGTGTCTCTTTACAGCCGCATCTAAAGAAAATTAATCTACCGGTAGCACTTAAAATTCTGAAATGTTCACACAACGATTACCTGAAAAATATTGGAATTAAAAATAGAATATTTATTTCCATACGGGAATGTGCACGCAGTCCCGAAAAGTAGATACGAGAAAGAAATGTATCCAAACAATTCGTTAAAAGCCAATTGTTCGTTAAAGGGCCACATTTGCATAACCTCTACAAATCAAAATATTCTTTATTCTTATTCTTATTGATCATAGTATAATTTTTGTGTAATATTTTATAGACATTTTTATCAAACATTAATTTTATAAAATTTAACTTGCTCTCGGTGAAGATATATGTAATTGATTGATTGATTGTCTGTTGTCTCCGGGAACATCAATTGCTATTTTCATTAGTTCAGTTAGTGTAATTAACATTTTATCTCGGGAAGAGGTGGTGTTCCTCCGCACTGGATGACGAGATCTGACGCCGACGTACAAGTCGGCTTGTGTGGGATTTCCTCCTCCATACATCTCCCCCAGAGGGCACTGAGCCATCAAAAACAAGCTCTAAGACCCTGGCAAGTGTGGTCGTGTAGTGTATGTAAATGTAAGTGTGTAAGAGGAGAGGATAGGGCAAGGAAGAGGTGGGAAAGATCGCTCGGGGTTCATGGTCCGTTTGTTAGGGCCCTTCTACGGCATTCGCCTAATATTCATCGGAGAAAGCACGGAAAACTATCGAACAGAGCAGCCAGAGTTCTATTTTAAACAGCGACTAAATTCGACCTAGCTATGTAGCTACCTCCGCCACCTCCGTGACTCCAACCCTAGGGTTCCCCAGTCAGAAAAAATCTAACCTATATTTCTCCAAATACGTTAACGCAAAAACAAATTGGCGTTCATCAAAGTCGAAGAGAGTAACGCAGCTGGGGATAAAATTACGAAGCTTCAATGGCCATATTATTAAATAACTATTATGAAGTTCCTAAACTGCGCAGAATGAAGTATCAGTTGAAGTGTCAACAAAAGCGGTTGATTCTTTGTAGTGGAGAAAGCAGTAAATGTACTTCATGGACATCAAAAGTTTCTTTTTTTGTATTGAATAACTCATTACTAGTACTAGAATAGAAATGCCAGGCGGGAAACGGACGAAGTCATTATTGCAAAAGTTATTTGATGTATGCGACCGAAAAGACAACGTAAAATTCCCAACAAGCGATTCAAAAAAAATTACGAAAAAATCACCGTGTTCACAACTATTTGTTTTACAAAAATTTTCAGGTGTCATATTTTTTTAATGTATTGCAATTTTAAGTAATGAACATTTAATACGATGGTGTGAAAAAGCAAACGCCTTCTAAAGGTTTACACCGTTGGCAATACAAAGAGTAGAAAACCCGTCAAACATTCTATTGCATCCAACTATTGATTCATCTGACGCATAACGTATTTAAAATTCGATTTTAATATTTTTATTATCAGCTTAATTTAAACATTCACCATTAAAATGTATCAAATAACTCTTTGCCCTTTATAGTGGGCCTTAGCGACAATGTACATTGCAATTAATTTGAGTTCGCTATGAAAATTTTGGAGTGAGTCACTGTAATTGTAATATGAATTGACATTAAAAACAGCTTGTCACGAAACATTTCAACATTTCCTCTTCTAAGCACTCCAATTTGCCTTGTAATTATACCTCAATTTTATTTTATTTTTAATATTTTCGTGTCAATTCTCGTAACTATTTCTCTTTTGGATGTTCGACTTAAAAAAGGAGGATGTAACACGCTGCAGCCTGAATTTCACGGATTGCGGAGATAACGTAGTATATCATTTGCAAGTTTTTTTCTTAAGCATTCAACGAAGAGAAGATGGTCACCATACGAATGTTTCGTTGAGAATCGCAATGGAGACACATCAATGCACAGTTGCAACGTGCATTATATTGGTAAGTGTTTGGATTCTAATTTTCATATTGTAATTACAAAAATGTACGATTTCATAAAATGATTGTATTAATAGTTTGCTTAATTTTTGACGAAAAGCAATGAAAACTGCTTGTAACATTATACATTAAAAATGTATATGACGAATAATACTCGAGATAATATAATTGCCACTAAAGACGACAGGAAACGGATATTATGCGAAAAATTAAAATTCTGCCTTTGGCAGAAAAAATGTTACAGAATAAAATCACACAAAATAGTTTTCCAAAAACTAGCAAGCGTAGCTCTCTCCTAGAAAAACACTGCAAACATAATTTTAAAAAATTGTCTTCAAGGACATTTCAGTAACATAGTGTAGTATAGTACAGAATATAATACAACATTTCTTTACATACCAAGAATATCAAAAAAAAAATTCATAACGCAACATGTGAATAGGCACCTTCCTTGACAACAGTTGGGTCGTACGGAGTGACGAACTAATTAAGAAAGATCCGATGGTTTGGGCAGAAAAAGAATTGGCGGAATAACTTAATCATGTATTTTTGTATTTCTCATTCAAAATCGAACTATTTCATTGTTTTTGTATTTTCTCCGAATTTATTTATTTATTTTTATATTTATTTACGACAAAAACGGTTAAAAAATCTCTGTGTGACGTGCTGTGGAAAGAAGTTAAATTGAAGTAAGATTTATGTCCAGAAGCAAAACAAGGGGCCATCTCATCATTTGCTCGAGGATCAGGGAAACTGGACGAAACCCTGATCGAGATGGGGGTCATTGACCCACAAGCTGGTTCCTGGTTATTTAATGAAACGACAGACACCCCTCAAAACACCTGAATTTTCATTCAATTTCTCCGCGCGTGGTATTGATTGATTCTTCTAGGCACGTCAACTGCAATGGTAATTAGTCCCGTTAGTGTAGTGTAGTCTGGAGGATGGCGGTGTTCTTTTCCCACTGAATGGTGGCATCCGGTGCCGATCTATCCGTCGGCTCGCGGGATATTTCCCAGTCTGTGCCAGATCTAAGCTCCCAACAGAAGTAGCCCATGAAAATGTAAATGTGTGAAAGTAATGGGAGCGGAAAGGTCAAGGCAGAGAAAGGAAATATCGCGCGCGGACCGTGACCCGTTTGCCAGGGTACTGTTGGCATTCGGCGAGTATTGATTTGAGAAACCTCGGAAAACTCCTGATTAGAGCAGCCGGCCACTAGAATTGCCCTCCAGGCTAGGGCCGAATTCGAAAACCCGCCACCCGTCGGGAATCAAACTTTATACTTGGGTTTTTATTTCTTGCAGCGTGAGGGCCTGAAGATGGAATATCTCACGGCATTTAGCGTCTTTCTCGGTCGTGCCGCTAGATATCGCATGATCACGACCATATCGAGCAGTGCGGGCGATCATTCGACATCTAGCGGCACGACCAGGAAAAACGCGAAATACCGCGAGACCACGAAATACCCTGGTGAAGACAGGCGCTCACGCACCAAGAAATAAAAGCCCAAGTATAGGAGTAGGGCCGGAGTTGCTACGGAATAAGCGGTAATGTTAGCTCGGAACTAAACATCGTCGTTACGCGATTCGGAAATTAGTAATATAGGTAACTTCCTTGATTTCCTGGCAAATAATGCTATAGAGCACATGATTTTTGAACGCTATGCCCTAATACCCAAGCAATACTCATAATCCACATAGGCGTAGCAATAATGTGCGGTCTTGTCGATACCGGTAAAAAGTCTGAAGACGTACGAGAAAACTCAACGTGGAAAACTTAATTTGATTTATTAATCATCAAGAACAGAAAAGTGACATATGGAAAAGAAGTAGAGAAAGTTTATCCGCATTCGCTCCTCGCTGATGAGCTATCAACGCAAATAATGGAATCGCGAGCGCCAGACATCGCTGACCATTTTATGCCCCATTCACAATGCAAACAAACGTAAAGAACGTAGCCGCAAAACCTAGAAATGAGTTATTAAGCGAGACCATTCGCAAAGCATTGACGTAACTGTAGACTAAAATCCGTAAACGTAAGAGTTTGCAAGCACCAAACTTCTACGTTAAGTTTACGTCGGGATTCTATCGATGACCAATCAGAGAGCAGCAAGAAACGAACATGGTGGATTTCAGATTGAGTTCAGATAGCTTGTGGTTATGTAATTTCCTAACTGTTATGTACAGAACTAGTTTGCGAACAGTTTTGATGCGATAATGAATTCAAAGTAAGAATTTGGGCCATTTTTCTTGTGCCTTTATATTGACGTGGCGAATAAAATAATTATGTTCCACGAATTTCTCGTGAGTTTGGTACAAGAGATTTCTTGTTTATAAAATGAAAGGCATGCGAGCACTAATGCATAGCAACTCGCATTTATATGTAAACAAAAATCGATAGGAAAGTCAAAGAAAAGGCTAGAAACCATGGTGAAGAGATCTTTCCATCACGCTAGAAAGGAATCGACAATCGATCAAGCTTCAATTCGTTGAAATCTGATTGGCTCGGGCAATACTTACGTTTGTCATTGTAAATGCTTGTGCTTACGTGTACATTTTACTGCTAAGTTTACGGCATCACGTTACGTTTACGTTTGCATTGTCAATGAGGCCTTAAAGGGGGTAGACGCAGCGGTGGAGGTGGGGGAGGTGACAGCACGCATGCGACATGGCCGCGTTTGTAACCATCAAAGCCGAGTTACATTAAGAAATATTAATTGGAAAAGCTGCATTGTGATACCGCTAGACAGAATGAACTTGCAAGAAGTTACGAAATCCATTGTAGATAGCGCCACTAGAGGTGAATAGAATAGGTGAAAGCGTTCGCCGAAGCATAAGTACAGCGACCAATCAGAATTTAGTACGATCTTCGACAAGAATTTGCGTTGCGGAAAACGGAAACTCCGCCATTTTCGCGGCGTCTGGAAGAGGAACGTAGATAAATTGCCACGCAGAGCCGCAGAGAAGCAAAGATTGGTCGAGAAAATAATTCTAGAAGCTTAATAAAGGTAATACTTTCACAATCTATATAAAATCTCTCAAACTGTGGAATATGTAGAAAAATTAAAATAATATGTGATGCTGGATTAAACGAAGTTTACACAACGTTCAAAAATTATACATCATTCGCCACTGGAATATCGTATGTTTCAGCAAATATTTAAGAAATGAAATATGATAGCATCTAATGGAAGAATGTTTCCTTTCGTTTCAGCTTTTATTTTTATATTCTATTCTCTGACTTCTATTTCATTATTAATTGGATTATAACTGGATTCAAGTCTTATCTGATCGTCACGTGGTAAATGTATACGGCGGACGGAATAATAGGGGAAGAGACCTTTCTTCGCGAGTCAACCCCGAAAGGAGTGAAGAATTCAATGCGAGAAGAAGAAGACTGGAAATATTTCATCTGTCGAACGCGGTCTTGGACAGCGAAAAGATATCAGCTTCGCCCTACGTTCGCCTCGTGCAACGAAGTCGCGACCCTGAACTGTGGAACTGTCGACGTGTGCAGAGGTCAGCGGTAACTTCGAGGGACAAGCGTTGTGAGTCGTTCCGATTTTCATTAAAACTCAATTCTTGGCTGCCAAAGAAATTTGCATAGAAAAGTTATTCTTCGAAAATTAATAGATGCCTTCCAGATTTATTTACTCTACATGATTTGAATTTATTAAGTTTCTAAAGAAAATTTTGCAATTACGTAAAACGTACAATTTGTAAAACAAATACAGAGTCTTTACAAAATTTAAAGTTTTAAAATATTTTTACCCGTTATTGTGTATGGAGTGGAACTCAAAGAAATGATCATCTTGTTTAGAATAATACCATGTGGTGTTTTTATTCGATTGCAAAAATAGTCAATAATTTTAATTTGATCGTGGTTCGATGAGAAGTTCTTGAGTCGTGAATTCAAATTGTGATGATGAATCAAATCATTTACTAGAGATGTTTATATGGAAACTACCAATTTTTAACATTGATGAGAAGTTGACGACTAGATAAATCTCATTGAATAAATTATTACATAAATATTTTTTAAGAATTTGTTTTTAGAATGTGTGTTTATTTGTATTCTTCTTTACCCACATTGTTATAGTTCACGTCGTTTCTTTATAAAAAGTGAAAAAGGGTATAAATTCACACTGAGCGGAACGTATTACTGTTGTGTCTATGATATATATTAGAAAGAATTTTAATAGTTTTATTGAAAAGTTTCAACCAAAAGCCAAACCAATTAGCGTAGTTGATCTGACAATTTATGTAACTTTGAAAAAAATAATACATCCAACTATTTTTTATCGAAATATCTCAAACGTTTGATTTCCGGAATATATATTAAAAGACTTACCCACTCCTGATTAGGGTAGTTTAATTGATTCAATAATACCTAGTTAAAACGTGACGTTTTTCTTACTCGTCGTTACGAAGTGAGTAACATTAGAGTACTCGAGTCATCTGACCTCCTCTCTTAACTCCTAAGGAAATCGGAGGTAGATCGGTGACACGTTCGCGTCGCGTACGGCAGCGAAGCTACGAGTGTCAGCGGCGGCGGTGGCAGCCCCTGACTAGTTTTGGGGCCGAGAAACTTCCATAGCGCTTGTTTTATTTGCTTGGTGTCCAAAATAGCTACCCCCTCCGGTTTCTATTTGTAGTTGAATGAGGAATAAAGGTACCAACAAAGCGTGGTTAGCAACATTTTAAAATTGATTATGTTCCTTGATCAATATATGTGATTTTATACGTAACAAATTTACAACAGAATACCTGACCGTAATCTTGCGAACTGTACTGGGACCGCAAAGTTACAGCATACAGCACAGTTTCACATGAGTGGCAGGATTTAGTGCTTCGGAACAAGAATATGAAGAAAGTTTTCTTGACAGACCCGTTGCTAACTATAAGAAACATAATTTATTTAGTCATAAAATACAAAAGACTGGAGAGGAAATAAATGCTATGAGGAACTTGGATGATGTCGGGGTTGTGCATCCTATCATTGAGGATTCTACCAAATTCTTTGCTTGACAAATAAGAACCTGGGACTGAACGGATGGCAACGCTACAAAATGCAGAAAGTTATTGCTGTCGACTTCATGCGTGGTCATGAATACCTTAAATATTACAGTTTGTTACTTACCTTTAATGCCACTGCTTTACATTTCATCTGCGGTTACAAGATATAATTATCATCTGGGGCATTCTTAATATAAAGAATACACCCTCAAGTCTGTTTTAAATTCTCTATCTCTCGCGATTTAGTCGTTGCAACAGCACTGTTAAGGAGAGGGGCTTCAGCTGACGGCGTAAAATTCGACTTTGGGGTCACTTATCTCTCAAGGTATAGGTCGTAGGGGAATACCCCCTCCCCATTGATTGTGAGAGGGTCTGCGGGTATAACTTCTATTCGCGCCTCTCCCTGATACACGTACAAAATCACAAGCCCTCAGCCAGAGGCGAATTGCTCATGGCCTCGTATCAGAAAATCATACTTCTTTGGAATGTGTTTCATTGTGCGTTGAAGAATCAGCAAGAAGTCCGATTTAAGCCACTAGTCTAAGGCGTGTGTATTTGAATTTCACAACCAGTTTAATAATGCGAAAAAACGACACTGGATGAAAAGGTCAATATTTACTAGGCTGTCCGGGTGACGCCGCGTCCATGGCGAAGGTACCGACGTTTCGGTCGCCATTCTGCGACCTTTCTCAGGGCGTAATACCTGGGGCATGGCTTGTACAACATAAGCCATTTCCCTTAAAACAAAAGAAACTCCCAAAATTACTCAGACAGCCTTAAGGCGCGACGCGCCTCAGTCCCGTGCGTCCCATACACGACCGTATCCCGAGCGCCTCCTGGCACGGCCGTGCATTGACCGAATCCCGTGCGTCTCCTGGCACGGTTCGTTCGCCTCCCCTATGCTCGCACCTGCTGACCCTCCCCACGGGGCCGTGGTCATGTAGGTTCCTCCCCCACGACCGGAGTTCGCTGCACTGACTGCTGATTCTTCGCTGTAAGGAACTCCCCTTCTTTCGAACTGAACTCGTTGACTGGAATCAGTACTGAACGGTTCTCAATTGAACTGCCGGAACTGTCTTCCCGACGCTGGCTGCCCACTATACAGCGGGCGCATCGCTGGCGTAGACTGGCGCCTCGCCAGGAGCTTAAGTTAATGTTTAACTGAAGTTAATGTTTAACTGAAGTTAATGTTTAACTGAAGTTAATGTTTAAC
>BOPP01000029.1:1537490-1569132 GCA_017312745.1 Gryllus bimaculatus
TTTCTAGATTGCTGAGATGCTGATGAAATGGGTATTGATATTTTGAAGGATGTCTATGATTAATGATGGTCTATGATGTTAATGAAGGAAACGATTTTGAAGTTGGCTACTGTCGGTTTGATGACTTTTAAAGCAGAACATCAATGACTACTAAAGAGAAATTGTATATGTTAAAACAGATTCTGAATTTCAACTAAAGTATTAATTAAAACTGATTCCCAAAACAAATTTCTTATGACAGTTAAGAAATACTTTATGTTCGTGAATATGAAACTTAAGTTATCAAAGCAGCAAAATCATGAGAACCAGTAAAATATGGAACCTTTCGCCGATAGTGAACAACGTCAAGTTGTTTTCTGAAACAGAACTAAATATAATGTGAAATAAATGTTTGAAGGATGCAGCCCAAAAATTATATTTTGTTTCCATTTTTAATGTAGTAAATTAAAAATTAATAATACGATGAAAAGATTGAAACATCGTTTCATAAACCCTAATTTTATCAAAAACAAACAAACAAACAAAAAAACAAAAAACAAAATAACAAAACAGGATGTGTTTACTGGTACACGAGGCAGAGGCACAAGAATACCACTTATGTGAACAATTTTCCTTATATTCTTCTTTCAGTTCCAGAAAAGTATTACGCTTCATTCAAAGGAAATGATTTGATACTAAATAGAATTCTTTATATAACTATATAATTTGAAATCATGAAAAAATAAAATAAAAATGATTTCTACTTTAAATGGATTAAAATATTCAAAGATACAAATACTGTCTATTACATAAAATATTTTGTTTATCACAAATAATGATTTTCCATTTATGAATATAATACGTATATTGTATATTTTTCCTTCATTACATATGAAATCCAAATACTTCATACATGATTCTTACGTTGCAGGTTCTAACATCATTTATCATTTCTGATGCTGCCAGTGTTCGAGTAAGTCTCCTATGATACTTTTCGCAAAATGACTGGAAGCCGGAAAAATATTTGAAAATTTAGAATAGATCATTTTAATAAATCGGTGGCAGATATTTACAAAATAAATTACTATACCAAAATAATACAATAATATTAGTCATAAAATTAATAATAGTAATAATAATAAATGTAATAATTATATTAAAATTCAATAATAATAGCTTAATCGTTTGGAACTAAATGTTCTAAAACAGCGGACATTGCAAGGATTAGTTTAAAAAATTGTGGCAAACTGTGTTTGTTGCAAACAGTTCCAATTACCTCTACGTAGTTCTTTTAAGAAATGAATATTTTTCCACGCATTTGCTCCTCGTTTTCTTTCTTGTTTAGAGCGGTTCCAGTGACTTTATTATAGCGTGTTCCATTACGTAAATGTGTAAGCTTTTTTATTAATTTCTATGGTTTCCATGTTTGCTTTGTGAAATATATTGATACCGTCAGTCGGAATTCCATAAAAGGTCGAATAGGAGATATTGAAGCGTTTCGCGTTTTATTCACATATTTTGAATGTTTATGTTATAAAATAAAACGACTTACAAGTCTTTCTCGTCACTTGATTTTTTTGGTTTTCCTAACTTACTATTTAAATGAACGCCGAGGTACTTAAAAGACGATACTCGAAGAATAATGCCTTTTCCCAAACACTAATGAGCTACTGTGCTATTTAGACCTCACCAAATTTTAATTCCTTTATTTTTCGTTTCGTTCAGTTCCATTTTGTTTATTTTTGTCCAGTAATGAAAGTGCTTTAACTGCTGTTGCAAATAATTTTCATCATCCTTTGATTTAATTTCCCAGTATCACACAATTGTCTGCGAATAATCTTACTTTCGAACGTTTGTTTTTTGGGATATCATTTACGAACGCCATAGAAATGAGTCACTTCCTTGCCCCAATCCCTGCCCCATCGCTGATATTCGATAACTAAAAGTTTCTAGCTTCTGTCGCCTAGGAACCCTCTAGTTAATACATCCCGCTATGTATGCATCTGTTCTCGACTCGTTCCTATCTAAATTTCTTCTAATGGTGGTACTTCTCATTCCATCAAGCGGTCCTTAGTCAAAATACAAGCTAAGCGTGGGAAGCACGGCATATTCAAATTGAAGAAAGTATATTTTCTTTACATTTATACCCAGCGCATTCCACCCATGTTCCAATTACCCAAGTGCGTCAGCGGAGTGCCAGAGGAAAAGCGGCTGTGACGTTCGCGCGGGCGGCAGGTGAAGCGGTCGCCGCAGTTCGGCGGGGTGCCGGGCGGCGACCCGGCGGGCGGCGCGCCCACCAACGCGATGGGGGCGGCGGGCGGCGCGGCCGGCGGGGGCTCCTCGGGCGCCGGCTGGGACGGCACCGCCTACGACTCCGGGCCCAGCGCCAGCGCCAGCGGCGCCGGCGGCGCCGAGCGCTGCGGCTGCGCTCGCGTGCCGGTGGGCGTTCCGGGACGCCACCCGCGAAGGAGCCCCGTCGATGGCGGTTGCGAGGCGGGGGCGCGGCGCGGGCTGGCTCAGGCTCGTATGGGGTAGCCGAGGGTGGAAAGTGGGCGTTCAGGATCTTCGGAGGAGGAGTGTTCGGCTCATTGGAGGTGGTCGGCTCAAAATTGGAGGCGTTCGGGCTCATTTGGTGGCGGTTCGGCTCATTTGGAGGTGGTTCGGGCTCGAATGGAGGCGGGGTTCCGGTTCGGAGCGGAGGGCTTCTGGGAGAGCGGGACGCGCAGGGCCAGCCAAGGAGATTCAGAGACTAACGGAGGAGGTTACAGGGTCAACGGGCGGCGATCGGGGACAAACGGAGGGCGGCGGCGGGGCGGGCGGCGGATGCAGCTGCTCAGGAGACGAGCAAAATACCGGTGGCGGAGCAACAACATAATGGACGGAAGAACTGGGACTTCCGGTGGAAGAACCAACAATGGGGGTAGAACACGCAACAATGGAGGCAGAACGAATAATGTGAGAGTGCGCATCATTATAGGCAGACCTAACAGTAGGGGAAGATGGATTGCTATTGGCGGTAGAAGCTCTAACAATACAGGTAGATTGATCTTCTTCAACCGAAGAACTGTCAACAGAGGTCGTCCAGGCGCTGCCAATAGCCGCGTCCGTATGAACTACCGGTGAGTGAACTCTTTATCGCAGCTGTTACGAAACACGACTAAACAGTTTGTATCCATGTTTGGAATTATTTGCAAAATGTGATTCTGCAAATACAATAACGAAAAAGGAACAATGTCAGGTTCATGATGTGACTCGGCGACCTTCGCTTGGAATGTCTCTCGCTCGTATTTGCTCACCAACAGCTCTCCAAGACCGCGGCATTAGTGGAAGATTTTCGATTCTATTACGGAAAACTATGACGCTAATCACCGCCTAGAAAATTGTTTTATTTTAAGGGATGTCCTCTTCTCTTCGTAAATAACTTACGTGCTCTTCATGTTTTCGTGTTTTTCGCAGAAATCCAGAGCAGTTAAGATTAAGAAGAAACAATCCGACTGATGATTCTTTTACCGCAGTTCACATCGGATTTGGTTCAGAGATATTACCGACATAGACTTTACAAGTGCCTGTAGTGAATCCAGGTAAAGGTATTGCAATTCCAGAACCTTTTGTAGGGCGAGTAAGAAGCGGCAGGAGAGAACCTCGCATTTGTGCCGTCACAGGAGTATGGGTGGCGGAGAGCGAAGGCTCGGCGGCTGAGACATTTCCACGGAGACTGGCGAGTCGCAAATATAACTGTATTGTTCCTGATGTTCCATTCTTACAATGAAAAGCTGAATATAAAATATCGGTAACAAATGTGCTCATAAATAAATTCGTTTTTATCGTGAATAGAAACCACCTTGAAATAACTTTCAGAGATAAGTTAAATTAAACCAGAAAAAGTTACTGCTCAAAGAAATTTAAATCAATGAGGTGTAAGGCTATACCTGTTTCTTACCTAGAGCTTTTTTGGTGGTCCTATTAATCTTCCATTAGCTGAGACGTCTCCCGTTTTGAATACCGTGTTATCAATCCGTTTCACCATTAGACGCAACGATGTGGCTCAAAATCTCACTTCGGTCACATAATATTATATTAAAATAGTACGAACGTCGTATCGTCAGATCTTTGCTTCACCACAAAATATAAACATATTTGTGTGATTTTACTGCACAGGCAATGGATGTGTTCGGTCATTCCGTGCTACCAAAGGGGGTGAGCCAAGACAGAAACAGAATGATGAAAACCTGAGAAGCAACGCTGAGCACAAGCAGAACTCCTTCAAACGACCTGAGCAAACTTTGGAGATAAGATAGTCATTTTCTGGGCAAATCAAGCACCGTTTATAAATTATCATTTTATAGACCTGGGCAGATTTATACCAAGTAACCAAAACTTAATAAGTATTGCTCCTGTGTAAAAGGTATAACGTACTACTTTATGTACAACGTTATGCAAAACGTTTTTCCATACATAATATAGGTCTTTCGACAAAAATGTAATCAATATAAAATGTAATAATCATGAAAATAATAAATTATATGTTGTAATTTGTCAAGTATAAAATTTAGTGCATAAAGCGAATGTCGTTTCACGTGGAAAAAATCATACCACCGTGTTCCTCTTTACCAATAAATCAGTCCTTGACAGATTCGAAGTGCGGTTGGAGCCTTGAGAGGCCATGAGCGTCATTAGTGAAGAGCGAGTGCACTGCAATTCTGACGGTCGGCTGGTGGAGAGCCTAAAAGGCGCGATCGCAGAGCTGCGCGTGTACATGGGCGTCGTAATTTGTACCCCAATTCCTTCAATTCCCACATTTTCATTTTTCTTTTGTTGTATTGGTGTTGGGTGTATTGGTGGAGATGTGGTTTGTTTCCCACAATGTACCCTGTTCCTCGTCAGTGTTTGTAAATATCTTTAGAGCTTCGACTCACAATGAACACAAGCTTCTGGACTTTATATAAGAGTAATCATCAAGAAACTACAGAGCAGAAACCAAGCGTTTCTATATTAGAAAACCAACCGCTTCTGCACTAGAAAACCAAGCATTTATGCATTAGAAAACCAAGCGTTTATGCATTAAAAAACCGGAAGAGATGGCTCAAAACATAAATTGATGTCACTGCAGTCCCTCTGACCGGGAGGTCCTAGGTTCGAAACCCGGCGGTAGCAGGATTTTCGAAATTTTCGTGATAGCTAGATCGAATTCAGTCGCTATCAGGTCGAGAATACTAGTGGCTGGCTGCTCTAATTGGTAGTTTTATGTGGTTTCTCCGATCAGCCCCAGGCGAATGCCGGAGCACTACCCTAACAAATGCTACGGACCGCGCGCGATCTCATCTTCCTCTTCCATGCTCTATCCTGTGTGGTAGTGTAGTACACACACACACTAATGTGCACTACCAGACATGTCGGGAGGTCTGTCGAGAGCAGAGCTTGTCCCGCCTGGGACGGTGCCTCGCTAGTGGGAGATACCTGGTTGTGGAAAAACCCGCTAGCTAGGAAAACATGAACATGTTGACACCGCACTGAATATCCACCCTTCTTTCTAAAAAAACGGCAATTAGTCACGCCTTGGGTCAGTTCTCTCGGGAGTGAGGTCAGGGGGCAATCCCGACGGAAACCACGCCAGAGGCAGTTCCGGTGGGAGCCACGGCTGCCCTCGCTACACTACGAGAGCCGAGCCCTTCCCCGCCGCTGCTGCTAAGGGAGCTCTATCACTTTCCCTCCCCTTAGCCCCTCTGTTCCTCCAATATCTCTAGTCTCTCCTCACATAATGCAGTAAATATATTTTATTTGACCTCGTAGACTTTTATCTCAAGACCCCTTCCCCTCAGAAAACCACCAATAAGCATCACGGTACTGTACATCCCTTCCTGCACCTCCTGGGAATTAGCTGTTACCGATCAGCTTCCGGAGGGACGCGGACGGCACATGACATCTCTCCTGCCCTGGCTGTCGTCGGAACTGCTTCAGGCAACTGTTCGCGGAGGCCCAACTGCCCCCTGGCGTGGCTCTCGAGGGAACTGCTCCTCAGCACCTCCGGCGGTCCTTTCATGTATCGTCATGGTAATTGTGGAAATCTCTCTGGAAGCTTTTTGAAAGAAATGGGTTCTCCAGGGCGATGTCAACATGTATTCAAATTCGTAACGGAGATTTTGCCGTTCGAGCCCCATGGCGATAAAATATTTTATAATAAGATGCAGAATATTGCCATTTTATTGGTGGCTTTTCACACGGGCCCTGGAATAATTTCAACTTGATATGTATGTAAGTCAATAAGTATATGCAATTTCGATCTATTTGTTCTTAGGTTGGCTCTACGACTGTGTGTGCTCACCAGCCATTCCATTGGACCGTTGTCTTTGCCTGTGGGCGTTTGTGTTATATGGCTATCTGATTAGCCACTTTTCGATGTTACTTCGTAAAGATACCTGCGGTACTCTCTGTTTGCACTAAAGGAGAACATCGTTCCGTAATCCGTTTTTTGTGTTCTAAAGATGTACCAGGAGCGGAAATTCATAGATTTTCAGCAAAATACCAGGACAGTGTTTTGTCTCGGCGAAGCTTTTACCAGTTACCAGAACAGTTCAAATGTGGTCTAACGAGCGTGAAGGATGAAGAAAAAACGGGGCATCCTTCTACAGCCCCATCAAATCGTATGCCTATACTCAATAAGTGTATGAATGTATCCTCAATAAAAGACGAGCGACTGTTGATGATGTGGCAAACCATCTGCACATTAGCCATGGCTCTGCCTATGAAATCTTGAATAACAAGCTCAACTTTCACAAAGACTGTGCGAAATGGGTTCCAAAACAGCTCAATGAATTTCATTGAGTTGCGTGAGAATCGTCTATTATAGCATCCTACGCTGTTTCAATCTTGCCCCGTCGGATTAATCCCCATATCTTTAGTCCAATTAAAAATGCCGTCGATTCTGCTCCAAATCACAGGTGAGGGAAGCAGTACGTACATGGCTTGCTGTACAACCCGAAACTTTTTTCAGAAGTATAGGAAAGCTTTGGCAACGGTGGGGTGACTAGGTTGAAAGATTATATCATTATATTTGTGTACTCTTGCTATATATTGCTATAAATTATAAAAATTGATTGTAGATACTTCCTGACGTACCTTTTGTACTTTGCACACTTTGTACTACTTCATACTATAACTATTCAAATATATGCTCCTCCAGGCAGACAATGTCACGTGTCTTTTTTAGTTGTGCAAGAGTCTAGTGATGTAATCTTCGATATTTTTAAACGCAATCTCTCTGAACAATACTAATATTTTAATTGCTTTTTGGAACAGTCTAGTCTATTTTGAAGCAGTTTCTTAACGGGAATAGACGTAGGATATGGAAAACAAAATAAATACTTCACATGAATTGTTGATTTATTATATATAAACCCTTTCTGGAACGTATATTAAAGTGCTGGATACCACCACTGTCGCGCTGGCATGGCACTGAAACAAAGAAAATAGATCGTTAGCTGGTGAGTATTGATTTGAGCGTTTGTAAGATTGAATTTGTTACTAATAATCATATAAAAATCACAAATAATTTACTAAAAATCATTATTCTGTTCATTCCATTTTAGTTGTGTATTTGAATAATGTTTTAATCCTTAATGTCCCAGTGTGCGGCACATTACACAATTGCTACACTATTGCCTCACCAGTTGTCTTTTTTTAGGAAATGTTATTTTACGCACTTCACAGTACTGACAATCTGGGCTGAACCTTTACAATACTGTCTATGCGATCAGTTTCGTAATAAGTTATTAGTGTTCTAATGATCCATGAACCACTATTCAAACAATGGTCAGTTATGTAATGAAAAGGAAAAGTGTTCACGTAAGTTCTACAATTTCATGGCTTCCTACACACTCTACTAACATTAGTCTGCCACATCTCGCAGGATCACTTGTAATTACAGGAAAACTATGGTTCAATGGAATTTTTACAAAATACATGAAATGAACAATGTTCGTATCGTGATATCATACTAAATGTTTTTTAAAGGTATACATATAAGATGAAAATTACATTTTTGTTGCCGATGTTTTTTTACTTTGTGGTGGTATTTAAAAGATCTTTCTACTTTCACAAAATACATAGTTTTATGTATTTCGAGTGTGTATTTCGATATTTAAACGGGGTGAAAGGAAAGCGTAAAGGGAAAACTGGGCGGAGCTCGGCGAGACCAGTATCGAGACGGGTATCCAGAAGATTGGCATACTACATTTCATAGCCCATTTGTTTATTCGAATTTGGCGGAGTTTTCTGAACTACACAGTACTAGCGGTCTTCCATAGATCGCGCAGTCTGTTTTATTTTTTCTGCCTCCAGAAACAAACAAGACAATCAAAATAAATAAAACGCAGTGTTCCATGTGTTGCCCATGTGAATGTTTTGAGTAAGAATGTTTTGTGTTTGTGTGATTTAGTTCGAACAATAGTGGGTTCTCGTATTTTTCATACCGAAATGGTAAGAAAAGAAAGCGAAGTTTTTGTGGAATCAACATACAAAAGCCAAGTAAAGAGCAGAAAACCAGCTTGTAGTGCATCTCACTCAAACATTTCGACCGGTACGCCTATTGATACTACATGTAATAATGACAACATTATTTAACATTATTAAATTTAACATTATTTTCGACATACCCTGCCTTCAGAAATTAATAAATTGTTATGAAAATGCTTTAGTGGAAATAATAAATGTTGAAAAGCAAAGATTTGAATGGGCTATGTCACTGGTAATGTTTTGCAAAGTGTGTGGGTATAAAAGTGACATTGTTTGTACATCACAGAGACAAGACAACATTCCTGTAGTGAACAAAATATTTATTTATGGTATGAGGTTAGTTGTTAGTACAATGAGGTCAAAAAAGTTTAAACTGTAATGAATATACCTCCTCACCCTTTGCCTCAGCCTTTTTAGACAATGCATTAGTCAGTGACTTCTCCCTTATAACTTCAGTATACGCTGATGAAGGTATGAGAACTGCTGTTAAAGAAATTGAGGAAGTGAGGGCTGAATGTGGTGTTTCTGTAGATGGTATCTGGCAAAAACGTGGACACACATCTTTATCAGATGTTGTGTCTGTAATATCTGTCAGTAAGGAGAAAGTGCTTAATGTTGAAATAATGTCAAATCTTATATAGGATGTAAGAAGAATGCAAAAGATGAAAAAGATTCTGCATCATGTGTTGCCTGGCAAGGTGATCGTGCTTCTGTGTGTGCTAAGAACTTAACAGGTTTAGCCCCTAACATGTATTCTCATGGAGCGAAACAAATTTTTGCTCGCTCTTGTAATTCTAGAGGTCTGCAATACACAGACTTTTATGGAGATGGGGACTCCAAAAGATACAAAGCTGTTGTAGACTCAAACGAATAACATGACAAAACAATTAACTAGAATGTGCGGGACATTACAAGAAGCGTTGGGGCACAGTATTTCGTAGAATGATACGTGAAAAGAAGTTGAGTGGAAAGGGAAAGCTTACTGGAGCTCTTATTGACAGGTACCAAAATTATTTTGGAATGGCTTTGAGGGCAAATACAGACGGTCTTTAACAAGTGGATTATGGGCATCTTTTTACCACTTGACAGGAACGAAGGACAGACCAGCACATCGTAGGTGCCCTGTTGGCAAAGATAGTTGCTCTTATCACAAAGCGAAGGCTAATAACCAGCTCTGTGAATGTACTTGTAGAATTCATGCCACACATAACAACCATCACTGGAGGCACCTATTCTACGACTTTAATGGTAGAGAGTCTGTGGAACAGAAGCATCACAAGTCGTCTGCTGGTGTGTTGCTCCCTTCAATGCTCTTGCTAAAGCAAATCACAGGCTGCTGTAAAGGACTGTGGCTTCGTACAACATAATCATCCACCATATAGCCCAAATTTCGCTCCCAGTGCCTACTTTCTGTTTCGAAACATAAAAAAGTTTCTATGTTTGCAACGATTTCCTGATGATGAAGCAGTTAAAGAAATTGCAATGGGCAGTCAAAATGTTTCCATCTATTCTGGGTGAATTCGATCAGTTAATGCTAAATAGACCAAGTGTGATGAAGTCAAAGGGGACTACATTGACAAATAATGAGGTGAGTTTAGTTACAAAATTTCATTTTATGCTCAAGAAGATAATTTGTTGAACACTCTGTACAGTACGTCACATTACTTTCCGTTTACACTATGGATAGAGAGACAGCATTAATTATTTTTTTTAGTTCACTAGAATAATCACACGGCCAACACCGGGTTCTTCAGTATAATAACCTCGTCCTGAAACGGTTCAGCTCATTTAATTTAATTTACGGACTGAACATTGGAACTGTTTTAAATTCAACTGAACCACAATATGATACAAGCTCAAACAAAAATATATTGCCAACCAAAAGGCAAATTTTGCCACTTCCGCAAAAAACTCTTTATTTATTTTTTAATTTCATTCTGAAATCTTCATAACATAAAAAGCGGAAATAAAGAATTTTTTATTACGAGTAAAAATATTTTTGTTATGTTCAGTTTCATTATAATTGTACTTAAGAGTATTTATCTGTTAAATCTCGATTTGTACAAATTATCTAAAGGTAAGTTAAGGATTTCTGGTGGACTAAGATTTTGTTATGTTTGTCCTAAATATTAATTTGGTTAAGGTATTTTTAAAATAAAATTTGGGTTATTATTACAATAATACTTTCAATTTCATGGTTTCTTAATGCAGTTTAAAGGAAATGACATTAGCATAGACTTACCATTGACTATTACTGTTACTATATTTCTACATACTTTAATGCAAATTGCAGAGGAAGAAAGTTCATTTCAAAGTTACAAAAACAAGTAATGCCTTTTTAAGTTTAGTAAAGCAGTAGCCTAAGCAATTTATTGGGTTCATACTAATTAAATTCATTATAATTCAATTTACTATGTCGGTTTGGAACTAGTCACTTCTTTCAGTTTCATCATACGGTTAGAGGCCAACTAAGTAATGGCGCCTTCATTCCCAGAATTAGACGTGATTTTAATTTCATGCGTTCCAATCATTCAACTTCCTAAACACTCATATTTTTTGCTTTGTTTTATATTTTGTTAGTCGGCAAAAAAGTTTCTAGTTACTGTTTTCCCAAACCATGAATTCATCAAAAGCCTCTTCTATGTCGTTGTAATGAGCTGGATTCGTACGAGCATCCCTGCTTATTGTTGGCTCAAATTATTCTCCCTTTTATGAAATGTATTGTTGCATAAATGGAGTAAATTGGAATATAAGTATGTCCAGGAATTGCTCTTCACATATTTTTTATTTGTTTTTTTTTAAGAATTATAACGTAACTAACACTGCTGTTACGATTTTGATCCTTTAATGTGTACGGTAATGTGTACCTAAGATCGTACGGTAATCTTTCAGACTATAAAATTGTTACACCATTAGGAATGTAAGAAGAGAAAGTATTGTAATCGTGCGCCGGTCGAAAGAAAATATCTAATATTGTCGAACCCTAGAAACGAAAAAAATGACAAATCCTGTTCCTGAATACATTAAATTATTTCCTCTGACACGTGACGTAGCCAGAATCAATCTTTTTGGGTCCTTGATAAAGAAAAATCGAATGACTAGAAACGAAGTCTCTCTGCCCCTCCGGGGGGGGGCTACGTGGCTACGAAGGGGCTTACGATCTCTGGTGGAGAGTTGTAGACGACCATCTGGACTCAAGAGTTCCGCGACATATATCGATAGCGTCTAGGTGGAGGTAGTGAGAAGCGATTCTAAGATCCTGGTAGCCAAACTTACCCGGTTTCCCACCAGTTGACTATATGGGAATTGGTCGACCTTTGGGCAGGATCGGGTGAAGGAGATTCTTCAGAATGCTCTAGAATCTACATATAAAAGTCCGACGGGAAATTATCTCCCGCCTGGTTGCCTAGTTACTCGGCGATGCTCACGTCGGTAGCCTTAAGGTGTAGGCAGTGAGGAGACGGGAAGGGAAACCTTAGTTCGGGTGGCCCCCTGTTGGGCTCTTGGCTTTGTCATGACAGTGGCTCAATACTTTGGGCAAAGAGGAGAGACTTGGCCCGGCGCATGTGAGTGGTGCATTGATTAGTTCTTTTGGATCAGGTAGTTGCTCTGAGCTGGCAGTGTGGCCCCAACCCAGGCATTGAATGGGAAGGTTGCCGTGAGGGATACCTGCGCTCCGGTGGGATCAGGATACCTGATTGGCGGGGTACTTGTGTGCCATAAGAGATTAGGGTAAATCTAAACGGTTAGGGATCAACCCGGGACAAGTGTCCCCTGGTAGAACAAGATTTGGGGTGGAAGTAGTATCCCATACAGGATCCAGTACAGTCCTGAGAACTAGTGTCTAAACAGTTCTGACGATATTCCCGAAAATGGATATTTTGTGATCAAACTGAATGAGCTCGAGGCTTTGGGAGTTTCAAACGGATATCTTTACTTTTGGGGTACCTACTTTTCATGAAATTGGAAAAACACTTTAAAAATGTTCTCAAAAATGGTACCAAATTTTATGATTAAACTGTGACCTCATCCTGAAGAACACTTAGAAGAATGGCGCACGTCTCATGATCGTTAAAATCCCAGTTTTTTCGAAAATTACAAAAGTGCAATTTTTGGGGGAGTTTTCTTACATCTACAATATTGAAGATGGAGATTTTTTTCCACAATGAAATCAGTTCTTTAAATACAGATCTTGAAAAACGTTCTAGTTTAAATTTTCGAAAATATGAGTAGTTTTCGTGTAATTTTGCGCAAAATGTAGGTCATTTTGAAACAATTTTTTCTCAACAATCGCTCAATATTTTCGCTTTAAATTTTCTTTTTGTATGCGTCAAGGAACGATAAAAAATACGTTAGTCTGATTTTTGGCAAACTCCATATTTTTTAAAATTACAAAAAAAATAGCATTCAAAACAATAAAAATATAGATAGATATTTTTGCCTTAAGCAAAGTCTGTTGTAAAACCTCATTACTTTAAAAAAGGTCATGTACACTTTTTTGAAAAAATTAGTGATTTTCGCATACTTTGTGCTTGAAATTAATGCAATTCATAAAAAAACATTTTCTCAAAAACCGCTCCAAGCTTTCTCTTCTTTCTCGGATAGAAGAAATGATGCTTAAAAGAATAGCGTGGGTTTAATTTTCGTTGAACTCTGGGAATATTTGAAATTTGCACATTTAGAATTTGAAATGCGAGAAATTATGTGCTGTTGAAACACTAGTTAAGGATCAATTTGAAGTGCAAGGTGTAAAGTGTAAGAAAGATATCCCTTGTGAGGTATGAGTGTAAGAAAGGTATCCCTTAAGTGAGTGCTCATTCGGCGGGCCCCGGCCCAACACTTAGTCGCAGGCCAACGCATATAAGAGTGGCTTACTGTTTGTGAAGTCTATCCGTCGAGAAGGGAGAGGAGGCCCTCGGGTGCAATCGACTCTAATCTAGTGAAAGGCGAGTGGCGCGCGGGCGACAGCAGCGGACCATCGTTAACATTCTGGCCGGAATTCTCGCATTTTTTGCAGTCCAGCCCCCCCCCCTGGTTTAGCGAACGAATCTCGGGCAGTTCAGAGTACTCACCGCGGTCTTAGCGCCGCCTGCCGTAGCCACCATAGTTGCCGTAGTTGCCGTAGTTGCCGGGGTTGCCACCACCACCACCGCCGCCAGCGCCGCCGCCGATCCCTGCGTTGCCGCCGAAGCCGAAGCCTGCGTTGGCGCCCGCGCCAGCGCCCGCACCCGCATCGCCACCCCCCTGCCCACCGACACCGCCGCCGACGTTACCTCCGAATCCAAACCCTGCTCCGACGCCAGCCCCTACGCCTGCCCCAGGGTACTGCGGCGAACGCTTCACCTGCAACCAATAACACGTTTTTTATTAAGGCGCGAAAATGTCTACCATTAAAATGTTCCTAATAAATTGTCCAACTACGTGTATTAAAGAGAAGTGGCGGGACCCTGGAGATAAAGAAAAGATCGACTGGCTTAGGTGAATCAGGGCATCTATTGATGTCTCATTCATTGGAGTGAACTAATCGAGAGGTTCTGAGGCTGAAATTCCTTCGAGGATTTTCGACACTAGCTACAAAGTTAGGTCGTATTCAGCCGCTGCAGCGCGCTGTCTGGGGGGAAATTCTAACTGTCAGCTGCTCTGATCGATAGTTTTTCGTCTTTTTCCGATCATCACAAGTCAAAGACCGGAGCAACACCCTAACAAACGGGCCACGATCTTTCCTTTCTCTTCCTTATCCTATAACCATCTGTTACTTACACACACAAACACACACATGTATGCACTACACTTCCACCCACGTCAGCACTAGTCAGGAACTTAGAGCTTGTTCCAGCTGGGGCGGATCTCAACTGCTGGGAGATGTATGGTTGCGGAAAACACAATCGAATAAGTCGGCGTTGGATTTCGCCATCCAGGGGAGAGGACTTTGCGGCCACATCCCGCGATAAAGCATGTTGGGCCTAGCAATACTAATGAAATTAATCAATCAATTACGAAATGATCGATCGGTATATATTAATTTCGGAGAGAATCCTATAAATTCCTGAAATGAAGGCGCGCGCCCGAGTGTGGTGTGCGTGTGCGTGTGCGTGCGTTTGCGTGTGCGTGTGTATGTATTCGTGCTGATCAGATGGCCGAGATCGCTATAAGACAGTAGTCTCACAGTGATTTCGGACCAGAAGATCTCGGATTCGAGTAACGCCTCGGGCATGTGTGTATTTGTGTTTGAGTGTGTTGTCCTTTCACCCCTCATTAATATCATCATCATTTCATCTTCCATACCTCCAGGGCTAACAACTCTGGGGAATAAAGATCGGACTCTGCTAAATGCTGGTCCCCAATTGAAAGTTACATGCACCTGCCACCACGATAATGATACTGAGCGACGGTAAATGCAGGATGCATGCATGCGTGGTCCTAGTTGATCGATTCGCGAGCAAAATATATACAATGGAGCAAGTGATATCCACTTTTTTACACCCACAAAACCAGTTTTTCTGTCGAAAAAAATACTTTTAGTGCCAACATTACTTTCTTTCTCTAATTCCTTTCTCTGTATTACAAAAATAGTGTACGAAAAACTAAAATACCATTTAAAACGCACAAATATTGTTAAAAAAATTTCACAAAATTTAGCAACATGGTTTCAAATCTTTGAATTATCAACTATATATCGCAAATTTAAAAAACATGGGAAACGTTTTGGAGTGCAATTTATGTATTTAATGTATATTTTTCGCCGAAAATTCACAAGTGAAATTCTTTAATCCTAAAATTTTGTATGATTAAAAAACAAATATTAGAGCACATTTCCAACCATGAGGTATACTTTTATTGTTTATCGATAGGTACATACGCGGTTGATACATAGGTTTTAATATATAATATTTTTAATTCTTAAAATATAATAATTATGTATGCAAGGTTTTATTTCTGTTATAAGTAGAAATGTACAGCTACCTATGAACACATAGCTCTGTAAAAATTGATAATGTACGAGTAGATGGGTACGAGTAGTAGGAACCTCCTTCATCATTTCATTCAAATTACATGCATAATTTTCTAAAACATTTACATTTTTCTTTTACGGAAGGCAGGAGACAGCGAAAGTCTCCCCACTCGGTCCCGATGAAGACAATATGCGCACCCATTTGCATCAATGGCCGTCCAGAAACTGACCACCATGCAGCTGCTTCATAGGGCGGACGCCATGTGGAACGACCGTGATCTAAGGGTATCAAACCCAGTTATCAAATTCCTCGTCTCTATTTCACGTCCACGTCCTCAATTCTACACGAAATAGAAACAAAAAATAACGACTCTGACTGTTACAAAACACAGGATGTGTTGTATTGACAAACGGCCTTGAATTTGTGACTGTACAGGTAGGACAAATATTTGGGACAATATGTAACCACCCAGAAGAATAATGGCTTGACCAAAGTGATATAACTGAATACTGATCAGCCTCTTTTAGAAAATTTTGTGTACTTTCCTTAATTTTTTGGGCAAGAATGTATGCCTAACATTAAAAAAATGGAAAAAAGTGAACACCTGCATCCATTCGGGTCTAACATACGGTTTGCAAGACTTGGAAGTTTACGAAGTCCAAAAATTGTAACTGAGAATATGTCAACGAAAAATGGCGACCAAGAATTTCTGCATCAAGCTTAACCACAAAATAAAGTACTATTAGAGACAAACAAAACGGTACAAATAAATATAATTTTAATTTTTTTCATGGATAGAACAAGGGACGCTTAAAAGGGCCCGTGTCTCATTTTCGGTAAACCGTTACAATTTTCCAAAAGTTCAAATTTAAAAGCAATGCGAGAAAGTATATGCTGAACACCAATAGTTTCTATATTTTAAATGAAGTGAAATTTAACTCTTAGCCCTGATTTTACTGGATGTGCTTTGCCATTAATGGGGTTCTTTCTACCATAAGAAGAGAAACAATAATAATATAATAATAATAGTAATAATAGTAATATTATAATAGTAAAAATAGTTATAATAGTACTAATAGTAAAGATAATAATTGGTAGGACAATCTACATATGGAATTTTCTGACCATTACACGTTCGTTAAATTGCATTTCTAGGTCAGCTTCTTAGAACTCAAGCTAGGAAGGAAGGAAGGAAGGAGGGAAGGGTCTTTAAAGACCATTCAGTGTTCCCGAATTTCTCCTTATAAGATTACCAACTTTCTCTTTGTACCTTTCGCCGTCCATTTCAATGGCGTTTTATTAGGTGAGTGTTGGAAGGAAATCCACCTCAGATATTTTCTTCTCCTGCATTTAGTAAACAATTAAAATATTTGCTTTGATGATTGAGGCAAAATATGTATGTGTTGATGGCAACGAAAAAACGTATTTTGATTATATTTTCAACATTGCGTGCTTTTACGTGTCGCGAAATTATGTTAATCGCTTTGAGGGTTAACTGTCAGTATTTTCTCCTCTAGTATCAGTTATTAAACGGGCAGCAGATGTTATTAAGGCTAAATGCACCGAAAAATACTTGTAGAAAAATTCAATAGATCGCAGCACTATCAACAGGGGAAATTTACTTTACTAATAACGTCTGAACCAATGGTCCGATTTTCGATCTGTAAAGCGCATTTCAGCGCCTTTCTAAAATAGAATTTACGCCTTCAATGATCTGTTTCCAAGAATCTAACAAAAACGCGAATGTGAAATTAGTTCTCCCAACTTCCCAGAACAAATTAAAAAATGTGAGCTTATACCGCGATGACATGCTTCCTGAATCGAGCGCCGTGACAATCATGCAAATCGGACGAATAGGAGCGTCGTAAAGTGAATTTTACGAAAACACCTCGCCCCTCCTTCCCTTCTGCGCCGTTGCGTCACCCACCCGCGCCCGTTGTGGGCACTCTGTCAGCGCGGCGGCGCGGGACAGGCCCGGCGGCGTGCGGCCAGCCCCGACGGAGGAGGCGGTACTTGCGGGACACCGCAAGTCACACACTCGGTTTATGCGTTCGTCACTTTGCATCTCAATCTATTTTTCCAAGGATATCAAACTAGAGATTCTAAACTACTATTACAGACCGAGGTAAACGGTCTGTAATAGTGGTACATAACTATCTTTATCACATATTTTCTGTCTTCCTTCGAAAACCATTTTAAATTTTTTGAAGCATTACTCAAATATTGATTTCCGATTTTTTAACTATTTTTTTTTAAAAAAAGAACTAATTGTTTTATGTATCCGCATTATTCCTCCCTCCATTTATTTTAGATATATTTTACTTCTAAGGTCTTCTGTTATCACTCCACCTTGGTCTAAGATCTTCCGTTGTCAAATACCGTAAAAAATGAGCGGAGTATGCGCACGAGTTCTTTTATCCTACAACTCGATTTTTGATCTCAAAACGCATTCTATCTGCTTTAAAGAGTTCATTTAGGTGAATCTCTTATGCCAAGTAAAATACCCGAAGCTAATTTTAAAATTCTTCCCATCTGTTTCGTGATCTCTTCTTTTGTGTATTTATTTTGTCGGTTCTCCGTTCTTAACCATTTCGCGCATTGTTGGTTTCAGTCTGTGGTATATTTCGGATGAATCTGGGAAATTTCTTTACGATCTCTGGTTGTTATGTTCTTTCCACTTCTTTCGCTTTTTTCCTGAATAAACCTTTCTTTATCTTGTCGTGTCTGGGCTGGATATCCGTCGAGAGTTTTCTGAACTTTCGTCTGGTCATTTGCTTTATTGCAGAGAAATATAATGTTTGAAAGAAAGAAATTGAGGACTCCGTTGTACATATTATGGTTATTTTAAAATAATGAACACGCGTTTGGAGTCAAAAAAACGAAAGTATGTACACTATAGGTATTGTGGCTGTTATATCAGTACTATAAGTAATACATCCACTTCGACGTCAATGTGTTTCAGAGATTTTTGGAAACTGTCTTTTATATTTCACGGTAGAAAATTCATTAGAATATTTCTCTGAAGGTTCTTGATTCAGTCATGTGAAAACTATTGGAGCAGGTTGTTGCTACCAAATGCACGGGCGGTTGATTTCATCGTCCCTGCCGCAAAGGATTAGAGCGGAGACTAAGAGCACGACGAAGGATGGACCTCGCCGGTAAGGTGCGCCGTGGGTAGGGGGTCACGGGATTTCCAAGTCCATTTATGGCAGCAGGGATCAATGGTTCGCAAATTTAGAACAAACGTGGAGATGCTCACACCAAGTTCACTGGGATCGACTCGGCTTAGCTCGGTTATTTTCTCCCGCTTTAGCACTTTTGGCTCGCATGTCCACGGTGTCTACTAAGCGTCTGTTCATACCCCAAACACCTCATTCTTATTGTTGGGAGCTGACTCGATTCGCGTGTTCTTGAATGGCTGCCTTTCTCTGAACTCTTGCCCTCTATAATCCTTTTTAAACCAACCAATAACGCTTGTTGGCCAAACACTGATTTTCGTTGAGACAAACAAAATCCATGTCACCACAATCAATACATCCACAAACAATCCAACAATATCCCTTGGTGGCCAAAGCCACTAAACGTGTTTGACACGCCGCAACAAATATCCTTGTTGAGCCAACGCTGAAATCCTGTGTGAGGCCATACCTAATATCCTGTTGAGTACTCGGCACCTAAATCTTTGGTTGAGCGCGTACCACGCAATGATCATGTGTAGGCCAGCCAATTCAATTATTTATTTGTTGACATGGGCGCCTAGCACGCCAATACCTTTTTTGAGTGCCAGCACGCAAATAATCAGTTTGTAGAGCCAATCAATTATTATTTTGAGCGCCAACCAATATCCTTTTTGAGCCAATTAATATGCCTTGTTAGCGCGCACCCATGACCTTAAGTTGAGCCAACTAATGATCCCATGTCAAGCAGAATCATTATCCTTTTTGAGCCGCAATCATTCTTGTTGAGGCCAACCATTACCCCTTCTTGAACCCAAGTTATGATCTTGTTGAGGCCTAGCGTGGATCCTAGTAAGCAAACGCTATTGACTACCTGTGTTAAGCAACCATAATCCATAATAGAAAAGATCAACCCAGCAAGTCGAACCTCAGCTGGGGGGATGGACCACACATTAGCAATCAAGCTTGGAATACCTGACCCCAGCGTCCATGCAGTGGGACGAACGTCGATAGTGGAGGATGCGACCGGCAAGTCGATCAAGCTAGGGGATCGACCCAGCAAGTTCGATCCAACGTGGGGGGATTGGCCCCAGCAGTCGATCAAGTGGGGGGATTACCCAGCCAGTCCGATCAAGTGGGGGATTGACCCCCAGCAAACGTCGTATAGTGGGATCGACCCAGAAGTTCGATCCAGTGGGGGATCGAACCCAGCATAGTCGATCAGAGTGGGGGATCGGGAGCCAAGGCAAGTACCGACCAAAGTGGGGGATCGAGCTCCACAAGTCGACCAAGTGGGGACGGAACAATCGGACGCCAGCGACCCGCTCGACCAAAGTGGGGATCGGACCCCAGGCAAAGTCGCCCAAGGTGGGGGGATCGACCCAGCAAGTCGGAACCAAGTGGGGGATCGAGCGCAAGCAAGTTCGACCAAAGTGGGGGATCGCCCAGCAAGTCGACAGCAAGTGGGGGATCGACCCAGCAAGTCGACCAAGTGGGGGAATCGACCCGCAAGTCGATCCAAGTGGGGGATAGACCATACAGAAGTCGACGCAAGTTGGGGGATCGACCCAGCAAGTCGATACAAGGTGGGGGATACGCCAGCAATCGATCAAGGTGGGGGATCGGACCGCTAGCAAGTCGCATCAAAGTGGGGGATCGGAACCAGCAAGTCGATCAAGTGGGCGGTCGCAGAATGGATAGGTGACGCCAGCAAGTGAATCCAGTGGGGGGATCGGACCCAGCAAGAGTCGATCCAAGTGGGGGAATCGGAAGCCCAGCAAGTCGGATCAAGGTGAGGTGATCGGACCCAGCAAGGTCGACCAAGTGGGGGATCGACCCAAGCAAGCCGATAATTGGGGGATCGACTCAACTGGGATTTACCGTACATATTTCGAATAATTATTAGACGTTTTAATTTTCCGATCCATTACAGCAAACAACCTACACACACTCTGTCTCTCTCCTCTCTCTCTCAGAGAATAACTCACAGTTGAGATTTTCGTAGAGAAACATAAAATATCCTTTATATTTTTAGTTCAGTTATAATTTGAATAGTTATATAAATCGACACTTTCTGTACACGACGGGCAAACGGTTGGATAGTTGCAGGGTTTGCGGGTTCAAGTGCCGAGGGGGGGAGCTAGTCTGGGGGTGCAGCTCTTGGAATGGCACCTAGCAAGAAAGGAATTTAATGTGTGTACATGGCCAAAAAGAATTACTGAAATGTGTTTGCCGACCGCCATTCTCCAGGCGGCCGGGAAGGCCACTGTCACGACGAACTAGCGGTTATATAGTTTAGCGGCGAAAATCGCTTTGGAGGGATTCGATAACGAATGAAATTTTCTTGGTTGATGATCATTTGTCCACCCATGCCGTTGTGCTCGCAAGCCTCACTATGCAAGTTGTCTCTCTCGCCATAGACTAACAGGCAGAAAGCGCCGGACGCGAAATAAGAATGAAAATTAATTGGTTAATGCATATATCAATGGTAAATACTATCTTTTCTGACTTCAGGGAGTGAAGGGAGGAATGACTTCGATAGCTATGGGACTGACACGCATTCTAGCAAGCATTTTTTTGCCAGATCGCGAGGAGGAGACACAGAGGCAGATCGTTATAGAAATGAAAATTGGTAGAGAGTCAGAACATGTCATGACCCATCTTGGAGTAGAGGAGAAGAAGATGATCATAAGGGTGTCAACCCAGTTATTTGTTAAATGAGGACAGAACTACGTCATCGGCAGGCCAGTACCCGTAAAGTTGAAAAGGATACTGTTATTTTTATTGCTGGGAATTTATTTTGGGGAAGAGCCCTTAAAAATTTAGAAGGCCTTGAACCGTAGCACCGCTTTAAACCGCGCCGGGGTTGGCGTTCACCCGCGCTGGACAGAGGGCCACCACAAAGGGGCCGGGTGGGGTGGACGGCAACGGGGGGGCGCAAGTAAGAGGAAAGCTTGGGGGGGCAAGGTTTGGTTTTCCCGGGGTAATTTCACTTTTAGCCCGACGCTCCCTATTGCGTGTCGACTCGATTTAGGCCATGATTGTTACCGTGCCGATTGGAAATGGGAAGGAAGCATGTCGCCCAAATCGCGCCTATCAAGTCCACATTTTTTAAATTGTTTTTCTCCGGGACGTTTGAGGGAAACATGAAATTTCACAATTTTCGGCGTTTTTTGTGTTTAGAGGGTTTTTTGGGAAAAAACATTGGTCAACTGGATAGCGGGGGTAAATTCATTTTAAAAGCGTTTAAATGCCGTTTACAGATCGACAATCGAAACGCATTGTTGCAGACCGGTTATTAATTTACTATAAAGTTAATTTTTATTTATTAAATTAATTTTTTTACTTTTTTTGGGGTTTTTTGCAGCCACGTGGTGGCTACAAATTGTACTAGTGTCGGGACATTTAGCCTTAAAGGAAGTCTATAGTTCAACAAAGGAGATCCTCCTCTCTTGGGATGCTATCTACATGCGTCTCTTTCACAACACGAACTCGCCCCAGGATGTTAGCAAGGTTACACGCGAGCAAGGGGCAAGTTTCAGTGATTTCTTAGTGAATCTGGGCCCGTCAATTGCTAAGGTCATAAGTCCCGTAAGTGTTATGCAAGTTTACCCTCGGTAGGTGATCTTCCCACGACGGCTGGCGAGATCCGGCGCCGACCTACGTCGGCTTTCGGGGATTTTCCCCAATCAGGTATCTCCCACCAGCCAGGCACCGCCTCAGCCGGGAAGAAAACTAAGCTCACTATTGATCTCCAGGCATTTCTGGTACTGTACGTAGTGCCTGTTAGTAAAAGGGAAGGAAATGTCATGCGCGATCTTTGGCCCGTTTGTTAGTGTACTCTGCTAGTCACTCCGGCATTCGCCTGGTGTTGATCGGGGAAAATATGGAAAACTACCGAACAGAGTAGCCGGCCGCTAGAATTCTCCTCTAGACAGCGGCTGCGGACGACCCGACGAACCGTAACTGTCTCATCGTCATATTCTCAGGTTTTTTGTACCGACGAGCTCGGCCAGATTTTCTCGTTGAGAAACAACTCAGCGGGATGGATATCCCATGTCAGTAATCGGCATGGGTCGCATTCTCTTATATGAAAACCTGTTTTAACGGAACATTTCGAATTCTCACTGATGGACGTTTAACCGGAATGCGAGATTAGCACAAAATGAGACTAGTTTCAGGATCCTAATTTTGTATTATTTACCCTAAAGAAATCACGCACGGCTCTCACTAAGTCAATGTGCCATGTACAAACGTTTTTATCATTTTTTGTACTTCATCTAAAGTAAATTACCCTCAATAGGTCTGAATGACCAATCTTTCATTCTCAGTGCGCAGTGTCCAATCTTTTAACACGAAGATCATCATTGTACTTCAATTGCGTCAATTCACAATTTTTTTGTTTATCTTCGTTTGTGTTCGAGGAAAGTTGAATTTTTCTTCGTCTGTAGTAAGAACTATCATCATAGCTTCGCCTCGCAATAAGCAAAGTCTTTTGTACTTCATAGAAGAAACGAAGGAATCGTCATGAAACGAAGCGTTTCTAAACCAAATGGCATTCGAAACATTCGTTCATCTAGTTGTAGCGAAGACAGGGGTGATTTTTTTTCCTGAAATGACTCACCTGTATGTCTGTGTATATAAAAAATATGAAACTGATGTGAGACTCTCATAATGTCATTGAAGAGCAAATCAGCTTTATAAATGGAAAATCTCGGGGAAGGGGAATTTAAAACAGGTTTTTTAGCAAAATTCGTTAGCGTTTCTGAAAGGCGCCGTCTTAAATAGTTTACACACGAATGTTTTTTAAATTTCTAGAAAGTTCATGTGATGAGCTGAACCATTTGTGCAAGCAAAAAATGCAATCAATTATGAAATACTCTGCAATGTAAATTTTGCGAACGTGCGAGATATTTAAATTTTGTTTTCTATCATTCTTGGAAATTCTAAAGTTTTAATTAGAATGTCCCATGTGCGATTTATTGTTTTTTGGTGTATTGAGGTAATCCGTAACTCATACTTAATTAAAATGGACATTAATAAAGAAATATTAACAACTGAGTAAACGTATACCGCCGTAGAAATAAATTGCATTCTGATAAGGTTTAAAACAGTGTTTGTTTACTTGGGAAACATTTATTTTATAAATATTTCGAAAACAGAAGATGAAAAAAAGTTGTTCAGTAAACGAACGGTAATCACTGATCAACCAATAACAAAAGAGATTAAGAAATTTTGTCAATAGAAAACAGAAGTGACACGTAGAAAGAAAGATGGGACGTGATTGGGACTGTGCCTACGCAAAAGCATCAAATGTTTGTAACAGTAATTTACATCATAAGATAACAATCTTTCTTTGTAACAGTCAATCTTTTTATGACGAGTCAGGAGATTTTATCCGCCGTGACCGGTAAACGGAGTTGGGGAATTCTGTGGAGTTATGAAAAGGAGTCTTTTGCCGTGTGATGCACATTTTATTTGAGACCCGTTTACTTTCTTACTATTAACCCAGTAGAGAGAAAGTTATGTAATATTGCCCAAAAACGGCCAATTTTGGACACAAAAACCCTAATTGCCGGACACTGGTAACGAGAAAGTGGATAAATCTAGAAACAAAGAAGTGGCTAATTATAGAAACAAAATTTCTCTAACACGTGGTGTAACCCAAATCCATTATGTGGGTCCTTGATACCGAAAAATCGATTGACCGCAAAACGCAAGTCCGTGTCTGTCCATCTGTCTGTGAACAACATTAGCGACTAGACCGTTCTGTCGATTTTCTCCGAAATTGATATCCCTCAATCGATCTCACTAATGTCGTGGGTCCTGGAATTGGAAATTAGTATTTTAATTTTTTAAGGAGGGCGTACTTTTTAAATGAAGTCCCTGGGAATTTTTTTAAAATAAAAAAGAAATTGAAACAACATTTTTTGATTAAATTTTGTTATCGCGTAGCGTGAGAGTCTCTTAACAAAAATGCGCAGATCTCATGGTCGTTGAAAATCCTAATTTTCCTTAAATTACAAAAGTTGTAATTTTTTTCGACGTCCTCCTACAACTAAAATATGGAAGATTTATATGTTTTCCTTAATAAAATCTATTCTTCAAAGACAGATTTTGAAATAGGTGATGGAAATTTTTCGAAAATGTTTATAGTACTTTTCGCGTAATTTTGCGTTTTTAGGGAAGTTTTACAATTTGGTTTAAATCATTTTTTTCTCAAACGGCACCCAATTTTTTTATTAAATTTTGCTTTCGGATATCGTATAGACTGCTTAAGAGAATTGTGCAGACCTAATTTCCGAGTAAATCTCTGATTTTTCAAAAATTGCAAAAAGTATTTTTTTAGTTTTCCTACAACTACAGTTACCAAGATAGCTTTTCCCTTAATAAAATACGTTCATTAAAAACAGATCCTTAAAGTCATGTTCAATGTTTTGAAAATGATTATTTTTTATAATTGTATCAAACATATACATTTTTTATTTTTTAAACCATTTTTTCTTAAAAACGTAATAATAGTTTTCATCAAATTTTGATCTTGGCTACTGTAAAGAACGCCGAAGAGAATGGTACTGGACTTGTGTTTTTTGAAAAAACTAATTTTTCAAAGATTGCATAAATTCAAAATTCAAACTTGTTTTGGCGTCTTCTTACAACTACAGATATGAAGATAGAGATTTTCTCCCTTGATAAAATCTTTGAAAATTTCAAAAATTCAATTTTTTCGGCGTTTTCCTTCAACTACAATTATTAATATATATTTTTTCTTAATGAAATATGTTCATCAGAAAATCATTATACGTTCGACTTTAAATAAGATCATGTTCAATTTTTCGAAAATTTTTGGAGTATTTTTGTATAATTTTTCGTCAAACACCACTTTTTAAATTTTAAACAATTGATTTGTAAGCAACAGTTCAAATGTTTTTCTTTTAATTTTTTGCACGTATGTAGCAAAGAGCGTTAAAGATAGTGGTTCTAGTTCTATTTTTGACGCACCGTATTTTCGAAAATGAGAAAAAAATTCAAAATTGTAAATTCGATTTCCGCACGCTTTGTTTAAAACGTTGTCACCCTAATGGAAATGTAATTTGAAATGTGCTTGGAGACGGTCATTCTAATTTCCAAAAGAAAATTTACGTTTAATTGTATTTAAGCATTAAATATATTTTAAATTACATAATTTAATTGAGTTCAATTGAAAACAAATGGATCATATCGTTTTACATAATAACGTGCGGGAATGATGAGTAATTTGTGTAAAAACAAGTAGTTTTGATAAATATAATAATATTATTTAATTCTTATGTTTTTATCCATTTGCATTTTGGTGCTAGTAGTATCAAGAATTGCAAATTTTCAAAATGTAGATGCCATAGTAGCTGATGAATGAATTAATGTGTTGATAAATACATTTTCTTCTAACCGCAACGACCTAGCAGCAGGATAAATTAAGCATTAACATTAATTTAAAAGTAAATAGAGGACAGTGGTTTGCAGTATTACGAAAAGTTTAAAGAAAAAAAATTGGAGCCGTTTTTGAGACAATCGTGTTCACGATTATTTGTTGTAAAGATTGTATTCTAAATTACTAATTTGAAACAATATACTGTAGCGCCGGGAAATGAGTGGAGGTGTTACAATACACATATGTAGCGATATATTATTTTAAAATACTGTTTTCAAAAAAATCTTTTGGAAGGGAGCCAATTTTTTTCAATTTTCAAAATTTCAGTTTTTTAAACTAAAATTAGAAATTTTATCGCATGTTTAATGTAAGCAAAAATTCATTATTAATACATCTCCAATATCGCCATTAATGTAATTAAATGGTAAAATATAAAACTGTAATTAAATAACGGGAAAAGAAAATGTCAAGTTTTAGTAAGACTAGTTATAACAGACCGTTAACATTTTTCATTACTTTGTTTAGTTGTGTAGTGAATAGAGCTGCCACCACGCTTCCTGCCTGAGATCGCAAAATAACAGAAATCTGACAATGACTCCCCAAATCCACTAAGAAACATTTGAACTTAAAATATACTTCTGAAACCAATAAAAATATTACAATTTTGCTAGTACTTACATGAGCAGCCGCACCTTCGGAATTTTGTAATACTGTCACCTAGAAAAAAATTGAAGATTTTAATTATAAATGTTTCTGGGCATTCACAAGCCAGGTATGGAATACAGGGTTTATGATTAATAAAACTTGAGAATTTGGAAATTTTATAAAATATCAAATCTTATAATATGAACATCACAGAAAAAAATCAATGGGATTTTTCATTAACACACTCTTTAAGTAACTTTAAACTTTCCAGACAGTTGAATGTCTTAAAAATAATTATAGAACATTGTCAAGGTTACAGAAATAATCAACGGATAGTATCTGAAATCTTCATTTCAGTGCAAGCTGCAAAATCATCTGAATCTCATTTTCTCCATTTTACTCATGCAGTAAATATTAAAATTATAACCTAGTTGTTCCTAAATGTTGTAATAGTATAGTTGCATACTATCCTATTGCAGTTTTCCAGATGACATCAAACCATAAAAATCGACATACAAGTTTAAGGACAATTTAAACTATTTTCTGGTGCATAACGATTTTTATACAATTAACAGTTGAATAAGATGTGTGAATCAGCAAGTATGTAGCAGTTGGACACATCGTCAATATAAAACGTCGTTAAAAGAAATTAGATTTGTTAAATAGTATGATGTTCTAAATATATCGTGGTATCAATTAAGAGGTAAGCTACTAGCATTTTGTTCGGGATGTAGTAAAGACTACAGGGAACTGTGGACTTTGTTTCACTCACCAAGACTGAAATAGCCAATACCACACGAAGAACCATAGTGAGTGTAGGGTGTGACGCCTGATCATCAATTGAAAAGAAACTGTGTTGTCGCTAAAACCTCTCATCATTTATAGTACCAGCAGTAGAGATTTACAAAAGAAATGCGACCTTGAGTGTGAGACTTTTGATATGCGGTTTTTCGGCGATATTTTTGTGTCCAAAATGACAATATAACATGAAAAAGATGTTTAGCCCGATTGTATTACACAACTTCCTGTGCAATCTAATGACAACGACAGTACACTAATACCGGGTAATCTATAGCAAATATCCTAATACAGAAAATGATCCAAAATTTGGAAATGTAATTAAGCTTTCTATAGTGTTATAGGTAAGAATGGAATGATGAAAGAAATGCAATTCACACCAACGGACAAAGGAAAAACTGAAAATTTCTTAACTCATTCACATTGAAAACAAAATAGAGAAACAATTCCCTGAATTATGCCAATTTCATAGCGGCATATTTTATATGTAATAGTTATTTACGATTTAATCTTCCGTCAAATATCATATTCACAGAATTTCTATATGTATGTGTCTTCACTCTAGATAAGTTACATGGCACTAGCAGTAATATTAAAAAAAATTGTTACACTATCGCAAGTGGAGGACGAATGAAACTTGAAAATTGGACATCGAAAAGTGTGATGGTTGTTTAAAACAAATATCTACATTCTTAAAGGAAACTAGTAGTGTGCAACAGCACATCATTTATAACATTTGCAATTTTCCAAAATCCAGAGTGTTCAACGAAATTTGAACCTGCGCCAGTTTTGTAAGATATATTTGAAATAGCATTTAATGGAAAAATATGGAACCGTTTTTTGGATTGTTTTAAAAATTGCGTTTACTGCAAGGAAAAATTACGAGAAAACTACACTCATTTTCAAAATATGGTAAGTGACCTTAATTAAAGATCAAATTTTATAGAACAGATATAATAAAGGACATGCTTTCCCATATTAGATTACCATTTCCTTTCGTAAATGGCAGCTATACGTACTTGTCCCATATTCTTGCCAGCTGCCATCTATCGCCGCCAAAGCACTTTTTTAAAAAAAAATCTTAATTTTTCTGTTTCCTCATAGTAAAACGGAAATATATTTCACGGATATTAAAGAACAGTAAAATTTTGTTATTGGCAATTTTCTTTAAAAAAATTGGGGCCGTTTTTTAAAAAAATGTCACTTCAGCTCTACTGTAAAATCAAGACTTGAAGCTCTTTTTTACAGAACATTTTTAAGTTTTCGAAAAACGTCATTTGAAGCAAT
The DNA here is from genome assembly GCA_017312745.1 of Gryllus bimaculatus. Classification (NCBI taxonomy): domain Eukaryota; kingdom Metazoa; phylum Arthropoda; class Insecta; order Orthoptera; family Gryllidae; genus Gryllus; species Gryllus bimaculatus. The sequence continues at coordinate 1,566,251 of BOPP01000029.1, forward strand.
TTAATTCTCATATATAAAATAGTGTTTACAAATGGCTGGAAATGTAAATATCAACAACATTAGAGATCTTTCAAAACATTTACATTTCTATATTTTTTAAAACAAAAAATACACCGAATTGAACTTTACATCATATTAAAGAGTGATGAAAAATTATCACTATCCGTTTCGAAAGTTTGAAGAAAAAATTTGAAGCTGTTTTAAGAAAATGGCGTTTGCGCGTTTCTGAAAATGCAGAACTTTTAATTAGTTTTCACAGAAAAAAGTTCTTTCGGGAAAATTTAAAAGACATATTTAAAGAACATGTACCCATAAATACAATAATGCAAACCGATTGCCGCTAATATAAATATTAACGCCGCGAGAGGCAAGTAAACAAAATTAAAAGTGTGTAATTAAAAAAAAAAAGAATAGAGCAATATGACATTTATGAAATCTGATAGAGTGAATTAAGCACCATCTGACTAAAAGTTAAAAGAAAAAATGTTGAGTGATTTTTAAGAAAATCTCGTTTTTGGAATTCTTTAAAACTGCAAATAGTGCACGCAATTATGCGCAAAAACTACTAAAGTTTTCACAAAAATGTTTATGAACTTATTAAATCATTTAATTATGGACAACAAATTTCTTTCCAATAAAAAATCTCTTTCTTCAATTTTATATTTTTAGGAAGACACCGAAAATTTTTTTTGAAATTTTCAAATATTCTGAGTAAATTGTGAAAATTGGAAAATTGGGTGTGACACTTTTATAAGTGTATGACACTCCATTCTTACAATAAATTTAAAGAAAACAATTTAAGCCGTTTTTGAGAAAATTTTAAAATGTCCGTGGGGCTTCATTTTTAAGTACCTCCAAATTTTAAATAAAGATTTTCAAAATCTCAAAGCGTCAACTCGAGACAGATGGACAAGGATTTCTGCAATTTGAAAAAAAATCCTATGCATGGTTTAGGCGCTAGTAGCGTTTACAGACGGACGGACGGATGGACGAACGGACGGACGGACGAACGGACGAACAAACAGACGGACGAACAGACGGACGGACGGACGAACAGACGGACGGACGTTTTGAAAAAACACTTTTTCGGTATCTGGGGACTCCAAAACGTGTATTTCCGTTGAAATCTCAAAATCGATCTTCCGCATTACGTATACTTTCCCTATACTCCACATAGCGTATACGGGAAAGGAAAATTTGCTATCTTCATTATTGTAATTAAGAAGCCGGAACAATTTAGAACCTTGGCAATTTTATATAATTTATTAACTTCAACGAAAATGACATCTGCGCAAGTTTTATTAGTACTTCGTTCTATACGAGAAAAATTTCCAATCACATAAAAATATTATATATTCTGAGTATTCTGAAATATATAGTTTCTGAGATATCACCGTGTTTATATCAAGTAAGAAAGAGGCATGCTAGTGTGAAAACAGCTAATGTCTGCGGCTGCATCCATCCAATCGCTATACTCTTAACGAAAGTTGTATCGACAAATAATTTTTTTGCCAGTTATCCCTAAATGAACCTTCGTTTAATTTTCCTTTGGCTGGGTCCGCAGGAACTTTGAAAAGTTGCAGAATATTAAACCATTCAATAGCTCAACTTCCCTAAATGGAAAATATCATTCGCACTATTGTTCTACTGGGAGAAGGGCATCAACTGATATCACTATACTGCTTCTGACCGGGAGGCCCTAGGGTTCGAGTCCCGATGTTGGCAGGGTTTTCGAGCCTAGCTAGACAACTAGGTCACATTCAGTAGCTGCCTGAAGATTCAGTGGCTGTTCTATCGACGGGTCGGTCGTTTTCTGTGCTTTCTCCGATCAGCCCAAAGCGAATGTCGGAGCATCACCTTAACAAACTGACCTTGCGCGATCTTTTCTTTTTCTCCTTTCTGCTCCTATTCTCATCCGTTACACTCACACACACACACACACACACACTTGCATGCACTACCCTTTTAGGGAGACCAATTTTGTGCTTGTAGCTTGTACCGGCTGGGGCGATACCCCGCTGGTATGAGATACTTGTTTGGGGAAAGCCCCATATGGCGAAATAAGTTGGCGGCGGATCTCGGCAACCAATGGGGGAAGATCATCGCCTCCTCCCGCAATAAGAAAACATATATTACGCTTACGGGATTAATGACTTTAGCTGTTGACGCACCGGAAACTACTAATCAAACAATCATTCATTGCTCTATGAGCCACTTTTTCAGTGTAATACGTTTGCATGAAAATATGTGTAGAATCAAATGTCTTGCAAGCCGAGAAATATATAAGCACTCAAGTCGTATTAAAGAAGATTAAAGTGAATAAAAAGTGTATGTTCATACTCAATGTAGAACAACTTGTTATGGAGTTCCTCATTTTGAAAAGAATTTGTTTGTTACTTAATAACTCAATGTATGGTGAGAATAATGGAATATTGAAAATAATATAATATTGGGATTACCTTCAATGGCGTTGATTATGTTCCATGTTTCTTTTACGTCTGCTTCATGTTTTAATCATGAGTAGTTGCCAAAATATTTTTTTCAATTCTCTTTAATTATTTTACTACATTGTGTTATTTTTTGCATTCAGCTTTGTTTTCCTGGGTTCTATATTTTTTATATCTACTAAAAGCTTGTTTGTATTTTTATGTGATAAAAAGGTTTCATAATTTACTGAACAGATATTCTGAAAATTTTGAAATGGACATGCTAAGAAGAATGAAATAACGACGTTTTTTAAAAATGATTTACAAGGGTAAAAGTTTCAATTAGCATCTCTCGCGTTGGATTTCAATGTTGTTGTTATTTGTGTATATTTACATTTGTGATGCTAGATTCGAAATATTAATTGAATAAAATATTTCCGATTAAAAGAACCATAT
>BOPP01000029.1:1569442-1600150 GCA_017312745.1 Gryllus bimaculatus
GTCCCTGCGTATTGTAATTATTCCATCTGACACAAATTATTGGTTTTTTGGAAACCATTTAGAACGATTGATTTATGACCTATTTCCTGACACTTACCAAGACGGCGACCACAGCAAGGCACGAGAACGACCTCATAGTGTCCCAAACGAACGTTTAATCATGTATGCTTAAAATAATGTGACCTGAGCACAATAATTGACTTTATATAATGGTTTTAAAAAAAATCCTGTGACTGTGCTTTGCTGGTATTGTCATCAACCAGAGTATTGTCAACTCAAAAGAGCTCAACGTGTCAATAAAAACGGTGAATGGAAACGAATATATGATGTTTATCGTGTCGTGAAGGGTTTAGATGTTTTCGAATGATAACCGTCAGCGTATAATACTATGCTTTAATGTACAATGATTCAGATGCAAGCATTGTGACTTCGCTCAAGGTTTCATTACAAAGCTCTCTTTTCTTTTTTAAAGCTTTGAAAACCTTCAATTGTACTAAATTGTTTTTTAATTACAAGTCATCAAACCTTCACCGTTGAAAATTATTCTAATAATGAGACTGTCACCGAAATATTTATTGCCTCATTAAATACATTCGTCATAAAAAGTACTGCACCGAAAAGTGCCCGACAGATTTCGAATGTTGTCAATAGGTAGATTGTACCACACATAATATATTATTATATTTTTACTTTTTTATTAGAGAACTGCACATCCCATTAAGGGCAAGGGCCTCCTGCTCAAGCAGAGAATTATTAATACTTCTTTAATGAAGTGATAGAATGATGATGAAGGGCGAAGGGGCAATCACAATAACATCCATGCCCGAGGCGGGTTTCGAACCCGCGATTCATCAACCTGGGATCGCCACGACACTTCTGCCTTAGCGATCTCAGCTATGTGGATCGACATTTTTACATTTACACACAAAATTATTGAGCTAAGCAGCCCGAGCTTGTAGCTAACAATGATGTTAGAGTGGAGTTAGGTCGCCATGTTGGCGAAAACACGCGTATGCACGTTATTGGATAGACTTGTACAAGATTTTGAATGGAGGACTATGATAGTTGATCCCTTTCAGCTTGCTCTGAAATATACCGTACTTATAACTGGTCCCTAAGGATGGGCAGTTGGTCACATTCTCCTTAGCAGCACAACATTCTCTGTTAGAGAGAGACCTGGCTCACCATGCAATGCACGATATCACGGTGACAGTAGGGTGAGAACGAGAGTTGATTTGTTGAAACAGGGAATTGGTGTAGGTGTTCACGGAGGACACAAGCACCTCCTGAACGTATCGTGAGGCTGTGATGGTTAACGCGAGGCACACTATGCATGAACGGGCACCATAGTACGTCGCCTCACACCATCACATCAGACCAGTGGGACATGTGGTGAGATTCTACAGACCACTCGTCAGGTCTCTCCTCACTGCGCCTCCAGACACGATCCCGATTGGCGGAGCGGTAAGCGTGCTTACCAATGTTACTAGCACTTACAAAATGGCAGAGCAGACTGCACTGCCCCTTGTACTGTACACTTCATTGATGTTGGATTTGTTGGTCCGGGACGCAAACTTCATGAGTCCTATCTCGACATAGTGCATGGTGGACGTCCAGATACTGTGTGGAGTTTGCGTGGCTTTCTCTAACCAACAGCTGGTGCTGATGGTGTTTGCATTGCCGGTGTGGAACGCAATTCTACAAAAGGTCTTACCAGCCCCCCACAGCCCGGTATCGAACGCGCCTAATCGGGGAACTTGTTATCGAACGGGCTACCTAGGTATAGTGCATGTTATCTGGAGACGCTACTCGATGTCGCACAGCAGTTTGATATCCCCTTGTCTCGGCCGGTGATTGCGAAGTCATGCCCCCCCCCCCGTGCGTGACCAAGCCTGAAAATGAAGGCACTGGCTTCGTTGATTGCGAGCGAAATATCCTCTAGGAGGTGACCGGATCGGACGGGCACAGTTGTGTGCGTCGTGCACTTTTAACTTTCTCGCACTTACTAACGTAGGAAGAGAAAGTATTGTAATCTTGCCCCGGAAAACAGCAAATTTCTGTCACAACAACTCTTCTTTTTAAGAATTCTTTGTAAGAATAGAACAGTGATGTAAATGCCGGTAGGGTTGTGTTTAAAAACATTCCCTACCTAAAAGGTTGTAAAACAACCTGTGTTTGAGTGAAATGATAAGAGAGCGATATGTTTATCATTATATCGAATAAAAATATTCTACACAGTGCTATTGCACATTCGGTGTCTTCTTTAACTTCACGTATTCACTAGCTTTCTCTAATAGTAATATTGTTTGAGTAATATTCACATTTAATTGTGTTCGTGACTAACCCAGGGTATCCTAAGCATTATTTGCAGGAACACTCAAAGACCAAAATAAGAAATACATCTCTCGAAATATTTGCTATTGTTTATTTACTTATTATAAATATCCAATTGTTGCCGGTGTATTAAACTGTTGATCTCTACTAATGCACGAGATTGCTCTGAAACAAAGAAAATAAATTGTTAGCTGGATTGCAGATGTTGTGGTATATTGAAGTAAGTGTTCGTAATTTTTAATTTATTATGGTAACGACAAAAATATTAATTCAATCCATTTTCCATGTATATTTAAATTATGATTCAATTTTCACATATTATGTTCCAGAGTGCTACATGCTACACAATTGAGATAGTATTGTGGCAACAGCCTCGCGCTTACTAACGTAAGAAGAGAATAAATTGTAATCATGCGCCGGAAAACGGCGAATGTTCTACACAAAAACTCTTATAAATTGGATAAATCCAGTTGCTAAATATACAAAAAAATTTCGTATAACACGTGGTGTTGCCATAATCCATGTTCTGTGCGTCTTTCGTTTTTAAGAAAATCGCGTTTAATCGCTACTGTTAATTCGGAATTTGAAGCTCTTTTTCACAGAAAATGTTTGAGCTTTCGAAAAACTTCATTAGAAGTCATTTGAAGCACTGTAACTCACAAATACATAGTGTTTACAAATTGTTGTAAATGTGCATATTAACGTCGTGAGAGATTTTTCAAAAAAATTACATTAGTGTAATTTTTGAAAAAACAAAATACCTCGAATTGAAGTTTAAGTTCAGAGCAAATACTTTACTTCATTCAGTTAGGCAAAGCTTGAACATGCGTTAATTGTGTGATACGCGTTGTTAAAAACAGAACTACGTTGTACAGCATTGTAGGCTTTCACGGCCGGAGTCAATATTCTTCATGTTTTCCGGGCTGATGGGCCGTGGTCCAATTGGCTCTGAGATGCCAAACGTTTCGCCCACGACTGCGGTGGGCATCTTCAGTGGTGAGGTCTCGAGCGAAGTGTCCGGGACGGTGGCTGACTGGCGACTGCAGATGCCCACCGCAGTCGTGGGCGAAACGTTTGGCATCTCAGAGCCAATTGGACCACGGCCCATCAGCCCGGAAAACATGAAGAACTACGTTGGTATCTGAGGTACTTATTGCAGTATAAACAAAATGAAATATATTGATACTTTTAAATCTGTAGGTATCTTCTGAAAACGCATGAGACCTGTTTTAGTATAGAATAGTATACTATAGTATTGAATTATTTTTTACAAGAGGTTGATCGTTTCTAGTATATTCATAAAAAGGCATATTTTCTTTTTTTGTCTATTTCACATTCTCCAACGATAAGTTTGGTGCAAAACTCAGATTCCTAAACAGTACCTCAGAAACGAAGGTTGCAAAAAATCTTCCACTATTTCATTTAGAACAGCTGTAACACGGCATTGAGAACAGCTGTTTAAACAGCTGTAAGCACGTAATAAATGAACTGCAGCGTCCAAGGTTAGACCTGTGTTCCCAATTAAATAACTAGCTTCTTCAACTACAGTCTGGCATTTTTTCCATGTCATTTTATGTTCAGTTCTCTCAAGGAGTACAGTATGATCAATTCCTCTCAAACGGCTCGCGTAACAAATAAGTTGTAACTACATTGTAGGATATTTTATTTGGAGTATGTTGGTAATGAGCAATTTTTTAACTAAATTCGGTTGTTTTTTAGCTGTATGCAAACATCAGGAAAACGTTACTTTTATGTTTTTTTTATTATAACTCGAATTCCAACTTTAAAATCAGCATCTCAAAAAACATGAAGATAGAAAAAATCAAAACACACCACAATTTGTTTCAACAATTCCTTTGAACGCGTAATGACTGAACTACTTAGCCGTTTTGGTGAAGTATAAAATACAACCATCATAAGGGCTGTTAACTCTCAAAGCTACTTGAAAGCTCAAGTAGTGTGAGCGACTGATCATACAAAAGGTATCCGGATCGGCGCCTGACTGGGGCAGTCAATTCTTTTCCCTCTCAAACATCATTTGCAGAATAATATTGATTTACTGTTCGAAAGCAAATGTACGTAGCCAAATTCACTCCATGAAAAATCGCATTTGTCGAGACTATTTAGTGAAGGAATGCCGCGCAGCACAGAGCACTTACTGCGGCGTCAGCGCCGCCCGCCGAAGCCGCCCAGGGCGCCTGCCCGGCGCTGCGCATCATGCGACTGCCGCCTCGCCGCCGCGTCCGCCGCCGCGCAGCCGCGCCGCTCCGCGCTTCTTGGGCGGCGCGCCCCGCGCTTGGCGCGACCGGGACTCCCGCCTTGCATGGCAGCGCGGCCCGGTCTGCCCGGGCATCTGCAGGCGCACGCTCTCGCCACACAATAATAATAAATAAAATATAATAATAATAATAATAATAATAATTAATAATAATAAATAATAATCAATAATATAATAATAATAATAATGTCGGCCCCGTGCGCAGACGTTCGCAGCCCGTCGTCTGTGCCGGGAGGCTGCGTTCGAGTGCTGCTTTAGACATGGTCGTATTTGTGATTGTTCCTTCTCTTCAATCTATCGATCATCATATCATTTTTATCTCATAATGTGTCACTTTAAGGCGAACAACGTGTTAAAATTCTGAAGCTGAAAAAGCTGAATCTTGAAGAATTATACTCGTTATGCGTGGTAGCGTGTCGTAATGACCTATAACGCCAATATAATAATAATATAGATATAATAATAATATATAATAATTAGTAATTAATGATTAATATTAAATAATTAATAATTAATAATTATAATTATATTAATATTAGATAATTAATTATAATTAATAAGTTAATAATTTAATAATAATAATTAATAATAATAATTAATTAATTATTTAATAATTAATAATTAATAATTATAATTAATATAATAATTAATAATTAATAATAATAATTAATAATAATAATTCATAATTAATAATTAATAATTAATAATTAATAATAACATAGAATAGATTTCCGTGTACAGAATCGCTTGTTTGAAACAGACCCAAAGAGATTCTATCGAAATTTGTCTCAAAAACCGAATGGCAGTGCTGTCACTTCGAAAGATGACGTCGAAACATTTTGGGTAGGGATCAGCTCCTACAACAAAGACACATTTTTGTTTCAATCTGAAGTTGATGCTGATGATGAACTCGTGGAAACAGTGAAACATGTTCATGAATTCTCGTTCAATCAATTAAGAACTTGAGAAACTGGAAATACCTTGGGATTGATAAGGTCCAGATATTGGATAAATGAATGAAGAGCACTACATTCTTATCTAGCAAAGGCGGTTAATAAAATTTTAGAAAACCCAAATTAACTCCCAAAATGGCTCACATGCGGCATCATGTATTTGCTACCTAAAGCGAGAGACAACTTTTTCGAGAAGAACTAGAGGACAATCACTAGTCTGCCAGTACTGTACAAAGTTATAACTGTAGCCATAGCTGACATTTCCATACACCTAGAGAGGAACCATCTGTTGACAATTGAGCAAAAAGGATGTCGGAAAGGTTCTTATGGCTGAAAGGAAATCTTGCTACTAAATAAAGTCATCTTGAATGATCTAAAGAAATTAAAGCGTAATTTAAGCATAGCTTGGATTTACTACCAGAAACCCTGGAGATCTATTGATTTCATCCCAGAGCTATTGAATTTTTCAAGGCTAGAATGAAGTCGTAGATTATCAGCTTACTAATATACAACGGAAAGGAAGCAGTAGAAACAAGCATTTAGATCAAAAGGTGTATTTTTCAAAATATTCGCATATCTCCCCAGCTGTTTTGTATACGTTTGATCCCACTATATAGACAGTTGCCACAATCTGACTTTGGTTACAAGCTCCATAGTGATACTTACTAGTCCATACTTGTTTTACATGTTTTACATGAGTGTTTGCTAAGAATGAAGCGATTCTCTTCCAAATACTGTCTGCCGTGAATGACTTTATTAATGACATCTACATGAAGTTTGGTCTTGACAAGTGCGCAAAAATCAATTTAAAGAGAGGCAAAGTGACAACGTCAGAGAGCGTTGAAGTTGCTATGCGCACTGTGATTCAATATCTTGAGCCAGGTAAAACTTTCAAATGTCTGGGGATTGAAGAATGTTAGACCATCTCGAACGACACACTAAAAGAGAGAATTCGTAGAGAGTATTACAGAAGAAAGAGACTGCAGTCCACCCTGAACTCTAGGAATAAAATATCAACAATTGGTAGTTTGGCGGTGCCTGTAGTCGAGTACAGATTCGCACTCGTGGACTGGACTGAGCAAAAAATTCGAATCATGGACCAAAAAACCAGAAAACTGCTAACAATGAATCAATCGCCCACCCTCAAGTTCATAGACTTTGTGTCACGTAAAGGAGGAAGAGGTCTCCTGCCATAATGCAATAGCCGGGATGGGAAAGTATGTGAAGAGTCATTAAGTTGACTCTCTAGTGAGGCAGACAGACCATGAAATCTGACCGAAGAATGGAAAACAGGCATTGTTAGTGTAGCTAGAAGCATCGCAAAGAAAACTATCCAACACACGCAGAACAACGCAGACACTGAACTTCTGATGCTACTTAACATGGAATGTGAGACATAAAAAATGTTAAAGAAATTACGGAGAGACAAACCACTCCGTGGATAATATCTAAAAAGAATGGATAAGGTGCAGATCAATAAAGATCATTTATGTGTCTTAAAAGGGGAAGAATTAAGCCAGAATTGGAAGCAGTTCTAATAGCTGCTCAGGATCAGGCGTTGAGAATACATTATGATAAAGCGGTTCTCAAAATTTCCCAAGATGAGAAATGCAACATCTGCCAGGAACAAGTATCATATCGTCTCAGCTTTTCCAATTATAGCAAAGACCGAATACATGAAAAGATACGACACAGACATATGCCCCCTTTTACCATAGAATACAGAGAAAAATATCACCTTAATTCTGTTGAAGTTATACCATTTGTTATCACAATAATTTGTCTGATCAATAAAAACTTGAAAAAGTATATACGGAAAATACAATGAAAACCGAATGCAATAATCCATAAAACTCAAAAACATGTCATCTTGAAACCATGTTGAATAGTTCACACCGTGCTGAATCTATATATCATATCACAAAATCTCCATATATCGGGTACTGGCTGATATGAAATCTTTCAGACCCTTTTGAAACGAAATGTTCGAATTTACATACTAGATTAACCCATAAGTGACATTCGCGAACGCAATCTGCATCTGTGAAAAACAGGAATTAAGCTGTTGCACCACGGCTTCGTAATTATAAATAATATACAAGAAGAATAAAAGCATATCAGTTACACAAAAATAGAAGACTAACTACAATCTCCATAATTTATTTATTCCGTTAATTGTTGAAAATATTTATCTGCAAATATATAAATTCTAATTACGTATACTGTTTTTACAAAAAAATTAAGTCTATATTTAGAATTCCCTATAAGGAGTTTTTTCAGATTTTCAAATTGTTACTTATAAATTCTTAAGTTGAAAAGTTGATATTATGCTTTCTTATTATTACAATTCATATTAGAATGTTTTATGTATCATATTGAAAATGCCTGAAAGACAATAAAAGAAAACTAGAAAAAGTAAGTATTAAAAATAGAAGAAAAACGAAATACAAGTTTTTAAATATTCATTAATTTTAAGGATTATTGTTTTGTTACATTAGAGATTTTGTTTCCGTGATAAAGACCATATTGTTGAAAATATTCTTATTTATAGATTCCAGTTTCCCCGTCAAAGTTCACTCACGTGATTGTGAGCTCCATCCACGTTGAGTAAGGTGTATCCCACCTAGAAAATAAAATATATCAATCAGTAATTTTGATAGCTTTCGCTTCATAAAAATACAATTGAGAGGGAAACGGTACACCTTGAATCGATCTTACACTCTTACCTTCTGCAAAACATGTTCCTTAAGACGTTTTAGAGGATAATTAAAATAAAGAGTGAGATAGTTTCAAAATTCAAGAAAACTTATGCATTTTTGTCCTTTTAAAAGGAATGCGTATTATTTCTGGGACAGGACTCTAGCCCCCCTCCTCCACCACATTTTCATCTTATGGAACTTTCACAATCATGTTTCTATGTATCCCGCATGTTAGGGTCGGAATATTCCTATTTTTATCAAAATTTGTTCTTATCTATGTCAATTTTAGTTCTGATTTATTGTCCACGCGCGAGAGTAACTGAGCTTTTCATTCGTCTCACAGCAGTTGATAATGAGGAGAATGAAATGCAAAGCTACAACTCTATTTTTGCCCCGACTAGGAATCGTACAACGGAATCCCACAACAGAAAGCTAGCACGCTGTTCAAGAGCCACTGAGAAACACTGTCTGGAAGTGAAATTCTTATTATAAAAAACACATTTTTATTACATTAATATCTCATCCCTGTCGTTTCCCCCCATTAGTATAGAAAGATGTTTAGTCGTTCGAGAATTCGAATTGATCATTCACCTACAATGAAAAAATCTACAAAATGTCATTTTGGCATTAAAATAAATAGACAGCATGAGCAATACGAGAATACATTTTCTGATAAAAACTAGGTTTTAATACAATACTTATTTTTTAGCCCTTCTGTTTTAGCGACACTTCTGGTATTGCAATTGTGCACTGTCCCAGTTGAACATCTATATGGAATTTATTTCAAAAAATTTTCAATTTTTACATGCCACTCCTGCAATTATTGGACTCTCTGATACAGATGGATTCTCGGCTATCCGGGAGACGCCGCGTCGTTGGCTGGGGTGCCAGCCTTGGCACCCCCGCCAACGACACGGCGTCTCCCGGATAGCCGAGAATTCATGGATTCGAGCCGCGGAAGCTTACGTATACGTCTCTGATACAGATGTTTTGTTTGTTGGCAAATTACTTACAACGATTTGTTTAAGTCCTCTGCTTTCTGGTACTTACCAAGACGGCGATGATAGCAAGGCTCGAGAATGATCTCATGCTGTCCTAATGAAATGTGCACCTCAAAGAATGTGAGGTAAACACGATCACTTCGTTTATATAAGAATGAAAAAATATCTCAACTGCTTTGCTGGTATTGTCATCGAACAGAGCATTGTGATCAACTCCAAAGCGCTGAACGCGTCAATAAAAGAGAGAATACGAACGAATATTTGATATTTATCTTGATATTAAGTTTCTATATAGATGTTGTAGTACAATTACTATCAACGTGTAATACCATGCTTTAATGCACAATGATGCAGATGTAAGCATTGTGACTTCGGTCAAGGTTTCATCTGACAAAGCTCTCTTTTTCCTTTTTTAGAGCTTTGAAATTCACAACCTTTTTTAGTTACTTCAAACTTACTCCATTGAAATCCATTTTAATAGTGAGATCGTCACCGAAATCGTTATTACCTCCTTAAACACACTCGTCATAAAAAACGCTGCGTCTACACCTACCACAAGATGAAGTATTTTATTACACATATACTACAGAATTTTCATATGTATAATACCAAAATGTATTGCGCTACACGGCCCTAGAAAGTACATGACGCCATGATGCCGAACACTCGTTTGGATGATATGAATTGGACTCGGACTGTCGGAATGGATGCCTGTGATAGTTCATCACTTGCAGCTTTGACTGACACAAACAGTTCTTTGAGATGGTCGGTGAGGGTTGAATCTTGCTCGCACGGTCCGCCCCCCAGTGTTTTTATTTAGAGAGAGGCCTGGCGATACGGCTGGCCGTAGCATAGGATCCGAAGCTGCAGCGCCCGCCCTGAATGGGACCGCAGGATGAAAAGAGTCGTGTCTTGGAACAAGACATTGGGGTTGGTGTTCACGAAGGGTGGCACAAAAAGTTTCAGCTCCTGAACCTATTTTGCGGTTGTGATTGTGAATGGGAAGACGGTTATGTGTGGACGGGCACCATTGGATATCTAGCTCCGCACCGTCACACCATGCTGGTGGGAGATGTGATGGAATTCTACAGACACTTTTCACTGCGCTCTCAGCCGCGGACGCGGTACTTGACGCCTTGAGAGCGGTAGCGGCGCTCGTCGCAACCCGCATGGCGCTCTGGCCGTCGTTCCCTGCACCAGGCTGGTGGGGTGAGTGGAAAGTGTCGCAATGGTCTGCGCACGCTGACTTCTGCGGCGTGCAACCGACTACCGATAGTACCAGTGGTACAGGGTGTGGCAAGCAGGCTCTACAGCCCGCTGAATGGCACTTTGGTTGCAATTGGCTTTGTTCGCAGGATTTGCCGTGGATCGGTCGGGTCCATGTGGGTGCATTTCTTGTATGATGAGAGTACGTATATTACTGGATCCGCGTCGTAACGAGACTCAATTAGTTATGTGTAATTTCGTGTAACATTTTGAGCTGCCACCCGTTTTGCGACGATTGATTGTTTCGTGTTCGCGTCAACTGCTATGGTCATTTGCCTTGTAAGTACACTTATAAGATTCAGAAGTCTACATGTTTTTTTCACGTATGGCGGTGGTATTTTTCCCTACTAGATGCTTAGATCCGGCATCCACCTACGTTCAGGTATACATGTTGAATATGTATACCTGCGTTAATTTCCCCTACCAGGTTTCTCCCCCAAGCGGGCCACAGCCCCAGTTGGGGCGCGCTGTATTCTCCCGTCTGGTCTCCCCTCGTGTGTGGCAGTGTATTTCATGTAAATAGGTGTGTAAGTAAGAGATGAAGATAGGAAAAGAAATATGAAGGGTAGATCGCACGATGTCCGCAGCTCGTTTGTTAGAGTAGAGGTCCGTCATTCGCCTGGCGTTGATTGGAGGAACCGCGGATAGCGACAGATGAGAGCATCCGGTGGCTGAAACACTCCTCCAGACACATCCGAATTCAGTGGCAACTCGCGCTTAGGTGGCAGTGACAACTCCAAGATAATCGAAAAACATCTCATTATATCTTAGAAATGTACATTTTTTTTAATGACATTCAGTATTCAAGATATTTCAGGAATATCGATGTATATGAAATCACTGCGCCGCGCTCCTAAACCGGCGCCTCGAAACGAGCTCGCGCATCGTATTGTTTACATTCATATAATCAAAAATAATGCCTCAGTTTATTGCTTTCTTCAAATATTTTTAAAACTCTTATTTTATTTCATTGAATCCCTTTTACACGCATGAAACTTTCTTAATAACCAAAAAAATCATATTAATGTTTCTTAAGGACTAATAGGCCTTTGGAATTCCTCGTCTTCACCTGCTGCAAGACAACCACAGTGGCGATGGGGCGAATGTACAACCCTTCCAGTTGGCTCCTGGATGACTAGTGACTCGGCGGGTGTTTAGGGAGAGTTAAGGCCCATTCACAATGAAAACGAAAACGTAAACGTAACAATACAGACCTAAACATTAACATAAGTGATAGACTGAAGTATTCACAGTGTCTAACATAAACGTAAGCAAAATAAGAGTTTCTATTGGCTGTGAGACATTCTAGTTTACTATTGGTTGGATGTGAGAATCGATTTCGAGGTATCGACTTTGTCCATGGCATCGTATTGATTTTCTCGGAGAGGAAGGTTTCAAAATCCACCCCGTTTGAAAGCGACCAAGTACGATGACACTGCGGGTTTGGATTTGAAGCCCGCGTAAACATGTTGATGTCAGTGGTGTTTATGGCACGGACGGATTCGTCATACGTGCAACGACGGTTCTCCTGTACTGAGAAGTCCGGGAGTAAAATGTAAGCTCCCGGCACGGGTAGTGAAAAACATAAGTCTTCGTGGTTTGGCCCAATTGAATGTTCACCGCCTCCCCGAGGCTCGCCAATTGGAAACCTACAAATCAGCTGGTGGCAAATGGCCCGCGAGACGTGGATGGCAAGAGAGGCTAAGTGCAACCTTTCCTCGAATAGATGGAAAACTTGATTTCGGGCTTCTCCCTGAATCGGACGTTCTTTTGTGGGCTTCAACGGCCGCCCCGCAGTTCTGGAGTCCCCGGGTGCCGTTCCGACTTGCGATCCGCCATGCACAGTAAAATCAGCGAGGATTAGCACTCTGATCGCCACCTTAAAAATGATTTGGGCATCAGTATTCCGTCGCTACTGTAACGACTCAAGAGTGTAAAGTAGTTTCTATATCATGTTTGTTTGCACGGCCTATTTGTAGTAAAGTGATACTTTGGTGAATGTCATAGTGACAGGCAGGATGCACAGAATATAGAAATAAATAACGAGGGTTAGAATGAACGTCTTATTTACTCGCCCAACTTTTCTTGAACGATGACCTTGTTTCCCCCTCTCCAACACAATAAACAGTTGAAAAAGATCGCAGCGTGCACTGATGACATTCCAACCACATCTTCACTGGCTTGAAATAGAAACTATTTTCAGTTGAAGATGATAGCTTTTGTCTGTGATTTTCTCCAAACATGTAATTAAACAACCGAATCTGGTGAACATCGATCTCAGGAGATACTTCGAACTCCTAAAAAAGTTAGAATGCAAATTATTGAGAACGTTGCAAAGACATGACTGATACTCCACATATTGGCATTTTTTCATGAAACCTTGTGGCAGATGTCGTAACTAATACCCTCACTCTACCCGCATTTCTTCAATCCATCGTTCAAGAAAAGTTGCGCTAGTAATACCGAACGGAGTGTGATATATGATCAAGTGGACGACGAAACTTTATGAAGTGTAAGACGTTCAGGTATAAGTAAAGACAGAATAACTTAATTGTCGACAAGGAATGTATATCTTGCAGGAGCTTGTAGATTTTGGAAACTATAAATGATGTTTTACAACTTATGCCTGTGAGCATGTAGACGTATATTGAAAATCTGAACAGACTCTAAATTTTTCCTTTAGTTCTTTACATAAAATTCTTTTATTTGTTATTGCTTCCTTTTCAGGGTATTATTTAATATTTGAAATAAATGTTTTATTTTTCATTTGAATTTTGAAAATAATTTTTTATTTAATCAAAGGTAAGTTGCCACATTCAAGTTCGGGGTGGGTATGCCGTAAAATCATCGACCCTGAAAATAAATAAATGGATATGTCTGTTTTTCTTTATTAGTGGATTTATTTCATTAAGGGGAAAATAAGAACCATCACATTACATCCCGACCAAGTGTAGGCGAAGGATGGATTTCGCGAGAAAAAGAAACGAAAGTGTAAGACGTAAAGATGAGTGGTGTCGACGGAAAACGACCTGAATTTCGCATGCCGGCGCGTTTTGAGTGAACTCCGACGGACTTCAACCGAGCGAGAGGAATCTCGGCTGCCTAGACGAAAGGCTCTGTATACATACAGCATACACAGACTACCCTGCTTGGACTGAAATTAAACGTCGACTAGGAAATCCTACATACTTCGGCAGAGTGGATCACGTGCACACATTTAAGACAAGACAGAAAACCGACGTGACATTTTCATTCACAAACCGAACTATTAGAGACAGAAACAGTTTGCCTGCGACAATCTTTGAGCCCTCGCTCAAAGCTTGACAAAATTAAAAAAAATAATTAGTTTTCTAGCTATTTATGCATATTTTAGATCAATGTATTACTGTTAAGTTTCTACTGTTAAATTACTGTTTCTAAATAAGTACGTTTGTTTATTTGTTATTCTTATTATTTTATTACTATTTATGTTGGGCAGGCCAGTGTTGTGTTATGAAGTGGAGAGAAAGGAATGTGGAGGAAATGAACAAAGTTATGTGTAGTGCAGTGCAGTGCAGTGCAGTGCAGTGCAGTGCAGTGCAGTGCAGCGCAGTGAAGTGATGTGATGTGTAGTACGATGCGCGCTGCAATTTTGTACTATTTATTATTAATTATTGTTTTCAATTAACTACTCTCTTGTAATGTTTTGTTAGTCAATGTAAGCTTATTTCATGTAAAGGTAAGATATTCTGCTACCAAGTTGCGATATTTAATTGTATAATTAATAAAAAATTTAATTTAATCTACAAATATGCGGCCGCTAACTCCGCGGAGCTGCCCTGCCGAAGAAAAAATCTGGTGCGCAAAAATCACCGCCTCTACCTGTCACCTACCAGGAACGCAACACCAAGCTTCCAGGAATCTACAACTTGGAAAGGCTTTCACCTCGATGCCATTCGGAAGAAAATGAGACGTATTAATTTTACTTTAAGACAACTGAGAGCAAAAAACCGTATTAATCTTGTAATAACATGTAATTACTGTCTTTATATTTCCTTAATTTTGTCAACATTCATCAACTTAATTTCAGTCTCTTAATCATTAAATTCATTTTAAAATTAAATTCTCACTTTATAATTTAATGCAACCCCTACATTCTCCTTCATCCCCTGGAAACTATGTAGGTTTAAGTTTAGGAAAAGCCCAAGTAAACAGGGTTTTGTCTCTTGGCACAAGAATCATTGTGAGTGAGATGAAAATCGTTATTGAAAAGTTTAATATCGTCGACGGTGCGTAAATCGAAATTTATGTTCAATGAAGCAAAAATTCGATATAGATGAAGAAGAGACCATGCCTTGTATGAATATTACAGTTATGTAAATATTGGTTAGAATGCATTTAAACACATTCCCCACCTACATTTTTTTTATAAAAACTACGAGTGAAGTCTTAAGGTAGTAAAACTTTAAAACGTTAAAAAATTAAGACATTTACGGCGAAGACATTACAGTTACACGCCACACGTTTTCTTTACCGTCACATATGAACTAACTTTTACAAAGTTTTCTTTTAATAATATCCACATATGAATTGTTTGTCGTCCTGAGTAATCCAGGCTATTATGAAGGATTTTTTCTTTACAGGAACTCGCATAGGAATGCATAATGAATAATTCACATTAAATATATTTGCTAGTGCTTATTTATTTCTTGTCTACATATCTAACAGTTTCCGGTGTTGAACATCTCCAATGCGCGTGCATGCACTGAAACAAAGAAAACAAATTATTATTTGTTAATTGTGGGGTGCTTTAGTTGTGGGATGTTGATTGAAGTGTTTGTGACGTTAAATTTATAGTGACAATATAAACAATATTACTTCCAATCTATTTTATCTGGGTATTTAAAATAGTTATTCAATCTCTGCATATTATGTCCCATTCTGCTAAATTCTACACAATTGTGATACTATTGCAGCAGCAGTCTTGTGACGGTTTGTTTCGAAGTGTATATGTTATTTTATGTCATATGTAATAAATAAGTACGTGTGTATTATTCGTTGGGGATTGTTTTTCAATTGATCACCTTTGGCTATTAAACTCGTAATGTTATCCTCGTATTGCATTCGATAAAACCGGTAACGCGGGTTGCAAAATAATGCTTTAATTGTGCAGTATCTACGTATAGAAAACTTTACTTTTCATCTGTTTGTCTATCACCTAAACTAAAAGAACTTCAGAGACGTTTTCAATGATCTTTTGTCCTTTGAACATCCCCACAGAACGTTTATTCCATAAGGTATTGGTGTATACCAGCAGATTATTTTTATACAAGTTGATTGGTATACGTATGTTTTTTTTAATTTCAGAAATAGGTTTGGAACCATGGAGTGATTATTCTCAAGTCTTTTACGTATACTTTTTAAATATTGAGATAAAACTTTGGGAGGATTCGTGATCCGAAACGGTTTCGGCGGTTTGTTTACTTCAGAAAGTGTTTCTATAAATAATGAGTCTGCGCGCCTTTGTTGTGGGTTGGGGTGAGGGTTGGGTGGGAAGTGGGGAAAGTATAGATCCGTTAGGGCTGAGTAATGTATTATGATATAAACCCGGGAAACGCCAGGGGATAACCACATAGAATCGTTTAAAAGATAAGCGATCAATTTAATTTGCAACGTGGCACAAATGATAAAAAGAGCATTTGCTTAGTTGTCTCAACTACATGGTTAGGTTTCACAGCTTTCTCACTGGGTTATGGCTACCCTTCAATCCTTTGTGAGCGCGTATTTCCAATTGATATATATATATATATATATATATATATATATATATATATATATATATATATATATTTGCTTTTACATGACATTCGTACGCGAATGCAAAATGCTTGGAGCTATTTTTACTCAAAGCATGTTACTCAAGTGGTCTATTAACAAGCCTATGAATTGCACAGCATGGTAGGAATCGGCGCGGCGCGTGGCGAGACTGAGTTTTTCTACAATCTAAAAATTTAGGTTGGGAAATACGCACTCTACCTCGAAATCTTAACGATATATTTCCCCTGATTAGTATGCCCTATGTCAGGCAGGATTGTACTTTCGTAAAATAAACGCCGCAGACTGAACGAAGCCTCACAGAATTGGAAAAAATTCATAATGTGAAACATAAAAACTTAATTTTGTTCAATTCATCTATATGTGTGTTGCATTTCAGATTTGGCGGAATTGAGAGACCCAGTTATTAATAATACAGCTTGTGAGATTGTTACCTCCTAATAATTTAAAAAAGGTGTTGTTAGGTATCAATTTATGAATATTAACTATAAGAGTCTCAGAAATATTAACTATAACATCAACCAATTGCAAATTGTTCATTTTTAGTAGAGCGTTCAATTGGCTGTTTGAAATGATTAACTCTGTTAACACCATTTTCATTAGTTTGATAATATATTTTACCTTCTCACGATTACTTTGCAAGTAGAGAAAGTATTTTTTATCGGCGTGGGGAAAACGGTGAATTCTCAACAGAAACAAATTCTTATTGCCAGAACCTAGTAATGAAAACGTTGAAAAATTTAGTTCCTACTTATAGTAAATTACTTCCTCCAACATGCTGTTTAGTCATAATCATGTTTTGTGGGTGCTTCATATCGAAAAATTGATTAACGAAACCTCTGCTTGTTCCTCCAACTGTCGGTCTGCCAGTCTGTCTGTCCGACTCTTGTTAACGCTAGCGACTAAACCGTTTGGCCGATTTTCTCCGAAGTCTACATTCACCGATTTAACTCCAAGACCTCTAAATCTTAAACATATATTTTCATTTTAATGGTAATTTATATGAAGCCTCAACAACAATTTCAAAATTTTCTCAAGTAAGTTCTTGAATTTTTTATTAAACTTTGTTCTCGGCTATCGCAAAGAACGCTTAATAAAATGGCGAAGATCTCATTTTCTTTAAAATACCTGAATTTTAGAAAATTTCAGTTTTTGCTTTAACCTAATTTGCACGGATACAACAAAGGACGTTTACAAGAATGGAGCAGATCTCATTTTCGTTGAACTTTCTGAAATTTTGAAAACGGCGATTTTAATGATAATGCGTGAAATTATGGTCTGTTTCAGCGTATCTAGTTTAAAATTTGCTATTGTGATTAGGTGGTGAAATGTAAAATATAACCGTTAATGGAGTACTTCGTACCTCAAGTAGTAAGAACACCTATATGTACCAATTACACCGTGTGTCGAAGTACGATTCTTTAAGCAGTGAGACGTCATTGGCAGAATAGTTTAAGTCTGCTGTTCGAAAGCTATTGTTGGTGCCAGGGCATCCCCCAAGGGGATGCCTACAATTATCCACCCACGCGTTTGGGCGCAATTGTTTAATGAAGGAATCTCGGGCAGCGGAGAGTACCTAGAGCCGCCTCAGCGCCGTCGGCCGAAGCCGCCGTTGCCGCCGGCGCCTGCAGCGGCGTTGGCATCGAAGCCGATGCTCGCTTGGCCGCCCGCGTTCCCGCCCGCGCCGCCGCCCGCGCCACCATCAGCTCCGGCGCCCCCGTCGGCGCCGAACCCGAAGCTGCCTCCCGCTTCGCCTTGCCCCGCACCGCCAGCCTCTTGCGGCGATCGCTTCACCTGCAAACGACAGCGGCGGAAATAACAGGTGTTTGGACCGATTTGTTATCACGGGCAAAGCAGTGGATTATAACAGACCTTATATCCTCCTCAATGATAAAACCAATAAAATAGTCTCTACAATTGATATTGCATTTCTTCGGACACACAACATCAAGAAAACTGAATCAGAGAAGATCAGGAAGTATGAGAGTTTGCAGTGTAATTGAAACAGACCTTGAGGTTGGAGTCACTTCTTATTTATGCCTTGGTGACTTCATTTAGGTATTTATGCCTTGTTAATTGCAAACTGTTGGACAAGATGCAGACTTACTTCAGACTTGTCACATTGGTCCAAGGTTTTGGCAGTAAGCTGAAGTGAGATAGTGTGAATTCTCTTTTCATATGTGCAGAATCTGGTTATAAGACACCAAAAGACGCTTTTGTTTTGCCCAGTTTAAACACTGAGACATATGATTATGACTAATAATAATAATAATAATAATAATAATAATAATAAAAGTAGTAATAATAATAATAATAATAATAATAATAATAATAATAATAGTAATAATTAATGCCGGCCCCGTGGCGCAGGTGATTGCAATAACCGTTGTCTGCGCCAAGGAATCTGCAGGTTCCTGCAGATTCCAAGGCGCCAAGGAATCTGCACGTCCTGCTTAGCCACCGTTGTATTTGTATTTGTGCCTTCACCCCTCATCATCATCATATTACCTAATAATTTATTAATCAAAATTTTACAAACTTATCTCACCAACCATCCGTAAAGACGATCCCCAGAATGTCACACGTAAACCTCTCTCCAGGATAGAATATGACTGGGCCTCTACAAAGAACTTGTAGCATGATCAGAAACAGCCGTTATGCGAATAATAATAATAATAATAATAATAATAATAATAACAATAGTAATAATAATATTGAAAGAATGGACAATATAATTATCAACTAAGACCTGTCACTTATGCGGCGTCAAAAAGGGTAAGAAGGGGAAGCAATGTACTAGCTGCCTAAGGCCAGAGATTACGATAAAACTGCTTTCAAAATTTCCATGGATGATCAATACTCAATTTATCAGGAACAATTAGGAACCATTAATCGTACAGTCTCATTCATACAATCATGTACTACCTTTCATTGGAAGAGTTGTAACGCACTCTACGTTCCAAACAAGTGAAACCTAAACTCTTCAAAACATGTGACCTCCAATGGACTGTGGACAGTATTGTACCACTAATAAATTTATGCCAATACTACAGGCTTTAATACAAAATATTGTTACTAGGGATCAACCTAATATGGGATCTAAAGCCAGATGTAATCCTGAAAGTTATCGAAGTTCGGAGATTTCATCCGCAAAATCTCTGTAATAACATACCCAAATTACCTACTATTGAAAAAACTGGGGTGTACAAGACACCTCATTCCATACAATAAGGAAATCTGCCCTTACATACAAATCAACTGATGACTATTGTAAAATTTGTAGCACCTAATCAACACAATAACCTCTATAAATAAGACACTGCTTATGATGAAATCTCTCATTCGCGTGTGACACATTTGAGATAAAAAGTTGGAATCAACACTATAGATTAATCCGTTAAAGGGACATGCGCGAATGCAATCTGCACCACACATTTCTTACGTACCGATTGTGAATAATTGTGCTAAGGTGCATTCTAGGCTCTTAAAACCTACGTGCCAGTGTTGTGTTCCTTAAGTCGTTATCTACAAAATGAATAGTTTTTGGGATATGTGGAAGTTTGGACTTTCTGAATACCTTTCCTCCATAGCTATGAGTTGGTTAGAAACGTACTAATTCATGAAACTGAAAAATAATTAAATTTGCTACTTAGGTCTACGTATTTCTGTGCTTTTTAGGTGACATTGTATAATTAAATGATGAATAAAAAATTAAAATATTTAATATATTACTGGTCTCAAAACCGAGCAACAATCCAGAAATGGCTTTAGAATAACCTGACAAAGATGCAACTGGGGAAGATCTCTGTTCTTGCCCAGTAAGGAGGCACCAAATACAGCAATGCAACGTCACAGACAGTGACAAGAGCCTGGATGGCAAGTAGATATCTCAGAGCCCGAATGCGTTTGGGGAACGATTTCAAGTTTCAGAGTGATTCAGAACATGTTTAGATAATCAGTTCCCGTCAAGTGAACAGAAATTGTTTTCGGTGTATATTATTCACTAGCGAAATTGTTTTTATCTAGTCACGAAATGTGAATATTCGCCTATTTGGATTATATTTACAAAGCAAAATATTGGAAATGTGATCGTGAACGAACGGGTTTTAAACGTTCATGCTGTGATAAACAGAAGTTACACCTTGATTCATGACTTAGTTTTTGAAAAGAATATACATGAAAATAAAAGTATTTCGGTAACTTAGAAACCGAAGTCTTAACTTACCTCAACCTCCATAATTTGTATATTCCAATAATTGTTAAAATTATATTTTCTACAAATGTTACAAATTCGTATTATATACATTTCGTTTTTACAAAAATACTTTTGAATCAATATCCTACGTAGAATTCCCTCAATAAGTGATGCTTAAATAATTTCGTTGTTTATATTATCCTTATGATTATTAAACTTTGTTATACTGTTGTATTCGTAATCATCATATTGATAACTCTTGGAAGACTGTAAAGTCGAACAAGGAAAAATAAACATTAAAGAACGGAAGAAAAAATAATTAATATTGAAATATACAATAATTATTTTAAGAATTCTAATTTCGCCGAATTTCAAATTTCGTTTCCGTGATAAAAACGATATTATTAAAAAATAATATTTGTAGATCCCATCAAAATGCACTCACGTGATTATTGGCCCCTTCCACGATGAGTAAGGCACACAACACCTAGAAAATAAAATAGATCAATCAGTTATTTTGATAGTTTCAATTTCAGTAAAATAAATAAGATATAAACAACACAATATAAGTTGATCTACTATTCTTCCCTTCTGCAAAACCTTTCTTTAAGAATTTTTTAAAACATTTTTTTCTCAAAAACGGTTTCCCATTTTTTTCAAATTTTCTCCTCGTCTGTATCAAAGAATACAAAATTGGTGCTGGTTTTAAATTCGGTGAACCCTCTGTATTTTCGAAAATTGCACAGTTTTAATATTTCAAAACTCAAAAATTGAAGATATTGATTTTTATCTTAAACAAAATCTATTGTTGAAAACAGATCTGTAAGATAGGTCATGTACAATTTTTTGAAAATTAATAGTTTTCGAGTAATTTGTGCTTGAAATTATTACAAAAAACAATCATTTTTTCATGGTGGAAGTTTCACTTAAAAGAATGGTGCACATCTAATTTAATTTGAACTCTGAATTTTCTAAAATTGCACATATAGAAATTATGGTGGAATGGCTGTACTTTTGAACCACCACTAGTTCTCCTGAAAATGCTCATAGAGAGCATAAACCAAGACGGTAGATAAAGAAGAAAAATAAATTACAGATTGGATTTCTTGATTTCCTGTTAGTCCTAACCTTTTACATATAGTATAGTTTAAAAAAAAGTGGTGTTTTCGCAGAATATCAGTATCGCAAAAATATATATGAAAAAGTCACAGAATGGAAACTTATTTTACATTATTATAAACCTATAATTATAAGAGACATTTCCTTCTTTCACAGTTTTACATAGTTAAAAATAGAACATTGTTACCCAAAAATTCTAATACTTTATATAATTTTAATTTTATTGTTCCAGTTGACCCGATCTTTATAATCCTTGTCTGTTAAATCCTTCTCTTTCGAAAGTCCCTCAATTTCTCTCAACGAGCTATGTTTAGGATTTCCTTTTGTCTTCCTACCCACAGGAGACCACTCTAAAATTGTTTTTAGAATTATAATAGACATGAAAAGCCAGATCGATTTAGGGTTCTTGAAAGAAATTAGATCAATTAAGAAGGCTGAGGTCATGAATGTACCAAGTTAACAATGAGCGGTAAGTGCTAAAAGTAGCACATTTCTTCCGAAGAGTAGTAAAGACTTCTGGGGAAATGTGGTTGTTTCACTCACCAAGACTGCAAAAGCCAACGCCATACGAAGAGCCATCGTGAATGGAGGGTGTCACAGCCTGAGCATCAACAGAAGCAACTGTACTATCGCTGTAACCTGGCAGCATTTATATTTCCACCAGTTGAAAGAAATTACTGCAATGCAATTACAATGTGTAAAACACTGTCCTTGAATGTGGGTTTTTGAACATGAGACTGCGCCATGAACGTCGCGCGTGTCGTCAGGTTTTTCGACGATATTTTAAAGTACAAATGATGTATCTTGAAAAACAGGGGTTTGACACAACGTCATCTGTAATCTAATGTGAACGACATTATACAAACACTGTGCTGTATACAGTATATACCCAATTACAAAAAAACTGAGGAAATGACTGCAAATGTGGAATGTAATTAAGCTTTCTTTAGCAATGGAGGTAGGAATTGAATGGTAAAAAAATGTAATTCACAGCAACGGAGAAATGAAGCTCTGAATAATGAATAACTCATTCACAGTGAATGCAAAATAGAGGAAAGATTAGCGGTATTAGACCAATTTTATCGCTGTATGGACTTATTTTTGATAGTTATTCAAGATATAATCCACCGTAAAATTTCATATTTCGGAATTTCCATATAGTATGTGTTTCGTCACTTTAGATCGGTTTGGTACGTTACCCTAGCAAAAAGTGCGATTATTGGTCAAAAAAAAAATCTTGATTTATAGAAACCAGTAGTGATGCAACAGCGTTAACTCACGCATCATTTTTAACTTTTTCAAATTGCAATTTTCGATAGTCCAGAGAGTTCTACGAAAATGGAACCTAGGCCATTTTTTATAAGCATGATTAATTCATGTCTTACTGTATTCACAATACAACTCTTTGCAGTATTCAAAAACAAAATTTAAAGGAAAAATTTTGAACTGTTTTTGATAAAATATGTTTTTTAAATTGCTTTTGCATCAAACAAAATTTACACCAAAACTACTCACATTTTTTAAAAAAATTGTACGTGACCTTATGGGAAGATCTAATTTCTTTACAACATATTTCATTAGGGAAAAATCGCTATCATCAATATTGTGGTTGGAGTAAGAAGCGAAAAAAAATGAATTTTTTCAATATTTTAAAATTCGGAAAGGTTAACGAAAATTGGACGAACACACTTTTTTAAACGTTCTTTCTTCCAGTAGAAGAAAACATGAATGACAATTTGTTTTGTCATGAAACATAAAAACGGAATATATCACTGAAAAAATTGGGAGCCATTATGAGAATGTTCTTGAAACTTCGCGTAAGTGCCTCCAAAAGCAAAATACTGGTTTTAAATTCGCAGGACCTGTAATTCCAATAGACAGATATGAGAATGTTAATTTTGAAGCTAATCTTCTGAACGCGCAAGTATTGATCACAGACAAACACACAGGCGTTTTACCGAAAACCAATTTGTTGATGTCAAGAATCTTAGTGGATTCTGACTACACGGCGTGTTATGGGAAGTAATTTTCTACAGCAAGGAGCAAGATTGATCCATTTTTCGATATCACGAGCTCACATTACGAGTTTTTCTTCTTTCAAAAAATAGCTACTTTCTCATTACTACGAGGATATGTAGTACACAAGAAAGTAGAAAACAGTAGAGATTTTTTCACAATATCTATCATTTAATTCAAAATGAAGCAGTTGCTTAATGGCATCTACTTACTGTGATGACCCGGCGAGCGGCCACTACAGAAGGGGGGTTACCGTCACACATACGGTGCGTCGCAAGAAAACATAACATACACGAAAATGTGTATATTATGTTTTAGGAGTTGCTGATTAAGAATTCGAAGTCAAAATTGGAAAATTTAAAATGGCGGATCAATTATTTGAAAATATTCTCGTGAAATTGTGTATTAGAGAATTTTAGATAGTAAGCGATTTCTTTATTAACAATTACTTCTATGTTATTAAAATCATTTGACGTAGTCTTGCAGATATAACAACGCATAGAGGATGTAGTATCAGTTATGACATTTTTTTACTTTCCCTTCAACCATGGTAAATACCAACACGCATTTTATTTGTATGTTTTATCGCAAACAATAAATGTAACAGGTAAAATACGTTTAATTTTATCTTCGATATGTTGCTGTTCTTGGCGAGTACTTTCTGCACTTACCGGGGCCGGTAGGCCGGGCGGCATGAGCCGTGTCACAGCAAATTGAGATGGGCCGTTTACGCGCTCCAGTATTTAAATTATGATGTTACAAAAAGGGACAAATATGCAAAGCTGAAATTTGGCATACTGATGGAGAACAGTTGAGGTATTTAGACAAGCTGAATCTCAATGCGGTACTACGCGGTACAAAAGTTACAGACCTCAGTATGTAGAAAGAAAAAGATGCATGGAAAAAGTTATGGTACATACACCTTACTCGGCAAAATATGTAGGAAAATAAACTAATCAGATATTTAACTTACTTTGAGATGTATTGTCTACTCGGCAATACAGAAAAAACACAAAAAACAGCTTTTAAAATGTAGTTTTTTCTGTCGGAAACTTTTTTCACAATCTCCCGAATTTTTCGACCTTCAGATACCGCTAACTTAGAATATGAGATGGGTGGAACTTCTCTGTCAGTCTGGGATACGATACACCAACATCTGTACCCGATTTTATTGGATTTTTTGAATTATGGTCAGGTTTTTGGTTAGTTGGATTCAGTGTGGTGGAACTTCTCTTTCAGGCTGCAATACAATGCACCAACATCTGTACACGATTTGATGGGATTTTTTGAATTATGGTTAGGTTTTTTGGTCAGTTGGATTCAGTGTGCGTGGGTCAATTTTAGAAAGTAGCCACACACGATAAATTGGTTGAGAGGGTGGCAAGCGTGCATTTTACTTGCCATCCGGCCACCAGCGTTGAGCATCCCAGGGGAGGGCGCTCCAAGCCGAAGGGTTGCAGTTTGGGTGATCTGGGCATGCTTGGCATACCAGCCCTGAGGAAGACCACGACAGGATCGTCGAAACGTCGGCAACACAGCCTTCGACGCGGCGTCACCGGGACAGCCTGACTCTGGCCGCGGAAGCCTACGACTTCGGGTTGCAGTTTGTTTGCTATCTAGCAGACTAATAGAACAGAGATGGAATTTTGTAAATTGCGGCTCGTCTAAGTGGCGGGAACATGTTTATTTACAATAGAAGATTCTTTGGATACAGATTGCCGTACGATTTCTATTTAACAGTCTCCAGTCCAAACTTGGAGATGGACAAATTCACAAAAAATGATAACTGTGACATTGTTAACTCACTTTGACGGGACTATACGCTCGCGGTGCGTTAGCGCTCAGTTCCGGCTGAGGAGGCCCGAGAAGGTGCAGCTGAAGAGGTCCCACACGCGGCAGGACGAGTCCCGGGCTCCCGTCGCATGCGCCAGGGAAGTCGGCAGACGGACGCAACCACTCTCGATGCGTAAAATCGATGTCGTAAAATCGATGCGCAAGCCGTGTCCGTCATGCGCCACCTCGATTGCGTTCATGCAGTCGATTGAACGGACTGCAAGCCCTTTTAAATGTTTTTCGGGTGTCGATCCAACTAACCCATCACACGGAATTAATTCCGATGGCAAATAATAGTTGCCTAAGTCTGGTGATGTATGTCTCGGACTGATGTCAAGTCGAGTCTTTGCAACCGTGCTCTGCTGGCTAGTCGACTCGTAACCGATTTATTACGTCAAGTACCATTTTTATAGCTCCTCCGTTGTTCCCTCGCTTCCTAATTCCCCACCCATTAGAAAAGTTCTGTGCTCTGTCACGTGCATAGTGCTTTTCTTCTGGTTGATCGAGTACATCGGGTTCCTCCAATTTTCTATCAGCGTACCTCGTTGATTGGATTGAGGCAATTCCTCCCCTTAGAGACCTACATTGCTCTCTCTTTATTTGGGCGCAGCTACCCATTGTCCGCCGTCTCCGTGATGAAATTTGTGATGCGCCCTTAGGGATTAGCTGGCAGACTGCTACCGAATTGCTTAACTAGACTGTTCCTCTCTAACCACTCCCAAGAACAAGGAATGAGGCAGGGAGGTGAGAGGGTTTCTCCCATCTTCAACAAACGACGTTCGGAGTCTGCCCTTGGGACAAGCTTTTGTAAGGGGTGGAGGGGTAGCACGAAAGTGCCCTCTCAGCTACACTGCACGTGGCCGTATCTGTGCGCCGGGGGTTTAATTGGCGTGACACAGGAGTATCGGAAAGCAGAAATCGAGTAGACTCACTGCTTTACGGAATATTAAATTTCAATACTTGTTCGATAGTCTTAGTACACCGAAAAAAAGAACCGTTGAAGTATTCGAGGAAACTTGTTACAGTATCATGAATCTGGTATACTCCAACGGTTCTTTTTTCGGTGTAGTTAAATTATGGAAAGTGAGTTATAATGGGATTATGAGTTGACCAAGTTTGCAGTTGAATATGTTTTGAGTTCTTTCAAATAATCTAATTTTCAGACAGATTTTGGTGTCATCCAACCATGACCATTTCTTGTGAGATTTGTTTGGTCGTTTGTGTTGATCGTAGATGAAGATATGAATGGATGGATGGCAAAGACGTTACTACAGAACGGCACAGATATTCTCGTTCTTATTAGCATTTATTCTTTTAATTTTTGTTTTTTTTGTTTTTGGTTTTACCTCACCCTCTTTCCAACTGTTATCTATCGGCACCTTTGTGACCCACTGTTTCCGGTGTCGCCCACCAGTCGCAGGGATATTCCACTGGGGATATTCCCAGCAAAGAGCACTGGTGCGCGCCCCGAACTTCCCTTAGGCCAATCTCGGCTTTGCTCTCTTATTCATCTACCCATGGAACTCCTTGGCCCGTGTCGCTGCTTGTAATATTGTTGTAGTTCAGGTCTGGGCATTCAAGTCGATCGAAGCATGTTTTTTGTCGATCTCTGTTATATTGCATTTTCACTAATTACAGACCTGATAATCAGTTTTTGGTGCATTATGTTCAATCACCGACATCACATTCATTAGAAAATGCAAGGATCATTTTGTTGTAATGCTTTTGCATATTTGAGTAAATAAATAATATTTGTGTTTCGTCAAGGTTAATTTGTTTTGTTAAAAACAATGACCCTCTCTTTTCTATAGTATTTAACTGGGTAGTGCTCGATCACTTTGGCGTTTATTCATAAAAGGTAGATCTTTTCTCAGTTAAAGTTGCCCAAACCTCTTCTACTAGCAGAGATTCACCCAGTTCCTCAATTATACACACATATCATAGTCAGCTCACTTTCTCGCTAAGAGATTATGGACGGTTTAGAATATAAATGTCCGATTACAAATAGCTGTGTATATTCACGGCCCAATAAAGAAGATTCATTACAAATACCTTTTGATAAGGGATAATCCAAGTTAGAACAGGTAGTTAACACAAGATGCAATATATATATATATATATATATATATATATATATATATATATATATATATATAACACAACAAATACAAATAATGCCGTAACACAATAACAAAACAATACAATAATATAAGATACAAAAATTGAGACAGCAAAATTTACAAATGTATATAAAGTGACCTGTATCAAGTGAGGGTTGACTCGTTCCAGATGTGATAAGGTACTAATAATTCAATCGTTAAAGTACTCTTAGAATTTGGCTTGAACTATTAATATATAATAAATTCCCGTAATTTCATAATTGATGAAATAAACATACAGAGTTTTAGGTGCGTCAAGCTGGAACTGCCATGTCAGCACACCGGAATCAAACTATTAAATGTTTTATTGCTAATTAATTGCCACAATTTGGAATTAATTGCCAAGTATTTTCGAAGCGAAAACGGGTGTGAACTATTGTAACTTGACGCGACGCCACCAAACACATAAATTAAATTCGCGTCGCGGATCGACGGAAACCCTCAGATTTATTGCCAATTCATTGCTAATTATTGCCACAATTTGGAATTAAATGCTATGTATCTTCACAATAAATTATCTAAGGGTTTCAGTCGAGCTACGACGTGAATTTAACATATGTGTGTGCAGTTCACACACGTTTTTGCCACGAAGATACGTAACAAAAATAATTCCAAATTGTGGCAATTAATTAGCAATTAAACACTAAAAATCAATGCCATGTTTCATTCCGATGTGCTGATATGGCTGCTCCAGCTTGACGCACCTCTAGAGTTTTAGATCTTTCAATTCAATCAAACAATTGGGAAAGTATAATGCATTATTATAGTAAGATCCTCTAAGCCTTTTATAAGTTGGAGACTCACATAAAATGTGTTGAAATTTTTCATCAGTATTCATGTTACATAGTGAACAGATTCAATTAGAGTGTATTTTGTGCCACATATTCTACTGTTGTTGATTTCTTTGCCATTGGACACCCTGATTTGAGCGACTACTCTAGTAATGGAAGTGGGCAGAACCAAAGTTAAATATTTCTCTGTTTCTGTAGATTGCGTTTTGAATTCCTAATTTTTCGATATATTGTACTGTATGATGAATTCATGTTTTTACGCGTATTGTCCATAAAGGTTTTACTTACAATTATGGCAACAATCAAGAGAAGACAATTTTTTTTGCTGCTAAAGGTTTTGCTGCTGCGGAAGTTTTTGTTGCTGCGAAATTAAGTTATGAGAGCCCAAATTATTCATCAACCTGCCCAGAACGAACTTCTTGTGGTCTTTACTAGAATTTGGATACCAAATTCTTGATTTCAAAAAGTTGTTGAAAATTATACGTGAGTATCGATAAGGCGCCATAGATAGAAATTTGGTTATGAAAGCCAGTGATCTTTTAATTACTTCTGATTCTGTCTTAGTTGATCCAGTTTCCTTTCTAATCATGTACCGAGGACTTGTGTTCGATAGCCCCAAAAGACGTTTGTAGAAGTTCGTTTGTATCTTATCCACTTGATTAGAGTATCTTAGTCCCTAGATATCCTATTAGTATGCCAGCAATGATTTTTCCTGATATTAAAATTTTCCATCCTGAATGCAATGCAGTGCTTCCTTTGGTTACGGCATTGGCAGTTGCGTAATTGAATAAACCTGACATTGTGAATTAGATACCTAAATACGTGTACTGCTTGGCCATTTCTATAATTTATCCACTATAATTCGCCGACCTCTCATATCTCATTCTGCCTGAAGTTTTTAAATGTCATTTTGACTGTTTTTTTATTAACTTTGAGAGATGTTTTCTGAAAATACTTGGATAGCGTGTCTATCTTGTGTTGAAGATCTATCACATCGGTGGACAGGATAATCAAATCACCGGCTAAAAAGAATGTTAGCTTTTAACTTTATATCAGTAAAACCTTCATCCACGAAAAAACTGGTAATGTCTGGAAGGAAAATAGCATTAAGTCCAGGGCTTAATAAATCACCTTGTGTTACTTCTATCAAATTGGTAATAGAATGTGTGTTGGGAGTTACTTTCATTTATGCTCTTCTATAAAGATTCTGAAAAATCTTTGTAATATTCCTGCTTACGCTATATTCATTTCGTGATTCCCATTGAATATAGTGGATCACGGAGTCGACAGCTCTTCTAAAATCTATAAACCCTGCATACAGCTTACCTTTAGGTTTAAATAGCTCCAGTCCTATTGTGCCTTGTAACACAAGTTAACTTCGCAAAGCCTGCCCGTTCGGAAGTCGGATTGACAATCAGGCAAAATGTTGAAATTCGCACTCCATAGTATCAATCGATTCGCCATCAAAGAATAATATTTTATGTATCGAGTTCGCAAGCGCTATTCCATGACAATTGAGTGGGCCTGCTTTGTTTCCCTTCTTGTAGATCTAAATAACTTTCGACTCTCACAGACTTAATGGAACATCTCAAGAACCATGTGGTAGAGTTTAAGTAATTGCTTCAAACAGTTTGGATGATAGATTGGGTACTCCGTCGGGTCCTAGAGATTTATTGTTCTTTAGTTTTCGAAGGCTTCTTCTAGAGCAATATATTTGTCTATAATCGGATATGTACTATCTATTTTGTTCGTTGTACTTTTTACTCAATGTGGGTAGATATTTTCATAGAAATTTTCAATTTCTCTTTTTTATTGTACAACTTTTCCTTTTTTATCTTTTAACTTACGGACAGTTTTCCAAACGGCGGTACTGTTCTTTGTATTTGAAAGGTTAGTTTTGTAAGTGATTTCACACTTTTTTTCTGTTTCTTTCGTAGGATTAACGCAGTTCTTCCTCGACCTAATACGTTCATTTCTTCCAGCCAAGTTTTGTTCTACCTCATTTTCTAAATTTATTCCTCGTTTTTTTTTTGCGTAAATTCGGACATTCTTTGTCAGACCATGGTTTTCTCTAGTTCTGTCTCGTTCTCTAATATAGGACGTACTTTCTGTCCGTAGCCTTTAATTTAATTACGTTGACAATTTCACAGTTCTGTGCTTTAGATCAATAATGCTCAAGTAGGATGTTGGTGTCTAATAAATTCTGGTAGTAATCATCCTCTTTCTCACAGCGCCATTTTAGTTTCAGTT
>BOPP01000029.1:1612845-1641628 GCA_017312745.1 Gryllus bimaculatus
TTATTATTATTATTATTATTATTATTATTATTATTATTATTATTATTATTATTATTAAGTGGTGCTAGAGATTGGCACAGACTTTCCCTTATTAGTTTTCTATTTCCTTTGGTCTCGGCTAGCTGTACGATCTTGCCACATACTTTTGCCAGCTGTCATCTATCTCCGCCCAAAATACATTTTTTTAAACTTTCGGTTTCCTAATGGTAGAACGAAAATATTATTTTAAGATTATTAAAAAACAATAAAAACGCGACGTAATTGGCAATTTTTTTTGAAACATTTGGAGCCGTTTTTTAAAAAAAGGACGCTTAAGCCATATTGTAAATTCTAAATTTAAATGTCTTTTGCACACAAAAGTTTTGAGTTTTCAAGAAACTTCATTAGAAATCATTAAAAGCATTTCAACTCACAAATACAATAGTGTTTACAAATTGTTGGAAATCTGCACATTAACGGCGTGTAAGACCTTTCAAAAAATTACATTAGTGTAATTTTTTTTTTAAGTTACCCCGAAATGAACTATATGTTGTGTTAAAGAGTTCAATTAGTATTATCTGTTCGAAACCTTTAAGCGAAAAATTTGAAGTCGTTTTTGAGAAAATGGTGTTTGAGCGTTTCTGAAAATGCGGAAATTTGATCTAGTTTTCCCAGAAAAGGTTGAGTTTTCGAGAAACTTCATGTGACATTAAAGCACATGTACTCTTAAATATAATAATGTGAACAAATTGCCGCTAATGTAAATATAAAGGACGTGAGAGACAAGTTTAAAAAATATGTTTTTGTAATTTTCGGAAAATCAAAAGAAAAGAGCAATATGGCGTTTAAGTCATCTTATAGCGTGCATTTGGCATCATCCCTATCACTACAAGAGTACTCGGCAATCGAGTTGATACATACTGATATATTATTGCTTGTTATTGCCAAACCGAGTTAAGTTAACATCTTATTAATTTGTAAATAAATAAATCTAAATCAACAAAGTTAGGTAAAAATAAAACCTTGCTCATACCATGGATGTTAACTAGTTTTTAATTTTCTCTAAAGACCTCGGGACAGAGGCGTCGGGCTTCTTGTCTCCGCTCGATCATAAGAA
Source organism: Gryllus bimaculatus (assembly GCA_017312745.1). Classification (NCBI taxonomy): domain Eukaryota; kingdom Metazoa; phylum Arthropoda; class Insecta; order Orthoptera; family Gryllidae; genus Gryllus; species Gryllus bimaculatus. Next base: position 1,613,942 of record BOPP01000029.1, read on the forward strand.
CTATTATAACGTCTAGGTGCTTAGTGCGAAGACACTCCATGAGGATCGTAATGATTTTATATCCCTCGCATTCGGCGAGACTGTTTAGTGAACGAAACTGGGTTGCACGAAGTACTCACTACCGCCTCAGCGCCGCCTATATCGCCTCCTGCACGGGCGTTGGTGCCTGCTTGGGGTCCGAAAGAATAGTGGAGATATAATTTTCGTTGTACCCTCCAAAATCCCATCCCTTCAAGTCCCCCTAAAACCAAAATATCCTTTTAATGCTCGCAGGGCCCGAGTTTGTTCAGAGTGATCGAAAAGCGAATATAATATATATATATAGATATATATATATATATATAGATATATTATATATATAATATATATATATATATATATAAAGCTTCTAATGATAAAATACACCTAAGGCCAAATAGAGATTTAAGGTAGTTAAAAGAATTTAGATCTGCCAAGGGTGCTGAAGTCATATACGTACTTCAAGGGTACTGAAACTAGCCAATTTCTTCTGCTCTGTAAAAAGCAGTGGATTTTTACAAACGTTTAGTTTCAATTACCATAACTGCAAAAGAGCTGTGATAGGGCGCCATTTCTAACAAAAGCTGAACTGCTATTCGAAGGTGACTCAGAAAATTAGAGAGATTTGAAACTATGCTATTCTTAAACATTTACATTGAAGTGTTCAGTCCATGTGAACAGTTGGCTCGGATTTTACAGAAGCCTAGTCTAACAGCTAGTGATGCTAAAAAGCTAAAGAACTAAGAAATGTACCAACTGAAGAACATTTTGATGCAATTTATGATAGAATAGGACAAATATCAGTTGGTTTAAAAATAGAAACCGTATCAGAACCCACGCTCATGAAGTCGTTTAGAGGAAACAAAGTCTCCTTCAAATTCCTTCTTCAGTCTTAAGACAAGGAAGATTATGAGACTTCAGATACCTTGGCTTCAGCTTTAAAATAACAATTTGATCAATAGGGTTTTTACGAGCTTTCTATGTCAGAAGATTTCATTCTTCACGCGCTACAAATAAAGGTTCACAATGTTCAGGTTCTCGTAAAAATATTGGGCTTTTTTCTGAAAACTTTGACGTTCCTGATCTCCATACTCAATTTCAGTTGTTAAATAATCTACTAGGAGAAGTTTCGACATCCTGTGCTGCTTTTGCGGGGAATCTCAATAAGTAATTTGTGACAATGGAAGCTTTTCTTCAGCAAGTAATGTTATTGTTGATTCTTGTGACTGTAATTACCTACTTCTACTGCATCATCAGTGAGTTTCTTTAGCGCACGACGTCGCTTTAAAACGTATTTAAAATCCAACTTGATCTAGAGAGCTTTAAATCATATTTTGAATTTTGTACATCCACCAAAGGCACACAGCTTCTTTAAAACTGCGTGATGTGTTAAGAATTTGTGATCAGAAAGGAACAAAGGAGCTGGATCTTTGGAAAAGTGTAGAGTGATGATTTTTCCATGGACAGTATATCACTTTTGCATTATTCTTCACAAATTATGTTCTTTAATGTTCAATAATATTAGATTTTAAATAAATTAATGTTCATTTAATCATTTATTACATGTTAATTCAATTGTATCATTTATTTAAATTAGTGTAAATATTTGTATGTACATGTAGAAGTGCATTCATTTGTAAATATCTGATTTTAAATCGTAAATGTAGTGTTTTAATTTACATTAGTATTATAAATACGTATTGTAAACGAAATAAATTGTTACCTACAGAATTTAAAATAAAAAACAGTCATTAAATTAAAACTAAAACAGTTATTTTATTAATATGCTCCTCGGGTGGCTCATGTTCAATGTGCTAGCTTTCCATAATGAGATACTAGGTTCAATCTCCGGTTGGGGCAAAAATAGAGGTGCAGCTTTCAATTATCATCGCCTCAGATTGCATAGCTATGATGCAATAAAAGCTCAGGCAGACCAAGTATGCTAGGTAGAGTGACGGGAATACGCCATGCCGCCACATGTCTTCCGTAGCCTCAGGCGTAATAAAACAGGTCCCAGGTCTAAGAACACCGCTAGACGGCCCTGACCCTGGAATTCCACAAAAAGTTTACTTACCAAATTTAATACCAAATTCATCATATTATTCTATTGCGGTAACAAAACTAAATTTAAGAAAATATGGCAATATTAAGATTTCGAAAGTAAGAATTTGCCCTCCTCTCCCCTCCCTCATGTGGTTTTTATTCCTCTGCCTGGAAGGCAGAGCAATAATATAATATGAGCACCATAGATATAATTTATTGTTGAAAAGTGAAAAAAATGTCCCTCACAATGTCGGCGTTGACGTCGCTCAGGTGCCCGCTGTTTTCGTACTTATTGCCAGAAGTGACTTGGTGATTTATTTTTGTGTGCCTATGACAATGTATCATAAAACATTTCTGAATCCAATAGCATTGTACAACATCCGCAGTAATCTAATGTCAGCCTCGCGTCAACATGGTTTGTAAGGCGCAATGCTACCGGTCAGTCAAGAGCCGAATAGTCGAATGCCACCGGCCGTTATCAAAAACTAGTTTCATTTCATTGGATACTTCTTTTCTTTTTGGTATTTAAGGTCGCATCAACATCTAGGTCATTACCAACTACTATTGGATTTAACGCTATGGTTACTGTGAAGATGACATGGTACGGTGAAAGTACGAACTCAAATTCAACCGTGCCCGAGGCGGAACTCGAACCGACCTTTCGGCCCGAGATCGCTACGACGCTACTACCTTAGCGATCTCGACTACCGGATGAAGATATTCTGGAAATTAAATTGCAAGTGTATGTTACAAAACCTTTGTATTATAGTAAATTGTAACTTTGGAGCCTTGTTTCTTGAAATCGTGGTAAAGTCAGTTAGAACCATGTCAAACCAAGGCCACGACTTCCTACCTGCTTCCTGACTTCAAATATGGTTGAGACGCGACATTTTATATTGAAGAAATTCAGACACCTGTAAATTGTTGGAACAGTTTCATAAGGATAGCAGAGTATGGCATCGAGAAATACAAACTGCGAAAATTCTGAGAAGGCCTCTGTTGAATTTTGACTAGTAAATGTTCAGAATTGCCTTGAACGAACGGTCTTCTTATATACGGTTTATTACTTTTTGTCTCAGAAGTATTTGAATGCCTTATGTAAACAAGCTGCTCCAAAAAACACATACTACACAAATTCATATGCTATTTGTATTATATAAATGTGATGATTATAATAGCACCGAAATATAACCCTCTGTGCTAAACATATAATTATAAGAAAGGTGTTTATCAAGAGATAAGTATTTACATACGGCCGCTCAATGTTTCTATTTTAAAATATGAGTGTGAGTAAAGATACCAATATTGTATTAATAAGTCAATTCATTCCACCGTTTCTACTTTTAAAGGGGGTTTTAATAAAAGGTGACAAGGACTTGCAATAATTCTTATTATATACCATTTAAAGGCATTTCGTTCCAGAGAAATGTAGTCGTGTTTCATTATTTCAATTGACAAGCAGCATTAATTGTCATATTTTTATGAAAACTACCAGTTAAACGAAATTTGGAATAAGTATTGCAATTTTTAACAATAATATAACAATCGATAACTCTTATAACGTGGTAAATTAAGGTCGACCTTCGTCGCCTGCGAGTTGCAGTGAATACTTTAATTTGTAATACGAGAGGTGAGTGGGAATATTTTTTGGACTAAAGTTTACGACGTCATCGGAAAACATTTCCCTCTTGTCGCTCTTTCTGTTCGTATATGTCGTCATACACTTTCATGGAAATATCAATCAACCATGAAACCATCTATGTAGACTAAATTATTTATCGTTACGAGTACCAGCAGACAACAGACCTCGAACGGAAGTGTGATTTACTTGAGTACAAAAATCGCGTCACCTTAATACTATTTCAACACCATCGTAATATCCGTCCCTTGAAGAAATGAAACTATTCTGTGCCTCATTCGCATTTTCAATGAAACAGAATTTATGCTTTTTTATACGCCAGTTGTGCCGGAGCAATATCCAAGATAGGGAAAGAGTGACAGAACGCGCCTAAAGCGGCGGGGAGGAAGAACTAATCTCAACGCCTGCCCCTCGCGGGCAAAGGGAACGCGGAAGTAGTTAAGAGAGTTGTGTTGACGCTCGAGGTGTATGGAGAGCCGGGGAAGTTCGCTGCACGTGAGATACAGGAGACATAACGACGGAGTGGCTGATTCGAGCTCCATGGAACGCATATCGACTGCTTAATGTAAGTAGTATCTCTTCTAATTCCCGTTATGAAGTATTTCAAAACGTACTGTACGTGCTGGAAGAACGTAACAACTGCCATGGCCGGCATGAGACTCGACACGAACGTAAACATTTCAGTTAAGTTACCACTCGCGTCATCTGTTCACGTTTCCGTGGACCTGTGTAAAAGGTTTATTCGAAGGATCTCGGTATACTATCTACGCTTTCCACAAACATAGGACCTTCTTTAGTACAGGGACAAATCAACTCTTTCATATTGTATGATGTTAGTGCTTGATTGTTGCAACTGTGCAAAATTCGAATTGAAGGGCTGCCCGAAATGAAGAAGTAACCAACGGGTATAACCGAATAAGGAGATGAGAAATGCCTCCAAACCAATTCGAAAATCGCGATGTTCATGTGAAAACTGCCGTAAATTCCCAAAAATCAGCCTCCTAGGGCAATCTGTTGCAGAGATTCAGCAGAAACGTGTTTGTTTTTTTTTCTCAGCTTCTACTGCAAGTATCAGGCTGAAAAACTTGTAAAGACGGTATTTTTTAGTTTCAAATACTTGAATTTGCAGGTATTTTTTCAACCAATTTTAACGCCAAATTTAAATAGAAAAAATAATTATTTTTTTAAATTGATTTTCGACGCGATAACGTTACCACTGTCTCAGTTTTTATCTCTAGAATGTGTCTCATCACATTCTGTAACATATATTTTTTTCATTGGTTGACAAAAATACTTCCAAATTTAAGTTATTTCTCCCGTCTCTACATTTTTTTCACTCTGACACATGCCTAATAGCCGCTCGCTATTAGGTTCTCGTTCTCGGTATAGTGATTGAATGCCTTACTGAGGTGACAGTTGCGGTTAGGTCCATGAAGCGTGTGCTGGTTTATGCACCCCCTGCAGGCTGTGCAAAAGGGCAATTGTGCCTGCTCCCGGATTATAGAGGGCATTTGCATTGCACGCTTTCTCTGGTTCTACGATCAGGCTGTGCGCGAGACTAATATTTCTCCAAGTGAATGAAAATTATTTTTTTCACATAAATTCACTGTATTTCTTTTATCTCAATTTATGTTATTTTTTCAATTTTTTCCTCCTTACTAGAGAGCCACTGAGAATGGGAAAAGTGTTTTCCCGAAAGTTAACTCTGGGAAGTAATAAATAAAATTATTATACTTATTGTGAACGATTATTTCCTTCTTCCATTATGGATTACCACGAGATATCTGCAACTACCACGGAATTTTCAAACATTTTACAAAATACTTTAAGACAATCTATTTGTAAAACATTTCATTTAACACAATGGTGTACATTTCGTTTCTCTAAACTCGATATTTTTATATTCGGTTTCATTAAAAAGCACTTACCTTTTAGCGAATTGAATTCTTCGGGTCTCAAATATCTTGTTCAGACCGACGGAAGGTTTACGGAAGTCCCTTTATCGATATTAAGGAAGCGCAAAATATATTTTGACTGCGCTATGTATAAGAGAAAGTAATTTACTGCATATAGGAGCAGGAAAAATCCTATCATGGACAAGGATTTACTGATTTGTTCTGTCGAAAAACAGCACTTTCGCCGGAACATTATATAGTCTTCTCGACGGATGGAGGAACAGATGAACAGAAAAACGGACTGATGGACGTACAGACACATACAGAAAGACGGACGAATGGACTCAATGACGGACGGACGGACGGACAGGCAAGAAGGTGCACAAACGGCCTGACATACAGACTGGCAGATGGATGTTCTGCAAAATGTCACTCAATTGAAGATGTTTAAATGATGTCATGCTCGTTTAAAAAAAATTATGAGTAATTGTTGTGTAATAGCATTAAGAGGAAGGAAAGTTGCGGCATGCCACACATTCCTACTACTTTAAATGGCAGTCTTGTGTGAGAAATATTTATATAATAAATAACCATAATATTTTATGTAATATATAATCATATTTAATATAATATATATTAAATCATGATAATAATAGATTTCACGACTAAAATAGGAAATATTGAAGTATTGTTCTTAAAAGAAAAAACAGGAAAAACAAACTCAATATACGAAATATATTTGCTACAAATTTTTCATTTATTTTATATGGAAACACCTCTTCTGGTGTATTAAAATATGAGTAAAGATGACCGTCGTGCGCGAATTCTCTGAAACAAAGAAAATAAATTGTTAGCTGTTTTGACTACCTTAACAAATCTTTATATTTAATTTAATACGATAATCGTGACCATTAGCACATTTACGCTTTTTATTAATGCATTTAAATAATTATTCAATAATACGTATACAAACTTTGCTTAATTGCGGCACTGTTGTGCCACCAGTCTAGTTACAGTTAAAGCTATGTGGCTTCGCAGAAGAAATCCAATCTCACACGCTTTCTTAAGTTCTGGAATCCTAGCTCTTGTACTATAGTTTAATTACAAATACAGATAGCTCATTGAGAAATTAACTAATAAAAAAGATTTACAACGGTAAATGGTATACAAATTCTTATTCCTTATCTTGCCACACGTGTAGGAGTAAACTTACTACCGCTAGAACATGAAGGACGACATTTGAATAAATATATTCCTCCCTGATATCCCACAGAGCACGAAAAAACGGGCACAGAGAGTGAAGTTACATTGATGTTCAGAAGCAAAACCTTGTCATTTCAGAACCACCTCGGCATTTTCTCTATTAATGAAGGGAAACTGAACGACAAAATCGGTCGTGTTTGGGATCTTTGGCCCGAAAGCTGATGAAGAACAAAAGGGTTTCAGGAATATTAGTTTTTTAGAATTATGTAGTACAAGTGGTAACTAATGCAATAAGTATCACTGACACAAATCGTTTTCACAAATGAATTGTATGTAAATATTGTGTAGTGTTCTGTAGCTATAGATGAATACGATTCTTACGTCGTGTGTAATAATTATACGCATCTGTATTGGATGTCTGTAATTGCTCCTACCCTTGAGTAAGACGGTTTTGACATAAACCACTGATTAGTAAATGAAGATGCAAGGCCATTGCAGAACACCTAGCTTAGTAAAGACTTATTTACATGAATGGCGTAGATGAGAATTTCTTATTGTTCGTATAAACATTTTATGTATTTTAAAAGTCTGGAAACTGTGCAATGTGTTTCCCCAGAATAGTGTGCAATTATCTCAGGCGGGAATGAACATTCTCAAAGTATTGACAACGAGCTGTATGAAGGCTGTCTGAATTTTGAAGAATTCTGAAACAGTTGCAAAGTATATATTGTATTGTACATTTGAAATGAAAAACTGCCGTAAAACATTTCGTACAATTTACAAAACAAAACTGCACTTATTACGCAATTTCTATTAATTTGTTTATACGAAACTAATTTGAAACATCTTATATTGTATTACTTATTATTTTTGCTTAGAATATTCGTATCGTCAGCTAAGAGAACTGTTCATTCTGTTTAAAATCGTCGAAGCCATAACGTTAACGTATAGAATAAAAAGAACAGAGCCTAAAATCAAACCCTGGTGACCTCGAGTACTACTGGCAATGAATAGAAACTATAAGTAAATAATATATTGTAATTCCAATACGTACTACTACCCGGTATTGGCTCGTGGATATCTCTTGGTCAGGGTGTTCGCTTTCCACTACGCGGCCCCGGGTTCGATTCCTGGTCGGGCTCACTATTGTGTGCGTTTTCCTTGCAATGTCCCAGTATATGTTGCTGTGTGTCGATGATAAAATTCACTTCTCATGTTGAGAAGACTGGAATACGGCGAGGGGATGTCATGCTAACCGCACCTTCCCTCTTAACCCATGGCCGCGAGGCAAGGGACGTCGCCGGCAGGGCTGTGACGCCAAGTACATACATACATACACTACTATCCGGTGATCGATCTCGGCCTTCCACCACGGTGTTTCGACCAGTTGCTATTCAGGAAGGTGTGACATTAGGCACCGCAGAACCTAACAAGTTTTATCGAAAATATCGACCCTTACGAAAGTTTGAATCGATTCCAGAAGAGCAATATTGTCTACACCACCTTGTACTCGGATAGTAATCGCCAGATACTTTTGAAATATAAATTCCTACAATCATTGTTTAGAAACATATTGTTTTTGTTTTTGTTAGAATTGGTTACATTTTATGAAATTTCAATATTACGTGTATTTTGTTCAATTAGAATAATGTTTGTTTATTGTTCCAAAATAAATGTTTGGGACCAAGCACTCTCGCACACTCCATGAAAGTTCGTTTTGAAGGAACGTCCCCGGCATTTGCCGAGATGTCGGGCAGCAGAGAGTACTTACAGCGGCCGAAGCCGTTGCCGCCGCCGGCGCCGGCGCCACCGCCGGCATTGGCTCCGAAGCCGAAGCCCGCTTGCCCGCCCGCGCCGCCGCCCGCGCCGCCTTCCCCGCCGCCCCCAGCCCCGGCGCCCGCTTTGGCGCCGAACCCGAACCCGGCTTCCATTCCGGCTTGGCCCCCACCGCCTGGCATTTGCGGCGAACGCTTCACCTGCAAACAACAGCGATAACAATTATTATAATTATCACAATAAGTCATAATTGGTACCATCATTAGTAATCAATACTAATTAGTTAGTACATTTAGCTGTGCCCTACGCTGTTGTCAGTAGTGTTGAAATACTGCTGTCTCTCGCGTGAGAGAAGGCAAATGTTGTGTGAGAGCACTCATATCTAGATTATAGTGTCTGCTTCCCCGATCGTATTTTACAAGAAATATATTTGAATAGTAATAAGGTAGGAGAATATAATATTTCTAAATGTATATTAATATTGAATATTGATATTTAGAATGTTATGATAATTATGTTTTGGAAATTACACGATCTAATTTGTCACAGAGAATTTGATTCGCCTCTTACCGATATTTACATTTCGCAATTACACATGAGAAACATTTGTCAGTACAAAAACGTTTCTACTTTACGAAACCTTTAAGAAAACGAATACAAAATGTGAAACGCAAATACATTATAAGTCGCTACACTCGCATATTGTTGGCAATGACAACTACCGTCTGTGAAGTGTGGGGGAGCTGCATGATACTAAATTGATACTAAGTAGGAGAATAACAGTGGCAATGAAGTGTGTATAGCTTTCCACTCCCCCTTCAAATACCGACTGATCGAACAATAAAGAGATCGCTGGAGATGTATGATTCGAGCAACCTCTTAGGCAATGGTCTTGAAATTTTCCGCCAAATCTATGTTAGCATTAGACTAAGATTAACACACAGATTAATTTGAATCCTTTATCTCTTATTTATATAAGAAAAGAAAATGATATTACCGAAAATATGTGTGTAAACGTATTGTAACACCTTTAAAGAAAGTTATTATTATTCCAGACGATTGGCACTAGTCGTTAGAAATTTTTATAGTATTTCCATTAAATTAGCACATTTATTAGATTGGGGAAAACGATATAGGATTAACAAGGAATGTTTTGTGAGCCGAGCCACGTGTGACCGACAATATGTCCATCCACGAGGTTCGAGTTTCGTTCCCAACAATTTCCTTCGTTTCGTACTCATCAAGAAATAGTACCTGTTTGGTCAGCATTACGCACATCACAGTGACGCAAAGTGGTTGGTGACTGTCAAACGCTGGTTCATATCCCACTCAGCAGACTCATACACAATTTTAATTTCACGGCATGACGAATGACTTGGTTCTGGTGGTGATTTTATGAGGAAATAGATCAATAGCTGCTGTGTCTGCTACAAAAGAAGTTTTCCGATGAAATTGCGTTTTCATTTTGTTGACAGCCTTTGGAAACGTATTTTCCGCGCCTCATATTAATGCTAACGCCACTTTTACGTTTTTAGATATTTCCATGCAATAACCGCTGAGGTAACTCAAGGCATCAACTACTGTCATAACAGTGCGTCTGACCGGGAGTTCCTTGGGTTCAGGTCCCGACGGTGGCAAGTTTCGAGCTACATAGCTTGGTCAAATCCAGCCTCTGTCGGGAGAATTCTAGCGGCTAGTTACTCTATCGGCATTTTTCATGGTTTCTCTTATCAACACCAGGCGAATGTTGGAGCATAATGCTATCAAATGGACCCCGGGCAGCGAACAATCTTTGGCTCCTCTTCTTACCCTCGCCCCTTACACACTCAACACTACTAGACACATCAGGAGATTACAGCTTGTCCCGGCTGGAGCGGTGGCACGCTGTTGGGAGTTACTTGGAACTCCACAATTCGATGTGTAGATCAGTGCTGGATTCAGTGCAGCCAGATCACTGCCACCCCTCCTGACTACACTACACTTATGGGACTAATCATAGTTGACATGCCTGGAAACACGGACTAATCGATCAATCTATACAATGGTTAAAGTTCTCAAGCACCATGAAGTAAAACGCGTGTGTGTATATATATATATATATATATATATATATATATATATATATATATATCAAATATAGCTCCACGAAAATCTTATGAAGGGAGAAGATTGACTTGGGAAGGGAGTATATCTTACTAGCTTTGATAATTGGCTACTACTATGTGGATGTCAGATATACTCATCTTACGGTTGTTGTTTTTTTCAATTCTGTTGCCATTTCTAATATTCAGAATTCTGAGTACTTAACTTGTCTGATCAGTTATTTAGGATGTTCTCTGTACCATTAATTTGGACTGACAGTAAACCGGTAAAAATAAAATTCATTTGTTTATTGCATGCATACGTTTTGAACAAGTAGACACTGGGAGCAGAATTCGGCGTACAAGTGGCAGATGAAGTCGATTAGTATTTCAGTTTGCACGCGACGGCGCGGCGGCCCAGGAACTGAACTCTATGCAGCGGCTCAATTGGCCGGAAGCCATGTTGAATGGCTCTGATCTAAAGGCATCAAATGTAGATATATCAGTTTTCCTCCCCATCTCCTTTATTCTGCGTGAATGAGACACGAAAAATAACGAATCGGCTGTTACAAAAAAGCTCAGGATGCATTGTACTGGCAAATGAAGCTGCCTTTGTGTTTTGCCTTGTAGGTTTTATAGATAGTTCACCCTGCATTTGGAGTTTTCCAACCGTATCACTTGATTGTTAGAATAATTTACGATCGTTAAAATGCATACACAATTGAGATCAGATTCATGGAACCCAAGGAAGAAAAGTTCGGCGAAGATCGCTCAGCTTCCCCAAATTTATCCTTACGGAAATACCAACTTTTTTGTGTTAAAAAATCGGGATTATAATAAATTTCTAACTATAATATTGCGAGTTCCAAATAATGTGTCAACCACGAATTACAGACAAACTATTAATATTTTTAAACTAGTAGCTCTCAACGGCACGTAATTTCTCTCGTTATATTTACCTTTTGCGATTTCGGGAATTTAGAAAGTTAAAAGAACACGAATTCTGCGCCATTCTGTGAAGCGTACCTTGTCTATCGAAAATTCAAAGAAAAAGATTGCAACAGTTTTGAGGCAATGTTTTTTTTTTACAAATTGCATTAACTTTAAGAAGAAATTACTCGAAAATAACCTTCTTTTTCAAAAAATTGTACATAACCATTTTTAAATATCTGATGTTTTTAGAACAGATATCATTTAATACAAAAATCTCTATTTTCAATATTGCACTTTTGCTATGTTAAGTTTTGCAATTTTTTAAAAAACTGAGTTACCAAAAATAGGATTAGCCCAAACGTTTCTGATAAATATAAGGAGAAAATTATAAAGCATGAACCCGTTTACAAATTGCCTATATTTCCCGCAAAATTACGCGAAAAATACTAACATTTTCGAAAAATTGTACATGATCTTATCTCTATCTTTTAATATTAGATTTTATTAAGGAAAGTATCAATATCTTCAATATTAGAGTGTTGTAAGAAGACGCCAAAAAAATTGAATTTTTGCAATTTTTGACAGATCAGGGATTTTATTGAAAAGGAAACCAGCGCCATTCCTCTAAACGACGTTTATGCTGTGTGAGGCAGACGTTTACAAAATATAAGGAACTATTTTTGAGAAAATTTCGAAAATATAATTAAGGCTTCATGAAAAGTACCTCAAATATTCAAAATATACGTTTGAAACTCTCAGAGCCTTTAGATGCTTCACCTCGATCTTCGAATATCAATAGGGAAAAAACGCGTGAACGGTTTAGACGGTTGTCCATAGAGAGACGGACGGACGGACGGATGGGCAGCCAGGCAAACAGACGTTTTGCCGTAAATAAATTTGTCGGTACCAAGGAGCCACAAAACATGGCTTTTGACTACACAACGCGTTAGAAGAAGTAATTTATTACGTATAGAATTAAGATTTATTCACTTTTTCCGCACCAGGGCCGAGCAATAAAAGTTTTTCTGTCGAAATATCGCCGTCACGAAATCAATTTTTTTCAATACATTCTCTTCTTACAATGTAAGTCCAGAAAATAAAGCTTTTTCAAGAAATACTTAAAAGATCAAAAATATACCCATGAATAAGTTGTATTGTATAAGGAATCTCTATTTTGCCTATTCCCAAATTTCAATAATTAGCAATAATACAATTTTACAAGTACTTACATGAGCAGCCGCACCTTCAGATTCATGAAAAGCTGCCACCTGGAAGAGAAATTAAAGACACTGTATTTCTGCGCGTTCGTAAGACAGACACAGCCAAATGCTAGTTATATAGTAGAGGTTTATGATACTTCGGATTTTGAAAGTATATGAAATACAAAATATTGTCTAAGTGTGTAATGGCACGTTTTTGTCAGCCACGGAGGGAACGTCAAGGACCCTAAAACGCGAAATCGAATTCAATTAAACGAACTTTATTTATATAATTATATTTCCATTGCCTTGGAATGGGATCAAAGATCAATTTTAAACTTTTCTTTATAAAGAGAGTTGATGAACAAATTCGAAAAAGAATAAGTTTTACAATGTGGCAACTGATTGAAAGTATGAGAATAATACATTAAATTCCACAAAAATAATGAGTACATGTATTTTATTTTTTGTTTAGATTTTTTATTATTTGTAGTTATAAAGTGAGTGAAGTGAGTGCAAAAACACCAATTTTTTAAAAATATAAACATTTTAGTGAGAAAATAAGTGAGGAAGAAAGGGTACTTCTAGGCAGAGAGGGATTGGGCAAGACGGAGCGGGGACACAATAGAATAGATAAAAGTAGGCTCCGCGGCAGGGCGCGAAGAGATGGAATACCTCTTCCGTCTAATAAATTATTGCGACTTTTTCACTCGTGAAATTAAAAACAACAGTGTTTAACTATACATACAAAATTCCCCAATCAGAGTGGTGTATCTCAAAAGTTTATCGCTTCATTTATCCGATTTTTCTTATCGCTTCTGCCTACTGGTCAATCATAAAGTGTGATTCATCTATCTTACGATGTCCAATAAATAGCTTGTGTACTATAAAATAGCTTCTGATTTTAGCATACTCTTTTAGATATTTTCAATATTTGGCTCTTTTTGGAACTCTTGTTAAACATATTTTTACTCTTGTAATAGTTCTATTAAATACCACTCGTGCTTTGGAAATTCGTCCTCTCCTCTCCTCTCCTCGCTTTGCGAGTCGGGAATTTATCGACAATTTCCAAAGCACTCTTGGTATTACCTATCATAAATACCCTTACAAAGCGGGGTACTTCAGCCAGTCATTTTATAATATAGCAGTGAATTTTCAATTCATATATCAGAACTTCACTTCTCTTACTGCAATTTTCTGGCACACTACTCAGAAGCATTGGTTTAACACCGCTATTTTCTAGCACTTACCAATACAGCGACCACAATAAGGCTGGCGAACGCTCTCATAGTGTCCCCACAGACAGTTGAGTCAGGTGAACTTCAAATAATGTCCTCTGTGCACGTTAAAGGCGTTTATATAGGAACTAAAAAAATCCTTGTGAATGTACGTTTGTGGTATCTCATCAACCAGAATAGTGCGCCCCACTCCACAAAGTCAATAAATGTCCGTGTGGCGAAAAAAAAACAGTGAAAGCAAACGAATATTTGATGTTCATCGGGTCGTGAATGGTTTAGATGTTTTCGTTTGATGGCCATCCTATGATGACCAACGTGTTTAATGCTCTGCTTTAGAATACAGCGATTCTAATGCAAATTTTATGACGTAGCCAAGGATGCATCTAATAAAGCTCCTTTCGTTTCCGATGATGTAAACATTTTCAATTTCACTAAAATGTGTGTATTGGATGTAAGATATCAAACCTAAACTTTTGAAATCAGTTTTGATAGTGTGTCCCACACTGAAAAAGTTATATTGTTATGAAATTCATTGCTGCAACTGTAACGGAATGAATCTGTTTTAGGTTTTGAGAAATCTTCATAATTTCATGTACTAGTTTTAGGACAGTGAAAGTTCTCGTTTCGAAAAGTAACTTGTAGTGTAAACAATAGATGTGTTTGAATTTTCTGCCGTTTTCAAATACTTTAAAAGGTAAGGTAGTCTTTTATTTTATTGGATGACTCACTTGTAAAGGAATTCTTTTTGACTATAAAAAATTCCCAGTAATTATTCGTGTAGAAGTTGAACAATCATAGTTCCGTACTTCAGTAATATTTTGTTCAAAGTAATATATGAGAAACCTTCACAATGTTTCAATGAAAACATAAGAAAACATTGTAACAGTTTTGAAATCGGAACGGAAAAGTTTCCTTATCAAAAGACGAAACCTACATACGATTAAAAATTAAAACATCGATTTTCTGTCCTTTGAAAGTTTCTAATTTCCTGAAATTGTTGTTTCTTTCTATCAAATATTAGTTCTGTACATCGAACACATGGTATAACTTGACGATACATATTTATGAAACAAACGTGTACTATATCCATTATTGTGTTACTGTTATCACTTGCCATTCTAACCTATTTTATATTATAAATACCTAATTTTAATATCTGAAAATTAATTAAATGAACGCTAATCTGCCGTCATTTTATTGCCAATGCTATTCAGCGAGTTGCAATAGATATATTGAAAGCAATCGAGTTGTGAGGGTGAGGTAATAGGTAGCTAAATGAAAATAGTTTTTGTTAAGTCGAAAAGTGTTTTTTGAATTCAGAGATTAGAGTCCTTTCGCAAAATCATCAATGATCGGGACACATTTTTTATTAACTAGTAACTATCAAACTTTTTGGCATATGTTCGCGAATGAGGCTTTTTCAGGTGATTTGAATATTTGATTATCCATATTAGATTTCCTCAGATAGTACACATTTTCACTTATTTTAGGAAAAATCATATATCGTAGCATATTTCAACATTTTATTTGCATTATGTTCCATTTTACTTTCTTTCAAAATGGTTATTGGAAAAATATTTTAAACATTACACACTATAATGCTATTTCAAATGGTTTAGTAGCAGATCGTCGTTTAACTTCCAAGATATTGCCTGGTTTAAGATACCTCCCTTACGGCTGATGGAGATTTATAAAGTGCAAAGTTACAATAAGAGACAAAAGTCGCTATTTTTAATGTTTGAATGACAGTGCTATGTAATGTAACATTTACCTGTGATTGACAGATATAACGCTACATTCAAATCGCGCGGACAGTACCCTGTGCAATAGTTTGGAAACCCATATTAATATATATTCTTAGATAATTGAATTGTAGTGTCCGTGCCTACCTACACGGTAGGTAGCAACGGAGTGAGAAGGCTTTGAGACGCGAGAGAGGAAGGTCGAAAAAGTGTGGTATTGGGGAGTGGTGGTGAGCGTAGTGCGAAGGAAGGAGAGAAACGGACACTGAAGCTGCTGCGCCCAGGTTTACGGACGTCCATTTCTTACACGACATTACCGTGTAAGAACCCGAATCTGCGCGGAGACGTATATTCGGCGTCGCGAGCCCACTGACGGTCTCAAGCTTCGCGCCGTTGGGTGGGGGCAAGGTCCCGACAAGAGGTCGGTAATAATCGTCTTTACTATTTTTTTTCTATTTATCTTTCGCCACGAACTTGCCATGACTGCGAGAAGCATCGAGTTCTCCCAGTTCGCTAAATCCAAGGAGACTCTTGACAGCAGTACCGAACATAGTGCCCCAAGCCACCCCTTTAACAAGTATGTGCAGTGGTTGCATGTCATGACATCCTCCAGTGTTAGTGGTGGTCATTAGACCCTGCATAAGTAAAAAGTAAATGCAGAGAGAAACAAGCCCCTATTTAAGTGAATGTTGTAATGAATGCTCAGAAGTGAATGTAATTTGAACTTTACAAACTGTGCTTGATGCTGCCTTTATATTGTTTGTCAAAGTGTTAAAATTTTTAACGTTGTATTTGAATATATTAATTTGTCATTTTTTTCAAGAGAGAATAGAAACTTTTATAGTAGTATAGTATAGTATAACTAGTATAACTAGATTGATTTTGTAATTGTAAAAAGGGTAAGTTTTGCTCTGTTGTTAAAGATTATATGTATTTGGGTTTTGAAATTTTCTTGATAATTAATTAATAATAATTCCTTTTCGAAGACAAAAAATACACGATTCTGTATATATATAAAAAAATTCTTTTTTTTTTGGCTGTTAATTATGAGCAGGTCACAGTTGTGGACTTCTAACAGCTTTACTACAAGTAACAACAACTTCACTACAAGTAAAGTAAATAAGGTTAGAAATGGTTTCAGTAACACATTGCTCGGTATACGTTCACTGTCAGAAATGGATTAAAGATCTTACTTCAGAGATCGGCAAAAGATACCTTCATGTTGTTTTAGTACAAATAAATATTGTTGCATGACTAATATTAACTAGTTTTTCTGTTACCACTCATTCGAGTACTTTCTCTTATTGGGTCTAACTTTTGCAATTCTCAAAACTTCA
The DNA here is from genome assembly GCA_017312745.1 of Gryllus bimaculatus. Lineage (NCBI taxonomy): Eukaryota > Metazoa > Arthropoda > Insecta > Orthoptera > Gryllidae > Gryllus > Gryllus bimaculatus. The sequence goes on from BOPP01000029.1 coordinate 1,631,046, forward strand.
GAGAATTTATATTTTCAAACTCGTTTAAGTCTCGTTTAAGTTCCGTTAAGTCCGTTTCAATGTACCGATATTAAGTCCGTTATAGTTGCGTTAAGTGCCTTTAAGTCCGTTTAAGTCTCCTGTTAAGTATGTTTAAGTCATTTAGGAATGCTGTTTTAAGTCGTTTAAGTTCCGTTTAAGGTCCCGGGTTTGAAGGCCCGGTTTAAGTCCGTTTGAAGATCGTTTAAGTCGTTTAAGTTCACGTTTTAAGTCCGTTTAAGTCCGTTTAGTCTTGTTAAAAGTATGTTTAAGTTCGGTTAGAATCTTGTTTTAAGTGCCTGGTGTAGTCCGTTTAGGCCCGGTGTTCAAGTCGCGTTTAAGTCCGTTTAAATCCGTGTTGGGTCCGTTTAAGTCTGTTAAGTATGCCTTAAGTTCGGTTTAAATCTGTGTTAAGTCCGTTAGGCCGTTATCGTTTGAGTCCGTTAGTCGTTTAAATCGTTTGGGTCCGTTTAAGTCTGTTAAGACATATGTTTTAAGTTCGTTAAATCTGTTTAAGTCCGTTTAAGACCGTTTGGAAGTCGCTTGGTCCGTTTAATGTCCGTTTAAGGTCGTTTAAGTGTCGTTTAAGTCGTTTTAAGTCCGTCTTAAGAGTCGTGTTAAGTATGTTTAAGTTGTTCGTTTTAAATCTGTTTAAGTCCGTTTTAAGCCCGTTTAGGGCCCGCTTAAGTCGATTTAAATCGTTTGGGTCCGGTTTAAGTCCGTTTAAGGTTGTTAAGTAATGTTTAAAGTTCGTTGTCTACATCCTGTTGAAGTCCGTTTAGTCGTTTAAGTCCGCTTGGGTCCCGTTTAAGCCGTTTAAGTCAGTTTAAGTCGTTTAAGTAGTTTAAGTCAGTTTAAGGTCGTTACATAGTCCGTTTAGTCCGGTTTAACTCCGGTTTTAAGTCGTTTACAGTCCGTTTAAGTCCGTTCAAGTCGTTTTTAAGTCCGTTTAAGTTCGTTTACGTCCATTTAAGTCCGTTTTAAGTTGTTAAGTATGTTTAAGTCATTTAAATCTGTTTAAGTCCGTTTAAGTCCGTTTAAGTCCGTTTAAGTCCGTTTAAGGCCGTTAGTCGTTTGAGTCGTTTTAAGTCCGTTTAAGTTCGTTTAAGTCGTTTAAGGTCGTTTAAGTCTGTTAAGTATGTTTAAGTTCGGTTTAAAATCTGTTTAAGTCCGTGTTAAGTCCGTTTTGGCCGTTTCCAGTCCGTTTAAGTCCTTTAAATCCGGTTTGGGTCCGTGTTAAGTCTGTTAAGTATGTTTAAGTTCGTTTAAAATCTGTTAAGTCCGTTTGGCCCGTTTAAGTCCTTTGAGTCGTTTAAGTCGTTTAAATCGCGTTTGGGTCCGTTTAAGTCTGTTAAGTATGTTTAAGTTCGTTTTAAATCTGTTTAAGTCCGTTTAAGCCGGTTTAAGTGCCGCTTGGGGTCGTTTAGTCGTTTAAGTCCCGTTTTTAAGTTCGTTTAAGTCCGTTTTAAGTCCGTTTAAAGGTCTGTTAAGTAATGGTTTAAGTTTCGTTTAAATTGTTTAAGTCCGTGTAAACGTCCGTTTAGGCCGTTTAAGTCCGTTTCACAGTCGTTTAAGTCCGTTAAGTCCGTTTAAGTTGTGGGTCCTGTTTAAGTCTGTTAATGTATGTTGTAAGTATCGTTTAAATCTGTTTAAGTCCGTTTAAGTCCGTTTAAGTCCGTTTAAGGCCGATTAAGTCGTTTTAAGTCTGGTTTAAGTCTAGTTTAAGTATCTTTAAGTCGTTTAAGACCGTTTAATCGTAAGTCCTAGTCCGTTTTAAGTGCGCGTTTAAGTTCCGTTTAAGTCTTTAAGTGTTAGGTCTTTAAGTCTCTGTTTAGTCCGTAAGTCCGTTTTAAGTCCGTTTAAGTCGCGTTTGATTCCGTTTAAGGTCCGTTTAGAAGTCCTTGTTAAGTCGTCTGTGAAGTCGGTTTAAGTCTGTTTAAAATGTTTAAGTCCGTTAAGTTCGTTTAAGTCCTTGGGGGTTCCGTTTATAGTCCGTTTAAGTCCTGTTTAAGAATGTTTAATTGTTGTTTTAGAGTACGCTTGGGTCCGTTTAAGTCCGTTTAAATCCGTTTAGGACGTTTAAGACCGTTTAAAGACCTGAAACCGTTTGACTGTTTTTTAGTCACTAATTGTCAGAGTTTTTTAGTCAGTTTTAAATGATTTTTAAGTCGGTTTTATGTCGGTTTTGCATCAATTGTTAAGTCAACTTTTAATCCTTTTTAGAATTTGGTTGTTTAATCAGTTTTAGGTCGGTTTTAGTCGTTTTTAGTCCGTTTTTTAGTCCGTTTTTAGTCAGTTTTAGACAGTTTAGACAGTTTTAGACAGTTTTTTGACATTTTAGACCAGCGTTAGAAAGCTTTTAGACAGCTTTTTAGACAGCTTTTAGACAGCTTTTAGACAGCTTTAGACAGAGTTTAGTCCAGTTTTAGTCAGTTTTTAGTCAGTTTTAAGTCTCGGACTTGAAATGGAGGTCCCGATCATTGTCGACTAGGAACGGATATGAACGCGGCATTATCGGACTCTTTCGGACCTTGAACGGAAAGTGAAAAGGAGTAAAAGGAAGTGACGCCGTGAACCGGCACGTGACTCTTGACGTGCGCCTTGCACTCGACCGGACGGCAATTGCCCGACGTGACCGGGACGGGAACCGGACGTGAACGGACGTGAACGGACGTGAACGGACGTGAAAGGCCGTGAACGGACGTGAACGGACTCGAGCGGACTCGAGCGGACTCGAGCGGACTCGAGCGGACTCGAGCGGACTCGAGCGGACTCGAGCGGACTCGAGCGGACTCGAGCGGATCGAGCCGCCTCGAGCCGACTCGGCCGACTCGAGCCGACTCGAGCGGACTCGAGCGGACTCGAGCGGACTCGAGCGGACTCGAGGCGGACTCGAGCGGACTCGAGCGGACTCGAGGGTCTCGGCGGTCTCGAGCGGCTCGAGCGACTCGAGCGGACCGGGCGACTCGAGCGGACTCGGCGCGACTCGGCGGAGAACTCGCGGCAGACTCGAGCAGACTCGAGCGGACTCGAGCAGACTCGAGCAGACTCGAGCAGACTCGAGCAGACTCGAGCAGACTCGAGCAGACTCGAGCAGACTCGAGCAGACTCGAGCAGACTCGAGCAGACTCGAGCAGACTCGAGCAGACTCGAGCAGACTCGAGCAGACTCAGAGGACTCGGCGGCTTTCGGCCAAAATTCTGTATAATGGTCTAATTAAACCTGAATTTTGCTTAACACCATTTTAGATGAAGGGGTGTGCTATTTAATAAAACGATGTGGCATGTTTTTAGAAATTGCCAAATATATTTTTTTTCTATGTTTTTTTCAATAAATTTTGGTAAACTGCGTAAAAATATGCCGGAAAGTGAAAACTGATGCCCAAAAATCAAGCGCTTTGAAGATTTCTGCTAAAATACATTTTACGAAGGCAAACGGTTTTAGAAAATGATATTCATATGAGAGTCTGGTAGTCACTGTCAGTCAGGACATTGTTGATTCTTTTGATGAAGCGTTCACGCAAATATTATAGATTTTAATAAAGCTTAACATAGACAGAAGAATTACTGTCTGGATTTGAGAATTTCTCAACTCGCGTACTCAACTGGTGCGAATTGGGTCTAATTTCTCTTCATGGGCTGAAGTAATGTCCGGAGTACCACAGGGAAGTGTCCTAGGTCCGTTGTTATGTCAGCGTATGTTAATGATATTTGGTAGGGAATTGAATCGAAATGATTTTGCAGATGTTTTGTATAATTTTATCGGAAGTTATGAAACAGCAGAGATAGAACAATATTGCAGGCATGTTTTAGATATGCTAGAATCATGGGCTACACATGCTATATGCGAATGTTGGATTATCGCGATTAGCGAATATACTGTGACGTCATGGATACTCACAGCGACCACAGACACAGAGCTTTCGTATTACAAATATATTTATTAACAAGAAACAAAAACAAATATATACACTAATAATCTACTTAAACCCTAGCTCTGATAGACCTACTATCCCCTTATCGCGGGAGCGATCCAAAACCCGATTGAAGATGGTTTTGATTGTGGCATTCGCACTCCTACTTTTGAAGCGCGCACAAAGCCTAGCTTTCCGTGACCGGATGTCCACGCTGGGACACAAAAGTCCGTTCTGGCGCACCAACGGCTGGTTTGCCTCGATCGCAGGAGCGATCTTATCCGATTGAGAATCGGCCGTGAATCGTGGCATTCAACCACCTTCACCTCGGAGCACGCACACAGCAATCGCTCCCGTTCGGCCGCAGTCACAAGGACATAAAGCCGCAGGCTTCGTCAACTAATGACTCCAGCTCGCGAGCCTGGCTCGCATATGCACCGTCCTAGGCGCCAAGTTTTGTGTCACGCACGAGGTTCTCCCACCGTCTCCAGAACCTGCTACTGGCTCCGTACACTCTGTTTTATAGGCGAGGCCCACGGTGACCTCCTACGTCACGCCACCCCTCGCTTGTTTTAACAGTGAAAAGCTTCTATAAGCCGAAGACACCCAAAGCCTTGTGTCTCCCCGTCTCCGCGTTCTTCCTTTACGGAAAACCCTTCTTCCTGTGGCGGGACTATCCGCAACCAAAGCGTCCCCAAATAGATCCACGAGGCACGCTGGCTAATACGTTACATACATCTCCATATCCATTTAGAATTTTTTATGCAGGAGACATCCACATAAAAAATTCGTCACGCAATTAAAACTCGTGAACTTGGCAGAAGTATAACTTAACCTGTCCTATGTTTTACATTCTATCCAACTCCCTAGTCTACATATTATTACATATATATACACAATTTACATATACAAAAACTAAATTCCCTAAAACTCTAATTTTTACCTAACTTACATTATTTTCAACATTTTAAAATCTGCCATACTATTACAATTATATACAAATTTTATCTACACAATCAATTAATTATTGCACTTCGTCAATTCATTCACAACAAACTATTTTAAAACAACACATGAACTTTCTATGCTATCAGAGCTTCACTAGACCCCCAAAATTGTACATAACACACAAAATACACAAATTCACAAACAATACACTTTTCAAAAACAACTTGTTACATGTATACAATAATTTTCCTTTAGATTCGATACAATACAATACGAAGTGATCCAACTCAGTGTAGCCCTCCGCATTCTCAGTTCAGTTCAGGTTCCAGTGTATCAATAAAACATCCTGCTTAAGGCATCTGCGTTAACGTGGTTTTTCCTTCTTGTGAATAATTTCCAAGATTGTAGGCCTGAATTAAAAAGTGACCAATGCATTAATCTAGGATTTTTACTTGAGCAATTGTTCAACCATACCAATGGATTGTGGGTCAGTTTCTACCTTGATTTTGGCGTTTCGTCTAAGTAATATTTTAACTTCTGCAAGGCCCAGATAATTGCCGTACACTCTTAACTCGATTGTGCATCGCAATAACTCAGTATCTGTGGAATTTTCGACTTGAGTAATAACACCGGTTTTTCTTCTCCCCTGTCGTTATCCTGTGCCAAAATGATGCCGATCCCTCTATTTGACGATCACACTGCACGATAAAGTCCTTATTAAAATTGGGCGCGTGAAGGACGGGTTCGTGACATTAGAGCGTTTCTCTAATTTCTCAAATGCCACCTCGCATTCTGGCGACCATTTCACCTTGCCCTGCCGTTCGCGACCTCGCAATAAAGTCCGTTAATGGTGCTGAGATACTCGCATAATCGGGATAAATTTCCTGTAATACCCCGTCAGCCCGAGAAAAGCACGTACTTGTTTTTTTGTTTGTGGTAATAGGATGTTCCTTAATGGTTTTCACCTTGGCCTCTACTGGCCGCAAAGTCCGCACTAAAACCATGTACCCCAGGTATTGCACATTCTTCCGTGCATATTTACATTTGCTCGGCTGCACATGCAACTTCGCTTTCTCAATATTAGAAACACGTGCTCCAAATGTTAAGGTGTTCTTGCCATGTGTCACTATAGATGGCGATGTCATCTAGATATGGGACTGCAAATTCTGCACATCCCGCTAGCAAAGCTGCCATCATCCTACTACACTGGTAAGGCGCATTTTTAAGCCCGAAGGCAATCTTAATGGCCTATACGTGCCAAGCTCGTACAGAACGCCGCATATCTCTGCGCTCTTGGCGTGAGCGGTATCTGGTGATAAAATTTTGCCAATCCAATGTAGTGATAATCTTAGCTGCGCGCACAGATTCTATCCTCTCCTCATGTTTGGCAGAGGAAAATACTCCGATTTTATAATTGGTTAAGCTTCCGATAGTCGATGCAACGGACGCGGTTTTCGACCGGTGCCTCTACAAGAATCATTGGCGAAGCATAATCAGAGTCACCTATCTCAATTATGTTATCTCGTAACATTTTCGCGATTTCTTCCTGCAGTTTTTGGATTGACGGGGCGACATTCGATAAGGCGCACTTCGTACCTTTTTCGATTCGTCCGTCAATTCGATGTCTATGGTGACAACATCCGTCAACCCTGGCCTATTTGAAAATATATGCTTGTATTTGATAATTAAATTGAGCAATTTAATACGGAACTCGTCTTCAACTTCCGTCCCTTCAAGCATAGCTTCCGCATCGAAGTCGTCACTGTCAAGGTTAACGGCGTATTTATCCAGCTCGTCTTCCTCGATTTCAAAGTTGGAGCTACGATCGGCTACATAATTTAGATATTCTGTCCGCTGCACGTACGCTTTCAGCATGTTAACGTGGTAGATACGCCCCTTCCTTTTCCAGGCATCAAGAACAGAGTAGTTCGTGTCCGATTTTTTTTCTACCACTTCTCCCGGCCTATCCATTGTACTGATAATTTCTTTGTGCGATTCGAGCCAACACGAGCACCCGGTCGCCGGCGCGAATTCTCTGTGTACAGCTCGTCGATCGTACAAGTTTTTCTTTTTCCTGCTCGTTGAACAAGCTTTTCGTGTGCTAATTCGCGACATTTTTGTAGTCTATTTTATTAGCCTAAACACATATTCGACGACAGAATTTCTTCCTCATCATCCTCGCCGTAATTTGTTCGTATAATAAAGTTATGGGTGTTCTGAGATTCCTCCCATAAACTAATTCAGCTGGGGTGAAACCGAGGCTCTCGTGCACCGTGGTTCTCAACGCAATAGAATCGCTGGCACTTGATCCTCCCACTCCGTCCCTGCTTCTAAACATAACACTTTAATTAATCTATTCATCGTCCTATGCACGCGTTCGATAGGATTAGATTGCGGGTGGTAGGCCGAACTTCTTACTAGTTTGATCCAAACTTCCTAGAAATTCCCCTGTTAGAGTGCTTGTAAAGCACGTGCCCTGGTCCGTTTGTAATTCCTTAGGGAATCCAATGCGACTGAATAATTTAACAACGCACTGATGATAGTTGTCGATTGTAAGTCTGTAATTGGAATAGCCTCCGGATACCTGGACGCTAAACAAATGGCCGTCAAAATGAATTTGTTGCCTCTCGACTTTCGGAAGAGGTCCACACGTATCGATATTGATTTTGCCAAAGACTTCCGTTATCGGCGGTACTAAAACTAACGGTGCCTTTTTGCGATCATTTGGCCTGCCTACCTTTTGGCACACATCGCAAGATTTCACATATGTCTCCATATCCTGGAAACAACGAGGCCAATAAAAATATCGCGGACATACTCGCTTTGCTTAAGTGCACCCTAAGTGAGCATTCGCGGTTTCATGGCACACTTTCAGAATGGCTGCCCGATATTTAGTGGGAACCACTAACATATTAAAATTTTCACCGCGCTTGCTGTGTCTGGACCGATACAAAATACGTTTTTAACGAAATACGCATCTCGCCCTGTTTCTGGTTCACAGTGCTCATACGTGTCATACAATACTTTAATCTCCCTGTCATTTTGTTGCGACGTGGCAAACTCGTTCTGGCTAACATTTATGAGTTCCTTCACTTGGGGATTCAGTACACCTGCACTTTCATCCCTTTCACTAATAGCTTCCTGCGGAATTCCCTGATCTGTACTTTCTACCTGTTCGCAAGAAGGGTCTCCTGGCCGCTTGAGCCCTGCCACCTCCCCCTCACGCTCAACTTGGCGCGTTTCAGGCGGCTTTTGACGCGTGTAGTACCGCTGCAACTAATTGTGGCTCAATAAATCCTGCCTTTACTTCTTCGAATAACGCGGCTGTTCGATTACTTAATAAGTATATCCTCCGTCACATTCGCGAGGTACGACAGCAGCTTCGTCACGACCTTTCCGAACGGTCCTTCTTCTCGACTTCTGCTACCGGGAAGATTGCAGAGAGTGCTGAGGCATCCAGTGGCTGCAAAATCCACACGCTTTTCCCGTCAAATTCTCGTCGCTGATGAATTTCTCGTTTACGATATCAAACGACGCGCCTGAGTCCCTCAAAATTTCCCCGGCTATACGTTAATTCTCCCTCACTCACGTGCGGTAAAAGCAATTCTCTAGCCGTTTTGTCCGCTACATGATTCATCCTTTCCGCCTCGCGGCGCTGCGGCGCATTCTCGCATCATGTGATCGACGACCACAACTGTAACATTTCCGCTTGTCTGGCTTCTCATAAGCGGCCCTGTCATCGGTTTCTTTACCGCCTGATTTCCCCTGAATTTCAAGTGCTTTTGACATCGGCTTGCTCGCGCTCGCTACATGTTCGCTGCGGCTTCCGGTTTCCTGTACTGTTTAACTGTGGACCGTTTCCAGCCTGCCCTATTATTTTCATAATTATCTAGCTTACGAGCTAACTCCAGAGGTACCTTAAATTCCCCCCCACTCATCAATAAAATGCTCTTTGATTTCGATAGGCACTCGGCGTTTCAGTTGATCCGTTACGATTAAATTCATTAACTCTTCAAAAGTATGGATGTCTAATCCAGCTACCCCACTCTTTACAATAATTTTGCAATTCCCTCGCGTATGAATTCCCAGGTAATATTTGCGGCTTTTACATGTTTCGTGAACAATTGTCGAAACTTCTCGGCATTGAATCTATACATTTCCAATAGCCTATACTTTAATTCGGCATATTCTATCCTCTTACCTTGCCCTTCTAAGGTAAGCGACGCCATTTATCTGATGCGGGAGCAGTCCCATAAGATTTGCCACCCACTCTTCTTCGGAATTTCTAATTGTTCGGCCTGACTTTCGAACACATTCAGAATGCCGTTATGTCGTCGTTTTCGCCTTTAAAACGACTCATAACCTGATTTAATCGAATCTGAGCTTTACCACTCGATTCAAGCTGCGGACTAGCTCTAGTCGCCTGTTCACCCTGTTCTATCCTGAGTTTTTCTAATTGAAACGCGCGTTCGGCATTCCGTTCGGCTCTTTCCCTCTCGAATTCGCGTTCGGCCTTCTCTCGTTCTTTTTTCTAATTCGCGTTCGGCCTTCTCTCGTTCTTTTTGATCCTTATGCCTGAGCTATCGCTTTCAACAAATTCCTCCTCGTAATCGGGATGCTCCTCTATCATTTTTCTTAACACAGCTAAGGTTTTCCCCCACCTGTGACTACGAGTCCTGATTCCTGTGCCACATGCACTACACACTCTTCCCGAATCTCGGTAAGTAAGCCATAATTAAAACCTGAACTGAGCTTAACAATGCAGATAACTATACTTACGCCGGATCCTTGCTGAATTTGTGATTCTGTCAAAGCCGGGTGGCCTCGAGACGTCCTTCCTTCCTTCTCCGTCTTCCTTCCTGTCCTTCTGGCGTTGTAGTGATGGCTTGGGCGTCTGGCTCGCTGATTCTCGGCTCCCGTGCGGTAGTAGCGTAATTATGTCTATCCGTCGACACTCCCGCCCACGCACTGGCCACCACGTTACCACTAATTATGCCTATAGTTAATTTGCACTATGCTCTTCTTCGTAGTAGTTGATTACGTTGCCACCAATTATGTCTATAGTTGGTGTTCACTTAGCTGCTCCCCGTGAGATTCGATTACGCTGCCACCAAGTTATGTTTATATTTGGTGTGATCTATCCTCCTCTCCCGTGGGATACGTTTACCGCTGCCACCAATTATGTCTATCCGTCTGTGACGTCATGGATACTTCACAGCGACCACAGACACAAGAGCTTTCGTATAACAAATATATTTATTAACAAGAAAACAAAACAAATATATACACTTAATAATCTTACTTAAACCCTAGCTCTGATAGACCTACTATCCCTGATCGCGGGAGCGATTCCAAACCCGATTGAAGATGGTTTTGATTGTGGCATTCGCCACTCCTACTTTTGAAGCGCGCACAAAGCCTAGCTTCCGTGACCGGCGAGCCTCGCGAGCCTGGCTCGCATATGGCACCGTCTAGGCGCCTAGTTTTGTGCTCACGCGACGAGGTTCTCCACCGTCTCCAGAACCTGCCTACTGCTCCGTACACCTCTGTTATATAGGCGAGGCCCACGTGACCTCCTACGTCACGCCCCCCCTCGCTTGTTATAACAGTGAAAAGCTTCTAAAGCCGGAAGACACCCAAAGCCTTGTGTCTCCCGTCTCCGCGTTCTTTCTTTACGGAAAACCCTTCTTCCTGTGGCGAGACT
>BOPP01000029.1:1641653-1674477 GCA_017312745.1 Gryllus bimaculatus
AATAGTTTGGTTTTGCAATGTTTTTTTTTTAATTTCAAAAATATCAGTTGTCAGAAATCGAACCAGCGCAATTTTGTCCGGATGCATTTGATATAGTTCGAGTGGAAATCTAAAGAAAAAATTGAAGCCTCCTTTGAGTAGGATAGTTTAAAATATGTATTATTTCCCCGCCAAACATTTTAAAATTCGGGTAAAATAGTGGAAATCAACTGATCTCTGCCATTTTGGTAAGTGTAATTTACTCCTACTAGAAATGTAGAGCAAAGAAATTAGTGCTGCTTGTTTGGAAAATTTTGAGACTTTTCTCCACAACCTACAACGTACCCCCAAATGCTAAAGAATTCTGTCGGCAAACTACAGATTCTCAAATCGGGCAGAATCGATAGGAAATATTATCGTGAAATAAAATTCTATAGGCGAATTATCTTTAGAACGCCAGTGTTGTACACGGAAGGAGAGATAGAATTGGAGGACATATGAGAAAACCTTCTTCAAAATTAAATGAACAAAAAAAAACCTCTTTTACGATATCAGGGAATAATAAAGCATTACAATAACTCTGTGAGAGAGTGTTATGAATACGTGAACTGTAATTAACTCGTAAGTACGTATACGAGAAAAAATAAAAAAATAAAGCTTAAATAAGAGTAATTGAATAGTTCACGGAGAAGAATAAACGGACTTAATAACTGACTCCGTTAAGTCCTTTAAGTGCAAGATCCATTATAAGTCCGTAAATAGGTCCGCTAACAGTCGTATAAGTCGGAAAGGGTCCGTTAAGTCGTACAAGTCCGTAAAGGTCCGAAAGGTCCGTAAAGAGTCGTAAAGATCCGTTTAGAACTCCGTTTAGTCTGTTTAAGTCCGTTTAGCTCTGCTTGGGTCTGTTTAGTCGTGGGTCTGTTTAAATCGTGTTGTGGGTCCTTTAAGTCCCGGTGTAGTCGTTTTGGGTCGTTTAAGTCCGTTTGGGTCCGTTAAGTCCGTTTGGGGTCCGGGTTAGTCCGCTTAAGACCGTTCGCAGCAGCCGTTTAAGTCCGTTTAGGCCGTTTAAGTCTGTGTAAAGTATTGTTTAGGTATGTTTTAAGTCCGGTTTAAGACCGGTGTTAAGTCCGCTGGTCCCGTTTTTAAGTCCGTTTAAAGGTTCGTTAAAACCTTTGAGTCGTTTAGTCGTTAAGTCGTTAAGTCGTTTAAGTCGTTTAAGTCCGTGTAAGTCCGTGTAAGTCCGGTAGTCGTGTAAGTCCGTGTAAGTCGTGTAAGTCCGTGTAAGGTCCGTGTAAGTCCGTGTAAGTCGCGTTAAGTCCGTTGTAGTGACCGTTGTCAGTCCGTGTAAGTTCCGTGTAAGTCGTGTAATGTCGGTAAGTCCTGTATAGTCCGGTAAGTCCGTGTAAGTCCGTGTATGTCCGTGTATGTCGCGTGAAAGTCGTGTAATGTCCGTGTAGTCCGTGTATGTCCGTGTAATGTCGTGGTATGTGCCGTGTATAAAGTCCGTGTAAGTCGCGTTTTAAGTCCGTTTAAGTCCGTTTAAGTCGTTTATAGTCCGTTTAAGTCGTTTAAGTCGTTTAAGTCCGTTAATTCGGTTTAAGGTGTAAGTCGTTTTAGGCCCGATTTAAGTTCGTTTTGTCTGTTTTAAGTCTGTTAAGTATGTTTAAGTTCTTTAAGACCGTTAAGTCCGTGTTAAGTCCGTTTGGGTCGTTTGAGTCCGTAACGTCGTTTAGTATGTTATGTGCGCGTGTTAAGTCCGGTTTTGGGTCCGTTAATCTCCGTTAAAATCCTTTGGAGTCCGTTAAGTCGTTTAAGTCCGTTTAAGTCGCGTTTAAGTCGTTTAAGTTTCTTAAGTCCGTTAAGTCGTTTAAGTCGATTCTAAGTCTATAATATGTTAAGTTCATTAATCTGTTAGGTCCGTTAAGTCGAGTTTCAGTCGTTTAAGTCCGTTTAGGTCCGTTTAAAGTCCGTTTTGAGTCCGTTAAGTCCGTTTAAATCCGTTTGGGTCCGTTTAAGTCGTTTAAAGTCTGTTTGAGTATGTAATCCGCAACCAAGCGTCCCCAAATAGATGCCACGAGGCACGCTGGCTAATACGTTACAATACCATATGCGAATTAAGTCTCATTAAGTGCAAGTTTATCAGATTTGCGCGTTCTAGAAAAATAGACATAAAATATATTGGTAAATCAATGTATTCCGAGGGCTAAATCCTGCAAATATTTAGGAATTTTACTAAATGTGGTTCTGGGATGGGCAGAATTCGTAAATTAGTAGTGACAAAGACGTAGAAGGCATGACACCACTCACATTACACTAATTCACATTCACAATACTTCTGAAAGGAAGTAGAAGAGAAGTAGGGTACACAATTCTTGTATGACCGATACTGGAACGATATGGCTCCGTATGTTGGGATCCATATAGTTTAGGGCAAATAAAATCTCTCAAAAAAGTACAAAAATATACCGCAAATTTGTTAGGAAAAAAGACTTTTTATAATTCTGAATTTGTATCATGGGAACCTTTGGAAAAACACAGAGAGAAATCGCGTTTTTGTGCGTTATTCAAATCAATGAGGTTATTGTCTGTGGAGGGTAGTGCGGGCAAAATTATCACAATCAACATACGTCGCGCAGAAGGATCATGGCTTCAAAATTCGGCAAAGGAAATTGAGAACAGATGAAGGTAAGTTTTCATTTGTTAACAGACCAATAGAAAATTGGAACGAATTACTTGCAACAATGCTGGAGATTTTCCCTCAATGTCAATTTGTTTTAAATTAGACGAAAAAAATAGTATTTTTTATAATATGTTAACATTAAAACATTTTTTGTATTATTGTTATTTTATTTTAAGTCAGCTTTAGGTGATGTTAATACATTAATTTTGTAAAATTGGATAAAGCAATACAGAAAATAATATTGTTTGTATATTTGTAGTAACTACCTACAAAACGCTACTACCGGAAATATTCTATGTATTCCTAGAAAGAAAATAAACATTCATTCATAATACAGGATGTCTGGAGTGGAAACGTCAAAACTTCCAAAATTAGTTCTGAAGACAATTTTAACCATAATTTGTCTGGTAAACAACTTGGATATTCTAAATGGCTGAGCCACAATAATCACTCAAAAGTTGGTTTGAAAAAATGCTCTAGGCAAAAATTTGCATTTTAGAATCATATAAACACTCCTGAAACATATAATTATTTATTTTTTATATAAGAATGAACATATTTCTTCACAAAAAAATTAACCCTGAAATAAAAAACCAGTCTAATTGTGTAAATTGGGCAACCATTTGAAACTAATATCTTTTTATTTCTGTGCAGCAGTGAGGTAATAATAAAATGTATACCATAACAATATGCCTTTTTTAAAATCCCAATCAAAGAGAAACATCACAAAATATGCATCAGTCGGGGTCATCACACAACTATTTTTCCGTTGGCCCCTTTTAATATCTATCCCAATACTTACTTTCTTGTGTATGCGAGGCTTTGCGTTATGTAATCGTAAAAAATCGACCTGGAGGTTTTGACGGAAATACTTTTTCGAGTTCTTGATGATGTCAATATTTTTTACTTTTTTCGCGTAAGTATTGTGTAGAGTTATGTAAACGAGCCAAAAGTAGATTTCGAGATTTGAACGGAAATGTTTTTACTTTCTTGCGAATCATTAGGAATTGTTCAGGCATTGAGATTTTTATTGACCCTAACTCTGCTATCCAGATAATTTATGTAGGCCTAGGTGTAGTAATTACAACAAAAGATAGAGAAATCATTTTAAAGCAGATTTTTTTATTTGATTTTTGAACTTTGTACAATTCCAGTTTTTGAGATAAATTTCATTTTAATGATACTTCGGTGCATACGAGCAGCGCAATCGATGTGTAATGAATATCACCAATTTTTTTGCGCTAAATTCCTTTATTAGTCCCTCTTAGCTAGACTTTGGAGCAGAGTAAAAATTGCATTTGTAGTTTCCCAAGTAAGACAAGCGTTTGGCTTTCGCAGAGGACCGGTTCAGTAATGGAGCCATTTTTGTTAGTTCAAGTCAAATGGTATGCCATTATAATCAATTTCGTGATGAAGTACTTTACCGCCCTAGGGTGGTAAAGTACTTTATTTCGACACTGGTGGTAAAGTAAAGCCACTCTTCTTTTGAAAATATTTTGGACTTCGGTGTCTTGTATTCTTCTCTTTTCCTCTTTAAAAACGCTAATTACCGAGTACACTTACTGATACACTCATATTTCTTTATTGATTTGTTGGGGGTAACAATTTTTCTAAATCAACATTTAGTGCTATTTCTATTTCTGTATCAGAACCGTATTTACTCATGACGAAAGGTATACATCAAGTGTGTTTCATTTGTCGTCCTTATTAAAAACTGTGTCTCTACTTATAGGAGAAAAGAAATAATGAAGAATAGTGAATACTAAACGAAGGCGTAGGACTAAATTTCACATTAAATCTAACAAATTTTTACAAAGCGGATAAAACATTGTACGATATTGGTATTGTAACATCCGATTATAATACTCAATTGGTTACCAAACTCGGCCTAACGGCTTCTTTTGGCAATTTTCCAATCTCGGATTGTAATCAGGTTCTTTACGACATATCGTAAATAACTCTTAACACACCAGCGAACCGGACGTTACATATTCAAAAGTGAATTAATTCGTGAGTGTCAGATGAAAAGGATGAATTAAATTTGGGGAAAAACCTAGCCGATTGTGCTCTTCAGGTTTTTAGTATTGTGCTTTCCCGTAAAGTAAAAGTATAGTGCGCCAAATGTTAGTCGTTTTACGCGTGATGTTTCCACGGAGAAACCATGTCCAACTAGAAATATATCTCGTTATCCACTAGAGAAATTTCATCCATTTTGCCACGAGAAATCTGATTGTTGTTCGAGTAGTTTTGGAGCCATTATATGAAGATTCTGTCGTATGGGTGATATATACAAACGTAATTTATAGTACCTTCCAACATTTACTTAAGGTTTTATTAGAATGTCAGTAATGAAAAGTTGGTTGTTTTGAAACGTGTGTGTAATGTTGAAAAGTTAGAGTACATTTTATTTTCAAGTTACGGAGTAGAAAGTTTAATAGTGCTGCGCAAAAAAACAGTGAAGTTTTGGCAAAAAAGCTCTTATTACAGAGCCCTGGTAATGAAAAAAATAATAATTCCCGTTCCTAAATTACGAAAAATATCTTCTATCTTGTGATGTATTCAGAAACAGTTTTGTGAGTTCTTGTTAGAAAAAATCGAATGACGACACGTGTCTGTACATTCATCTGTTAATAACGCTAACGGGTAAAGCGTTTTCACGATTTTCTCCAAAACTGATATTCCGAAATTGATCTGGCTGATATCGCGACCTCTTAAATTTGAAACCAATATTTTAATTTTGGGGGGTACTTTACATGAAGTCACTGGAACATTTTCAAAAAAAAGTCTCCATCGTTTTTCATTAAATGTTCTTGTTGCATAGTGTGAAGGACGTTTTAGAGAATAGTGCAGTCCGCACATTCGTTAAAAACTTTGTTTTTTCGAAAACTGCAAAAGTTCAATTTTTTTTCGACGTCTTTCCACAACTATAGATGTGAAGGTATAGATTTTTCCATTAATGAAATATATTCCTTAAAGATAGATTTTGATATAAGGTTACGTACAATTATTCGAAAATTTAAGTACTTTTCGCATAATTTTGCGTGAAAATACGGGCGAGGACGTTTTAGCACCACTAGTTTATAATAGTCTGTGAACATGCCGAATCGGCATTGGTAGTTTGTGTATGAGTTGTTTTTGAAGTATGTGATGGCGAGCGGCCTTTCCTTGCAACATTGTTCTTGCATAACATCAGCTGTGTCATATCGCGCAGGATGTGAGAATTCAGTCGGTGCATGAAGTTTCAGAATATGCGTAATAACACAATCGATATTGAATATATGCATAATGAATTTTATTGTTTTTTAAAACTTATACAAGTGTAATGTTTTCGAAAATGGTAAAAAAAATTAACTATGAGATAATTTTTTTGAAAATGAGCTAAAACTGCTTCATTACCTCAAACGACGTATCTGGGCAAACGACATTTTCTCAAAAACGATTCCAAATTGTTCTTTTAACCTGATAACTTCTTCAATAATTCAAAGAAAACTATGCCCGTGAAAGGTTTTCAATAAGAGCCTGTACCAATTTAAACTTCTTTTATTCAAAAATTAGGTTGGTAAGATCCTAATTGTTTTTACCGTCTTGAAAAACAGATATTTTACTCTTTATATATTTATAGTATATCAATACTATATCAGTACTACATCATTACTATATCAATACTATATCAACAGGCGTTAAAAATTAACTTAATATTACAAATCGTATAATATTTGTAACTGAATAAGTTCATTAGTATTAGAGATATTTATCAACAGTGTATGATGTACTATGACAAACCGATTAAAAAGTTGTAATCTGAATGAAGATGGAAATAAGCGTTTTTGCAAAGAATTGTTATTATTCACCAAGCGAATGCACATAGTTTTGACAACTCTGCGCTGGCAATAGTGCGTTGCTCTCGTCTTTATGATTTGCTGCGAATACTGTATCAGTGAATGTGTTCCTGTTTGTTTCATTTGTCAAAATAAGAAATGATTGCTGCTCCTGACTATCGAAATGAATGCAAAATATTAATCACATGCGCTTTGTTTGAATTGGAGGTGTTAACATTTTTGAAGTAATAGCCGAGGTGTTAGTAGCGCGAGAAAGTATGTGCTGTTGAAACCACTAGTTTATTTTTTCAATAATTTCCCATTATTAAATTAACTTTGTGTTAATTTAAATACCTTTGTATCATAAAATAGTTTTCAAATAATCTATGTATACCATAACATCACTTTACCTCTTTCCACACTACACGAATTTATTATCGTATTTTGTATTTATATTATAATTAATTTCTAATAGGTGTTTTTGTTGAACCTTCTAAACCAAAGGTTGAATCCGATATAGATCCTGATGAGGTAGAAGCTGTTTTATTTAATAACACTAGGGTACCAGATTTTTACCTCCAGGGAGGTAGAGTGCTCAACATTAGTTTATACATAGATTACGAACATCACAATAAAGTCATATGACGTTACAGTTTTTAAATATACCGTATCTTTATACCGCATCATAGTGTATTTGGCTATTAATGCAATTACATTTAAATTGCACCTGTAAGATGTGTAGAATCAATATGTATAAAATATATTTAAAACTGAAATATTTTTCAGTTCATCTATGTCACTTTCATGAGATATCAACAAAATTAGGTTTTAGTGTTTATTTTTGCCTTCTCTATTCGAAGATTGCTTTCTTCATTCTCGCGTCTGGTGGGCGCGGTCAATTTCGAGTAGCTCTTAGTGCTCTTAGTATGTCTTAGTCCAGAAACAAGCCATGTTAAAAACAAGTCATATGCACCCTCATATTTCGTAATGCGGATCAGACATCGAAAGAAATTATTGTAGCCCCTTACCTTATTTCAAGTACACAAGTATCCAACTTTTGGTGCGGCAGATTCTTAGTCAAGCCGTGTCATGCGAAACTGGATCACGCGTGAAGTTCGAAACTGGAGTGCGCGTGAAGTTCGTGTCTGGTTTGCGTGTGCCTCAAATATGTTAATATATTATAGTCCTGTGTTTTTATAAAGTGGATTTCGCCACATGATCAGTAGAATAGAATCGGTTCGATAAAATACAAATCGTAATTTCACGTCGAAAGTGGCGGCGATGGTGTAACGGTTAGCGTACTGGACTCTTGTGCCCAATTTGGCGGGTTCAAACCCGATAGAAGCCGTGGATTTTTAAGGGCGAAAAAATCCTTCGTACGCCTTCCTGAAGTAAAGCCGGCTGTGCCATGTTCGTAGATTTTTCTTCATGTAAAAGATCCTCAAGCCTAAATGACGCCTCTGAGCAAAATTCAAATCACTGTTTCTCGCCCAAAAATACTCCTTTCTCTCCTAGTTGGTGAAAGGAGCGTAGCGAAATTTGCGTGTCAGACGGAAGACCGGGCCTGATGGCCCGAGTCTCGCCACGTAAAATAAGGCAAATTCAATTCAATTCAAAAAAGTGTGCGAATCAGCCCGATATCTTCTGTTTCGTTTATGGAAGGTTTTCGCTCAAACTTCAAAGTAAAAAAATATATGAAATTACAAAACTTGCATATTTTTTAAACTTTGTCCTGATCACAAACACAATCAAACAATGGGCTGCTCACCAGATTTGTGTCACCTACACAACGAACCTTTGGTTGTGGATGTAGTAAAAATTCAAATCATTGTCACTCGCTCTACTAATGTTGTGGAGAATATCAACAAACAACTTTAATTGCATTTTAATATTATTGCACGAAAATGCTTGTTTCATTTTTTATTTGTTCTTACCTCACATGAAGCATGCTCATAAAAGTTGATAATATAACCCGAGTGACAATGTGGAAACCAGTATTGGATTTTATTTATTTCAAATATTAAATATGTTTGTATCTTTTGAACCTTCATTATAAAAACTTTTTATACTGATTTTCGAAATCAGCGTGAAAGTTTCCCTTGAAATCACCTACTTTCATCCTGTAGGTATGAAAAAGAAATTATTTCCCTAGTGTAATGTTGTAGGACATGAACACGAATTGGAGGAACAAGACACTCCTAAGGTACGGGGGAAAATGTAGAAATGGCAGAAACATTTTCTGCGATTGAAAAGGTGGATTGTGGCTACGAAAAGAGGATATAGAAGCGAAAACTATCCCTTTACAGAAAGAAATTACAGTTCTTATCACAATTTAACTGCCTTAGAACTTTTAAAATTGTTTTGGAATGATGAAATACATTTTTAATGAATTACGCACTTTCAGAATCTGCACAAAACCTAAAATTATTTGTCACAAAGTGAAAAGTTTTATAGTAATTCTTATTCTTTCAGGGTACATTAGAGGAAAAAAGTGGTGGTGGCCCATCTTCACCTGGCTTTTGGAATCATCTATTTACAATGGAAGGCTGATTTGTAGGAAAATTGGTGCAGATATGCCGCAACTTCATTTCGGGCGTTTGGTAGCCACATGTTATCTCGCATAAAATGCCTCATTACCATAAGGTCCCGGTAGGCAAGTAAACTCATTAACATGCGCAAGGGTGGTAGATATTCTAAGACATGATGGAAGAAACCATTTGGTGGCAACACCGGAGAAGACATGAAACTTCTAGACAAGAAAAAAAGACTATGAGAAGCAACAAACTGCAAGAGTTCAACAAGAGCAATGTGTATAAAATGTAAAATAGGATTGTGAGTAGATAGTTTTGCAACATTCTACAGGGAGTAAAATGTTCACTTCTTGTATAATACAGAAGGTACACATGTATAAAGATAAAAGAAACAGGATTTTGGTATGGTAAGTTTAACATCCCTAAACCTACCTCCTCTTCTACCTAGCGTTACTTATACGTAAAATCCAATAATTTTGTTTCAATGAATAAATTCAACATATGAGCTCTCAATAATGTTTCTTTAGTTACAATGTGTAATTCAACGATGAATTTTCTTAGTTTTACATGAAATAAATATTCAGATGGAAATAGTTAATCGCTTAAGTGGCGTTCAGGTTATGTACCGGGAGGTGGTGTTCGTCCCCCGCTGGAACGAGGGATCAGGCGCCGACCTACAGTCGGTTTCCATCCTCCAAGTATCTCCTCCAGTGGAGCTCTGCCCCAAGCGGAACAAAGCTCTTGGCTCCAACTGGTCTCCCGACTTATTTGCTAGTTTCGTGCATCTAAGTGTGTGAGTTTGTAAGAGGAGAGAAAGGGTCGAGGATGAATTGATCGCGCGCTCTCCCTCATACGCTTGTTAGGGAACTGCTCCGGCATTCACCAGGAATTGATGGGAGAAACCTCGTAAAACTACCGATCGGTCGCGAGAATTCACCACAATGCTGGCTGATATCGATGTAGATTTATAGCTAGGGGGCGAGAAATTCCCCACACATTCGGGAATCCAACCGTGGGACGTGCTCTAAGAGTCGTTAGAGGCATAGCAGTAATGCTGCCTCTCAGCCAAGCCCTGATCTTTCGATATTAGTGCGAGGCAAGGCTATAGAGGTGGGTAATCAGATCAAAGCCTGGTTCTGGGAGTAAGAAGGGGGATGCAAAGAATTAGGATGGAAGATTTGCGCTCGGTTGAATTACATCTTAAGACTCCTTTCCGGTTTTCGTCTATAGTTGATCAAAGGAAATCACGCAATTAACTTATCAAATCAGCCTGCTTCTCTCTCACTCCATGTAACTTTATTTTATATTTCAGAAGAAACTGCATTGTCTGACCAGAAATGCCTCAGTGAATGAAAGGATAAAATATTCACCTACCTGTTTGTCCTAGGTTGTCAGGTATTATGTAAGAACAGTGTGCGTGTATTCTATGAAGTACGGTTTCAAACGTTTTGTCGCTCTGGGGCATGTCTTGGCTGAAATGCACTTACGATTTTGCAAGAATTGGACATCACACACAAAGGCAAGGCTGCCTCTTTCAGATATCCAAAGGAAATTTTGAATAACCCCAACTCCGTCAAGAAAGGAAACATAATTAAAAACGTACTATTTGATGAAAACGAATTAAGGATACCATTATAAATAACAAAATAAAAATAACTGGTGAATGAATGGTAAGATGTCTGACGTTTGTGCCCGCTCCACTCCATGAGCTTTTGTTACAGATGCTATCTTAGCCTGAGTCCTCAGGCGAGTATTTTCATGTCAAGAATTTTTCTTTTTGCTTTGCAAGTTCGTAATAAAAATAAATTTCAAACATATTACAATTGCCTGGCTCATCCTTTTGGGCGTAGAGACTTTCATAAAATAGTATGAATCAAAGTTCGTGTTTAAATCTTTTTTCCCTAAAAAATTAGGTTTAATTATCATAAATCTGATCAATTATGTTGTGTTGATGTATCAAAAAAGTATAGCAGTGCTTCGCCAATACGAGTACTTCACCAATTCTTATGCCTGTAGAGGCATTAAAATCAGCAAAACATTTGTCTCTCTTGAAATCTTTCGAAAATTCTAAAGGAAACCGCCGAAGAATTGTGCCAATCACATTGTCTTGTAGAAAGGAATCGAACGAGTTATTACTTCTGTAGGTTCCTTAAATCACCCAGAACGAGAATAAGTTGCTTCAAAGACAAAAAAAACATTTTAGAGCATTTTTATTAATATTTTGGATAAATAAGCAAAAAATGATCAGTTCCCTCGAGCGGATCGTGACGCTCGGACGGAAAGGCAGACAAGTGGTTTTGTTTTACTATACTTTTGTTTTACTATGGCTGCTCTGATAGTTGTCACCGTTCCTGCCGCGATGTGATATTTAGAGATTCTCCTATGCAGGAGTCTCAATACAAATACAAAATTAGATACCTAGAAAATTAGTAAAATGGGAAATTATAAATAAAATTGACAAATACATCAGCAATAATTTTACAGAAAATATATATTTATTTCAGAACGTTATACACATACGTACTGAAGAACTTGCATAATCCGTAAACGGGAGTTCTTTGCGTTTTCTGCTCCTGTAAAATAAATGGCCGTGTCTTTCTTAACAGATTGAGAGATAATGAAAAATATAATTAATTTGGTATTATTTATTGCTGCTTTAAAATTCGAAGATAAATAAATTACGGGAGTAAAATTGATAACTTGATGTCGACACAAGGATGCAGGGAGAAAAATAAAAAAGCATAATTGAAGAAATGAGACCAATTGTTATAAAGATACATGAAAAAACAGAATTAGCGGGATGTGGAACTAAGGCGTATTTTGGACAATAGAAGAGTTTGAAACTGTGATGGCCACTAACTTATTGTTAAATAAGGAGTAATAATTACAGTAATTATTTTTTTTGTCAATATGTATTAGAAATTTTGTAATAATTGTGACAAAATTGCTCAAAGTTATTAATGAAGCTGGATTAGTCCCTATTACTATCCTTTATATTCATAAGACCTACTTCAGTCAAAGTGATTATGTTCAAATTATTTTTTTTAAATCAATTACTAACTCTAGGCTTTACACATAATACTAATTCATAATAAGTATGAATATAATGAAATTAATCACTCTGTCTAGATGCATATTAGTCGGTCTAAGTAATATCTTTTTATGGATGTTTCCTTTTAGAACGCAATTAATTCTTATCTACGCAAGTCGCTTGTAAGGCTCCGACTCAAAAATGTGTTTGTTTGATTGGTTAGTGATTCCGGGTGCGTCAACTGCTAAGGTCATTAGTCCCGTAAGTGTAGTGCAATTTCACGTACTCCCGCTGAATGGTGAGATCTGGCGCCGACCTAGTGTCGGCTGAGGAAGTTTCCGCCAACCAGTTATCTTCCACCAGCGAGGCATCACCCCACCCGGTACAAGCTATAAGCTCCCGACCTGTCTACCGACTAGTGTGCTAGTTTAGTGCATATAAGTAAGGGGTGACGATAGGACAAGGAAAAGGAAGGAAGGAAATATCGCGCGCGGTCCTTGGCCTGTTTTTTGGGCACTACACCGGCTGTCGCCTGATGTTGATCGAAGAAATCTCGTCAAACTAGCGATCAGAGTAGTCGACCACTAGAATTCGACACATTCACAGAGACATCGAGTGAATTCGACCTAGCTTCTAGCTTGTGTCGAAAATCTTGTCAGCGCCGGAACTCGAACCTAGGACCTCCCGGTCAGAGGCACTGCAGTGACATCAGTTAATTCCCCGAGCCACCTCTCCCAGTTCAAAAGTGGGGTGTAAATGCTTGACGAAGAGTCAAAATTCCCCGAAATATGAGAAGCACGTGTGCGTTGATGGCGGTTGGTGCATGAACTCTGTGGCGCGAATGGGAGGCAGGGAGAGGTGAGGGCATCAACTGATGTCACTGCATAGCCTGTGATCGGGAGACTCTATGTTCGGATGCCGGTGGTGGCAGAATTTTCGATACGAGCTAGAAAGTTAGGTCGAACTCAGTCGCCATCTGGAGGAAAATTGTAGCGGCTGGCTGTTCTGTTCGGTTATTCTCCGGGATTTCTTCGATCAATACGAGGCGAATGCCGGAGCAGTACCCTAACAAACAGACCATAGCGCGCGATATTCCCTTCCTCTTCCTGGTCCTATCCTCACCCCTTACTTACACACATACATGCACTACCAATATACCAGGAGACCGATCGGGAGCTAAGAGCATTTCTCGGCTGAGGCGATGCCCCGCTGGTGGGAATTACCTGGTTGAGGGAAACCCCGTGAGCTGAGGGCGGGTCGGCGCCGGATCTCACCCATCGAACGGGGGATGATGCCACCGCCGCCCCCGAGAAAAACGCATACACTACACTTCCAGGAATAACGACTTTAGCAGTTGACGTGCCCGGAATCACTCATCAATCAAAACGCAAAAGCGGAAGGGAGTGGCTTACCTGGTCACATGGCTCACTTGCCGAAGCTGGCAGCCCCGGCTTGCGCAGCGCTTGACGCCGCGTCGCCGGCGCCCGCGAAGCCCGCCCCCACCCCTTCGGCGGCCGCTTGGCCCGCGTCGCTGGCGCCCTTAGCGCCCGCGCTGGCGGCGTCGGCCGCGCCCTGCGCCCCGGCCTGCGGGTCCTGCGGCGAGCGCTTCACCTGCGAAGCAAGCGTCGGCGTCCGAACAAACGCGCTGGCTGAGGTCGCTCAGGGCACACGGATGTTGCCACCGCCGTGCCTCTGAGCAGGAGGTCTACAGTCCCTGGAGTTGTATTTGAAACTTTTTTTTTGTTTTTTGTAAATTTAGTCTATAATGTCTAGGGAAGAAGTCATGAACATTCCAACAAACTCATAAAAGTTTTCTTAATTTTCAGTGAATTAAACCATTGCTAGGTCGCTCTGGATAATTCAATACAGAGTACACAATCATCCAAGATCTGAACCATTAACGAATTCCACATTGACGCGAATGGGTATTGCTATTGAAGTGCTCTTAAACATCAATCGTTTAATCATCTCTTGTATAGCTTCGCATCTACCCGTCTCGGCCCCTCTCGTCCCTTCTCAACACACCTTGACCTCTCGTTTACCCTTTCCCCCCCTCGTTTGCTCTTGACCTCTTCCATCTCCCTTCCCCTCCCCCTCGCCACAGCCTGTCCTCTCTTTCTTCTCTCGAGCATCGCGGGCTCCTCCCTTCCCCTCGTGTACTTCGTCTCCCTTTCTGACTCTCGATCCCTCCGGGACTCCCTCCCCCTCCCCTCGCAAGGGCGTGACGGAGGCCAGTACATACACTCGCACCGGACTGTAGTACCAGCAGCGGATAAGCGACTCGCGTGGTACTACCTACATCACAGATAAACGAAATCTCAATACTGAACGCCGTCTGTGAGAAAGTAAACAAATCCTCGCAAGCTGATCGTTTCTGACCAGGACACGTGACGTACCACAGCACGTAGCGAGAGAGCTGTCAGAATCGTTTATGCGCTGCCGGTATTCCATCTCCGGCTTTGATACCCGGCCAACCCGTGTGAAATTTATGGTGCGCGGAGCGTGCTCTCGGAGGGTTTTCTTTGAGTTTCGCCGTTTGCCCTGCCTCCCACAGCTCCATCATTCTCCTCACCACCGTTATCTGTATCAACGCATTACATCATGATCATCAACACATTTCTCATGATCGTAGATGTTAAAAAAGGACCCGAAGAGTGTGCCCTGAAGAGCGTAATCCCTCAAAAAGTAAATTGAAAAAATAAGAAAAATAGAAAGATTAGAGGCGAATCCAATTAGTCATCTCCAGGGATGTTATACTTATTTCATAAAAAACTGGTCGAAGGTACTTTCTTGAGACATGATTATTTCTAGTAAAAGAAGACAATAAACAAATAGAAAGAATTTGATGATTTTATTTTTCGTCAAAATGTTCATGACATAATTTCTAAATGGTTTTAGGGATTATTTTATATCAATGATTCAGATTTTGAGATTGTTATATATCTTTAAGAGATTCTGGAATGCTCGTGTAGTGCGATCTTTCCAACAATCATTGTTTGGATTCCAGAAAATTTTCCTTGTGTGCAAATACTTACGGTAGCTCCTTCGGCTGCATCCATCGCTGCCACCTGCACAGCAGAGTAATAATTTTAACATGCGTTATGATAATCACTTTACTTACTGTACATTTTAACGGGTTTCACAGCTTTTTGTAAATCTGAAAGTCTTTTCTGTATTTCAAAAAGTAACGTTCTACTTCGGGTCTTTATGACAAACAGCAAATATGAACTCACAGTATGATGCTTTGTGCAGCATCTCTACTCCCCAAAAGAATCCTTTATAGAGAGAGTTTTATATCAATGTATTTTTTTGCGATTTTGATTTAAATTTTATTTTATTCTTTCATAGTTTCATTTACCACCACATCAGTGATTTAAATGTCTTTTCCAGAGCCAGCAAATAGCTTTCCAAACCTAGTTTACGAGTTCAAACCTAGCTGCATGTTATACATTTACATAGATTGTAAAATCATGTGTGCCATATCCCTCTTGTAGCACAGAAAAAAACTCCAGCCGTTGATCAACAAAATTAAATTTCTCCGGCAATATTCCCAAAAGCCCCTAAATCTTTTTCACTGACTTCCGTGCATAATTTACTCGTTGGCGTGTGTCCCATTATTCGGCGAACATCGTGGAAGTGTGCTAAGTAACGGCCTGGGCTAGCAGATGAGTGTACTCGCTTACAAACCAATCAAACTTCGTGGCAACTCTCCCACACAGAATAATAATTAGATGAAGAAATAATATTTTAACTTAAAAAAGAAATATTTAAGATTGGAAATTGGTCACTCATGAATGAAAACTTCGTCGATGTTTTGATGACTTTGAAGAAGCTAGGTGAGAAACCTAGATAGCAAGTACAATATCGTCGCGTCACGTCCAATCGTAATTATTTCCTCGCTAAACTCATCAAAAAGTGATTTAAGCTGGGTAGTTTACAGAAATTAATAGTGTATAATTTTCTTGAACATTAAAATTCGAACTTTAAAAATATATTTGTCTATCATAATAGAATGATGGTGTCGTATGTTGCCATGAAGTCTACTCGTCGAGCCAATTGTTGTGTACACGTGGCCCTACGTCTCCATGATTATTATCGTAATCACGTCTCATAGTTCAACTGACAGTACACATTTGTTTTCTAGAAAGAGTGTTATGTAGGAGAAAAATGTAGGTTTTGCAAATAGTGAAAGATCATTCAAAATATTGATGACCATCAGCTATGAATCAGTCAATCAAAGAACCCATATTTTCTTTCAGTCCTTATTTCGGAAGAATAGAAAGTATTGTAATCGTGCGCCGGAAAGCGGCGATTTTTCGACAGAAAAACTTTGTCGTACCTTCATAACGAGCAAGTGGATAATTCTTATTCGCATATTTAGTAAATTACTTCCTCTACGTTATGTAAAAGTCAATTGACAGCAAAACGTCTGTCTCTCTGTCTGTCTCTCTGTCTGTCTGTCTCTCTGTCTGTCTGTCTCTCTGTCTGTCTCTCTGTCTGTCTGTCTCTCTCTGTCTGTCTCTCTGTCTGTCTGTCTGTCCGACCGTCCGTCCGTCCGACAGTCCGTCCATCCATCCGTCCGTCTACGGTCAACGCTGGCGCCTTTTAGCCAATTTTCTCCAAAATTCAAATTCTCTGATCGATTTAAATGAACTCACTGCCCTCTGAGTTTTAAACGAATATATTGATGTTGGGAAGGGGTACTTAACATGACGCCACTCAACAGTCTGAAAATTTTCACAAAAACGACGTTAAAGGTTTAAACTTTGTCCTCAGATAGCGTAAAAGACACTTAAAAAATTATGGCTCCAATTTTTTCTTTAAAATTTCTCTTCGAATGTATCAAAGGACAGTAAAAACGTTGTGCTAGTTCCACTTATAGCGAATTCTGTACTTTCGAAAATTGCAAAACTACTTAAATTTACAAAACTACAATATTGAAGATACATATGTTTGTGTTAAATGAAATCTACTCTAAAAAATAAGATCTCTAAAAAGGATCATATTCAATGTTTTGAAAATAACTAGTAGTTTTCGCGTAATTTCTGCTTGAAGTTAATGCAAATTATAAAAAGAAACATTTTCTCAAAACAGGCTCCAATATTTTTCTTCGAATGTTTTCCACGAGTAAAACAAGGGACGCTTAAAAGTATGGCACAGGTTTCATTTTCGTTGAACAGGTTGCATTTTCGAAAATCGCAAATGTTAGAAATAATTTGAGAATTATATGATGTTGTAGCACCACTATTTTTTTAAATAGAGACACCCATATGCATTTTTATAATTTTGAATCGAGCAATAACTCTAATAAAATATAATTTTTAAATTTTGGTTATTCAAAATTACTTAGTTGTAATATTCCGTTTTATAGATGTTATATAGAATAAAGCTTCCATTAGTCTAATAATTAGACGTCATATAATTCACTCAATTAATAATAGTGTGGCTCACCAGGATGGCGCAGACCAGAGCGATGCAAACGAAAGCCTTCATAGTGCTACTCCAGGAATATCACTGAACGATTAACACGCAAAAACTGTGTAAAAGAGATAGTCGTTCGTTTATATATAAAGTACACATAGTAATATTTTCCTGCAAAAATCCACTCTCACGTGTCGTTTGTTCACGTAGGAACAAAGGTGCGTCCTGTTCATTGTTCCGTTCTTGTCAGAGTCAGTGAATGGAACATCGGCTAGCGACCATTGACAAACAAGCCATGCAAACTATTCCTGCACTTAAAAAGTTGACAATTTTCGCAATATCTATAGTAAAGAGCGCTCTAACGATTCGATGAAGAGATATGATAAGGTTCGATTTTTTGGCGTTTTTTTCATTTAGGGTCAATTATTAACATATTTTATCAGAACGTTTTTTTATAAAGTATCATCAACTTCAAAATCATTAATTTGCGTTTATAGTAATTCCAAAAATTTTCACAAAAGTAGGACAGGAAATGCTTTTCATGTAGACATTGGGGAATGGAAGCACCGAGTTCAGTTTATTGCGATTACTGTAATTGTTGCCCTTCGCGAACCACGAACTGAGCATTATAGATTAGTCAAAATAAAAACCAAGGATCTTAATTTTAGAAAATTTATTCCATTTTGTCACGTGTTTTTGCAGTTACTCGAGATCGTGGGCATATTTATTACAATTTTTGGCAAGAATCGTCGTCGACATGGAGTTAAAAAGTAAGGGTTGTGTAAAGATGGGATCGGGAGTCCGTTAATTGATATTCGGCCATTGTCGGCTTCCTTATCCCTTCAAAGCGAAGCGTAGATTCGGGAAGGTGGCGTTCCAACGCGGCTAAAGGGGAAAAAGTTGAATGCGTCACCGCGGAAGAAGGGGGCCTAGGGGCCCTCCGTCTTCACACGCCATTCATTGGCAGAGTGAGCCCCTCCACGTTTTGAGTGATTCATTAATGAGTGATTTCGGAACTACATTACTCCCGTAAGTGTAGTGCAGTAGTGCACATTTTTCAGTGGGAGTTGGCGCTGGATGGTGAGATTCGGCGCCGTCCTAACTGTCAGCTAGCGAGGTTTTCCCCAACCAGGGCAACGCCACAGCCGACAAAAGCTCTAAGCTCCCGACCAGGCTCCCGACGTGTGATTTAGTATAGAGCATGTAAGTGTAAGTGTAAGTGTGAGTGTAGTTACGGGGTGGGGACAGGACAAGAAAGGGGAAGGTAAGGTTGCGTGCGGTCCGTGAGTCGTTTATTAGGGTACTGCTCCGTCATTTGCCAGGTATTGATCGGAGAAACCACAGAAAACTACCGATGAGAGCAGCCGGCCGCTAGAATTCTCCTCCAGACAGCAACTGAATGCAATCTAGTTACTGTCGAAAATCCTGCCACTGTCGGGACTCGAACCTAGGACCACCCGATCAGAAGCACTGACATCAGCTGATGCCGTGTGCCACCTCTTTCGGTACCCTTTGATGTCTAGATAAGGATACTTGCAAATAGAGTTGAAAGAAACATGACTCGCGACAGCATTATGTGTTCAAGGTTTAATACATACTCCTGGCGTGGATGTTCATATTGCGATGATGTATCTGATTCTGCGCAAACTAGCCGGAAATGCCACTCCCTTACTACTCGTATTGTTCTTAGGTCGTGGGACGGTGAACAAATTTGGTGATGACCTCGGCAATTTTGTGCCATTGTCGAAGCTTATGTGATATTCACTTTCTGTTTTCGTAGCTACGGGCGAATCAGAGCACTCATAGTGAAATTTTTGGCGCAGTCACGCTATATTTTGATGGACGAACGACGCATTTAAACGAGATATTTCCTCTTTTCCCGCTTCTCTTTCCATCGCACATTTCGATTATGATTTTGCAAACATGTAACATGGTGTTATTGGGCCTAAAGGCAGGTAAATAGCTGCAGAACTGCAACTGAAGCTTCATGGACCGCCAGGTCTCGGCGTACAATCCGGAGTGAGCGAGTGAGAATGAATTGAATTCGGACACGTCAACTACTCAGAACATTGGTCCCATAAGATTGATTACTAGTGATTCCGAGTGTCAACAGCTAAGGTAATTATTACCGTAATTTTAGTGGGTGCTTTTGTTTGCTTGTTTGTTTGTTTTTGACTCGGGAGGAGGCGGTGATCTTGCCGCGCTGGATGGCGAGATCCGGCGTCGACCTACCGTCGGCTAGCAGGGTTTTCCCCAAGCAGGTATCGTCCACCAGCGGGACACCGCATTGCCCTAGCTGGGGCAAGCTCTAAGCTCCCCACCGATCTCCCGGCATGAGTGGTAGTGTAGTGCGTGTAAGTGTGTGTAATGGAAAAGAATGAAAAAAAGAAAGATCGGGAAAATTAAAGTATAAGACAATGGAAAAGAAAGATTGCGTGCGGTCCATGGCCGTTTAGGAGGGTACTGCTCTGATATTCGCCTGCTGTTGATCGGAGAAACCACGGGAAACTACCGATCAGATCAGTCGGTCGCTAAAAACAGCGTTAGAACTCGACCTAGCAATCTGCCTAGAGTCTAAAATCCTGCCGCCGTCGGGACTTGAACTTAGGGAAGTTCTCGGGGTCAAAGGCACTGCAGTGACATATTGATGCCCTGAGCCACCTCTCCCGGTGTATTCCCTTAAGTGTAGTACTTGTTATATCCATGGAGACTGCAGTATCTCTCTTGGTGATTCATGAGATACGTCGCCGAATTCCTCGTCAGTGTGCGGGTATTTACCCTCAGCAAGATACCATCTCCGTCGGGATTAAACACTAAGCTCGTGACTAATCTCTTGACGTGTGTGGTGGTGTGGTGATACTCGTATTGATTGGAGAAACCACGGAAAACTACCAATCGGTACAGCCGGCCGCTACAATTTTCCACCAGTCAGCGCCTGAATTCACTGTAACTGTATAGCTAGTATCGAAAATCCGACACCATCGAGACTCGACCTGCGACCTCCCTGTCAGCAACGCTGAGCGGCAACTGAAGCCATGGGGGTGAGTTCATTGTTTATTTGCGACTTCAGTTAAATGTAACGAGATTTGCTCGGATGAGGCGAGGGTGGCTGCTCTGGTCGGTGGACTGTTGGATCTGTTGGTCTGGTCGTTTCCAGATGGATTCCGCACAAGTATCGCAGTGCAATGTACTATAATTAGTAACCGGACGCCTTCCTTCTCTTCTCGTCCTTTCTCCACTCCCATTGTCCGGCCTGACGATACCTTACTCTCTCATCACCATTTTGTTCTAATGTGAGGTAGGAAATAATCATCCCCAACAATCACAGTTATAATATTTATTGTAACATACACAAAGTTAGCTTTCGGAGAAACACTTTTCCCATCTGCAGTGGGTCTCTAGCAAGAAGAAGGAATTAACATGAAGTAAGGGACCGAAAATCAATACAGCAAAATTATAAGATAAAATTTAACAAATGGAATAAATAAAAAATAATAAAATAAATAAATACGTAAATAAATAATGAAATAAATAATGAAATAAATAATGAAATAAAAAATCTAGGGGTTCGGAAGTTCTTCAAGAAAAATGTTTTGGCCTGGAAAATTAGATAGGTTCTACGCAAAACGATTTGATATTCTGGAAATATTTTGGAATATTGATGGAAATTGAGGTCTTAATGAAGTGCGTTGTTTGAAAAATACCACGGAACAATTACAGCTATTCTCAAGACTCTATTTTGGAAGCTTTGTAGGGGTTTGATGGAAGAGTAAGCAGCGCCTTCCCAGACGGGGCAAGTGAAGGTTAGAGGACGAAGTAGGGCTTTGTGAAGATAGTTTTTTTTTTCGTTATTTAATGTCACATAAACGTCTTGGACATTAGCGACCACTATTGCATTTAAAGGTATGGTGTCTGTGAAGATGACATAATGTGGTGATGATAGGGGTGAAAGGACTAACACAAACCAAACATGCCCGAGGCAGGACTGGAACCGCGATCCTTCAGTCCGAGATCGTTACGGCACAACTGCCTTAACGATCTCAGTCATCCTGACCGACAGAGGTGGTTTCGTATGAAGGAAGCGCCACTTGCGAAGAGGCACCCTAGACCACCCCCGTTGTCGTCTCACACGCGACCCGGTCGGAGAATTCCCAGTCGAGTCAAAATTATAGTGTGCGTTTTCCTTGCAATGGCCCAGTGTACGTTGCTGTGTGACGATGAAAAAATTCACTTCTCATGTTGAGAAGACCGGAATTCGGCATGGGGATGTCTACGTGCTAACCACACGCACCCCCTTAACCCATGGCCGCGAGGCAGGGACGTCGCCGGTAGGCCTGAGCCCGTTCACGGGCTGTCGCGCGAAGTACACACATCTTATTTAATCGGTGCAAATGACTTATTACAATTTAATTTATATATACAAGTTATACTCTTAAAACCCTCATTTGTAAAGATTAATATCGCCTCTGATAGCGGTTCTTTTAGTACTCACTATGCCATGACAATGGAAACAACATGAAAGAAATCCTATGCTAGGGCCAGCACAAAAGAGGCATGCTTCTAATTAATGGGCTTTCACGCTTCTAATTAATGGGCTTTTACCTTACAATATTAAAAGATTTAGCCTGTGGAGAGTGATAGTGGACATATGAGATGTCAGACAATTTGCATTAGGACGCCAGAGAGTACAATGATCGTAACACCAACAATTGTTACGCAATTTACTACTTCCTGATAGAACAGTGAATACGTAATTTATGGTTGTAGACAACATGCTTGCTGTAATTTTTGTAATATATTAGAACCTGAATTACAAGTGTGAAATTTGCCTCATATGTGCAAATAAATAGTTCAGAAATGTTCTATGTACAACCAATCCCGCCAATTAATCTTACAGAACATTAATATTGTCGATTTACTTCGTTCAAGCTCCCTACAAGAAAAAAATTAAAATTCTGTAAATCAATTAATGTCTCTAACAAACTGTAATACTGTTTTTGAGTATATGTACTGTGTTTATTATCCTAACCTGTAGTGGCATATTTTCTACCACTGGTGTAATGTTAACTGTATATTCACTTTAGAAAAATGTAAAAGTGTAAAGAATATGTAACCACGCTGTGAGGTCAGCGTCCGATCTCCGCATCCAGCAGGGGGAGATCATCGCCTTGTCTTAGGAAAAACACGCTCAACCCTTACGGGGCTAATGACGTTAACAGTTGACACATCTAGAAAAACAAAATAGTCAAACAAGTCTGATATCTTATACTATGCGCATATTAGTGTTTCCCTGATGTGACAGCGTGAGCATCTGTCCAACACGCAACTTTCGCAGCCACTTTCAAATTGAAACCCTTCAATTCCATTGATAAACAAATTCACCCAACAGACACCCGTACCCGTACCCGTACCCGTACTCGTACCCGTACTCGTACTCGTATCCGTACCCATATCCACCCGCAGCCACCCAACCAGCCAGCCAGCCAGCCGGCCCTGCCCTACGGGAGCATAATTGGGGGAGAATCACATGATTTCGTGGAATTTCCCATCGATTGGTACTCATGATCGACCACAGAGACCTTGTGGAACCTCTTTTCATCAGGACAGATCAATACCTCAGGATTCTTTCCGACGACTCCTGAGGAATTATTATGCGGATGGCAGCCATCTAATCATCTCTTGTTCAAGCAGGCCTGAATTAGTTTCTCACTTTTTCAGTAAATATTACTTAGTAATTAATAATAAATAATTGCAGTCCGCCCCGTGGCGCAGACGGTTGCGGCAGCCATCGTCTCTAATGTCGTCAGTAATGGCTTATACGCCAATAATAATAATAATAATAATAATAATAATAATAATAATAAAGTACAATCTTAATAAGTTTAAATTAATTAATAATAAATAATTACTGAATTTTCTAAATGCCTGGATTTTCTAACTGTGCAATAAAGGAACGTTGTGGAAAAATGTTTTATTCTCGTTGGGAAAATGCCGCCTTATTGTTGGCTAAATTCTCATATTAGTGTCTGACCTTAGAAGCAAGATATTACAGAAGCTGTGGGATGGATGTGATAGTTGCTTTATTGCTTATTTAATTCATTGTATAGTTGTTTCTTAGATATAAATCAAGGGGTATTTGTCTTTACAAAAAAATTCTAATGTTTGAATTTTTTGAATCGGGTGCGAATATTTTGGAGCAAGTATTTGACCATATATGCTCACGTTGTCAACAAATGAGCTAGAAAACGGTAAGATAAGTTCTGTAGTTATATCCACTGGCAGATCTGTAACTACTTCGAAGTTCTAAACATTGTGTCTAAAGTTTTTTGAACATTCACCAAAATGTGTAACATCTCTGAAATGATATATACTATATGACTAACAAGTCCATATTTACCGTACGGTAGCAGCCAGCAAACCGGATATCGTTGTTCAGGATTTGGAGAAAAAATCGTGTCAACTTGTTTATGTTGTGACATGCGATCAGAGCGTCGTAATCAAGGAGGCAAAGTAACATTTCCAGTACAAGATTGGGGAAAAATAAATTTAATTTAATTTATTTATCGTTATTGTTGGGTATGGGTAAGAACTAAAAAAGGAGAATAATTCAGTCAAATGTGGAATGTAAATGTACAGGCCGTACCGATAGTTATTGGTGATAAGGATTTTTTTCCGTAAGCTGTAAGAATATGTCCACTCTCTCAGGTTATTCAAATCACTTGGAAGTTTAGCACATCACATTATTTGGATCTAGCAATGTCTATAACGCTAAATTGGTAAAAATTTTTGGATTTTCAGCAATTACACAAATTTAATTTTTGGGAACATCTCTTTGTTAATTTTACATTAAACGTGTAATTTTATTATTTAATGCCTTTTTGAACGGGCTTCAAATTATATATTAAGGAGTGTTTTGAAATCTCAGAAGTATGAGAGTTAATACTTTTTTCTTCCCTATACACTTACTTACACTCTACACACTTGCAGCTTTTCTTCACATAATCTCGGTAACTATTGCCATTAAGTGGCATTATACTTTTCACAGGGGCGCCAGTTTGAGGTCGTTATTGTCTTTCACGTTTTTTAAGTACAGAGCCCAACTCAAACTTCCACATTTTCTTTGAGTTTCCGTGTTTTTCAAGAGCTAGGCGAAGAATTTGTTGGAAGCAAGTTGCAATATTATAATAGTACGTAAGCGTTGCAAATAATGCGAGAATGTATGTGTGGTTCCGCTATTTATTCTGGCACTCGCACTGTCATCGCGTTGGCGGCGAACTATCACGTCATGTCCTCCGGAACATAAAAACGAGGAGAAAAAACTCCACCTCCGGTATCTTATCGGAGCATTCGTCGGAGCAATCCGGTGCGAAATCACTGTTCCGCTTCATGGCCACTTTATGTAACATGGCCTTCAGAGAAGAATTCAAAAAGGACGTACGGCCTCGAACATTCCTACTTCCTTTTTCGAGGCAGATGAAACTACGTTAGAATGTACACTGGATGTTACAATGATTAAAAATCATGTTTTCAGTCTCTTCAAAAGAGCATCTTTTTAATATATATTGACCTACCATTTGAAATACAATGAGTATGGTTAAATTTACACTGAGAGATACGTTTATCCAAAATGTAAAAAATAACAAAGTTTTTAAACTAAATGAATATTCATTTCTCACAGTGAAGTAGTGCATTATTTATTTAAAGATGTATAAAAAGATGTATAAGAAAACCGACATTTTATTACGGTGATCCATTGATTCAGGCCTTTTAAGATTTAAAGTGGGGTGTCACACTAAACCAGCTGTACGTGCCCGCAATCTATGGATGAATTATCATTGTTATTTTTTGTCTATTCTTGAATTTTCATAGAATAAAGAGCCAGCCCCTCTCCTCCATAGGCCAATATTCTCCATTATATTTCAGTAACCGCTTAAATGTCGTCTACTACTTTGCTTTATATTAACATTACTTGAAAAAATGTCTAGATAAGATAAGTTAGTATCTAACTTTTCTTATGTTTAAAGTTATTTATTTGTATGGATTAGAGTTATAAAGAGATAAATTTGGATAGATGTTATCTTATCACCTGTATGGGGAAAGAATGGTTAAACTAGAATGTACGAGTATTGAATGTACGACTGGACGAGTATAGAATGAAGGACTGTACGAGTATAGAATGTGGGACTACGAGTATAGAATGTGGGACTGTACGAGTATAGAATGTGGGACTGTACGAGTATAGAATGTGGGACTGTACGAGTATAGAATGTACGACTGTACGAATGTACGAGTAATTTTTGGTAATGAAGTCATTATCTTCCAAAGTGTTTTTGTCAATTATATCTAATGAATCTTTATAAATGAGATGACATTGAAAGATAACTTTTTGTGCCATGACCATCACAGAAAGCTAGCAAGACGTCCATGAGCCAACCGAGGGGCCCAAAAGAAATCCACTTCTTAACTCAAACAAAATTACATACATTTATAAAGTTACGATTTATTGTAACTTTTTAACTACAAAGTAGCATTAGTTTAACAAAAGGTACTCTTCAAATAATAGTAAAATGTAAGCTACTACGAAAGACTACCATTTCGCGATCCGGAGAGGGGTTGATTCGGCGTTTGTGGACAATCTCTTCGTTGACAGAGTAGTAGTGCAGCTAAGGCACGGTCACGTACAACTATTGTCGCCACACTCCTCTACCCCATTGAGTTGTACAGTGGAGACAGGTGTTGCTGCTGGGCTCCTGCCCCTCTATCCCGCGAACAGCGGAAGGGAGTGTAATTGGCGTCCGAAGTTGATGGCGTCGTTGAGTTGTGCAGCGGAGACAGGATCCCATAGGGATTACCGAAGGGCACCTGCCCCTCTATCCCGCGAACAGCGGAAGGGACTGTAATTAGCGTTCTTAGCAGATACCGTAGTTGAGTTGTGCAGCGGAGACAGGATCACCCATAGGTATTGCCGCTGGGTTCCTGCCCTTCTATTCTGTGATCAGCGAAGTAGGGTGTCATTGGGGTTTGTAATTGGTCGCGTCGATGAGAAGTTTGTCTCAGACGAAGATGTCCACCGGCTTCTATGTCCGTATAAGTCGTAACTCACAAGTGAATTTTATTGCCATTTGTTGCCTCTGCATGAAATTTCTATCTGTGGAAATAGAACCGTATCTGTGGAAATAGAACCGATATTCTTAAGGACAAAACGAGAGAGAGTTACAACTTTAAAAAATCAATACTCCTTATTTCACCCAGAAAGATTAGTTACCCTCATTTATAGGGCAACTAATATTTTGGGCGAAAGGATATATTTTACATTTACAACTGTGATGCAAGAGTAGGGACAATCGCGAATACGCCTTATGAATTTAGAAGACCCAGAAAATCTCAGTCGGGATAGCGGGTTAAGACCGAACACAAAAAGCAGTATAACAGAGTTGACAATGAAAAATGAAATCTAAAATAAAAAAAATGGAAGTGGACAAGAGTAGCAAGTAAGAGATGACAATAAAAAGGGACATATAGTAAATATGTAACACACCATACAAATTATAGATTTACAAACATTTATGTAACGGAAAGTAATTTAGGACATTTATAATGTCCAAACAAAAACACGGGGAAGACATTATTACATAATTGAGTATTAAGTACTACAATACTTCACTAATTCACCTCGTGTGGTCGAAACCACATACTCCGCCTAATACACCGCAGTGAGATTTATTATCCGGAGCAAATAAAATAATTATGACGCCTGCAACGGGCACAAGTATTTCTAAAAATATAACTTGTGGCGCAGTTATACATTTGAAATTAAAATTCAGATCATTTTGCTAATGAACATTATTTCACTTTAATACTTTCCAAAATATTATTTTAAGTGCCTCCCAAGCATCTATTCATTAAGTAAACCCAGTAGGCCCCGGAATTTGCTTTCTGATGTGGTGCTCTGGCAACACAGTGTACATAACGCGTTCTTGCGTGTCATTGCAGTGGGAAGTGAACTAAAATGAGTGGGGTATCGCGGGGAAAGACAATTGCGAGAACGCGCATGCAGAGGGACGCAATGTGCATAATAAAAATAAGTGAGTGCGTTTGTGTGCATGCGTGTGTGCGTGCGTGTGTGTGTATGTGTGTGTTTTAAGTATCATAG
Source organism: Gryllus bimaculatus (assembly GCA_017312745.1). Taxonomy (NCBI): domain Eukaryota; kingdom Metazoa; phylum Arthropoda; class Insecta; order Orthoptera; family Gryllidae; genus Gryllus; species Gryllus bimaculatus. The sequence goes on from BOPP01000029.1 coordinate 1,669,267, forward strand.
TGGTGTATTACGAGTACTTATGTAGTGATTTTATTTCATGTGCATCCATTGGAATAATTTTATTACTGAAATCGTTCGTATGCTGTTTCTAGTAGGAAAAGTGTACTCGTTATCATATGTCAGTTTTTAAATCGCCTAAAGTGAAACTGTTAAAATGTAAGTGTAGTTTCACAGTGAATAATGAAGGTATATTTTACGTTCATTATTTTTGAATCGTTTATAGTTAAAATACATTGATTAGTCCATATATTATTTTCCCTGTTTCAAAGAGCTTGAAGTAAAGGCGAATTTAATTTTTTGTTCTCAAAACCTGCTCTTAACTTTTCTTATAATTTTAGAGCAAAGGACACTTCAAAAACGCGTCCACGTTTCATTTTCGTTGAGCTCCCTAAATTTTTGAAAATTACATAAGTTATAAACCACTAGGTCTATTCTATTACCACTAGTGTGGCACCACTAGTTCTATTCTGCAACTAGGTTACCGAAAAATTAATAAATTGCGACAAATGTATTTTGACAGCAGAGAGGGAGATGGACGAAAAACCGAAAAACCCAGACGAAACGTATTAGCAAAACATCTTGTATGAGAAAATCTGTGCCATTTGTAGTACCACCAGTTTTTTGTCATCAATTTATTTAACATGCGCGAGATATAAAAAAATAAGTTTTTTTAATATTCAAATGTTAGCGTATATTGCACGAAAATATAATTGAAAGTATTGTGCTCTGGGTGCTTTTTAAGTTAAAATATTTGCATGGGTTTATGTTGCCCTAGATCGATCACATTTTCATTTTTGAAGAATATTGTGTTCGTTTTTGACGCTAGTGTTCCTCAAAGACAGACGGACTGGCGGACAAACGAATGGATAGACCGGCTGAAGAAAGACAGTAGGTCGGTTGAAGATCGACGGGCGGGCAAATGATCGAGCGGACAGACATAGGAGTGGAGAATAAGATAATACAAAAACAGAACTTTTTCAGTATCTGGATTTCGCAAACCATCTCTCAAATTTTCTTGGCCGTGGAAGTGTTATCAGTTAGGGTACCGGACTGTTGTACCCAAGTTGATGCCTCCAAACCCAATCGAAGCCGTAGATTTATAAGGACGAAACAAATCGTTCGTACGCCTTTCTTCGGAGGGGAAATAAGGCGTCTTCGGCTGTCCTATGTTAGTAGATTTACTTGCATGTAAAAGATCAAGTCAAAATGACGCCTGTGAGCTAAATTCAAATCGCCAGTTTCTCGCCCAAGAAATATCTCCTTTCTCTGCTGGTTGGTGAAAGGGCGTGGTCAGGCGGAAGAGCAGGCCTTATGGCCTGAGTCTCGCCACGTAAAATAAGGCATTAATTGAATTCAATACTCCAAGATATAAATGAGTCCCTCAGAGGTCTTGAAGGTAGGCAATGCGCCGCGCAGGAGTGTTTTGCCGCGTCATCTGCGCGGTGCTTGTAGGCGCCAGTTAGTCTTTTCTTGGGATTGCGCACTTTCTTTATTTTTAAATATGATACCACACATGGTGTATTCCCATACGTTATAAGAACCTACACTGTCATATACTCACCACTTGCTTAATGGTATACATTGTGTGACTCTCTATATTTTTTACAATATTTGTGCAATAGTGCAATGGAAATTTTCGTTATTGCTAACAAATGTTAAATTCAAGAATTAAATCAAAACTAACTAAAGCAGTAAATCAAAAAAAAATATTTTACCTCTGAGCATTTAAATTCAGTATTTTCTTAGCTAATATAGTAACGGACGTTCGGAAAAGCCGTAGTTTTTTTACTTCATAGTGAAAATGATAGATATAATTGGCAATCGGAAAGCGATGAAGTAACACATTTATTTTCATAGCCACTTCATATCAGTTGAATTAAGGTAACAAAAATACTGTTAAATAAATAAGGAATACAAATAAAATGTACAAGTACATAGTGCCCAACAAATTTTTATTTGAGGTACCATATTTCTTCACATGTTTACTAGCTTGGATCCGGCAATCCTGAAACATGATAAATATTATTTTACAGGGGAGTTAATTGGCCAGTTCGGGAAGACAAAATAACATTCAAATTTGATATCAGTTTGTTAAAGTGATTCAAAAACATTTCCTCCCTTTGGGAAGAAAAGGGAGAAAAGTAAACTAAGAGAAAACAAGATATTAAATATGATTCAGATAGACAAATATTAAATTTTTAATTGCGAGATCAATAATACTAAAGGAAATAGAAGAGTGTCCAATAACATGAAGATTAGGGAGAGGATAGAATTTAGGATAATTCCTAAATTTGAAACTATACAATATGTATCTGAAACGAAAAGGTACAGACTTTTTATATTTTAATATAAATTCTCTAGTGGTGTTCTTTAGATAGTTGCATCTAAGGGAACTAAGGTATTTTTTTACCACGTGAACATAATATTGTAAGAAAAGGCATTCTGATATCATCGTATTCATTACAAATTTTGTGGTATGTTAACTCAAATAAAATATCTTATTTTGATTTATGTCTAATCAGAAAAGTGTCAGTGAAGAGTTCTGCCAAATGTCGCTGTAAAACTGAAAAAGTCTCGTCAACATTAATTATCTAGAAAATACATACAATACAAATTTACTATTGTTAAAAGTTTATAGTATAGTCTATGTTCTATTAAAGCTATGAAAATGTGAGATAGCACTAAAAAAGGCTATTCTTAATTGTTTCCATTAACATTACTTTTACTGAGTGGAGACAAAATGTATCTACACCATATATTTTTTATGTCATTGGTGGTTTTAAAAGACAATTCTGACAGTTCATATATTTGTCCGTTAAGCTTTGATAAGTATTTATGAAATACTTCGCAGTTTGCTTTTTTCATATTTAATATACTAAATACTTGAAGTATTAGTGGACCATTTTGTACCCTCTTAGTAACTCTAGTATCTAATTATATTATTTCAAAATACTAAATCTTGATTTTTGGCAAGTTTGATTCATAACATTTACAGTACGTTTATTTGAATTCAAATGTGAAATCTCACTAATAAATAGTTATTATGAAATACTACTTACCTAGAACAAATGTGAAATCTCACTAATAAATGGCTATTATAAAATACTATATACCTTGAGTAAACGTGAAATCTCACTAATGAATGGCAATTATAAAATACTATATACCTTGAGCAAATGTGAAATCTCACTAATAAATGGCTATTTTAAAATGCTACATGCCTAGAACAAATGTGAAATCAAACTAATAAATGGCTATTATAAAATACTATATACCTTGAGTAAATGTGGAATCTCACTAATAAATAGCTATTATAAAATGCTACATTTCTAGAGCAAATGTGAAACCTCTCTAACAAATGGCTGTTATAAAACACCATCCACCTAGAGCAGCTGCGCGAGATCGGCGGCGAAGTCCTCCAGCGCGGCCGCGTCGCCGGCGCCTGCCCCGGCTTCCTCCTCCGCCAGCGCCCCCGGCATCTGGGGCATGGCCGGCGGCTCCGGCATCCCCGCGGGCGGCTGCGGCATCTGGGGCATCCCGGGCATACCCGGCGGCTGCGGCATCCCCGCCGGCATGCCCTGCGGCTGCGGAGACCGCTTCACCTGCCGCCCACAACATCCTTTCTGTACAGGGTGTCTTAGGAAATTTTTAGAAATGTGGAAGCTGCGGTAGAAATGATAGACGCGTCTAGGGTTTCTAGAGGTGGCCAAGGAAGGTGGTGGTAAGAAATGTCATGTCATGTAATGTTGTAACGCAAGTGGCATTCGTAGGCAACAAACATATCGTTCACTGATGATTGGTAACGATTCCGTGTACCTGCCTAACGTCAGTGCAAAATGAATTGCCTATCGATCATGGGTAAATATTGCAGCTGTAACTTCGTAATATGACATGCTTTGATTCTCTATGCATTTCCATAGGTGAAAAGTAATCATCTTCAATCCCCCTACAGCCCTAGAAGTTTGTAATATTTATTCTGGAACATTCTGTATGTAAAACGCTAAGGAAAGATTACTCGTTAAATGAAAAATGTTGATTTATAATCATTCTTCAACCCCAGATCCCATGAATGTGGTACTTCCATAGGTAAATATAATTCCATCAAATAGATCACGACGAAACTGGGAGAGGTGGCGCAGGTCGTCAATTGAAGTCGCTGCATTGTCTCTGACCTAGGGAGATCCTAGGTGCGATTAGCAACGGCGGTGGGATTTTCGACGCTAGCTTGTCAGCTAGGTCGAATTCAGTCACTGTGTGGAGGAGAATGCTAGCGGCTGGCTCCTCTAATCGATAGGTTTCCGTGGTTTCTTCGGCCTACGCCAGGCGAATTCCGGAAAGTTGTTTAATGTTAAAAATACGTTTTAAAATGTTCGTCGGAAATACACATATTTTTAACATCCCTAATACCGAAAAAAGTTTGTTGCAATGTAATGTTTATTTCCCATCCATCTCTGACTATCGCCTAAATCCTTCCTCTGACTTACTGATATTCTCTAATTCTCTCTTTAATTGTAAGTTCCAAACGCATCAATAAATTTTTGCTTGTACTCCTAGGACATTTTCAATTTTTTCTCAAAAACTGTTATAATTTTTTCTTAACATTTCTAGATCTAATAGAGCAAAATACGGACTTAATAACGGCAAAAGTACAAATTTCATAAAAACTCTGAATTTTCGAATATAACATTCCAACTTTTATTCGAACCATTTCTACACTTTCACTATAGAAACTAGTAAACGCTCAGTCATCAATTTAACTATTTCGAAAAGAATAAATGCTATTAATTTTATCTTATATCTTTTCCAAAGTCAGTTTTATGCGTTATTGTTTGTTTTTTTAATCGATCATATCCAAGACAGAAAAAAAAACAATAAACCACACCACCAGAATATCCGGATTTCAATTTGAAGTTGGTGGTAGGCTATTTCCCTGCCCAACACCAGAAATTAAAAACGACCGTTTGCATTGCTCAGTTGAATCACGTCCACTGAAAAACTAACGCTAACCCGCGCACGATGAAAAGAAACAAGGGCTTCCAAAGCCTGGTCCCGCTTTGTGTTGTTTGCGCGGCTAGCACGTATTCGAATTAGAATTGAATTGAATTGAATTAGATTGCCTATATTTTACGTGGGACTCGGGCCATCAGCCCCCTTCTCTCTACCACGCAAGAATTTCGCTACGGCTACCTTTCACCAACTAGAGAGAGAAAG
>BOPP01000029.1:1674502-1736271 GCA_017312745.1 Gryllus bimaculatus
ATCTCAGAAAGTCTTGAGAGTTAATACTTTTTCTTCCTATACACTATACTTACCACTTCTAAAACCACATCTTGAAGCATTTATCATTCACATATATATCTCGGTTACTAATTGCCATTACTTAGTGCATAATGTATATACTTAATATCACTCAATGCCCTGTATTTCTACCAGATGTGCGACTCGAGGATGCTCTATAGCTGACACCCCATTTACACCAACCAGCAGCAGAAAGGAGTATTTCACAATAGGTAGCCACTAGAGGCCGACAGTTTGCCACGTGAGCTTGTCGTTATTGTCTTTACGTTTTTAAGTACAGAGCAGTCAACTTCCCAAACATCCTACCTCTATCTTAGGTCAAGTCAATTCCGTTTTTCTGATGAGCATACGTGCGAATTGAATATCTGTTTTACGATAGCAAGTATTACATACTAATTATAATAGACGTAAAGCGTTGCAAATAATCCAGATAACTAGTAAGGTGACTAGTCTCGATGCCGCCTATTACTTACTTCTGGCACTCGCACACTCGAAAAGGCGTACCGAAACGATTTAGTTCGTCCTTATCATCTACGGCTCAACATACGATGGGTATTGAAGCCCACCCCACCAATAACCACACTTAGTAGTTACAAACACTAGTCCCGGTAACCCCTCCACCCCCTAAAACTCGACCCATAAACCAACTATACACGGCCACCAGCAACGGCTCATATACAATAGAATACCGTCGCATTCCGCGTTGGCGCGAAAACTATCAACGCTCATGCTCTCCCGTCACATCACAATAAGCGTCATCGAGAGAATCAGGAGAAAAAACTCCACTCGTCGTGCTTGACATTATACGTACAGCAGTGCAGTCGTAGCAAATCAAGATGCAGTTCAAAAGTTTACAACTTCTGGTTTACAGCTATCTATCTCATTCGTGCCACTTTATGTAACCATCCGTGCCTAGTCTAGAGTTACCGATATTCTAACACAGCTCTGGACCGTCACGTCCTGTCGTAACATTCAGCTTCCTTTTCCGAGGACCAGATCTAAACTACGTATAGAATTGCCTACACTGGAATGTATCAATGAAATTCATAAAATTCCAATGCCTCTTATCCATTTCTCTTCAACAAAGAGCATTCTTTTTTAACTATATTCTTGACACGCCTGAGCCATGGTGAATTACAACATGCGACAGATATGGTTTAAATTTTACACTGAGAGATACGTTGTTCACTGCCACAGTCTGATAAGAAGATAAATCAAGTTTTTAGAAACTAGGCATGAAATATTTCACTTACTGCACAGGTCGAAAATACGATGCACTACTAATTATTTATAAGATGTATAAAAAGATGCTAGGAGAAATCACGCACATTTTATTACGGTAGATCCATTGATTACAGGCTTGTTAAGATTAAAAATGTGCGTGTCAACAACTAAACCAGCTTGCTACTGCCCGCAAATCTATGGATGAATAATATCATTGCTTATTTTTATGTCTATTCTTGAATTTTCGTATAATAAATGAAGGACAGCCCCTCTTCCTCATGGCCAATTGTCACCATATATATTTCAGTACTCGCGTTCAAATGTCGATCTATCATATTTTGCTTTTAAACTTATAAATAAAGACAGACTGCAAAGAAAATGTCGTAGCAATAAGATACTTTTCGCGATATTCAACTTATCTTTGGTTTAATCTTAATTATTATGTACGATAGAGTCATAAAGAGATAAATTTTGGATAGATGTCATCTTGATCACCTGATTATTGGGAAAGATGGTACTAAACTTACTAGTAATGTACTGAGTATATGCATCGTATCGACGAGCGTGGACGAGTATAGTAATGAAGGGGAGGTAACTTGCTTTTATTGACGTGGTAATAGAACTGTGGAGACTACGAAGTATTAGAATGTGGTGACTGTACGAGGTATAGCATATGTGGTTGAACTGTCACGAGATAATAGCAACTCGTGGGACTTTATCGTGAATACTAAAGAGATGTGATTGTAGCTGTATGAGAGTGACGCTTTAGATCTGTGGACTGTACGAGTGGATGATATTGGGTCCTTACGAGTTGTAGTTAATTTGGCAGCTGCTCAGATGCTTCATCAGCATCTTGGCTGACTGTACGAGCTAGATTCAGAGGCACTGTACGAGTATAGAATCGTGCGGACTGTACGAGATAATAAAAGTTACGTATCTGTACGAATGTATACTGAGTATAATTTTTGTCTCAGATAAGTCATGTCTTCCAAAGCTGATTGTGTCAGCAGATAATATATCTAGATGAATCTTTATAAATGAGATGACATTGAAACGATTAGTCTTGTGCCTGACCATACCACTCAGAAGAGCAGCAGAGCTGATCCATGTAGGACACTTCAAAACCGCGGGCCCAAAATTAATCGCATCTTTTCTTAACATCAAAACATGATACTGAATAATATTATTATTCACAGAATTTATTTTAAACTTTGTTAACTACAAAGTAGACATTAGCTCAATCTCTGACAAAATGAAAAGTACTGCTTGGTCAAAACGATCAGTAGGTAAGCTTTATTACTGAAGACTACCAGTTCTCGCTCGATCCCGCGAAAGAGTGTTTATATTCGGCAGAGTTATGTAGGAGCTAATCTCTACTGCTCGATTGAGTCAGTAGTAGTAGAGCAGATAATGGCTACGGTCACTTACACGACACATTGTCTCCACATCCTCTTCATCTTCTCATGAAGTAATGCTAGGCAAGTAATATATTTTGTAGGAGATCAGTGTTGCTGCTGGGCTCCTGCCTCCTCGTATCACCGCATCAGAGAATATGTTGCGATGTAAATTGAGTGCTTTCAAGTTGATGTGCGATCAGATGAGTCTAGTTGCAAGCAGAAGATCAGGATCACATCCGTGAATTTTAATTCCGAAGAACTACCACTTACTTGTCCACTTATGCCCCTCCTCCCGCGAGATTCAGCGGAGGATGCGTCAATTCGCTTTCAGCCCTTAGCATGACCTTATATAGAAGCTGATCGACAGCAGGGAGTTACAGATCACCCATAAAGGTTGGTACCCGTTGTGTTCCCTCGTCACCTTGATATTCATGTGCCTTCGCGAAAGCGTACCGCGATTTCCCAATTGGTTGTTAATTCAAAATTGTCGCTTCGCTAGAGAAAATTTTTGCATACTCATATGACGAATTCCACCGAGCTCTCAAATGTCCGTATAAGTGCTAACCTCACACAGAATGATTATTTATTGCCATTCTGTTGCCTACTTGCATGAACCATATCTCATATTCATTGTAATAGTAAACGTCATTCTAATGTGGCAAATAGAACACCCGAATTATCTTACTACAAGACAGCCACCAACACAAGACGAAGCAAGCAGTTACAACTTTGACAAAAAATGTCAATACTCCATCATATCTTGCACCCAGACAAAGACTATACTGTATATCCCTCTTTATTATAGTGGCAACTCATATTTTGTTGGCCGAAAGATTCTATTTTACATTCTACACAGCTAATGACTGGCAAGATAGGATCACCTGCGAATACGCTCGTCTATGTTCCCCAAGTTACGAGAAGTACCCGAACCACATCTCAGTCCTGGGATTAGTCTGGCATTACGATCCCGAACCACAAAAGCAGTATAAACAGAGTTGATCATGAAAATGAACAATGAAACTAGACACATAGAAAAATGGAAGTGACCAAGAGCTAGCAAGTAGAGATGATCTAATATAAAAATGGACATATTAGTATAATGATTGCTCAGACACACCATACACTTCTAGATTACAAACATTATATGTACGGTAAAGCTGGTTAGGACATTTACTATGTCCAAACAATTAAACACGGGAAATACATCTAATGAAATAGATGTTACATATTTTGAGTATTAAGCTGACTAAAATACTCACATACATTCATCCGACGTGTGGTTCGAAATTCACTATCATAGCTCCGCCTAAGTAACAACGCTTGATTATTTATGTATACGGAGCAAATAAAATAAATTGATTTGACGCTGCAACGGGCACAAGATATGTTCTAAAAAATATAAACTTGTGGGCGCAGTTATACATTTTTTGACCATTAAAATTCTGAAATGAGTCTATATTTTGCTAATAGACAGTTATTTCACCTTAATACTATCCAAAATATTTATTTAGTGCCTCCCAAGCAGCTATTCATTAAGTAAACCCAGTAGGCCCCGGGAATTTGCTTTCATGATTGTGTGCTCTAGGCAACACAGTGTACATTAACGCTACAGCATAGGCTCTTGCGTGTCATTTGTGCAGTGGAGTGAACTAAATGAGTGGGTTTCGCGGGAAAACAATTGCGAGAACGCGCATGCAGAGGGGACGGGCAATGTGCATATAAAAAATAAGTGAGTATGCGTTTGTGTGCATGCGTGTTGTGCGTGCGTGTGTTCCTGTGATGTGTTGTGGTTTATAGTAATCATAGTGGTTGTATTACATATTATGTAGTGATAATTATTTCACGTGCATCCATGGAATAATTATAAACTGAAATCGTATCGTATGCTGTTTCTAGTAGGAAAAGATTACTCGATCATATGTCAGTTTTTAAATCGCCTAAAGTGAACACTGTTAAAAATGTAAGTGTAGTTTCACATGAATAATTGAAAGGTATATTTTACGTTCATCATTTTTGATCGTTTATAGTTAAAATACATTGAATTAGTCCATATTATTATTTTCCCTGTTTCAAAGAGCTTAAGTAAGGCGAATTTAATTTTTTGTTCTCAAACCTGCTCTTAAACTTTCTTAAATTTTTTAGAGCAGAAGGACACTTCAAAACGCGTCCACGTTTCATTTTCGTTGAGCTCCCTAAATTTTTGAAAAATAACATAAGTATAAACCACTAGTCTTTCTATGACCACTAGTGTGGCACCACTAGTTTCTATCTGCACTAGGTTACCAAAATTTAATAAATTGCGACCAAATGTATTTTGACAGCCAAGAGAGGAGTGGACGAAAAACCGAAAAAACCCCAGCGAAACTATAGCAAACATTGTATGAGAAATCTGTGCCATTTGTGTACACAGTTTTTGTCAATCATTTATTTAACATGCGCGAGATATAAAAAAATAAGTTTTTTAATATTCAATGTTAGCGTATATTGCACGAAATATAATTGGCAGTATTGTGCTCTGTGTGTTTTTTAAGTTAAAAAAATATTTGCATGGGTTATATGTTGCCCTAGATCGACATTCACATTTCATTTTTGAAGAATATTGTGTTCGTTTTTGCACGCTAGTGTCTCAAAGACAGACGGACTGGCGGACAAACGATGATAGACCGGCTGAAGAAAGACAGTAGAGTCGGATTTGAAGATCATTGGGGCGGGCAAATGATCAGAAAGCGGACAGAATAGGGAGTGGGAGAATAAAGATATACAAAAACAGCTTTTTCAGTATCTGGATTCGCCACAACCAATCTCTCAAATTTTCTTGGCCGTGGAAGTGTGATCAGTAGGGTACCGATGTTGCTACCCAGTTGATGCCCAAACCCAATCGAAAGCCGCTAGATTTATAAGGGACGAAACAAATTCGTTCGTCGCCTTTCTATCGAGGGGACAGTAAGGCGACTTCGGCTGTCCTATGTTGTAGATTTCTTGCATGTAAAATCAAGTCCAAATGACGCCGTGAGCTAAATTCAAATCGCCAGTTTCTCGCCCAAGAAATATCTCCTTTCTCTGCCTGTTCGTGAAAGGTGTCAGGCGGTAGAGCAGGCCTCATGCGCCTGAGTCTCCCACTAAATAAGGCATTAATGAATTCCCAATACTCCAAGATATAAATGAGATCCCTCGAGGTCTTGAAGGTAGAGCAATGCGCCGCGCAGCAGTGTTTTGCCGCTCATCTGCCGGTGCTTGTAGCGCCAGTTAGTCTTCTGTTGGGTGGCACGTTTCTATTTTTTAAATATGGATACCACACATCGTGTATTCCCATACTTATAAAAACCCTATAACTTCATATACTCCACCACTTTTTTTGCGCTTAATGTATAGCATTGTTATTCTCTATATTTTTTAACAATATTTGTGCAATAGTGCAATGAAATTTTTCGTTTTAACAAATGTTAAATCAAAATGTAAATCAAAAAACTAAAGCAGTTAAAATCAAAAAAAAATTTTACCTCTGAGCATTTAAATTCAGTATTTTCATTAGCTAATAATAGTAACGGACGTTCCGGAAAAGCCGTAGTTTTTTACTTCATAGTGAAAATGATAATATAATTGCAATCGGGAAACGGATGACAGTAAACAATGTATATTCATAGCCACTTCACTATCATTGTAATTAAGTAACAAAAAATACTGTAATAAATAAGGAATACAAATAAAAATGCTACAATACATAGTGCCCAACTATTTTTATTTGGAGTACCATATTTCTTTCACATGTTTACTAGCTTGCATCCGGCAATTCCTAAAAACATATAAAATTATTTTACAGGGATTATTGCCAGTTCGGGAAGACAAAATAACTCAAATTTGATATCAGTTTGTTAAAGTGATTCAACACATTTCCTCCCTTTGGGAAGAAAAAGGGAGAAAAGTTAAACTAGAAGAAAACAAGTATTTAATATGTTTTCCAGATAGACAAATATTAAATTTTAATTGCCGAATCAATTCAATACTAAGGAATAGAAGGATGTACCAATAAACATGAAGATTAGGAGAGGATAGAATTTAGGATAATTCCTAAATTTAACTAGTACGAATATGTTCTGAAACGAAAAGGTACAGACTTTTTTATATTTTAATATAATTTCTAGTGGTGGTTCTTTAAATAGTTGCATCTAATGGAACTAAGTATTTTCTTACCCACGTGAACATAATATTGTAAGAAAAGGCATTCTATATCATCGTATTCATAATTTTGGGTTGTAACTCAAATTAAAATAGCTTATCTGATTTATGTCTAATCAGAAAAGTGTCAGTGAAGAGTTCTGCCAAATGTCGCTTGTAATAACTGAAAGAGTCTCGTCAACATTAATTATCTAGAATACATACAATACAAATTTACTATGTTAAAAGTTTAGTTATAGTCTATGTTATTACAAGCTATGAAATGGTGACAGATACCTAAAAAAGCTTATTCTTAATTGTTTCCATAACATTACTTTACTGAAGTGGACAAAATGTATCTACCACCATCATATTTTTTATGTCATGTGTTTTAAAAGACATTCGGTTGACATTCATATATTTAGCCGTTAGCTTTGCATAAGTATTTATGAAAATACCTTCGCAGATTTGCTTTTATTCATATTTAATATACTAAATAGTTAATATTAGTGGACCCATTTTGTACCCTCTTATAACTCTAGTATCTAATTATATTATTTCAAAACTAAATCTTGATTTTGGCAAGTGTTGATTCATAACATTTACAGTACGTTTATTGAATTCAAATGTGAAATCTCCATAATAAATATTATTATGAAATACTACTTTACCTAGACAAAGGAAATACAAATGCTTAAAAATCTTATCCTTGAGACTAAATCTCATAAGAATGGCATAAACTCCTTATTAGCAAATTGAACTCACAATAATGGCATATAAAATACTAACGTAATGATCTCAAGTTATTAAACTATATACTACATGTGAATCTCACATAGAACTGCAATTATAAAATACTATATACCTTGGCAAATGTGAAATCTCACAATAAATGGCTATTTTTAAAATGCTACATGCCCTAGACAAATGTGAAATCAAACTAATAAATGCTATTATAAAAAAACTATATACCCTTGAGTAAATGGAATTCACTAATAAATAGCATTATAAAATGCTAATTTCTAGAAGCCAAATGGTGAACCTCTCTAAAAATGCGCTGTTATAAAAACCTCACCTAGAGAGCTGCTGCGAGAACGTCCGGCAAGAGTCCCCCAGCGGCCGCGTCCCGGCGCCTGCCCCCGCTTCCTCCTCCCAGCCGCTCCTCCGCAGCTCTGGCGGCATGCGACGGCGGGCATCCGCATCCCGCGGGCTCGCTGCGCATCTGGGGATCCGGGCATACCCCGGCGCGCGCGCATCCCCGCCGGCATGCCCTGCGCTGCGGAGACGGCTTCACCTGCGCCCAACAACATCCTTTCTGTACAGGTGTCTTAGGAAATTTTTAGAAATGTGGAAGCTGCGGTAAGAAATGATAGAACGCGTCTAGGGTTGTAGAGGTGGCCAAGGAAGTGGTGTGCTAAAAAGTCATGTCATTAATGTTGAAGCAAGGCCATTCGTACGCAACAAAATACGTCACTGATGATTGGTAAACGATTCCGTTGTACCTGCTTAACGTCAATCAAAATGAATTGGCCTGATCGATCATGGTTAAATATTCAGCTAGTAACTTCCAGTAATATGACATGCTTTATTTCTCTATGCATTTTCCATAGGCGTGAAAAGTAATCATCTTCCAATCCCCTACAGCCTAGAAGTTATTAATATTATTCTGAACATTCTGTATGTAAACGCTAAGGAAAGATACTCGTTAAAATGAAAAATTTGATTTTTAATCATTCTTCAACCCCAGATCCCAGATGTGTACTTCCCAATACGTAAAATAATTCCATCATTAATGACCGCAAATAGATTTCATCGCAATGAACGGTTCCACCAGAGGGAGGTCTTAAGTGTGCGTGCCGCAGATGGCTCGTCATCAATTGAAGGTCGCTGCATTGTCTCTGAACTAGGAAGATCCGGTTTGCGATTAGCAAGGCCGTGGATTTTCGACGCTAGCTTGTCATAGCTGGCGAATTCAGCCACTGTGTGAGGAGAAAATGCTACGGCTTGCTGCTCTAATCGATAGTTTCGTGTTCTTCGCTACGCCAGCGAATCGCCGCGAATTGTTAATGTAAAAATAGTTTTAAATGTTCGTCGGAAATACACATATTTTTAACTCCCAATTACCCGAAAAAAGTTGTTGCAATGTAATTGTTAATTTCCCTCCATCTCTGACTATCGCCAAATCCTTCCTCTGACTTACGATATTCTCTAATTCTCTCTTTAATTTCGTAAGTTCCAAACGCATCAATAAATTTATGCTTGTACTCCTAGGACTTTTCAATTATATTTCTCAAAAACTGATTATATTTTTCTTAACATTCTCACATCTATAGAGCAAAATACGGACTTAATAACGGCAAAGTAAATTTCATAAAAACTCTGAATTTCGAATATAACATTCCAACTTTATTCAGACCATTTCTACCACTTTCACTATAGAAACTAGTAACCTCAGTCATCAATTTAACATTTCCGAAAGCATAAATAGACTATTATTTATCTTATATCTTTCTCAAAGTAGTTTTATGCGTTATTGTTTGTTTTATTTAATCGATCATATCACAGACAGAAAAAAAAAACAATAAACCACACCCCAGAAATCCGCGATTTCAATTTGAAGTTGGGCTGGATAGGCTATTCCCTGCCCAACACCAGAAATTAAAAACGGACCGTTTGCATTGCCTCAGTTGAATCACGTCCATGAAAAAGCTAACCGCCCGTCACGATGAAAAGAAACAAGGGCGTTCCAAAAGCCTGGTCCCGCCTTGTGTTGTTTGCGCGGCTAGCACGTCATTGAATTGAAATTGAATTGAATTGATATTAGATTTGCCTATATTTTACGTGAGGACTCGGCCTCAGCCCGCCTTCTCTACCACGCAGAATTTCGAGCTACGGTCCTATTCACCAATAGGAGGAGGAAGGTATTCTTGGCGAAACAGGCGAGTTGGAATTTAGCCAGAGGCGTCCATTTGTTGGATCTTTCATGCAGAAAATCTTACGAACATGGGACAGGCCGGCTTTACTTCCCCTCCGAGGAAGGCGTACGAGGATTTTCGCCCATAAAATCCACGTCATCAGTCACGAAATAGCTGAATAATCTGTTTGTCAGTCAATATTTTGTTGCTTTCACATTTTTCATGCGTATATGTAGCAGAGAAAAAACTAATGACATGAAATGTTCCCCTAACTATCAATGTTTCCTAGTCTTCTTTCCGGTAAGGCATGTTATGTATAAAACATTTGTAAGTCTCTTGTATTTTAATTACATAATTCGTAAATTTTCGCATTTCATTCGCATTTCAGCTTTGAGTTATTGATAGACAATTCAAAAGTAGAGGAGGTCAAAAGTAGGACATTGTACATAGAAATCAAATTTGTTTCCTTGCATTATCGCTCATTGTTATGTAAATCTCTGGGGCGATTTCTATAAAAAATAAATTTTCACGATATAACTGAGCATTATTAGCCGTCTATGGATCTTTGGTTAGCTTGCTTGCTTTCCAAAGCGCAACCCAGGGTTCGATTCTCGGTCGGGGCAAAAATTAATTGTGCGCTTTCCTTGCAATGCCCCTATCTTGTTGTGTGACGATGAGAAAGTTCACTTCTTAGGTTGATAATACCAGAAATACAGCGTAGGGATGGCTATTTGCTAACCACACGTTCCTCTTAACCCATGGCTGCACGACCGGGAAGCTGCTGGTAGGCCTTAGCTCGTAAAGAGCTGTTGGCCCGTACAACTGAGTACAACTCACTCATCTCTTTCACTTGAAGAGATTACCTTTGTCATCCTGTTAGCTCTTCTGTTTGCAGTAAAATCGCTAAGATATTTCTTAACAGAAATAAAACTATTTTTAAAGTACTTATAAAAAATGCAATCTGAACTCCAAAGCACTTGCTAGTACTTTCTCAAAATTATCGAGTTCAAAACGCTGCCCACGATCACACACACATGTGTATGTGAACAACAATGTGTACAAGCATTTCTTATCACCCCAGCTGCTTCTTTCCTGATATCTTCGACTAGACAACTCGGTTACGGTAGCTCTTCGACAGGCAGACAGCGTTACTTCATTACGTCTTTACTTAAGTCTCTATTTGAAGTATACATTGCCTACGAAAATAATAAGTCTTTGTTTCGGCAGTGCATTTACGCACTTTCAAGTGGTCAGTGGGGCATACCGTCGCTATATCTGTAGGGTTGTGTGTCATTCGCCTTCCCAGCCCCTGTTGTAAGTTGTTCACGAAAAGAGCCTTATACTGCAACCGCCGCTTTCAAGTACCTGCACAGTATCGAGGTCCAATTTCGATTCCGAATTCGCGCACTGAAAGCGACGGGCTGTGTGGGAGACTTGAGTTTCGACATCGACCCGGCGGTGTAATGCAGAGGTCGATACGACGCATCCACATTTTCCACTCTGACACCTCGTGCAGTGTGACCAGTGAGCGAGTCCAAGACAATAGACAATTTCGTTCTTCAGTTGGTTGATTTTTCTGTCCTATTTGTCTCAAGACATTGGATAAACAATTCATTCACAGTCACAATCATTTTAGGTTATAACGTCTGTATGAATATTTCTTAGAATAAATGGTACGTGCAGTATTGATCATTTTAGCTACTATATGTTGTCTTCGGTCACTCAACAGTTTCCTTTATCCAGCTGGTGCCATTCTTCTCCTCCCTCCCCCTGAACAACCAGTCTACGACCCGGCGCAGCGTTAAATTTTTGTTGTATACAAATATTGTAAACGACCATTTCTGTTGCAATAAATCGCTCATAATTGGACATTTCGCGGCACAAATGATGACGCATGTATTTGCATTTTACGACGCGACTTATTGCGTCATCACACATTCAGCCAATCGCAGCGAGAGAATCATGGAGAGGTCGAGGTAAACGAAACAGCCGACCTCCATTTTCTCGCACAAATACCCGAGACGTCACAAGAGAGTTGTTTCGAAAAATTAAGTTTGATTCTCATATAAATTTATAATACCGTTATACAAAAAGTAGCATATGCAACTCCTTTATAATGTTCCTTTATTGCAACATTACAAATTTGAAAACTCGCTCCTAACGTCGCTCGTTTTCAAAACTTGTACTCATGCTATAAATATTAACATTATAAACTAATTGCATAAACTACAATTGTACAGAGATTAAACTTTTTCGGATCACAGCCTGAAACTCTCCCTTCTCAGGTCATTCGCTCCTCTATGTACTCCGATTAACATGAGGTGGGTTCATCGATTTTAATCTATAATGAGACCCTTTTAGTAAGAATTTGAGGGTTCTTTTTTCATTCCTGTGTAAAAAAATTCCCGTAGTGAAAGACCAAAAAATATGAGATTTTTTATATTTTGAAAAATGCGCTCTATTTTGTGTTGCTTGAAGCGGACAATAACTCTACTTTAATTTTATAAAGTTTGCACTTAGTAAAAGCTACAAATAATTTTATTATTTTGACATTTAAGATATTGATGGAAATAATTATGTTCAGTAAGTAGTGAGCATGTACACGTGCGCATATTTAGCGTGTGTAGGTATCCTTGACTGCGAATCAATTTTTTTACTATTTCCCCTCAATTGGGCTTGTCTTTTAGACTTCAAAGCATCATTACTTGAGCATGTCACTCATTCTCAAATAATTTCTCTCATGCCGTACATCTGCGAATTTTGTTCGCTATTGGTACTTAACTCGGTTATGTAGGAGGTAGTCTTCCATATTGCAACTAGCAACACCAAGATAGTAATATGAGAGAGTATTGATCAGATTTGATATAAAAATGCACTTAACTTCAATCTTCTGTTTAAAATACGTTTGTTCTGTGGGGGAAAATTGCAGGCATTTGGTGAAACTTACCTGCCTGGCGTTGACTTCATTAGAATACAGAACCGCTACCTAAAACAGACAAAATTCATTTAAACACATATTTTCTAGAAGAAATCACATTTTTCGTAGTGTATTTCTTTTGATTTTTTTAAGAAACGTTCCAGCACAACTTTTATCCACAGAGCTCAGTAGTTTTTTGTCCCTGCTCTTTCAACTCAAAATAATCTAAAGGGTATGCAGTACATTTGTTTAATCATAAAACAATAAACAGTGTAGATGTTATCCACATAATTTTCAAGAAATTATAATAGTTTGAAACTATTCATTTAAAATTTATTTAGAGATAAATAGTTTAACCAGTATAAATCAGTAAAATAAAATTAAAACAGAAAAACAATTTAAAAAAGAGCCTAGCATTACTTTGTCAGAGCTGCAAAAAGCGCAAGATCTTAATTTTCAGCAATAAACTCTCTGCAGTTCTCAAAATAACGTAAATGTGCATTTTTTGCTCTATATTATATCAATTTTCAGTAGTAACCCAGCTCATCAAGTCAGTTTACGCCGCTGAACTGGGTTAGTAGCTCATCTCTTACTTGTACACGTGACCAGAACCAGACTCTTTGTAGAATTCACAAAATGTAGAAAACAACAGAATGACTAGAAAACTGATGTTAGTGTGTGCTTTAGGTTTGTAGATATAAACTAGTGGTATTAAAGAATGGCCCAAACTTTCTCGTACTAGTTAGGTTCTTAATCTCTTTAGTATAAACTAGCTTTTTGGAATTGCCTCGCCCTCTTCCTAGCTGCTGCCTAGGAGTCTAAAGAACACTTTTTCTCAGTATCTCAGTTTTTGTACTAAAAGGAACTCAGTTTTTTCGTACACTAAGGGTAAAATTAAAAATATGACTTTAAGACTTTAGAAGAGGTCTATTTGCAAATTTGAAGCACATAGTATTACA
This sequence comes from Gryllus bimaculatus, assembly GCA_017312745.1. Classification (NCBI taxonomy): domain Eukaryota; kingdom Metazoa; phylum Arthropoda; class Insecta; order Orthoptera; family Gryllidae; genus Gryllus; species Gryllus bimaculatus. The sequence continues at coordinate 1,688,109 of BOPP01000029.1, forward strand.
TAACTGTCTCTATTCTACGTTCACATACCTACCGGGAGAGGTGGCTCAGTGCATCAGCTGATGCTGTTGCAATACCTCTGACCGGGAGGTCCTGGGCTCGAGTCCCAGTTGGCAAGATTTTCGTCACTGCCTTGTCAACTAGGTCGAATTCAGTCAGTCTGGAGAAGAATTTTAGAGACTGGCTACTCTGGACGGTAGTTTTCCATGGTTTCTCTGATCAACACCTGGCGAATGACGGAGCAGTACCCTAACAAATGGGCCACGCACCGCGCGCTATCTTTCCTTCCTCTTCCTTGTCCTATCCCCCCGCTTACATGCACTTACACTAACATGCACTACACTACCACACATGCCGGGAGACCGGTCGGGAGCTTAGAGCATGTCCCGGCTGGGACGCTACCCACTGGTGGGAGATGCCTGGATGGGGAAAACACCGCTAGCCGACGGTTGGTCGACACCGGATCTCGTCATACAGCGGGGAAGATCACCGCCATCTCCCGAAGAAAATGCATGTACTACACCTACAGGACTAATGAACTTAGTTGACGCGCCGAATCACCAACAACCAAACAACCAACCAACGTATACGAGAAAGTGAACATGCTCATATCTAAGAATTTCCAATACCAGTTTGAGCTGTATAAACTTTTCTGTTCCGCCTTTGCGAAATAGTATACATTTAGGGGGGGGAAGTTGGTTCATTGTTTGTTAAATTAGGACGTAACTGTCCGACAATTTTTCTGGTGTTTGAATTAATAATAATAATAATAATAATAATAACAATAACAATAATAATAATTATAATAATTATAATAATAATAATAATAATAATAATAATAATAATAATAACAGTAACAATGACATAATTGTATTACTAACTAAATATTATAACATGTTTAAAGGAAGACATTATTTCAATGTTTCCACAGGAACTGAAATTTTCGATTGGCGATTACAATCAATTTAATGTGAGATATATATGCGGGTATTTCCTCAGTTAAAATTGCCTATTTTCTAAGCCTATTTCTTCCCTTAACTGAAAAATGACGATTTTAGAATGTGACACTTTTCTTGCGCATCGATGATACTTGCTTTAGAGATTCATGCCAATCTTTTTCCTTGTTTCTTGCAGGTTTCTTACTTTCCCTGAGAGTATCGCTTGAGAATTAAGTTACTCACCAGAATGGAGACTACTACAGTGCAAGTGAAGGTCTTCATGGTGGCAAACCCAGCCTTGTTTCAGTCCTCCGGCAGAATGGCTCTTGACTATTCACTGTACTCTCATTTGTACTTTTACCCGTTGTAGAAAAACATCAGATAAGACGTAGGTGACACAACATTAATGTAATGTAATTTTGTACCTTATTCCTTGTTCTGTTTCCATTGTAGATTATTTGTATAGAGTTAGATGGTATCAATATGTGCTGCGCTGCATGACGGAGTCCTACAAGGATATTATGCTCAAGGTCTCTTGTTACCTCGTGTCCTGTATTTCGACTAAGTAGTAATTTTCTAATATCCTATTGACACCTTCGTCATTGTACATTTTACATTTTACTTTTTGCCCCAATGGTGAGAGATTGTTGATATGGTATTAAATGGATAAGAACAGTCATGAAACTTGTTTTCAGATTTTGTGCATAAGAAACAACCTTTTTTTATTAAAACTACAAAATCCATATTACCAGTATGTATTTATCCACGCTACAGTTAAACCTCTATAAAATCCATACTATTCTAATCCTAGTGTTCTCATTGCGTAAAAATGTATTTTTATTACACAAAATATGAATTCCTTCTATGCGTATTTCTTTATTCATATCCAGAAGTGTAATCAAATTTTATGTGTTATAATATAATATATCTATTTATATATAAAACTACTATTTTATAAGCTAAAATATACTTTATATCAATAAATATGTCTGCCGTCGACTCCAAAAGCGTTTGAAATAGTAATTGTACACATTGTCAACTAAAATATTATTGTAAATAATCACAAATCCTTCATGTCGAAAGATCTTTGAACTCCTAGCCAATAATAAAAAAATAGAAAAAATGGGTCCTTGAATCCTTTCTCTTTCAGAACAAGAAATAAATGAGGAGACAAATGTAATTTTATACATTGCGATCAGATAATGAAGTGTCATAATAAGTAGAATAATGAAATAAGTAAAAAATAATAAATATCTAATTAACTTTGTGTTTGAAGAAGGAGTACCTGCAAAAATCCTGCATTGGTAATGTGGTTTCAAACAGCATGGCCACGTGACATGAGTAACAGATGTGTTGTGAGCGCGAGGAGTTGATAAGTACGAGTACTATTCCGCTGGGTTGATTTAATGATATTTCGTACACGTAAACTGCTATGGATATTAATCCCATGAGGGTAGTGAACTGTTTTACGCGACGGTGATTCTATCCCACAGTATGGTGAGACCCGGCGTCGACCTACACGCCTGTTTACGCGGAATTTCCCGTACCAGCTATCTCCTCCTGTCGCTCTCACTTCCGCATCTCCTCGCTCCACTCTCGCACCAAGTTCTGCCCTCACTGCTTCTCGCTGGCCCGCGCCTCACCCGGGCAGTACGAAATCCTGCCTCTTCCTGTTCCCGCCCAGCCCTGACGCTTCTTTCCCTACCTCTCCTGACCAACCCCCTGCCGTCACCGCTGCATTGCAACCCCATCATACTCGAGCGCACTGCGGGTTGCGTTGAACAAAATTTCTGAAAACTAGGGGCTTTCAAAACAACGAATGGCTTTCTCCTACTAGTTCGTTCTACTTTCTTTTGAGTCGGAGATACTTCTTTGATTTTTTCCGCGCCTTTGACCAACTCATATTTGAATGATTTTACAGAATTTATGCTTTGATTTTTATAATGAGATGCCCCCCTCTGAATGTCCAAGTTGCAAACATGACTGATGTTCCTGTAAAGTACGGTGATATTGAAATGTCAAAACAAAACAAACAGTACATCATGGTAGAAAATCTTCACCACAAATAAAAACAAAATGCTCAGTTTCTTGAAATTCATCAGCTTTATATATATTTTTATCAGCTGTCACGTAAACACGTGAGATCAAAATTGGGAATGAACATGTAATCTGCACCAGGTAATGACAATTATCTCTGCCAAGTACTGCTGAAGATACTTCGGTGAAATATGAAAACAATGGTAAAGAGCCGGTCCGAATGACCGAGATCGTCAAGGCAGTAGTACTGTAGTGCCATCTAATACAATATTCATGTTTGTCATTGTTTAAAGTATGTTTAAAAACTACGGATGCTTTTCTAAATCACCTTTAATTCGACAATTTTAATACGTATTTATGACATTAAAATTTCAAATTCAAATTTTGTGGGCTATAGATATTATAAGTCCGGCATCCACAAGCATTAAGAGGTGCACCTTTCCGATTTCTCTTGACACTGCGCTGTGCTATATTTTGTAATTTTTTGTAATTGTTCTAAAATTGTTTCAATTACGAAGAAAATTAATAAATCCCCGTAAACAGTTATTTACCTAATTAACTCCAAGTATATTAGATGAATATTGATTATCGACCCTCATATCCCAAAATAGTTCTCAAGCTTCTGACAATTTTCGGACTTGCTGATTCAAGTTTCTGAAGTCTTGGATAGTCTATAGTGTCCCTATACATATTTGATGCCGTCACTTCTGTGTGTAAAGTGTGGAAAACTGGACATCATCATACTTACGCCCATTACAGGGGGACCCGACCACAGTGCCTTAAATAATATTTAGGTTCGAATGCCCTCTAGGGCATGGATGTTTGCATTAATGTTGTAAAATGGCGGGGATATCCCAATCACCAAGTAGCATCTTCAAAAGTTATATTATTTTCCAGAAATCTCTCTGTCCGAGAATCTGACTATGAGGAACGTTTGTAACTATCAGCAAACCACTGGGAGATAGCTCCTTTAAGGGTCTATGAGCCTGAGTGACGTTCCAGCGATATGACAGGCGGAACGTCGGTCTCTCAGCCAACGACGCGGCGTCTCCCGGACAGTCAAGAAGTCATGAACTCGAGCCGCGGAAGCTCACGTGTACAGCCTAAGAGAAAGCTGGATAATGAACACATACAAGAGCAAGCTTCCTATCTAACATGATACGCGGTCACTCATTGAAGAATATTTATTGTTTATGGTAAACATTCAGCTAAATTTGCTCAAATGCAAGTGTTGAACCCACACTGCATGCAGAGGCCCGTTGTATTGGTCCGCGCGCCACACGTCTTTCACTATAGTACACCCGATCGCGCTAGAGCGCCTCCCTTCTGAAACGTAGCGGATTACTGTTGCCAGTTATCTCCTAGCAACAAGTTATTATGACAGAAGTCTCAAAAATAACAAGCAGAATACTTTGCAAAGTCCTGAAGACTTGAGAAAAATTCTCAGACCCACGGTGATGCGGATTTATGCAAATGTATGCATATTACGCTAGACTACTCTACTCATGAAATTAAAACAAATAGTGTGTAACAATACATATTCAATTTTCCATTGAGGCGGTGTATCTAAATACAATATCGCTTTTTCTGTCCGATTTTTCTTACCACTACTCTCTACTGGCCGTATGAGCTGCGAGTCATCTATCTTAGGACCTGGTATGTATCGATCGCTGTGTTGACGAGCCATAAACCTCGTATCTTCTTAACATAACTTCTTTGATTTCAACGCGCTTTCAGTTATTTGCAATATTTGGCGTATTTTGTAACTGTTGGCCGTAATTTTATTCGTGAAATGGTCCTATTAAATACCATTCATGCATTGAAAATTTTCAGATATATCCTCCATTCGCGAATAAATAGTTATTTTTCGGTGCTATTGAGAAAGACTTTTATTTTTTCAGAGAAGAATCGATTGACGAAAATTTGATGGATACGAAACTGTGTCGCTTTAAAGATTCAGACGATACACTTCCTCTTCCTCCCCCTTCCGCGGGACTGATTCAACATTCAATAGGTCATGCCGAAGCCTCGCAGATAAATACTGTGTCAGAGCACGTCAAATGGCTAGCATACTTGAGCCGTCTTGAAATCAATTTGAGACCAATATCCATTCGGGCCTCTATTTAGGAAATAGCACCTAGAAAAAATGTAATGAAATTTTATTCCAGACATTTTGCCCGAGTTGAGTCTTTTATTGATTGATTACGGGCGCGTCAATTGCTAAAGTCAATAAGTCTCTAAGTGAAGTATAGTTTTTTCCTTGGGGGTGGCGGTGAGTGTCCACCGCTGGATGGTGAGATCCAGCGCTGACCTACCCGACAGGCTAACGGGGGTTTTCCCCAAACAGGTATCTCCCACCAACGAGACACCGCCCTTGCCGGGGCAATCTCTGAGCTTTCGACCGGTCTCTCGGCATGTGTAAGTGCGAATATGTGTAAGTATTTGGTGAGGATAGGACAAGGAAGAGAAAGACAAATCGCCCATGGCCCGTTTGTTAAGGTTCTGTTACGGCATTCGCCTGGAGTTGAACGGAGAAATAATGAAAAACTACCGATGAGAGCAACCGGCCGCTCCTTCAGACAGCGATTGAATTCGACCTCGCCGTGTAGCTTTTGTCGAAACACCTGCCGCCCTCGGGACTCGAACTCGAGGATCTCGCGGACAGAGGCTCTACAGTGACTTCAGTTGATGCCCTGAGCCACCTTTGTCGGGTTGGGAGGGGGCGGAGGTCAGCCGCCTTCGTGGAAGCGGCGCGGCGATGCACGGAGAGAGATAAGGGCACTCGAATACGCGCGGGGGCCGCGGCGTCAACGAGACTCCTTATCTGATCGCATACTGCATCGTACTCCTTCCGGTCGGATACACGCGACAGTTTCCGGTTTGTCTGCGCGTCACCGTTCAGAGCGCGCCTATTCAACTTCCAGCACATGGGTTCTAAAAAACAGCAATTAAAATGGTTCACAGTTGCTTCAGAGTTGCACAAGAATCGAAGAAAAAGAGGTTTTGTGGTAGGACACATCGAAAGAGACACTTTTATTCTTATCTGCAAAGTCGCAAAACAAAAAGTTTTTCCAAAAATCTACCTAAACATGTTTCCATTTTTGACAAATCAAGTGGTTTAATCTGATTATTCCAACGAAGTCCTCTTTCCAACTGACCTAATTACCTGAACCAATACTAAATGAAGAACGGTGAAATATCGTTGGTGCACGAGAAAAGAAATACGTCTCGAATATTATCATTTTACATAAGAATTATTTCTTCCTAAGATAATCCGTCCACTTCCAGCAAACCACAGGGTTTTACTCTCCAAATCAGTTGCTTTGAGAACTATCTTTATGAAAAGTTTAGCAAATTCATAGCTTATTTCGTCTCATAAATGAACGATGCTTCAGACTCTCATGTAAGTTAATTTCTTATTTTCGGAAGTCTGAGCTAGCTTTCCGGTTTTTTCCATGGTATACCTTGGCGCCCCCCTTAGGTAGATCACTGGCCAGCGTGTTCGCTTTCCATGACGCGACCCCGGGTTCAATTTCCGGTCGGGTTAGATTATAGTGTGCGATTTTCTTGCAATACACTTCTCAGGTTGAAAAGACCAGAAAATGGCGTAGAAATGTCGATGTTCTCACCACACGTACCCCTTAACCCATGACTGCAAGGCCGGGACACCGCTGGTATGCCTTCCCCCATCACAGGCTGTTGTCCCAGTACAGACAGACAGATCCGTTAGCGCTATCTCATTGCTTGTACCCCTGTTCTAGGTGTAAGAATTCAGTTCTTCAATTTCACGCACATACGCAGAGAGAGAGAGAGAGAGAGAGAGAGACAGAGACAGAGAGCGAGAGACAGAGAGAGCGAGAGAGAACAGCTGTAATACAGGAGACTCATAGATCTCCCCCACCTCAAGCCGCGAAAACAATTGAAAAATCTTGCCTTACGTGGTTTTGAACACAGCGTGCTTCGGCGTCCCTGCACCAGCCCCTGAACCTCGTAGCCGAGTGGCTTGACTAGCCTCTCCTCTCAGAAGAATTCTCAGTTAGACCCATCGGACTAGTTCAAGGCCTGCACGAACGGTTACGGTTTTGGGAGTCTGAGAAATCACGATAACACTTCACACGTGTCGCCTGCCACTCTCAGATGTCAATTGGACGAACACTCTGTGCTATGAGCGCGTTATATGAAATGAATCGCGTAAGAACTTTGTAAATATTGTTATACGTAAATATCGGATACTTCTTGAGAGATAAATACTATATTGAAATTAGTAAATCTGGATATAAAATAAACACTAATTAACTAACACAAAAAACTCTGTTACCTCGTTTGCAAATTTAATTACTGCAACTTCATTTGTTATAACTCATATTCAGCGTGATAATCGTTTTCCTAGTTATGGTCTTACAATTAAAAAGTATTAAATAAAAATGTAAAAAAGAAGTTTTAAAACTGCTTTTTTTTAAATTAAACTAGTGGTGCTAAAACAGCCCGTATTTTCTCTCCCCTTAGTAACGGTTATGTAATAATATTATGTCGCATTTCTGTCTGTATCAACACATGTCAGTCAATGAGCGCTGATAACAAAGTCCGCATGCAGCCACGGGCGCTGCCAACAACGAGCACATATTTTCTTATCAAATTTTGCTAAAAGCGCCATTTTTGCCATAAATATAACTGTCTTTGAGTTTGCATTATTGTGGTTTTATAACAGTTATTCTAAGGCGTTCTTCATGGAACACTATGGCTTGTTTCCAGTACAAAAAGTAGGTCAGGTAGGCTAAAGTCATTTTTTGACCTTCTGTTTTTCTTCATGTTACAGGATTGGCCATAGATGCCCGTAAGGGTAGGAATGGTCCCACCGCGGTAGCGTGAACGCGCATTGCACTTTTCGTGCGTTCACAAAACTGCACAAATGTACTGCTTGTAGGTGGGTCCTGCAGACAGTGGGAGAACCCCGTGCAACTGCACAAACTTGACGCCACGACGGTGCAACGGCGAGCAGGGCTTGCGAGGCAAGTCACGTGTTGACGAGCCTGTGGAGGACTTGGTGTCCTTGGGTGACTGCGGTCACGTGGGAGCGATGCTGTGTGCGTGCTCCGAGGTGAGGAGTGGTTGAGAGCCACGAATCGCACCGATTCTCAATCGGGTAATATCGCTCCTGCGATGAAGAATCAATAGGTACGCCGGTACGGATTTTGCGACCTAGTGTGACATCCGGTCAAGGAAGCTTGGCTTTGTGCGCGCTTCAAATGTAAAAGTGGCGAGTGCCATAATTGAAACCGATCATCAATCGGGTTGGGATCGCTCCCGCGATCAGGGGATAGCAGGTCTATCAGAGCTAGAGTGTAAAGTGTAAATTCATTGTAAATATTTGTTGTGTTTTCTTGTAAATAAATATTTGATAATAAGAAAGCTCGTGTCTGTGTTCGCTGTGAGTATCCATGACGGCACAATACCGTCGGCAGACCATCAACTTTATGTACTCTTACAACAAAATATTGAGAATACTAATTGTAGAATTAAGTAAAGTAAAATTGTGAGACAGCAACAATAGAATTAATATTGCCATTTTTAATCGGAAATTAAAATTAAATATTTTTCATATCATTCATTCATTTTTTTTGTGGCCCGTAGTTGGTGTGAAACCGATATATATTTCATTAATTTCAACCAGAAATAACGCAAAAACTACGGTTTCTTTCAAAAAAATCGTAAATAACCTTTTTTTGAAGAGCTAATTTTGTACAACAGACTTTGTCCGAGGTAAAATTCTCTACCTTCAATTTCGTAGTTTTGAAATTTTGTTTGTCAATTTTCGAAAAAAAACTAGCAAAACCCGAAAATGAGACAAGCTCCATATTTCTTACTATTTGTTATTAGATAGGTGGAGGAAATTTAAAGAAAAAATTGGAGAGGATTTTGAGAAACTTTTTTGTTGTAAATTGCAACCTCAAAATATGCCACAACTACTCCTTTTGTTTCAAAAAAATGTACACGACCTTTTTTGAAGAGTTAATTTTGTACAACAAACTTTGGCTGAGACAAAAACCTCTATCTCCAATTTTGAAGTTTAATGTTTTTCGATTTTCGAATTATCTGGAATGACAACAAAAGTGAGACCTACCCCATTCTGTTAAACGTCCTTTGCACGATTTAACAACAAATTTTAGTTAAAAATTTGGAGCAAATTCTTTGCAAATTTTGAAAATGTTCCAGAAGCTTCATTTAAAGTATCCCTTAAAATTAAAATTTCGGTTTCAAATTACATAGTCCGTGATATCAGCTAGAACAATTGGGGAATATCAATTTTGGAGAAGGTCCGCTGAACGGTTTATGCGCTATAGGTTCGTAGGCTTCCGCGGCCGGAGTCAATGTATTCTTGGCTATCCGGGATGAGCCGCGTCTCAGTTAACTGGACTGACGTTTCGGCAGTATGCAGTATGCTCGGCAGTTTCGGCAGTATGCAGTATAGCTCTGAAGAAGGCACAGCAAGATGGCCGAAACGTCAGTCCAATTAACTGAGACGCGGCTCATCCCGGATAGCCAAGAATACACGGTTTATGCGCTAGCGTTGTGCACAGACGGCGGACGGACAAAGAGACGTTTTGCCGACAATCGATTTTTAGATATCAAGAACCCACAAAAGATGGATTCTGGCTGCACCACGTGTTAGAGAACTTTTTTCAGAGTTAACATTGAACATCGTACCTGTGCTACCTTTATAAGCGAATATTACTCATTTCTTATAAGAAACTTAAGGAAAAAATTTGGAGCCGTTTTTTAGACAATGTTGAAAATGTTGAGGGGGCGTCATGCAAAGTACCCCCCAAAAATTAATGAATATTTTTCAAAATGGCAATTTGACTCAGAGGCCTTGTATCAGACCTTACTTCACAATATTATTTATGAGGGATACAAATTTCTATTTAAAAATAATATAAACTAGTTACGCTACTGAATGAAATACCTTTTGTGCTAATTAGTTTTCTAATCTGGGCTAGCTGTACGGTTTTTCTCCCTCTCTATCCCAGCCTTTATCGATTCCCACCCTAAAGAGCATTTCTCCATTTTTCCTGAAGAAAAAGGTAAAATCTCTTATGGATTTTTTGTTTAGAAAATTTGGAGCCATTTTTTTTAACGTTTCAGCATTTATGAAAATGGTCATTTTTGAACTCATTTTCACAGAAAACTTTTGAGTTTACGAGAAACTTCATAAAAAATATTTTTAAACACTTCTACTCAGAAAGGCAATAATTTGTAAAAAAAAAAGACGACTGTGATACAAATATTAACGACGTGAGTTATATTTCTCATATAGAAAATAGAACTTTTGCAATTTTTGAAAAATCAGTGATTTCAACAAAAATGATTTCTGCTCCATTATCTTACGCGTCCTTTACAATATCCAAAGACAAAGTTTAATAAAATTTTGGACCAATTTTTGAAAGAAAAAGAAAATGTAGAGACAACATTAAGTACCCTCCAAAATCAAAATATCCATTTCAAACTCAGATGACCTCGAGTTTCTTTAAATCGATGGAGGAATATCAATTTTGGAGAAAATCTGCTGAACGATTTAGATGCTAGCTCTGACCAGGCACAGACAAACGGACAGATAGACGTTCGGCTGTCAAACGATTTTTCGGTATTAAAGTCACACAAAACATATATTCTTACTACACAATATATTAGAGGAAGTAATTTACTATGTATGGAAATAAGATTTATCCATTCTTTGATTACTAGGTCCCGGAAATGAATTTTCTCTATCAAAAATGCGCTGTTGTCTGGTGCACGATTACAATGCTTTCTCTTCTTATGAAGTGCGGGAAAGTAAAAATTATATTTGTTTAATTTGGAAAAATGAAGGGTATGAATCAAAATGGTGGTATTGAAATTTTATTCAGTGCATTTAGCACTATCCGTACGTCAAGGTTAAAGAAAAAATTGCAACTAGTTATGGAAAAGTGACATTCGAGCTATACTAAAAATGCGGAATTTAGTACTCATTTTCACAGAAAAGTTTTGAGATTTGGAATAAACTTATCATACATCATGTGAATCACTTATACTCACAAACGCAATAATGTATATAAATTGTCAGTAATGTAAACATTAACGAGATAGGTATAAAAAAGGTTTGTATCATTTTTAAAAAAGCAAAAACAATACAGCAAAATGGCGGTTATACCATCTTCTTCGGTGTATTTATTATTCTCCGTATAAAACGTTTGAAGAAAATATTTGGAGCAGTTTTTGAAAAAAAAATAACCCATATTTCGCTCAAAATTACCGCTAAAATTTTCAAAAAATGTACATTATAATAATTTAAAAAACTAATTGTGGAAAACAAATTTTATTAGAAGAACAGTTCAGGCTTTGTGTTGTTCGCAGACGGGCGGACGTACTGAAAGGGTACTCTTTCTCGGTATCAGGGGACCTCGAAAAAGGTATTTCCGTTAAAAGATCGAAATCGATTTTCTACATTACATACCTTTCTCTACGCTACATGTATTATTTTTTTCGGATATACGTACGAATACAAAATGTAAAATTTCACAAATGTTTCTCGACATGACCTGAAAGTTTTCTTTGAAAATGAGCTCAAAAAAGCGCATTTCAGAAACGTTTAAAAGACATTGTTTCACAAATGGCTCAATTTTTTTTAAATTAAAATTGTATATAAGACCATGTTTTTACCTTCTAAAATATTAGTAAAGCCACATTTTAATTCTGCTGATAGATGACGGAAAACATGAGAAAATGAGAAACTGGTGGTGATGTATCTACTTGTTAGTTTTCTAATCTCTTTAGACTAGGTTAACATATCAGTAGTGTACTATCCTCTTGTCAACTGCTACCTATCTGCTACCTAAAAAATTTTGAGCCGTTGTCGAAAAATGCCCTTTGAGTGTTTCTGAAAATGCAAAATTTTGAGCTCATTTTCATAGAAAACTTGCTGAGTGTTCAAGAAACTTCATAAGAAATCATTTGAAGCTCTAGTATTTACCAATGCAATTATGTATAAAAATCACTCACACTGTTATTCAGTCCATTTAGCACTATGAGTAGAAAAGTTTGAAGAAACAATTTGGAGGTTTCTTGAGAAAAGCTGCTTAAATATTCCTTTACTTAAAGCAAAAGTATATGAAAACAACTCAAGTTTTGAAAAATATACATGACTTCAATTATTAATTTATTTCTTACGAACTGATTTCCGTAAGAACATAAATCATCATCAATATTGTAGTTTTAGGAAGACCTAAAAAAATTACTTAAATTCAGAGCATTCAACGAAAATCGTACTTGCGCCAATTCGTTTCCTACTTTTTAATAAAGCAGAAAACACATATAAAAGTTGTGCATGTCTCATTTTCGCTGTATTCTCTACGTTTTGGAAAATCGCTTAAGTTAAAATTTTGCTTAATTATAGTTAGATTTTTCTTTAAGGAAATTTGTTCTTCAATGTTGGATGAACATTTTTTTCCAAAATCCTAGTTTCGTATAATTCTGCTTAAAATACAATCATTTAAAAATCAGATTTTCTTAAAAATACTCCAATTTTTTCCATAATTTTCTCGAATTGTGCCAATCATAATTTTAAAAATTGCGCAGGGCCGATTTTCATTAAATGCTCTGAATTTTCAAAAAATTGCAAAAGTGACGAATAATGCAAAAAATTTGTGGTGTTAAAGCACCACTAGTTCTGACGAAAAATCGCCACTTTCCGCAGCGGCATTGCAATATTTTCCATTTACTACGTAAGTACGTTGTTTGGCGTGATTGTAATAAATAAATCTTGCACATTCAGAATGCGATAATGGATTGAGCCACAATTCAAAGGTCATCAATCACGAATTGATAAGAGCTACAACAACATGGTTATTGTAAAGACTTCGCTCGTTTACACTGGAGGTACAAAGTCTACCAATTCCTTACGGCTTGTCAAAGAGTTGCGTTTGTAAATGCGTTCGTAAGAAGCGCGGAAGTAAAATCAATCCCAGCATGCGTCACAAAGAAGAATTTGACTATCGAATTGGTGGCTGCGACAAGCTGCTGGTTGGTTACTCGCGTTAATCCAGCGTTATTCCTTGACATGAGTGTTGTAAGATGGCTACGAACGTGTTGAGGTTACCAGATTCTTTGTATAATTTAGGAGTTTCAGCGGTTATCAGCAATTATAATAATTTTAAAAATGATCTTCGCACACTTCCAGAAAGTTTGCTGTTCGATTTATACCACAAGGTAATTGAAACATTCTGCTTTGCCATTTGTGTTGACAGTTACCCTACATCGAAAAACATCGCATCGTAGGAGTATTGTTCCGTTAATTTTTTATTGAAATTCTGTCAATTTTTTATATAAAGATGTTGCAATGAATTTTTAAGCGTAAATAGATTTTCAAAATTTTGCTATAGTTTATGTGTAAGATCAAGAAGTAAAAGTGTTTTTTTTTTCTTTCTTTAGCTCTATCTGGATAAAAGATTATGTCTTCTTAGTGGTGAATTTAGTGATTTGGACGTATTCGCGCGAATGTTAAAGGTTACGAATAGACGGCTGCATTTGTTGAAGAGTTTTCAGGTTAGTAAGTTTGTATTGTATTATTTTTGTGGGTAGGTTTTTGATTAACTACAGTCAAAGTGTTAGGAGACAAGAGACATATGTTTACAACATATGCCTTTTGAAAATTAATATATAAAATTTCAAATTCGCTTCAGAAATATGAAACAAAACGTTAAGAGAAGTTAGCATATTTTATTGTTAATGTTAATGAAATGTAGTTGCTTATAATGCAAGGTGTTTAGAGAGAATTTTTATTTGTGATGTAAATTGATTTTATTGTATAATTGCACCTGTTGTTTATTATTTATTAGAAATGTATCTGTTCAGTTATCTGTTATAGAACATCCACAGTGTAAGTTTAACATAATCAAAACATAATACCATTTATTGGTATTTATGCTTAATTACTAATTATTGACATTTCATGAAATTTCCAATTTCATTGACTTTTTTTACAGTTTCTTTTATTTCGAAACCCTCTTTTAGTGAATAATTGTGAGGATACTTTCATAGCGTGAATGTTGTTTTTTGTTACAAATTGTTTTAAACTTGCTCATTGTTATTGTTCAATTCTATTTAAATTAGAGAAAATTGATGTAACTCTCAGAGTATACTAGTCTTGAGTAGGTTTTCAATTTTCTTGTTTCAAAACAAATGACCTTGTTGTCTTAAAGTGGAGAGAATTTTTGTTTACAAAGGATCAACAATCTGACACTCCAAATTTACAAGTTGCACAGATTCTGAAATGCTGGCTACATTTATGTAGAATAAGTTGTACTGGAAATTTATAAAAATTATTTTTGCATTTTATAAAACATTAGATCAACTTCTTTAAAACACAGAATTATACCAATCCCTTTGTAAACAAGTATAGCTTAATAGCACTACCCTTGCGTGAATAATAATGATTGTACATTTCTTAAAAAATGGTTACAGTACTGCAAATACATCACAACAAAAAATAATGATGTTTAAAAAAGCTCAGTCACAACTTATTTAATTATTATTTAGTAATTTAAGATTTGTTATATGAACCAAATAATTTGGTCCTTCGTTGTAACTAAACTCTTAGGACCTTATAAAATACCCATTGGTTTTTCTTCTAATCACTTCAACAGAGAAATTGTGTTTTGGTCTGGGGAACAGGTGCTTATCTAAATGCTAGTGGAGATTAAATATCAGATGCTCTTGAATCATAGCAGTACTTCAGATACAGATTGAGATGAGATTTGAGTATGGGGAAAGTTAGTAAAAAAAAATAAATAAATATATAAAATATAATAATAAATATATAAAAATAAATATTCTTTATAAAGCTTCTGCAAAATTATCTCAAAACTGGCTTTTTTAAATATATATTTTTAGGTATTTATATATTTTAGTATGCTTATAGAAATGACATAGTTCCGATTTTCAGTAAAACATTAGAAATTTCCAAAATTGCATAAGTTACACATTTGTTTAAACTCCTACAGCTACATTTTTGAAAATAAATATTTTTAATCATGTCTATTGTTCAAAATTATACATTTAACAGTAAGGGCCGATTTTTTTATAAGTAGGTTTTAGTGAAATAGCAATTTCAAAAATACATTAAGAAGATATTTTTTAAAAATGGCTCCACATTTCATTTTTTTGCTCAAGTAATGTTTGCTTAGTAATATGGTAAAGGTCTTATTTTCATCAAAACACTGAAATTTCAATATTTCACATGTTTTTCAAATCTGCCCTACAACTTCAGTCTTGAAGCTAGAGATTTCTATCTTAATCCAATGTATTTCTTAGGTATTTAAAGCATTGAATGTTCTCTATTTTGAAAATATTAGTAGTTTTTGTGTAAATTTTAGTTATGTTGTTGGTGTTTTTCAAGTGATGGCTGTAATGTTAGGAGTTAGGGTAAAATGTGAAGTCTACTATTATATGGCCATTACCAGTAATTCAAGAAAGTTGAGCTGTGGTAGCTGGTCTACTTGTATAGGTCAATTTGTTTCACTCAATGATGCGTAAATAAAGACAATCTTCATTGTCAAAAAAACAACCTTGGTTTAGGAATGTGTTGTTTATACTTAGACAAGCAATATTCATACAATCAGTGAAGTATTCTTGTTCATGCTTAGCTTCCAGTGAGTCTGCCTCTGTCCCTTTTGTCTTTCAGTTTGTAATTAAATGCCATTGTGGTCACAGTTTGTCCATTATTTTTTATTTGCCTTTTCTGTTTCTTCTGGTATTCTTTCATTATTTTGATTGGTTTTCAGTCTCTTCTCTTCTCCCTCCTCCCACCATCCTTCACACTTCTCCCCACCATTCTCCTCCACTTCCCTACCGTTCTCATTTGCCCCTCCTTTTCTTCTCTTACCCTCCACCTCTTCCCTCCCCCCCCATCAACGTCCTGCTCTCTTCCTCTTCTTCACCACCCTCCTCCCACCATCCTCCTCCTCATCTCTCTTCCCCCACCCCCTCCGTCCCTCCCCCTCCTTCTCCACCACATTGTTCCCCTCTTTCCCTCTTCCACTTCACCTCTACCTCTCTGTCCTTTGCCACTTCCCACTCTGCCTCTTCTCCTTTCCCACCCTTCCCCCTCACGACTTAATGCACATTTTGATGTATTCCCTTCATTCTTCAAAATAATAATTGTAATTTATGATATCTCTTACATTATTAATATTTTTGTTCAGGCAGTACTTATATATTATTGCATTTGTATGTTCGAGTACATCAGATGTTGTCTTATGGAGTTTCTCAAAAACTCCAAACATTCCTGTGAAAATGAGCTCCAAGTTGCACATTTCCAGAATCCTTGATCCTTTTCTCAAAAACAGCTCCAAATTTTGCATATAGAACTAGGTATTACTCTTAAAGTCAAATATCCATTCTACTATTCGGGTACTGAAAAGTGGGAAAATTGTGAGGGGGAGGGGAATTATAAATATAATTATTTTTTTATAATTTTATATGTACATAAATGTGGATGCCCGTGTGTGCAAGTGCATTACATGAAAGTAAAGTAAACTTTGTGTTAACTGTTATGTCCTCTGTAGTTAGCTAAATTTTTAGAAAATTGTTGATTACAGAGTGTTGTTGCTAGATTTTTATGATAAAATAACTTTTATTGCACTATGCCTATTGAAATCAATGGTTTTGGAATACTTCAGATGTATAGATTTGATTATAAAGTGCCTGAAAGCCAGTGTGTGATTTTAAAGATAGGTTTAAGATATTATAGATTTTATGAAATTATTATGTTTCAAAACTA
Source organism: Gryllus bimaculatus (assembly GCA_017312745.1). Taxonomy (NCBI): domain Eukaryota; kingdom Metazoa; phylum Arthropoda; class Insecta; order Orthoptera; family Gryllidae; genus Gryllus; species Gryllus bimaculatus. Next base: position 1,704,895 of record BOPP01000029.1, read on the forward strand.
ACTCATTAGCCATATGTGGTTCAGCCTCCTGAGGCAGGGTCTTTGTGGCAAATGAGCCAATGGCTGTGGTTTTGAAGTGAGATATGAATGTTTTCAATTGTGTTTGAGGGACATTCAGCACCATGTTCCAGAATAATTGAACAAGCACAAAGGTGGGCCCAAGGAATACCACTTGCAAATTTGTAAAGGTACAGGATTGAGATAGGTCTCTCTGGTTGGGATGTGTAAGGTGCTCTTCACCTTCTCCAAGAAGACTAGTAGGTACTGCGGGAGGCCGTGGTAGTCATTTAGACATTAAAAGAGAATAGGAAATGAATTAATATGAGCAAGTCTGCCTCATTCTGTTGCACCACTAGTTCTCCTTTTCAACTCCCTTAGTGCCTCAAATAATATTAATGTGGCATGACAATTGTTCAGGTGTAAGCATCAAGTGCGTTGACAGATAAGACAATTGGCAGACAATAGCCATTTCCAGTGCTCAACAAAATTTATTATGCAAAAACTGATTACGAAATAGTATTAGCAAGTAGTACCACTAACTTTTTGCATTTATTTTTAATAGAGTATTCCAAATACAGCAACTTTCTTATATCATACATCTTATATGAAGTTCTACTTAGTTTGCTAACATTTTTTCTAAGATTTGGTTTGTGAAATTAAGTTGTACATCAATTCATATAATGGCTTCTTTGTTACCCATAGATTCCCCCATGTTTTCATTAATATGGCATTAGAATTGTTCAAATGCACTTGTACTCCACTTAAATGGAAATTCTAATTAAAAGTTATGAACAAACTTTAATGGAACCTAAAAAGAAAATAAGAGAATGATCGATGTTAGGCTGAAAATAGTAGTGAATTGAAAAGTTTTTAGTTAGATTTCAAACGAATACAATTCACATAAACTGTTAGAAATTCTGTAAAATAATCATTTTTTATGAAATATTCAAAATTTAACAATTTGATATATTTTAGGCTTTTATTTTTTTTCCAAATGGTGTTGAGACCTACACAGTTGCCAGATTAATGAAAATTCATGGGAGGAAACAAGAAAAGGCTAATAGCTAAGATTATATTACTGTAATTTAATATTCTTTTAATTTTCAGTAGATTAATAAATGTTGCTCCAGTAATTTTAAAGACATGCTAACTTGCAGCCTTTTTGGAAATTATATTTTACCATTATTAGGGATATCGAAAATTCAAATGCCCTTCATACAGTTCAGTGATTATGTAACGATAACCATTGTTCCATACAGGCTCAATCACTTAAATAAAAATGCAAGTCTGAGAGAATCCTTGCACCAGAAATTACACCATTTGTTTTCAACAAGTTTATCATTAGGAGCCTCCTTCATAGCTACCCTTACACTTTAATGCAGATATAATACAATATTGTATTGAAGCTGTACAAAAATTCACCTGAACTTCTAGGGTGTTACTTGAGATGTAACTCAGTGCTTATAAAATTTAGAGTTCTAAACAACCACAAAAGCTTTGGATCACTTAAATATTAATTTACATCATACCTCATGAATGATGTTCTGTACTAATTAACAGCATCCCACCACCCAGATTCTGTTTCTTACATTTGTTTATAATATGTGAAGTTAGTTTATTTTGGTGCCAGAACACAAGAATCTGTGAAACATTATAGTTTTTGAGATTGTGAAAATCATTTGTATGTTCTTCTAATTCCTGCAATTTATGTGCAATTTGTGGATGTACTGTTCACAGTCTTTAATGGATCATGACTCTCGGGTGGCACAAGATTTAGCTCTGAGTTACCAGATGAGATGTGTGGGCCTTAATGGATGCCAATGTAAAGAGTCCACTATTGATCTTGGATTACGACTGGGTAATAACTCATTACTAATGAGTGTTAAACTATACAACTTGTTGGCTGATATTTTGTTGTGAACTTTAAAGATTTGGAAATATTTTTGTGATACAGGTGGTTTCCTAAGTGATGCTGGATGGTTTGCAGAGAGTGAAAGAGTTTTACTTGCATGCAAAGAACTGTGCCAATCAACTGACCTGACAGGCCCCAATCTACGCAAACTCCTCGAATGTTGCCACAAGTTTGTATTCCTTTTCAGAACATTTTTGTTAGTTCTTGGTAAAATATTTTTCGTGGATTCTTAAGTATGTATTTGTGCATTGTCATAGTTAAGATGTAGGTCTGTACAATCTCATTGCATTGCTTTCACAATACTAGCTGTTTCTCATTTATCTCCCAGAAATTGTAGAGTGAAGTGAGAGTAAAATTTGTGTTTTAAATGTAATCTTTCAAAATGGATCATATCTTTAAGGATATCTGGGCATGCAAATTGCAGTTGAATTTGTTAGATCTGTGTATTATATTTCAAGTTATTCGATATTTGGAAAGTTTGTATTTTTGTATACTTTTTCTCCAGGAAATGAAATGCTTAAAGAAGCAATATTTGATATTATATGTCCATGTTCTTTCTGTTGTCAAGATGTATTCTCCTGCTTAGGTTACTCCGTACCCAGGCTGCCTTTTGCCAGTTTGCTGGAGCACAAAAAAGCTATCAGCTAGCCCTGGAAGTTGTTGCACAATTGCAGAACCTACAGGAGCCTACAAACCTTTCGGGGCTCTTCACAGAGTTTTCAGTGTTGCATTTCAGCCGAAGTGAATATGATGAGGTAGTATTACAAAATCAGTCTTAAAATTTACAAGCACTTTAACATTTAAAATGTTTGACAAAACAAGACGAAATTTTAGTTAAATACTAGAATTTTAAACATTTTTCATGTATCTTCTAAAATCTCTGATAAATTGGGGTGGTGGTGGTTGTGTGTATGTGTGTGTGGTTTTTATTTTTTATTTATGAAAGAAGGTATTAAATTTTGTTATTTTTACTTCATTAAATTGTCTCAATGTGTATTGTTTTGAAGAATTCCTTTATTAATATGTATTGTCTTTTATTTATAAGATTACTATAATTATATAGACACATTGTTTTACTTTTCAATTTTTTTATTAGGTTCAGGCATCAATAATCTGGGTATTTCTTTATTATAGTATGTTTTCTACATATTTACTTTATTGAAGTAAAGATATATGCCTGGGGCAGATCCAAAGATGAATTTTGGAAGGGAAAATTCAAAATGTTTTGATCAAAGGTGTCATATTACAGATTTTGTAAAATGTAGGCTACACTAGCTTATGCTGCATTATGATTTTATTCATTTTAATGATTTCCTACAATATTTTTTCTTGAAAGTTTCATGGCAATTCAAATTAATAGATACTGAAAAATTTTAGGGGGGTGGATTTCCCTTATTTCCCTCCCATTTATTCGAACATGTATATGCATTATATTTGATCTGCTGAAACAAAATATAATGAAGTTAATTAATATATAGGAATCAACAATATCAGAAAATGTGTTAATTATTGTATTCCAATTTCGCAAATGTTACATAATTCAGTGTAATATCTAAAATGATTTTCTAGAATACAAACACATTGCTTAGAGCTTAATTCTGAAACAATGAAAGGAGAAGTTGTCAGGTGTGCATATGATATTGTTTGGTAGGCTCACCGATGGAGTTTGCAAGCCCTTCGCCGAGTGCATAATGCGCCAGTACGATTGGCCGTGGATGTTCTCCGTCAGGCGGCCAAAGCTTGTGTGTTGAAGCGTGAGTTTCGCCGCGCTGGCCTACTGGCAAAGCAGGCTGTGTGCTTGACGAGAGATGTGTACAACACTGATCACCCCAAATATGCAGATGCCCTGCTGGATTATGCGTTTTATTTACTCAATTTTGATTGCATCAGGCAGAGTGTTGCTCTCTATGAGGTAGGTGAACCCTTGTGAATGTAAGAATATCGATTATCAGATTTGATAGATCTGAAGAATCTGGAAAAGTCAGGGTTATTATCTAATATTCGAAATTTAATTGAAAATTGTTTGTGTTATTCTTATGTGGTTTCACAACAATTTTAAGAAATAAAATTGTCTGACTTCATAATTTTCTTAGTTATTGGAAAAATTATATATAGTGTATTGGCTCTTGATGCTTGGACTCCACACACCAGGCCATAGGGTATACCTTCATATATACTTTTTTTTGTAAAGATGGTTAGGTCATTTCTAGAAGTCATAATAATTAGAATTCTGAGTCACTGTTAAATGGTGTTAAAAGAAATGTAAATCAAACCAATGAAAATACCACCTACCACTTCAACTCTGGTGGCATAAAAAGGTGTTAATGATATTTGTGATAATGCCTCTTGATTATTTGTAATTGTTTAATATTTCCTGACATTTATCATGATTTTTTAAAATTTGTGATACTTGGTCTTATCCTTAAAAAAAAAATTTGGTGATTAAAATTTGTGATGCAATTGTACTTAATCCCTCAAAACATTGTTTTTGTGTGGACAAAGGCTTCTATGACCAAAGTCTAGGACTTCATTGATGTGTAAGAGATGTCATGTTCACGTCATATTCTCAGATTTAAATTTCTTGGCACTTGGTGAGATAGAGAGTTAAGAGAGGGGCAACGGTTATCAAATTGGGGGCGTCTATTTCTAATGTTGAAATTAAATATCAGTGCCCCTTCTCCTAACTTCACTGCCTTGCCAAGAGTAAAGAAATTAAAATCAGATAATAAGATATTTACCCTAAAGTTTCGACGATTAAAACACTGCAGACCTTAGTATCTCCTGGACAGTCTAGACTACAAAATATTATATGACTAAAATGATTTTGATCATACATTCAAGAAAAATGCCATGTGGATAAACCCAATTATATTCCTAATTAACTCATAATTAAAAAGGCATTTCATCATTTATGTTGAGACAATGTTAAGATCTTACAATGTTAAGATGAATAAGATAAAAACATCTCATTACCATTACTGGTGGCAAAATTATTCACAAGACTTGATATTTTTTTAGTTTGAAACACCTTATTTAAAAAAAGTTGATGCAGTATCAAATGGTTTATAAACAATAGACAAATGACAAGGAATCAACAATGACATTTGAGAATGAGTAATCGGGTAATGTATATGTCTGAAATTTTTTCAAAACAAAATTATCAAGGCCAATTAGCCATGCTTGAAATATTTAAATGTAGAATACATTTAGTTCATTATCTTTTCCTCTCAGTGGATAAATCTTGCTCTCTAAATTCTAGATTTTTAAGGAACCTCTGTTAACTCTTTTCCAAAACCAACTGAAGGCCCTTGCTGTCTGGAGACCAGATCATTGAAGCATAATTTCAACTACAGGTACTGTTTGAGTTACAGACCAACGAAGGGGAGGGAAGTTTAGAAAGTTAGGAACTCATTAAAATTGAAATCCATTAACTTTAAAATTATCTTTATTCTTTTGTTACTGCATCTGCTGCTAAAAAGAAATTGTGTGAAGGAATAAAAAGGTGCCGTTTTGTTCTGGTGAAGGAATTTAATTTCAAGGTTTTATATTTTGGAATTTACTGTGATATGTCAAAACTTTTTGTTTTGTATGTGTATAATTACACAGATTTTCTCAGCCTCTAAAAATTCACACAATTTTTTTAATACTATGAAAATTTAGTTGCATTTGTTATCTACAATTGGTGTACTTTCTCAATGGATAGTTCAACTAAATAATATGCCCACTCAGTGAAGGTAATGTATGAATGTTTGTAGAAAAAAAGAATTTTTGTTTATAAAGTATCGTGACTCTAGTGTTAATAACTTGTATGACCTAAATTGATAGATTTTCTGTTCTTGTGTGAAAATTTCTTTTGGAACGTAACCTCTTATCTTGTCTTCTCCCTTGTCATCAAATCTTTGTGCTCAATTCACTTCCATGATGTTAAATGATATTTTTTTCAAATTGTTTGTTAATGTCGATATTATCAATAGGTTGTTTGGGGTTATATGGGAATATTACCACAATTAATATCTAATTTAATTAATAAAATAATTTATATCTAATTTAATGATTTTACATTAAATAACACAAGGATTTTGAAAAAACACAACAGTGATTTAATTATGCATCTGTGGAATAGAGAATATTTTAAATTTTGTCTGATATTATATACCCCTAATTTTCTGTACTTGATTCTGGCAGATGGCTCTGGACATTCGAAAAGCTATGTTTGGAAAGGTGAATCTCCACGTTGCTGTAGCCCATGAAGATCTTGCTTATGCACTTTATGTTCATGAATACAGTTCTGGTCGCTTCTTGAAAGCTCGGTGAGTATACACAAAATATTGTAATTTACAATGGTTACAAAAATTGATCTTTGCCCTTTTTCCATACCAGTACACCCCAATGTTAGAGACATGTTGCTCTGACAACACAAAGAATTTATGAATTTAAAATTCACAATCATCATCATGAACTGACTAGAAATTGAGCTTTACAGCATGTTTCTATTGATTTATTACAATATTCTTGATATATAAGTAGTCTTCTAAGTGTTCCTGTTGTTGCCACCTCTTTAGTGGCATGCTTTTCTCTCTTCCAGATTAATTCTGGAAATCTGTTGTTCATTCACTGTAAATTATCTTTCAGTCTCCTTTGAGACTGTTTTCTCTCTTCTGTTAAACCTTTGGTTTTTAATTTCTTTCTGATATCTTTATTTCTCAGACTGTCTTATCTTGTTCCCATTAAAATTCTTTTAATGTCTTTTTAGATATCTCCATGTAAAATCCTTCTTGTATTCTTCCCAAGCTTATAATATCTTCTCATTGTATGTATAACACAGATAGATTAATTTATAAGAAAGGATTGGTATAAAACTCTATGAGCGTGCTGCTTCTGGATAGGGAATTTCTCCCCATTCCTGCATTCAACCATCCAATTGTTATGTTGGGGTGAAGTATATGTGCATTTTTTTATGTTGGGGTAGAGAACATGCTGACAAAGCCATTGCTATAATGGAAAGGCTGCTCCCAGAGGATCATCTCATGTTGGCGTCTGTGAAGCGTGTGAAGGCTCTGATTTTAGAAGAGATTGCTCTTGACACCATGATCCACAATTCTGGTGAGTGAATTCATTCTTTTATTTATATAACATAACCAAAAAAAAAAAAAGTTCAAACCTGTGTGTTGAAGAAGTGCGATTAGTTCATATTTTCTTGAGCTCTACCCCTAATTCCTACCACTGTTCTTTTATTTGACCAAGTTGAATTTGGAATAATGGTGGCAAAAGGTGTTTTTGGGGAAAGTTTATTACAAAAAATATTCAATTCCCATATCATACATTTATATCAACCATTTATATCTCAAATGAGCTACAGGTCTTGGCTCTTATCCCTTATTCCTTCTGCCAGGCAAATGGACTGGAGTACCAGCCGATAGAATGCCTTGGAAATGTCAGTTCGGAGGGGTGCAGATGGAGGTTAGAGATGGTTTCCATGAGGGATTTAGTTTGTTGTGATACCATCACTAAATATAATATTGTAATAATTAAAGACTGGGATCCTGTGTTACTGCATCTTTTCTTTACTAACTTGAAATTGGATGACAGAATTTTTAATCATGAAAAGGGCATTATTTTTGTATGGATTTTATTTTACATGAAATTGCATGATTGGTGGGTTACTGTACGATATTGCACGTTTTAGGTAATGCTTCCCGAAAATTGCACATTTTGGGATCCTTTCCCGCTGGATTTATAGTGCTGCCCAGACAGGCAAATCAGAACATTTAAATCTGGGTATAATTATCTGGGTATATACAAATTGTCTGTGACCTGAGAAAAATGTTAACCCTTGCCATTGGGTTGCCGTCAATACTAAACAGTACTGGCTGCACTTGTGAATTTGGAGGAGAAAGGAGAGGGCAGTCGGGAAGTTGCCTGTGCCCACAACAGCAGCAAGGTTCCCACGCAGGGAAGGGCTTATGTGGGTACAGTTTGACGCGCCTGCAAAGTACATTCAACTACGCGATCTGTGGGGAAAATAAGTTCAGTAGTGACAATTGTTTTCTATATACTAGTGTTGGATAAAGTATTATAAATGACATCTTAGGGACTCTATAAAGCAAAGCAATTTGATGCAAAATGATAAGAGTATATTCTAGAAACTGGAGTTCATTTAACAGATTTTAAACCTTAATACAGTTATTTCAGCAGCATCTTTTTGTGTGTATTTTCAGAACCTCCTCCCCCCTTTTACACCAATAATTTGCTTGTGAAAATCCTTTCCCTATGTATTAGATGTTTAACTCTAATTTTCTTAAAATAATTCTTTAAAGTAAGCTTAGGTCGGTAGTTGGTATAACTAGTTGCACTTTACTTTTGTTGTAATTTGTTGTAACACTGAGCTGTAATGGTTTTAATCTTAATGTAATGATTTTTTTAGGAATGAATATTTTACTTTCGAAGGCTGAGGAATTGCATCAATCAGCTTTGAAGTTGGCAGTAGCAACATTCGGTGAAAAGAATGTCCAAACAGCTAAACATTTTGGTAACTTGGGACGTTTGTATCAGAGCATGAAGAAGTTCCAGGTATTTAAATTCTATATATTAGCCATCAGTATAACAGCCACATCAGGATCAATCTAAACAATACTCATGCTATTTGATTGTGTATATGCATAATATAATGCACATTTTTAAACCAACAATTTTTTTTGCATTATTTTCAATTATCATAATTTCTTATTATTCTTAACATAATTTTGTTTGAACACTAGTTCAATGTGTAGTATAATTTATATATTGAACATTAAAACTTTGTTCAAAATGCAAAGAATTATTAAGAAAATGAAAGTGTGATATTACTTTGTGTACATAGTGTAGAGAAAGAATTGTAATGCTGCAAAAACACTTATGTTGAGATTTTTATGGAATACATTTTGGAGGTCCCTGATTGTGAAATAATTTTTGATTGATGTTAATGGTGTTGCAGCTCTTCAAATTTGAAACTGATCGTTTAATTTTTGGTAGGTACTTTTCCTAAAACCCATTAGACATTTCGAAATTTTCTCAGAAATGGCCCCAATTGTTTTCTTTAAATTTTTTGCTCAAACAGAGCAAAGTATTTGTATATAATTTAAAAATAACAGTGAGAATGCAATAAGACATCATTGGTCTAGTTGGATTAATAAAGTTCTATCAGTCTATGCAGAAGTATTTCAGAAGAGTCTCCCGATAGCTAGGGAAAAAGCTAAGCACAGATATCTGTAAATTCAGGATAGCAGAAATCAGTAAAGTATTCCTATATTCGAAATATTCTTAAGAACTGTACTATCCAAACTAAAGTGTTCAACTGTTCTATAATCTATTGAAAATTTGCAATGGAAAGTTTGGTGTGTATGAATATTTTTTTTGTTTTCTTCTAATAAAATAATGGTGCATTTATTATTGCCTCTTACACTGCTAACTGAAGGTTTTCTTCTGTAGTAGTTTGAACATCTTTCTCTGATTATTCTAGGAAGCAGAAATAATGCATTTGAAGGCCATTGCCATCAAAGAAGAGCTGCTTGGTTGTGATGACTATGAAGTGGGCTTGTCTATAGGTCATCTGGCTAGTCTATATAATTACCATATGAAGAAGTATCGGAAAGCAGAACAGTTGTACTATCGGTCCATAGGAATTAGTAAGTTTGTTTGTTTTTTTCACTTTTTTTATTGTTTGTATGCATTCTGTCAGGAGCAGCTTTGTTTGCGTTCAATCAGATTCAGTTTCTGTTTCATGAAAACTTAGAGGCAAGATCGCCTCCAAATGAAACCACCTCAAAACATAACACATTCAAGTCATACCCTCTGCCCATCTTTCTTCCTTTACTGGTCATAAGGTTTGTGGACACGTTTGACGGTGCATTTCTCCTAAACCCGTATACATAGAGGCAAGATTTTTATTTATTTTAGAGAAGTTATCTTCTTTTATATGGTGAATCATCGTTTATTTGTGTTTCTGTTAGTAGTACAGACGATTTTTATATGTGGCTGAGCAATAATTGTTCCAACTCATGATCTGCATCTGTTTATACCAATTTACTTACTAGTTACAAATAATGGATACGTACACTCAAAATTGAAAATAATTTAAATAATTAATTACTTTTGTTTTTTCTTAGGGAGAGAACGTTAGTATTTGCGGATTCCATAAACAGGATTAAGCAATAAAGCAAAAATATGTATTGACTCCATGTCATTATACAGTGGAATCTCGTTAGTACGTTTTTCAAGGGACTGAAAATTTTGAATGTCGAAATCGAGAAAATGTGCTAATGGTGAATGCTCAATTTATACTTACCTCCCACATTTCCATCTACAAAACCACCGTAATACGGAAACTAATGTATACATAAATAACACGCAAATATACACAGAATGATCTAGTTTACTCATAAATTAATTTAATAAAACTAAATTGAAACGTATAAAAAAAAGCACTTAAAGTAACGCACATTAACAGAAAAGTAAATATTTTATTAGGGTTTGAAAAATTGATCAATTGCTTGTTGGTTTTTTCTCATAACTTGCATTGTTCACCTCAGGGCTACAATAATGTTCCATTCTCTTCATTAGCAATTTGCGTTGCCTTTCTTTTCTATATGGCATCGAATTTACAAAAATACACTTGCTAGAAAAAAGATAGCTCTATGAGCAGTGGCGTACAGTGGTGGCTCGTGCTTAGGTTGCGCAGCTGCACAACCCCCAGATATAATCGAAAAAGATATCTTAATATCCTGGGAATATACATTTTCCTTTTAATGACATTCAATATTCAAGACATTGCTGCAATATTGATGTATGTGAAATTGTTTTGTAACCAAAGAGAGTCCAACTGCCGCTGTCTCCGAGGCTTAGTACCATGCCAGATATTGCACCATGCTCTTGGATCTTGGCTGTATTACTGGGGTTACTACATTTACTCTCTTGACCCTTTGATTTAACACGGGTAACATAGGGCCTTTTGACTGCACATGGTGGCTCTGTCTAGCACTGCATGGAGATGGAGTGAGTCTCAGGGGAATGCAAAAATTTTATCTTTGTCTGACTTGCTGCAATGTAATTTATTTTGCTTGTTAATGAAAGTATACAAGTTCAGTCAATTATGACATTTGTCAATTTTGACAGCATTTAATGCATTATTTATGATGTTTAGAGAATTTGTTTTCATTTGATATTAAATTTACTCATTTAAAATGCACACTTAATGAATTCTTTGACGTTGGCCGATCTCGAAGGATGTCCCTTTCTCAGTAGATGCAGCAGGCTGCAGTTACACCACAGAGAGCACGGGTGGAATATAAGTGTGTGTGTGTTTGTGGAAGGATCTGTTACAAAATATTCCAGGGTAGTGATATTTTTGAAATAAAGTAATTTTATTTGCATGAAACATGTCGAAGCTTAGTGCTTGTTGAGATGTGCTGGAGTCAAACTTAGGGTTCAGTAGAAATCAAAGCCATAACCACGTGTGCGAGAGGTATATAATGAACCTGACTTGGTCATGGCACACAAGATTATGTAAGTAATGATTCAATATACTCCCTTATTTAACTTACTTTTACTTCATTTGAATTGCTTACATTTTTATTATATTTTCATACTTTGAATTTTGGGAATTACAAATCTCTCATTTGGTGGAGGTGCAACCTCCAGTCTGTCAGGCCACCAGCCGCCACTGGTAGTGTAACAAAATGAGCGGGGCCCGCCCTCCAAAATTGTATCCACGTCCCCCTTATAAAAGTGCATAGCAAACATAATTAGTTTAGTACCTTGAATAAAATATTTAATAAAAATGGGCCCTCGATTACCTGGACCTGCCCGCACTGCGGGCCTTGATAGCACGAATGTTACGCCACTGGCTCCAAGTTTATCACTGAAAGAAACACGTAAAACGGTAACACGTGATAACACACAATGAAGATGGCATGGAGGGTACAGTGTAACGTGTTCCTCCAGCTCTGGAATCAGATTGAGAGTGAAAGTGGTATCCAAAAGTACCAGAGTACAGCACACATTGATGATGGCACTGGTGCACTGGAAAATACGTGCCTCTCCCGGAACAACTTTGAACATGCTAAGTGGAAATGTTGAACATGTTTAAGAAAAATTTGGTGTCTTGGGACTAGGACTTGAAAATATGAACATACTAAGCAGGAAAACCAGGCGTGTTAATGAGGAACATTTTAACGAGATTCCACTACATTAGATTCTTTGTTTAAAATTTTGCTACAAATGAGCTCATAAATGGGTTATTCTGGTGAATTGTATATTGAAAAATGCAGTAAAATACAATTTACGCAGGAAATTGAAATTGATAAGGAGGTTAACATCTTTATTTCAGTGAATTTTTTATAGATTTTGTTCATATTACATTATACAAAAGATGATATCCTTATCTATTGAAATAATAAAGAAAACATTAATTTTATGTACAATATTTATCTTTTGTGTGATAATTTTGAAAACAACCTTGCATGTCACATGCAGAGAGAGTTATTTCTGCTTAAATGGCAGCAAATTAAAGCTCCTTGAATGATTAGTGCACAGAGAAATGCTATGATCAAAGCAAAAATACAGTATATACAGAAATTACTTGTAAATTTGGGCAATGACCCGAATGAACAGCAGTAAATTTTGATTTAATGACAAGTAAATGTTTATTATATTTTTTGTTCTTCTATTTTGGTAATTGACAAAAAAAGCTTATATACTCATATTCTCATATTGTCAATTTACATGGAGCAGAACATCTTTAAGCTGATGCAGAAAGTCTGAAAGTTCTGACACTAAGGGTCTATTAGGAGTAGCAAGTGTCAGTAAATTCCTCATGAAAACCAGGAATAAGTACAGTTCTGTGCTATCATTTAGCATAATAACCACTCCAACATAAATATCCTCCACACTACAAATTTCATCTGCTATTTGCAAAATCTGTGTAAGTGAGGACTGCAGAATTCAGGTGCGAGTGAAATTATTCTGCTGAAATAATTTATTAAAAGTGTTCATATCTGTATCTTGCTGTTTAGATTGCTCTTGTTGATGTTCAGATTCATTTCAGGGCTGAATGTTTAGCCCTGTTTTCTTCTTTAATTTTTTTCTCTTTTAAAATGTTTTCATTGCAATAAGACATTAATCTTCTACTGTGCATCAACTGCGGTTTCAATGTGCATCAATGTTCTGTTTGCATCAACTAATTTCAATTATTTAATGGGGAATTCAAAACCAACAATTCCAGTAGACAACTCGCCTTTACATCCAGAAACTGATATCACTACAATTAATTCTACTGAAGTTTTTTTGACAATATGTAATATAATAGGAATACTCTTTTCAAACAAATGATTAATTCATTCATTATAGAATACCAGCACATCATTTCACAACAAAGATTTTAGTAATTAAGATAATGTCAGGTGCATTAATAAGTGTTAGGATTCTTGTCCATTTCACATTTTAAAAATATTTGGTATTTATTAATTACCAATAAAATTAAGTTATTTTTTGACATTGTCCTTGAATGCTGACTCCAGGTCTCAAATTGTTTGGTGAGAACTACTCAGGTCTGGAATATGACTACAGAGGCCTGATGCATGTGTATCATGAATTGAAAGACGTGGAGAAAGTGGCAGAATACCAGTACCTGCTCAACAATTGGCGTCTGCACCGAGAGATGCATGCTCAAAAGGAGGACCCCCCTCTGGGGTTGTTTGAGCCTGCACTGCCCTTACAAACTCTTGCAGAGCAGGCATTGTGCACTGATTGAGGCAATCCCCAGTGAAAGCACTGCCAAACAACTCTCAGAAAAAATGTGGCTGTAATCTACAAAACTGCGATGGCACTGCCTGTTTTTAAGAGTGGTGGCGTCTATATTCAAAGTGCTGTGTATGAGTGAAACTTTGTTTTTGAGTAGTTTTACTGCTAGCTGACATCAAAGGAAGTGAATGTGGATATGCTGTTAAGGACACACAAATTGTTATTAGTATATGTGAAGCATTTGCTTAAGTTGTTTGCACATAGCACTCAACAGAATGAGAGCATTGAGGCCTTCAGAGGGTCATCAGGCTGGGTTTGGATGAATAGGTTGGTTCAGCATTTTGCTACTGTGATCTGATGCATTTTCTTTGATAAAACGTTGGGTATATGTAGTACACTACTGCTAACGAACATTCTTTCCATTTGTTATTAATGTGTGAATGCTTTCCTTTTCTAAACCATGATTACAAAGTGATATCTTGGTACTGTTTATTATTTGACAAAAATTCATTATCAAAGAATTTGACATGACTACTTTGTATGATTTGCCTTCTTACAGTATTAACTGGCTTGAGCTTGGTTAATCGCACCAGGTATCGTGAGGCCAAATTGTGTACGTATTGCCTCATATTGTATATTTTGGATGAGGTAAGATTCTTCAAACATTTCAGCCTTTGTTTTATTGGATTGTGCATCATGTAAATAATTATAATTCTTTTCAAAGCATTTTGTATTAAAGTTCTTCCCGTATAGAGGTAGATGTAACTATGTAGTATATTGCAAATTAACATGCTGTTTTATTTTTGTTTGCTCAAGCCATTTAATTTGGAGTGAGAGATGTAAATTCGGTATGTGTTTACACCTGATATGTATATAGTAATTACCCGAGAGATATAAATATATATATATATAAAAATTCACATATACAACTTCAGTGTTAGTTTTTAGCTTTCAAATATTGATCCTGTTTCATTTGTTACTCCCTGTATGTTGTAAGTTTCTGTGTGTAAAGAATCAGGACTCTCAACTGAGGAATGTTTTGTTGTGAATTTGTAGTTCATTCTGTGTTTTATATTTTTTGTCTTAAATCACTAATGTGTTTGTTAAAAATAATAAAAAATATATATTTACTATTATGTACTGTAGGAAATGTATTTTAATTTTTTTGCACAATACGGAAGACTATTATATAAATGTGTTTATTATTGAGAAACCAGTCCCCAAACCCATAAAGACCTTTACCCAGGTCATCATATCTGATACCAATGTGGACTCTGTGAATACACGATGTTGATCAATGATCACTGTAGCTTTTACTATATTTGGGAGCATGCAGGAAATGGGTTATTCTGAGTTAGACAGTAGTTTTTAGAAATTACATACTTAATGAAAGTCTTGGCTGACTGGGAGACATGGTGGTGTTGTGATGCTAATGTTTTGGCTGTTTTAATGTTTCATGACCTTTGAGTCATTTGTTATTGTGAATGAATACTAATAAATTGTGTTGTTGTTATTATTGATGTGCATTAAACACTATCGTACATTCATCAGATATATTGCATGTGTTTATCAGACCACTTCCAACCCTCCATTTGGGACAAGTGAGGTGTCATTCAATGTGTCTCAGTATATAGATGGGGAACAGGATTGATTCCTCCCTTTTTTTCCCCTCCCCTTTCTTCTTTTTTCATTGCAAGAATTGATCTGAGTGAACTGTTTTTTAACTACCAAACATTCATTGCATTTTCCAGAGTTAAATACAGTGTCAGAAAATTAGGTTAAACATTGTTTGAGCTACAGCACTGTAAGAACCAACAAAACTGGCCACAGGTATGATACCAAAGGATCACAGATGATAGTAGTTTATGTAATAAAATATTAGTATGTGCACAATACAATGAAAGAAATTTACTTGGGGGGGGTGGATACTAATGTGGGTTGGCATTCACAGCTGAAACCTTGAAAGAACTTCTGAAGTGGACCCTTAAAAGTTTTGGAAGGGACTTTCATAATGACTTTTATTTTTGTAAATGTGTTCAATTTTTCCCATCAAATGCAACAGTTTGGGGGGAGAAGCTTTCAAACCCATCATACTACTGTGTATATGATTCAACTAAATACAATTGTATGTATTAATTGTATCATTAAAGTTATAATTTCAATCTCCTTTATGTTCTATTTATTTACTAGAAAAAAATTGGCAATGTGTAAATAAAGGGACCCAGAAATGTGGTTGGTTTCCTTTTTTTGTTTTAGACTGTGCATGCCTATGTATGCTACACAAATAGAATGTATAAGTATAGATAGTCAATGTATTGTGAATTCACATATTTTGGATTTCCACACTCAAATACTTGTTCCATGGGATACGAGGTGGACAGTTTCTCCCAGACGGCCAAGACATCATGGACTCTGATTACATGAAGCCTTCATCTACACACACTATCACATTATCTACCATACACTATCACATTTGTGCTGGTAGTTTGCAAGGTCAGAATGTTTTCTTTTTTCTGAAGTCTGTATATGTTTTGGTTTATTAGTAACAAGAAAAATGTGAGGAGATTTTAACTTCTAAAAGTAAGAGAAATGGTGTGTTATTGAATCTATGAGCAGCTAGACAATGTAATTTCAGTTAGTGTTAAGTGTGTGATTGTTCATCAGGTTCTGTTCACTGTCATCACTAGACTTTTGACATTTTTACATCCAAGAACTGAACCAACTCACCTGCCTTTGTTCATGTTCTGAGGTCTATCATGTGAGAACAGTGTTTTTTTGACAATATCTTTTTGTCATTTTTGAGAAAATCTTGTTTATTTTTGATAATTTTTAAGCAAAAATTGCATAAAAACTAATATTTTGACAAAATCATATGTAGCGATTTAAAAAATTAATATTGAAAATTAAGCAATAATTATAATAAAAATGAAATTTCTGTAACTTCAATGATGGTGAAGTAAAATTTGGAAAAGGTTCAACTTTTATCCTTTTTTTTAAAAAAAAAAACAAAGTGAGTTTTACATAATTGTAACTGTGCATGCTCTATTCAAATAAGAATTCTAAAGAAAAAAATTAAGCCTTTTTATAGTTATTATTATTACTACAAAGAGTCTAATGAGCTTTAAATGAAACCCTCAACATTAAAAGATCCCTTTCATGTCTGCAGGGCCTATAGACAGATCAATTGGAAAAAATCCTCTAAATGGTTTAGTTAGATACTAGTAGTATTCTCAATATTTTTTTAAAAAACCAAAACATGTCTTTTCGGTGTCAGGGACTCTGCAATATCTCTTTGTCAATTTATCATTATATACTGTAACTTTTCCTATTCTCACACAAGAAATTAACAAGTTCGCGGGTAGTAGCAACATCTCAATATGCACGTATGCGCCATATCCGCACGTTCTAAGATGGAGCAGTGGCGGCTGGCCGACCAACAAACGGACGTGTTGCAGTTCTATCGAATTTTATTAATTTAAATAATTAATTATTTCATATTAATTTTAAAAATTCATAACTTAATAAATAATAAAAATTAAGCAATTCATGTAAATTAATTAAAACTCTTCTCAATAAAAGTCAACATTGAAACATTTCTTACATAATCTTTTGCCTAGAATCAATGTCAGGTATATTCACATAACGCGCGCATGGTCCTGGCTTTATATCCAGGAGACGCTACTCTTTGCCTGAGTTATGCATTAAGACAATTGTCAAAAATAGAGTACGTAGAAAACCAAAAAATGTTTCGAAAATACGGTGATCGCACTCCAAGCACTTTGCAACAGTTTATTGGGACACGTTTTACACGAAATTAGTGTTTCGAAAATTCTTCTACATATGCATTGAAATAATAAAATATCCAAACGCACTCATTTTTACACCGCTCGCAGACTCAATGCTGCTGGGATGATGCACACACCATGAGAGACAAAAAAGGGACTTCCTTCCGGAATGACCAACTTCACACAAAGGACATCAAATGTACATTTTGAATCAACAAACCTTACATCAAATGAAAATAAATTCTCCAAACAATTTAAATTGCAGGTAGTGTCAGACGAAGACAGAAAACTACTATTCCTCTCGGACACCATAGCCCGCCTCGCGACCACAACAGTCGCCCCTACGTGTCTCTTCCTGGGCATGCCAAAGAAGCCACCACAATTGCGCACGTCGCCATATTGGTGCAACCCTCCTGGCAAAAGTTGCGTTATAGGCAAGCAAAATCTATTTTTTTTTTAAATTTCATTAGACAACGAATACTTTATTCTTTGAGATAGTTCTCTATAAAGAGCAAGATTAATAAGCAATGATCTTGGCTGTCCGCGTGGCGCCGCGACCAAGGCTGTGTTACCGACGTTTACATCATCTTATCGTGGTTTTCTTCAGGCCAGACCAATCCTGAAAAACACAATAAGATGGTCGAATCGTCGGCTACACAGCCTTCGACGCGGCGTCACCAGGACAGCTAAGATCATTCACATGACTCCGTCCGCGGAAGCCTACGACTTCAAGAATAATAAAGGTTATTACGATAATACAAGCAAGATTCTACTAGTACTCTTAATATTCGATCCAAAAAAACTTTTGACAGCTAGTGTTATGGTAATAAAATGCAGAAATATTTCTGCATAATTGCAGAAAAAACTCTTGAGTAATGAAAAATAAACTTTTTAAATTTAAAATAATGTCAGAGTTATTTCTTAAAGTTTTTAAAACTACTGTGACACAAAATCTATGGTCAAACTCATCGAATACTATTGAATGTAATAGTGACAGACAATTTCCTGTTTTTTGCGTATATTTGTAGACACCTTTACCTTAAGATTACAGCTAATTTTGAGCATATTATATTGAAATAATAGCAAAATACGGAACTTATTATGTTATTCTGGGTATTTCGTAATTCCCAATGTACATGTAGAATTATGAGTATTACTTCGTATTACTTTAATTAAGTTAAATGGCATTGTAGGGCAATATAAATAGCATACATGTCATCACATTTTACCATTTATTCAAACTCAAATATATTAACAAAATACATTAAAAGTTCAGATCTCTGCAAGGTTGCAAATACTGCGGAAAAGCAGGAAAACTTTAGGGAACAGACAGATCCTGTATTTAATCTTACGCGAGCCAAAGACGTGCGATCAAAGTCATCACTTTTAAAATGCACTGAACATAAGGTAGAACAATACGTAGGGGTCCAGTTCACTCTTCTCACAGCCGCAATCCATTTACCGCGAATTTACGGATCTTTTGAAAACCTGAAAAAACATTACTTTAATATAAATATCACATTTTTAAATAATTAGCAAAACAATACTTAGTGTTGAAGGTTACACCCAGCAGTTTTTTCACCCTGTTTTTCGCACAACCAGATGCAATACAAGTGAGAATGGTCAATTACACTTTCAATACACCAGCCACAATCAATAGACAATCCCTCTGCCAGACGAGAAGCACTTTAATTGCATACGAAATAAAAGTCAGCAATTCGCACAGCAACAGTGCGCGGCAAAGCCGAATTGGTTTGTACCAATATGGCCGTCGCGCGAACTTCATCAGAAAACTCTATGGGCTTACTATACATGTATAGTAGGTACTTTTTGGGTGACCAGACCCCCTCCCTTTAGTGTTCTGTGCCCCCACCCATGGAAGAAGACGTTCCATGCCCCACCTTTCTGTACCTGTAAGCTGGTGATTGGTTGCCTCATCGAAGGCTCTATGTTGAACAATATTGAACAACGAGCTAGAACGTATTACTCGTGCAACATTTCTTGAACGATGACCTGGCTTCCCCTTCTGTGATCCAATAAACGGATGAAGACAAAAGCTCGCAGGGTGCACTGATAACATTTCAAACAGGTCTTTACTGGCGCGAAATAGAAATTATTTTCTGTTGAAAACTTTTATACGTGATTTTCTCCAAAAAATCTAAAGAAATGTCCGAAGCAGATGAAGATCCATCACAGGAGATATCTCGAACTCCTGAGAAAGGACGCAAATTATTGAGAAATCTGCGAAGGCACGACTGATTCTCCAAATATTGACATTGCTTCATAAAATCTAGTGGCTGATTACGTAACTAATACCCCCACTCTACCCGCATTTCTTCATTCCATTGTTCAAGAAAAGTTGCATAAATACTATTACATAGAGTGGCTGAAGTGGCCTCCAGCTTTGCTGCAAATTGAAGCCTTTTTTAGTCAAAGCAGCGCCCTCTGAAGATACCGAGTATTCGAGCGTTCTGTTTGGCTCTGGTTACAGCCGGTTGGATGTGGGCCACGCATATAAATCCTGTGTTCCGCGATCGAAAACCAAGCATTTGAAAACGAAATCACAATATGTAAAAAGAACGAATTGAGAAACCCGCGTCGCACCAGCTGAGGTGGTTCAGGGCATCAGTTGATGTCACTGCAATGCTTCTGACCGGGAGGTCCTAGGGTTCGAGTCCCGACGGTAGCAGAATTTTCGACACGAGCTACGTAGTTAGGTCGAATTTAGTCGCTGTCTGGAGAAGAATTCTAGTGGCCGGCTGCTCTGACCGGTAGTTCTCCATGGGTTCTCTGATCAACACCATGTGAATTTTAGGTACTCTAACACACAGCGTAATCTTTTCTACCTCTTTCTTGTCCTATCGTCACCCCTTACACACACATGCCCTACACACCACACACCGGAAGATCAGGCGGGAGCTTAGAGCATGTCCCAGCTGCAGCTGTGGGACGGGGGAGGGAGGGTGGATCTGGCCATCCAGCGGGGGCAGATTACCGCCACCTCCCGCGATAGAAACATGTTCTCCACTTACGAAAGTAAATACCTTAATTGACGCTCCCGGAGTCACTAATCAATCAGCCGACCCGCGTGGCCCAGTAGCAATAATGCTCACTTTCTCTAATACTTGGATTTTCGACATTAGCATGTTAATGTTTATGTCTATGCGTTATGTTTATATTTGCATTGTGAATGGGTCTTAAACAATTTATTGCACGATGGCTTCGCTACGCATGTCGAAATTGGTGACAAGGTTATGGTCTTCTGTCAGAGCGATCAAATAATAATAATAATAATAATAATAATAATAATAATAATAATAATAATAATAATAATAATAAAATCTTTGGGCTGTCCATGTTGTACCTGTAAGGCTTACAGACTTCTTGGTATATTCATATACTTTTTTTTCATGAACATGCCTGGTTTTCATTTGAAGTACGAAACAGAATAACCACGATCACACACTCGTTCTTTGTTTTTGTTGACGGATCTCACACTCCGGAGTCGACTCTACACGACCCTGGAGGCTATGTACCGCGTATCGATTTTTAACGCATTTGTCGTAACGCATCATAACACTCAATTAATGCAGGCCTGATACGCAGGCGCGGCAGTAAGGTGCTTTGAAAAGACCGGAGTAGTTTTCGTATTTATATCTATTTTTGGTTCAATAGAAGTTCGTTTGCGAACGACACATCCTGTCATACAACGAGTCGCGCGCGCAGGGAATTCTGCGCGCGCAGCACGCTGTATATCTTGCATATCTTATCTTGCTGTGCCGTACGCAAGCCGTGTGAGTCGTGTTTTGAAAGGTGCTTGTTGCGCTATTTAGCTTTTTATTATTTTGTTTCGGGCTTATCGCAATATCCTCACTAAACTGTTCCACTGTCTGCTCTGCACTATATAAAATAATGTTCTTGATTTTGTGATTGGAATAATCACAGGTGAATGTTATTTCTGCATAGTGAAAAATATTTTTTCAAGCATGGCCCAAAGTTTTGATGATCTTAATTTGCCAAATGCGGTAGTTACGCGAATTGCGAAGGAAGTACTCCCTGAAAATGTTTCAATTGGTAAAGAAGCGAGAACTGCATTGGCGAAAGCTGCTTCTGTTTTTGTATTGTATATAACGTCTGCATCAAATGCACTGGCGACGAAAAACAACAGAAAAACCATTAATGGGCTTGATGTTATTGAAGCAATGCATGAAACAGATTTCCACATGTTTGTTGAACATTTGAAAGAAAATCTCGAATGTAAGTATTATGACATTAATGTATCATTGCTTGAAATATTATTGGTCAAACGTTAAGTGTGTTACTAAGTGACTTGCGATAAAAGGGGAAATTTATTGTGTCATACTGTATGATGGTATGTCATATCGTAACTGTATTTCAATTGTTAAAAATTTATTTTCAGTACTTAAATCATACATTTTGTGTGCAATTCATTCATAAATATGTACACACTTTTTCAAGTAACTAATTCGTGCATAAGGAGTATATATGAAGGGTTGGAAGCAAGAACATGGTATCCCAGATGAGACTTGTTTTGCACCAAGTGTGGTGACCTTTAATATTAAACAAACCCAAAATTTAATTTTGTTTAAAATTTTGTTTTAAGAATCACTTGGCTTTATTCTCTCAAGAAACATATCCCATGACTAAGAGTTTCAATGCACCAGAGATTTCTCTGGAACTATTCATACTATTTTTTTCATTTGTAAATTAGGTTACCATGTTTTTGCAATTGAAGAATTCTATGGAATACAACTCTTTCTTTAATAATCTCTAATTTTCAGGTTTCATTAAATTTATGTCCTTATTATTTTCCAGATTTTAAAAAGATACAACAAGAAAAGAAAGATGCTGTAGTGAAACAAAAACTTCAAAAGGATGGTGAATCGAACTGTGCAGCTTCTAATGATAATGCAGATGAAAATGACATTGAATAAGAATTAGTTATGATAATACTTGTATTGTGTGCTTAAATATGAACAATTGAAATGTGCCAATTCATGTTTATTTTATATGAGCTCATGTAATCCTTTGAGAAAAGGTGTCTTGGCAAGTGTGCATAAGAGTATTTGTGTCAGCATAATTGGTTGTTTCGAGATAGTAAAATATATTGTGAAAGCTGATTTTGAGTGCCTGTGATGTGATAATTTGTTTGTACAGCAATGGTAATTAATAAGGTATTGCGCTCTCTGCAAATAAAAAAAAATTTAAGGATATTGTAATATTTCATATTAATTGTTGAGAGATCTTGCTTTTTAGGATGATGGTATGTTTTGGTAAGTACTAATTTCTAAATTCTACAACTGGCTTCTTTTTCTCAAAAACATTAACACTGATTTTTGAAAACTACCATATAACTGTCCCAATGTTTGAGCTATTGATTAGAAAGATAAGCTTTATGAAAATAAGTAGTTTTTTATCCTAAAGATTTTTTCTCTAAAATTAGGGGTTGAAAAACTAATGGGTATGAAAATGTCTAAAATAGTGATAGATGTAGCCTTATTAATGGGGAAGAGTGAAAACAATATACAACCATCAGAAAAAAACATTTCATTCAAGCATTATTTAGGCTTGTAACAGGAAGAGTTTGACTGTTCTTTGAACTTGTTCCTATTCAGTGACAGCAATGTGTCAATTTGTTTGGGTAGGGATGTATTTTGAGTTTATCAAGGTTTCCCTTTAGATTAAAAGCATATAGGTAAACTGGTGTATAGGAAGACAATTTCCGAAGGCATATTATTTTCATGTTGAAAGCTTTTTAGATATTTACACATATTTTATTTTAAATATTATTACATTTCTATGATTGAAATTAGTGATTTATTTTCTCTTTGGGAACTTCATTGAAATAGGTAAGAGGAGCAAAAGGATGCTGAAAGAGAAATGGTGGTGGCACTTAAAGACTAATTGATTAAACTGTTAGCATTTTAAAATGTGGATGACCAAACTAAATAAATGTCCATTGCTCTTGAGGGTCACCTCTGTTCATGACAAGAAACATCAAAGATTTGACATGCATTTTTCAAAATCCTATAGATTTAATGGACCAGGGGTCAAAAAATTGTTAACTTCTGGTTCCATGAGCAATTGCCTTGTTTACCCATCTCAGATTTGAATGTTTGCTTCACTGAGTATTTGTAAAGAACAGTGGGCTGCTAGAGGTTGACTGGAAAACTTTTGTTTTTAGTCAACCTCTAGCAGGGTTGAAAGGTTGAAATTTTAGTAACTTGCAAGTTTTGAAGATAAACCAATGCATATTTCTGTAATCTGGTATTCTTTCTTTCCTTAAAAATGTATTTACTTTGAAATGCTTATCATCTCAAGTTTGACAATACTGTCTGAATTTTCTGTAATCAAAGTGGAAGAGGTGTATGCAGCTGTGAGTTTGTGAGCAAGAAATCTAGCAACCCTTTGAGAATACAGAACCATTTGTTATCAAAAATTGTAAATGTGTCTGAAAATTGTCTTCATTTCTTAACAACTTTTCTTTATCAGTTGGTTGCCCTAAGCATAGTATGTGTGGACTGTCATTGTTTCAGATTGACAATTTAGACTTATTATTACTATACACAAAGGACTTTCAAAAAAGGATTATCAAGTTTTGTAAAATTATAAATATATTTGATTTGAGAATTAAAAATCTGTTCACGGTATTGGACATCTCATTTCCAGCCTCTAACTCAACATGGAATTGCTAGAGTACGTGGGTCCATTGCAAGACAATAGTGAGTTGGGAGTCTCGCGATGGACCCACGTGCTCTAGCAACTACATGTGGGGTTGGGTGTGGAGCATGAAATGAGACGTTACCTGTATGATTATTAGTAAGGTGTGTACTTCCTATATATTTGTGGTGTTTTATGTATCCTAGTTTATATTTTTAAATTTGTTTTGGTTTTATTTGTGTTAATTATTCAACAATCAATTTATTGTAATGTATGTTGTGCTCATGCACTGTTCATTGTTTACACTGTAGCCCTTATGAAGAAATTATATATTTCGAAACATTGGCGTAACTACTAGTTTCTCTAACCACATTGACAAATCCCAAGAACAGATTTTTAATTCTTTATTCTTCAATGGTCGTGCTTATATGGTCATATTTGGTCATATTTAATTTGATTTATTTAGTCAAAGAACAGTAGAAAAAACTGTATGTGAAGTATGAGGGAGAATTTCATCTGCAAGTTCTCTTGAGCTCCAGAATTCCTTCCCAACATTTTAAACATAAATAATTGAAAGATGAATAAAAGTTTAAAAAATAAAATTATAATGATAACATAAAATTTAAAAAGTGTGAGCCATTTTCATTCCCAAATTATAGAAAACTTACTTACATCAGTAAACAAACAGGATATTTGATTTTTTGTGCATAATTAACAAAATAGTAATTTGGCCCCTTCTCTACTCCTACCACTACAAAGAAAAACAGAGCTCAATGAAACATACACGTAATGAAGCTACATTTTTGTTCAGAAGCAAAACAAGGAGCAACCTCAGCATTTGCTCAAAAGGTCAGGGTAACAGGACGAGAACCTGATCGAGATGGGATTATTGTCTGCAAATCTGAAGTACATTACGTTACAAACATATTAAGTTTTTTTAAAGATTATACTATACAAAGGTAAAATTTTATTTGAATTCTTTAATTATTGTATTTTAATCTTTTCAATTTATTATTTTTTCTATCAAAAGGTCCTACTATAAAAAATATGATTAATTTAACTGCAATTGAAATATATTAGTGAGAGTAGGTGTTCTAATATAACATATGCCTGTATGAACCAAATATATTTATAATGCTGTATCTTCATCTTTATTTGTCATTTAGAGAATGTTATACATTTGCATGTACTACCTACTTTGCAGAACAATTAAGAGGCAAATCTATATAATTAACCATATTTATTATTATTTTTTATTTATTATTAATGGTGTATTGCTAAAAAATGTGTGGGCCAGTACTCGCTACACAACACATTTCTCTCTCCATGGCCCAGTTGTATTCTATCCTGGAGAGATCAACATGTAGAATTTTGGGGATCAGCTTTTTGGATGCATGCCTTGGTCAAGACAAGGTTGTTAACCTTGAATATCAATTAATTAGGAGGGGATAGGATGATATTATTATTATTATTGTTATAGGGTGATGAAAAGGGGTGAAAGGATGAACGTTGGTTGGAGGTGTTCGTGGGATTTTTGGCTCCATTCCAGCATTCGCTTTGTGACTGAAGGGAACCACGAAACCCCACTCAGGAGGGCCAGACGGGGATCGAACCCAGACCTCCCGATAGTGAATCCAGTACGCTACGCACTGAACCACTCTGCTTGGTATTTTTTTATTTAATTTATTTTAGATTTCTGTGCAAATGCTTAGTCATGAGTGATCAAAATCTCTTTTACAACTTTACATTATAATAAAATGTACATAATTGATTAAATGACAGTACTTCTTTACATTGTCTTTTAACAATTTATAACAATTAACAATTCAATACATTTCATATTACAAGCATGTGAATTTTTTTATCAAGTAAGGAAATACTATCTATCTATCAATACATATATCTATTTTTCTAGTTCTGTAAAAACATTTTGTTACTGAAAAATTTTAGGCAGTGGAATTTCCATCATTTCCTTCTCTAGATCCACACCTGGATTAAATAAAATGTGTACATTAAAGAAATGGTATTCTCAGTGTATATTTGATCAAGTAAATATGCTGATACTTATATTTTTATGTGTGTGATATATTTATTGTGTTACATTAAATAACTTCGCTTTAGAATATACTTCAACATTTCAAATCATGTAAAATGTAGGGGAAAGTGGTGTACTTTCAACATATATGTATCTTGGATACAGTGATTTAGGCTTCACCTATTGAGGTAGTTTAAAACCTCTAACAGTAGTTTGACAAGAAGAGATACCCACTGCCTTGTAGTATTCAGATTTGCAGAGTTTTTATTAGGAAAAAACTAATGGAAATGAGTGGATTAACAAAACTTTTTGTTCTCTTAATGTCACAAGGCTAGAGGTATCAACAACTCATATCTTCAAAAAAAAAAAGTTCATGGCATCATTTAAAAATCTAAAATTGAGGTATACATTTCCTTGAAAATGAAACTGACTTAAAAATTCAAGGTATGGGACAGGTTCTAAAATAAATTTTAACTTTGCAATATTCAGAATTTCTTAGGTTTTAATGAAAATTAGAACAATACCATTTTTATTATCCCCTTATCAATTGCACTCTTCTATTCCAGCAAAAACGTAAAGGAAAAAAAAGGAAGTAAAGTATCTACCCCTCAAAATACAAAATCATAATCTTAAGAAAAAAAATTAAAAGCAAACCAACATTACTCATTACATATTGACATTTTTACCAAGTTTCGCCACAAAAGTTCATTTGGCAGTAATTCGTGACAAGTTACAACCATCCGTATTTTCGGGAGCATAATTGCGCGCATCTCTTCGCCACCTGCATCAATCTTATCCATCTTTGGAACAGCAGCAAAAAATAGTAATACTGACGTGTGAGCAAAGTTACTACACAATAGAACCTTCAACATGGATTTTATGTCAGAAATTTCAGAATGTATTGCTCAGGTGTTTCCAATACTTTTCCTCATACACAGGATGGGAGATTCTCTTTGGATGTAAACGGCAAGTTCGTATTATACAGAAGTCACTTTGTTATTAATATTTTTGTTGATATGTGATATATTTTCGTTATTTTTAGCATTATTACACTTTGTTGAGTTGCGGATTCCCAGAATAGGCTGATTCCTGTTCACTTCAGCTGTGGTAGTCTGGTTGGGAATGATCCACTTCGTTTAGTCGAGTAAGAACAATGGTGGATTCAAGAGTTAGTGAGCGCTTGGTGGCTGCTGTATGGGTTAACAATCGTCGCCACACGAAGAGTATGACAGACATCTCGAAATACAATGCTGTATGTTTCGAAAAACAGCCGCGAATAAACTAGCATGGTTCAATGCAAATGGTTCCTCCTGGAATCAACTAAAGGGTTAGCAGACATAGTCAGTCTTCAAGTGGAGCTTTGACGGAGCCCCCCCCCCGGTCGCTGAGTGCACGCACAGGATTAAATTGTTCCCATATCGCTAGATTGGACATGAAACCACGAACTTCCCATATGGCCTCCACGAAGACCGACCTCACACATTCTAATTAAAGTCTCATTTGCACCTTTGAATTTCTCTTAAAGTGGTGTACTTATACACAGAATTTTAGATAAAAGCGCCAAAGTTATAGTTTCAAATATGTCACTTAATGGGAAGAGGAGGTATTTTCTACTTGAACACTCGAGGCTCCGTTTTGTTTCTCGTCTATCTCAGAAAATATTCGTCTGATTGTAGTAAGGTTTGCACCTTTGAATTTCTCTTAACGTTTACTTAACGCTGAATTTCAGATGGAAGCACCGAAATTAATATTTTTCCAAATTAGTCCCGTAATGGGGGGGGGTACATTTACTCGATAACTCTGTTTTGTTTCTCGCCTATCATCGAAACTATACGACTTATCGGACACTGGTTTGCACCTTTCAATTTCTCTTAATTATTGTACTTATACGCCGAATTTCAGATGAGAGCGCCGAAATTATAATTTTTCGAAATTTGTCACATAATGTGATCTTGTACTTAATTGTATTGGGGTTGTACTTGAACACTAGAACTGCCGTTTGTTTCTCGTCTATCTCCGAAACTGTTCGTCCGATTGGAGTCTTGTTTGAAGCTTTAAATTTCTCGTAAAGTGTTCTACTTGTATACAGAATTTCAGATGGAAGCGCCGAAATTAATATTTTTTGACATTTGTCATGTAAAGGGGTGGTACTTTATACTTGATCACTCGAGGCTCCCTTTTGGTTTTCGCCTATTTCGAAAAGTATTCCTCCGATTGAAGACTAGTATGCAGAATTTTATATAGGAACACCGAAATAAATATTTTTTTTAAATTTGCCACGTAATTGGGGGAATGTTGTACTTCATCATTCGAAGCTCTGTTTGGTTTCTCGTCTATCTCCGAAAGTATTCTTAAGACAGGAGTCTGGTTTGCAACTTTTAATTTCTCTTAACGTGTTCTACTTGTACAGAGAATTTATGATGGAAGCGACGAAATTTAAATTTTTCGAAATATGTCACTTAATAGGATGGTATGTTGTACTTGATAATTTGAAGCTCTGTTTGGTATCTCATCTATCTCCGAAAGTAATCGTATGACAGGAGTCTGTTTTGCAGCTTTTAATTTCTCTTAACGTGTTCTACTTGTACAGTGAATTTAAATTTCAAGCGACGATATTTATATTTGTCGATTTTTGTCACGTAATGGCGGGGTTTGTTGTACTTGATCATTCGAATCTCTATTTTATTTCTCGTCTATCTCGGAAAGTAATCGTCTGAGGGAGGTCTGGTTTTCAGCTTTTCATTTCTCTTAACGTGTTCTACTTGTATTCAGAATTTACGATGGAAGCACCGAAATTAATATTTTTTCTAATTTTGTCACGTAATGGGGTACATTGTACTTGATCATTCTAAGGTCGTTTTTTTTCTCTCGTTTATCTCCGAAAGTAATCGTCTGAGAAAGGTCTGGTTTTCAACTTTTCATTTCTCTTAACGTGTTCTACTTGTGTACAGAATAAACGATGAAAGCTCCCAAATTAATATTTTTCTAAATTTGTCACGTAATAGGGTGGGGGGTTAGTTGTACTTGATCATTCGAAGCTCAATTTTGTTTCTCGACTCTCTTGAAAGTAGTCGTCTGAGGGAGGTCTGGTTTGACTCTTTCCATTTGTCTTAACGGGTTCTACTTGTATACAGAATATACGATGAATGCGCCGAAATTAATATTTTTGTAAAATTGTCTACGTATTGAGGGGGTTTGTTGTACTTGATCATTTGAATCTCTATTTTGTTTCTCGTCTATCTCGGAAAGTAATCGTCCGAGTGAGGTCTGATTTTTTGCTTTTCATTTCTCATAACATGTTCTACTTGCATACAGAATTTACTATGAGAGCGCCGAAATTAATATTTTTCCAAATTTGTCACGTAATGTGGGGGTTTGTTGTACTTGATCAATCTAAGGTCTGTTTAATTCCTCATCTATCTCCGAAATTAATCGTCTAAGAGAGGCCTGTTTTGCCGCTTTTTCTTTCTCTTAACATGTTCTACTCGTATACAGAATTTACGATGAAAGCCCCGAAATTAATATTTTTCTAAATTGGTCACGTAATGGGCAGGTATGTTGTACTTGATCATTGGAAGCTCTATTTTGTTTCTCGTCTATCTCTGAAAGTAATCGTCTGAGAGAGGTCTGGTTTGCAGCTTTTAGTTCCTCTTAACATGATCTACTTGTATACGGATATATCTAGAAAACTATTCGTCTGATTGGAGTTTGCATTGCACCAATCAATTTCTTTTATTGAGTTTTACTTGTATACAGAATTAGACTTGGCAGTGCTGAAATTAATATTTTTCGAAATTTGGCCCGTAAGGGGGGGTCGTTTTGTAACTTGATCCGACGAGGTTCTTTTTGTTTCGCGTCTATCTCGGACTCTATATGTCTGATTGGAGTTTGCTTTGCACCAATCAATTTCTTTTAATGTGTTTTATTTGTATATAGAATTAGAGTTAGCAGTGCTGAAACTAATATTTCTCAAAAATTGGCACGTATAGGTGGGTCGTTTTGTAACTAAACAATTGAGGTTCCTTTTGATTCTCGCCTATCTCCGAAACTATTCGTGTGATTAGAGTTTTCTTTGCACCAATAAATTTCTTTTAATATGTTTTACTTGTATACAGAATTACAGATAGCAGTGCTGAAATTAATGTTTTT
Organism: Gryllus bimaculatus; assembly: GCA_017312745.1. Lineage (NCBI taxonomy): Eukaryota > Metazoa > Arthropoda > Insecta > Orthoptera > Gryllidae > Gryllus > Gryllus bimaculatus. The sequence goes on from BOPP01000029.1 coordinate 1,735,232, forward strand.
CGAAATTTGGCACGTGAGGGGGGGGGTTGTAACTGGATCCGACGAGGTTCCTATTGTTTCGCGTCTATTTCGGAAACTATTCGTGTGATTGGAGTTTGCTTTGCACCAATCAATTTCTTTTAATGTGTTTTACTTGTATACAGAATTACAGACAGCAGTGCAGAAATTAATATTTTTCGAAATTTGGCACGTGAGGGGGGGGGTCGTTTTGTAACGTGATCCGACGAGGTTCCTTTTTTTTCGCGTCTATCTCGGAAACTATTTGTCAGAATGGAGTTTGCTTTGCACCAATCAATTTCTTTTAATGTGTTTGACTTGTATACAAAATTAGAGTTAGCAGTGCTGAAATTAATATTTTTCGAAAAGTGAAACGTATAGATGGGTCGTTTTGTAACTTAAACAATTGAGGTTACTTTTGTTTCGCGTCTATCTCGGAAACTTCGTGTGATTGGAGTTTGCTTTGCACCAATCAATTTCTTTTAATGTGTTTTACTTGTAGACAGAATTACAAATAGCAGTGCTGAAATTAATATTTTTCGAAATTTGGCACTTGAGGGGGGGGTCGTTTTTGAACTTAAGCAATTGAGGTTCCTTTTGTTTCGCGTCTATTTCGGAAACTATTCGTCTGATTGGAGTCTTCTTTTGCACCAATCAATTTTTTAACGTGTTTTATTTGAAAACAGAATTACAGATAACGGTACTCAAATTAAAATTTTTACAAATTTGGCACGTAATGGGGGGGGTCGTTTTGTAACTTGATCCGACGAGGTTCCTTTTGTTTTGCGTGTATCTCGGAAACTTATTGTCTGATTGGAGTTTGCTTTAAACCAATCAATTTATTTTAATGGGTTTTATTTGTATAGAATTAGAATTAGCAGTGCTGTATTTAATATTTTTCGAAATTTGGCACGTAAGAAGGGGTTGTTTTGTAACTTAAACAATTGAGGTTCCTTTTGTTTCGCTTCTATCTCGGCAACTATTTGTCTGATTGGAGTTTCCTTTGCACCAATCAATTTCTTTTAATGTGTTTTACTTGTATA
>BOPP01000029.1:1753571-1771533 GCA_017312745.1 Gryllus bimaculatus
TCTCTCGCAAGTGATGTGTGAAACGAAACGAACGAGTTCGAGACGCGGACGAACATGTCTGTCTGTATGTATGTGTGTGAGTGTGTGGTCTGTAAGTGTGTGTGTGTGAGTGAGTGGTTGTGTCTGTATGTGTGTGTTGCTGTGTCTCTGTGTGTGTCTGTTCTGTGGTGTGTCTGTGTGTGTGTCTGTGTCTGGTGGTGTCTGTGTGTGTGTCTGTGTGTGTGTCGTGTGTGTTGTGTCTGTGTGTTGTGTGTGTTCTGTGTGTGTGTGTGTGTTGTGTCTGTGTGTGTGCTGTGTGTGTGTGGGTCGGTGAGTCTGTGTGTGTACTGTGTATGACTGTGCGTGTGTCTGTGTGTATATGTCTTGTGTGTGAATCCGTTTGTGTGTGTCTCTGTGTAACTATGTTGAGTCTGTGTGTGTGTGTGGCTGAGTCTGTGTTTCAACAACGTGGGAAATGCATTTTACGCGCCCTCGCCAGACTCTCATGTACGTCCTCGCCCACACCTACGGAACCGCCCGTTATGACGTTACTTCGTTAGTGGGGTGGCGGAACTATTCTAGACCTCCAAGTTACGCCTTTTTTTGATTTTCTCTCCCAAGTGTGAGTGTGTGTGGAAACGAAACGCATCAAAGTCGCGCAAAGACAGACGCGTGAGTGTTGAGAGATCCGTGCGTGTTTTTAGCCGACGTGGGAAAATGCATTTATGCAACCTCGACCCAGTCTCATGTAGCGTACCCTCGCCCCAACTACGGACCCACCGTTCGACGTTTACCTTCGTCAGGGTGGCGTAGACGAGACGAGACGACGACGAGACGCAGACAGCGAGAGAACGAGACGTAGACGAGACGAGACGAGAGCGAGACGAGACGACCGAGACGAGGACGAGACGAGCGAGACGAGACGAGCGAGACGAGAGCGAGACGAGACGAGACGAGCGAGACGAGACGAGACGACGAACGACGACGGACGAGACGGACGAGACGAGACAGAGAACGAGACGAGACGAGACGAACGAACGAGCGAGACGGAAGACGCAGACGAGGACGCGACGGAGAGCGAGACGAGACGAGACAGACGAGACAGAGACGAGACGAGACGAGAACGAGAGAGACGCAGAGATACGAGACGAGACGAGACGAGACGAGACGAAGACGAGACGAGACGAGACGAGACGAGACGAGAATCGAACGAGACGAGACGAGACGAGACGAGACGAACGAGACGAGACGAGACGAGACGAGACGAGACGAGCGAACGAGACGAGACAAGACGAGGACGAGACGAGACGAGGACGAGACGAGACGAGACGAGACGAGACGAGACCGAGACGAGACGAGACGAGACGAGACGAGACGAGACGAGACGAGACGAGACCGAGACGAGACGAGACGAGACGAGACGAGGACGAGACGAGACGGAGACGAGACGAGACGAGACGAGACGAACGAAGACGAACGAGACGAACGAGACGAGGACGAGACGAGACGGGACGAGACGAAGACGAGTACGAGACGAGACGGGAGACGAGACGAGACGAGACGAGACGAGACGAACGAGACGAGACGAGAACGGACGAGACGAGACGAGACGAGACGAGACGAGACGAGAGCGAGACGAGACAGACGAGACGAGACGAGACGAGACGAGACGAGACGAGACGAGACCGAGACGAACGAGACGGACGAGACGAGACAGACGAACGAGACGAGACGAGACGAGACGAGACGGACGAGACGAGGACGAGACGAGACGAGACGAGACGAGACGAGACGAGACGAGACGAGACGAGACGAAGACGAGACGAGACGAGACGAGACAGACGAAGACGAGACCGAGACGAGACCGAACGAACGAGACGAGACGAGACGAGCACGAGACGAGACGAGACGAGACGAGGACGAGACGAGACGAGACGAGACGAGACGAGACGAGACGGAGACAGACGAACGAGACGAGACGAGACGAGACGAGACGAGACGAGGACGAGACGAGAGAGACGAGACGAGACGAGACGAGACGGAGACGAGACGAGACGAGACGAGACGAGACGAGACGAGACGAGACGAGACGAGACGGACGAGACGAGACGAGACGAGACGAGACGAGACGAGACGAGACGAGACAGACGAGACGAGACGAGGACGAGACGAGACGAGACGAGACGAGACGAGACGAGACGAACGAGACGAGACGCAGACGAGACGAGACGAGACGAGACGAGACGGAGAGGACGAGGACGAGACGAAACGAGACGAGACCGAGACGAGACGACGAGACAGACGAGACGAGACGCAGACGAACGAGACGAGACGAGACGAGAGAGACGAGACGAACGAGACAGACGAGACGAGACGAGAACGAGACGAGACGAGACGAGACGAGACGAGACGAGACGAGACGAGACGAGACGAGACGAGACGAGACGAGACGAGACGATGACAGACGAGACGAGACAGACGAGACGAGACGAGACGAGCGAGACCGAGACGAGACGAAGACGAGACGAGACGAGACGAGACGAGACAGCGAGACGAGACGAGACGAGACGAGACGAGAGCGAGATCCGAGACGAACGAGACGAGACGAGACGAGACGAGACGAGACGAGACGAGACGAGACGAGACGAGACGAGACGAGGACGAGACGAGACGAGACGAGACGAGACGAGACGAGACGAACGAGACGAAGACGAGACGAGACGAGACGAGCGAGACGAGACGAGACGAGACGACCGAGACGAACGAGACGAGACGAGGACGAGACAGACGAGACGAGACGGAACGAGACAGACGAGACGAGACGAGACGAGACCAGACGAGACGAAGACGAACGAGCACGAGACGAGACAGACGAGACGAACGAGACGAGACAGACGAGACGAGACGAACGAGACGAGGACGAGACGAACGAGACGAGACGAGACGAACGAGACGAAGAGACGAGACGAGACGAGACGCAGACGAGACGAGACGAGACCGAGGACAGACGAGACGAGACGAGACCGAGACGAACGAGACGGACGAGACAGACGAGACGAGGACGAAGACGAGACGAGACGAGACGAGACGAGACAGACGAGACGAGACGAGACAACGAGACTGGACGAGGACGAGACGAGACGGAGACGAGACGAGACGAGACGAGATCGAGACGAGACGAGACGAGACGAACGAGACGAGACGAGACGAGAACGAGACGAGCGAGACGAGACGAGACGGACGAGACGAGACGAGACGAGAACGAGACGAGACGAGACGAAGACGGAGACGAGACAGACGAGACGAGACGAGACGAGACGAGACGCAGACGAGACGAGGACGAGACGAGACGAGACGAGACGAGACGAGACGAGACGATGACGAGACGAGACCGAGACGATACGAGACGAGACAGACGAGACGAGACGAGACGAGACGAGACGAGACGAGACGAGACGAGAGAGACGAGACGAGACGAGACGAGACGAGGACGAGACGAGACAGACGAGACGAGACGAGACGAGACGAGACGAAAGACGAGACGAGAACCGAGACGAGACGAGACGAGACCGAGGACGAGACGAGACGAGACGAGACGAGACGAGACGAACGAGACGAGACGAGACGAACGAGACGAGACGAGACGAGACGAGACGAGACGAAGACGAGACGAGGACGAGACGAGACGAAGACGAGACGAGACGAGACGAGGACGAGACGAGACGAGACGAGACGAGACGAGCGAGACGGACGAGACGAACGAGACGAGACGAGACGAGACGAGACGCAGACGCGAGACGAGACGAGACGAGACGAGGACAGACGAGACGAGACGAGACGAGACGAGACGGACGAGGGACGAACGAGACGAGACGAGGACGAGACGAGGACGAGGACGAGACGAGACGAGACGAGACGAGACGAACGAGACGAGACCCTTCGGCCTAGCCACGTAGGATCAAGTAATCTAATTTGTTTGTAATAATTACCTATTAAATAAATAATAACTACTATCGAAAAATATTATTTTCGGGCGCTTCCTTCTTAAATTCTGTATAAAAGTAGAACACGTTAAGAGAAATTCAAAGCTGCAAACCCCGGCCCCTCTCAGACGATTACTTTCGGAGATAAGCGAGAAACAAAACAGACCTTCGAATGATCAAGTTCAACATACCCCCTTATTACGTGGCAAATTTCGAAAAATATTAATTTCGGCGCTTCTAGCGAAAATTCTGTATACAACTAGAATATTTAAAAAGAAATTCATACTGCAAACCGGACTCCAATCACACGAATACTTTCGGAGATAGACGAGAAGCAAAACAAAGCCTCGAATGATCAAGTACAACATACTCCCCCATTACGTGTTTAATTTCAAAAAATATAAATTTCGGCGCTTACAAATTAAATTCTGTATACAAGTATAACACTTTAAGAGAAATTCAAAGCTCCAAACCAGACTCCTATAGGGACGATTACCTTCGGAGATGGACAAGATACAAAAAAGAGCTTCGAATAATCAAGTACAACGTACCGCCCCATTACGTGACAAATTTCGAAAAATATTCACTACGGCGCTTCCTGCTAAAATTCTGTTTAAAAGTAGAACACGTTAAGAGAAAAGCAAAGCTGCAAACCAGACTCCAATCAGACAAGTAATTTCGGAGAGAGACGAGAAACCAAACAGAGCCTCGAGTGATCAGATACAAAGAAACCCCTCATTACGGGGCAAATTTGGGAAAAATATTATTTCGGCGCTTTCATCAGAAGTCCTGGGTATATATACAAGTCTTTAAGTGAAATTCACAGGCGCAAACGTCCCTCCAATCAGACAAATCGTTTAGGAGGTAGACAGGAAATAAACGGAGGCTCGAGTGATCAAGTACAAAATATACCCCCATTACGTGATAAATGTGGAAAAATATTAAAGTCAGCGCTTCCAGCTGAAATTCTGTTTATAAATACAACACTATAAGAGAAATTCAAACGTGCACACCAGACTCCAATCAGTGGAATACAGTCTGAGATAGACGAGAAACAAAACGGAACTTTTAGTGATCAAGTACAAAATATCCCCCCCTCCCTTTTACGTGACAAATTTGGAAAAAAATATTAATTTCGGCGCTTCCATCTGAAATTCTGTGTATAAATATAACTGTTGTAGTTGGAACGAAAATTTAAATATATTAACTTTAATCAAGTTCGCCGGCGTAAAAAGGATTAGAAATGACCGCAGGGTGAGCCACTGGCCAGGCACAGGCCAACATATGAACAACCTTCAATGACTCGACCGGAGATCGGTTTCTAAGTAATACTATCTATGTAATGTAGGAATACAGGTATCGGGTCAATGGGTCATCTAGGAAGAAATAAGGCCCGTTGCATGGACACGTAACCAAACTTTGAATATAATATTAAAAATTTGACTGCAGGGAGCATATACAATGAAAATATAGACAACAATATTCTCCGCTGTCCAAACGTGAATGATTGAATTAAACGGCACTTTCGCCGTATGCAAAATTCAGCAATAATACAGAATTACTCAGGTAGCAAAAATTTGCTAGCACTCAAAGTTCAAGAGCTACCGAATTACGGTATCAGCTCATACCAATACTAAACACACATTTAAACAGAGTAACAGTGCTGACACAAATTTGACAAAGTGGCAATTTAGCAAACTTTCAGAAAAATTTTAAACATAATTAAATGCTATACAGAAATGACATGTTAATTAATTGGCAAATACAATTATAGAAATGAGCGGCCTATCATAGTACTAGTTCTCGCATTAATTGTAAGATAGAAGACTAATTTGCACCATAATACCTCATAATAATCAATCAAATCTGCCAGGATTTCGCTATTACATATACAACCTTGCGTTCGCCTTTTACACAGCGGTGTTTCCTTGGCGCAGGCCACTCTCGACCTCGCAAATTTATGCGTGCCGCAGAGTTTTCTTAGCTAAAGCACCACCTGCGCCGAATCGAAGCGTGATCAGCGAAAGACGGGATACACGCCACATGGCCAGTATGTGAAAGTTGCGGCTACGCTGTGGAAACACCAGTTCCAGCACATATGCGTGCCAGGCCTAAGACACGCAGAGCAATGGCCCCGGCCTCCAGGTCGCTGACGACGCTATAAATATAATAACACTCTGTAACAAATACAAATGCCAATATTAGAGTGATTAATAACAATTCGAGACAGAGCTTTCAAACTTGGGAATGTCTCACAAACCTGGAACAAGTACAATATTAATACCCAGGCAGAACGCGTTAGTGAATCCTTTTAAAAGCAGATTATAAATAATTTGGTGCAAAATACTCTAAAATCAGTCTTCTATTTACAATAAAAACTCATCAAACCTCAGGTACACATTAATTATTAGCGTGACAGTGAGCCACGGCGAGAACAAAAAAAACTAAAGGTGCTATTATAAGAAAGAATACATTTCACTGAATTAAACGTAGTGGTAAGACTACAGGCCTGCAATGGTAAATCAGAGTCAGAGCGTTGAGCGAATTCTTTCGCTCGTATTTATAGAATAATCACAGGTAAGTATCCTTCCGCAGCAGTCTAATTCCTGCTGCGGATTATTTTCACAGCCAATGCAGTGGGCACTGCGTGAATTACAGAATGACAAATGAATAATAGAGCACTTCGATATTGAGAGCAACAACCTTGCTCTCTAGGTGCCAATGGCCATACTAGGCCTACAGAACCATTACAAAAATGAATATTCAATTTTGATGTTAAACAGGCAATTAGACTATTTGCAAGTTGAATCTTGGTTGCAGAATGATTCAGGAGTGATTACTTATTAGTTTTAACAACCCAGACATTACACAGAGCTTGTATTTTGTTTACAATAAATAATTGAATAGGTGTTAAATGATTTAATATAACCACTCCTAAAATTCAAAATAAAATATAAAGAACGACTTGAAAATTAAACAGATGGCACAGTACAATCTAGAATTAAATATTGAATAAGTTCTTGGCAGCTGAAAGGGTGTAAGACACATAATTTAAGTGTCAGAATTAATTTATGAGGTTAAAAAATATTCTTCAATATTGATGCCTGTAAATCAATAAAAAATATAAATACAACACGGAACCCTAGGGTGGCCAAATTTTACAACTCAAACATAAACTTGAATATTATGTCAAGGCAACAAAGAAGAAAACCCAATATTTGAATTTTTTACACCAAAATATTAAATTATTTTGAGGTTCCACATACTTCAGCTTACATGGAGCCTTTTTTAGGATAGATGATGGCATGTACAATACAAGTGAATAAACTCCGGATGCTAGAACAATTTTAGGATGAAACATAAGATTAATAAACCACCAATAGAGTTTCTTCATGCTAAAATATGACAACACTTTATGAGAAATTCAAAGGTGCAAACCAGACTCCAATCAGACGAATAGTTTCGGAGATCGACGAAAAACAAAACGGTGCCTCGAGTGATCAAGTACAAAATACCCCCCCATTACGTGACAAATTTGGAAAAATTTAATTTCGGCGCTTCCATCTGAAATTTTGGGTAAAAATACAACACTTTAAGAGAAATTCAAAGGTGCAAACCAGACTCCAAGCAGACGAATAGTTTCGGAGATAGACGAGAAACAAAACAGAGCCTCGAGTGATCATGTACAAAATACCCCCCCCCCATTACGTGACAAATTTGGAAAAATATTGTTTTTTCTGCAAAGCTGACAATTGATGGATATAATACAATTATAAATTTTGCTTGGCAGCAATTAGAATGTAGAAAATTTTGAATTTTTGCAACTTTCGAAAAATAAGGGATTTTAACAAAAATGTGACATGCACCATTTGCATAAATATCCTTCATACTATCAAACAATGAAATGTAATTGAAAACGGAGCTTTTTTTTACTTTGAAATTCTCCCAGGGCTTCATCAAAACAAAACGGAATAGCTAAAATTTCAAACGATTATACATTAATTTTTATAGTTTATTAAAAAAAATTAAATTACATAACTAGTTCAAAAAGTATTACCAAAGGCAATAAAGTATGTGGTGTTTTAGCCCCACGAGTTTTTCCTTGGATGATGCAAAAAACGCTTGAACAGGCTTAAGTCGCATTTTCGTTTAACGCAGTTAAATTTTGAGAGTTCTAGAAGGAAAGGGTTTCTAGCGTTAATGTTACCTGTGACATGTTTATAGTTGAAGTGATTATTTAAAGTCCTTGAAATATCAGGATTATGAAGAATCAAACCTTCATTTTGTGGGGAGGAGGTTTTTAATTATGTTCCATAACATTTAGTCTTTTTTTTATTATTTATTTTAAAATTTAATGTATTTGTTTTAATGTTCAATTCAAGCCCAATGTATTTTGTATACGGTTTGCATAGTTTACCGTAGTTATTCTTAGTACTTCAGAACAGGTCATATCTTTCATTTTATTTCTAAACTAGTGGTGCTACAGAATGGGCACAATTATTGAAATTGTTCAAGCACATTTCCCATATATATTTTATATATTTCGATTCCTTTCAGATAATTGTAAATAAGTGTGAAAACTTAAAACCACTGATAAAGACCGAAGGGCACGAAAAGTCTCCAATTGAGGAAACTGATTATAAACATTTCTCGAATGTGGCACCCACGTGTGACAACGCGCCACGAGCGCAAGGCACGCCGCCGCTCCGAAATCGGGCGGTCAGCGTCGCATCCGTTGCCGGCAACTGGTCGTCCACACATAATATTCCTTTCAATGTACGCAACGACTGATAAGTGGATGTTGAGTGACCGTTTTTGCACGACGAAGGGGCACGACGTCCACTATGCTACTGACTGTTGCGACCTGACCAGAGAATTTGTGAAGAAAATGATTTTCTGACAGTAGTTTAAAAAACCTTTTTAAAATACCTCAGGATCACATAATTTTAAAGTTAAAAGTTTTTATTTTTCAATACTCAAAGTTTGTTCTGAACGTTTTGAGGACAAGGATTCATCCCTATCTTCAGACTACTATGAATATAAGAGAAAATTGAGGTTTTCAAAGAATGTAAATAACAAGTTACAGATGTTAGTAAATAAACGATACAATGACAATGAAACACTAGTACTCAATTTAAAATCGCAGAGGTAGACTCCCATTTAGAAAAAATATTTTAAAACATTATATTGGCCAGCCATGATCATGTCCTCAACCATCACAATTATCTTTCAGTTCTTGACTATCCATTTGACTTTTAGCTATTGGTCCTTGAAGAACAAAGGAATTCCATTCCAGGCCATGAGTATCTGAAGAATTCTCTCCACTTATTTCCTAAGTGTTCAGTCAATAGACCTGTTACATTAGATATCTTTCCCAATGGTATACCCCTTCCAAGTGACACCTGCTGGAGGCTAAATTGTTCCATATTTGTTAATTAAAATAATAATAATAATAATAATAATAATAATAAAACAAAATAAAATAAAATAAAAATGTTTCCAAAGGGATCAAAGCAAGAACTTTATCAAATCTAAAATGTTGATGTGGGACTACTTTCACTGTATGAATCTTCTTTCCTTTCATTGTTTTCGGAATAATGATTCACTTCACATTTCTGATGTTTTGTAAGTTCTTGCAAATACTACTCAGAGTGCCCTTGAAATCCCAATCTAATAAATAAAATAGAATGCTATTGTGTGAAAACTTCATAGACGGAAAAACCATGCAGTATGAGCAGTCAAGTTATTGTGAATCTTTATTGGTTACACGGACATGTTCCTTATTGCTTGCAATAATGCTGAGGACATCTTGGATTTTGCCTGAACCTCATTTACAAGTAAAATTCTTTGGGATATATTTGCTTCTGCACCCTCAGATCAGGACAGAAGGTGCAGCTGATGGTCATTAGTATTACCGCAATGCTAGTTAATTATTTTTATTCAATGGACATGTTTGTTTTATCATGAACACTCCTCATACGAAAATACTTTTAAAAGTTTAAAGCGTTGGCAATGCCACCACATTCTGCTAATATTTATTAGTGTAGGATGTTTAGAAATATTTACACACATTTATCGTATAAATTCATATCAGCGTTATCATGACAGCTTCCAAAAGTCACACATTATTTTAGAAGATAAATTACATACATTTTAACGGATTTAAATAATGAATTAAATTTATTTACATATCCAAATTGTTTTACGTATGAAGTATAGTACCGTTCTTAGACTTTTTTTTTTTCTTCTTTATTTGAAAACCAATAGTGTATTCAAATCAGGCAGAAGTGTTGCTACAGGCACCAAAACTTTGGAGGGCTCCCAACATAGATTAGCTGATGTGTTATGATAAGATAACGAGATTGTAACCCAGCTGCAGCACATGGGCGTCGGATATACAACTTCTAATCTTGTGACACTGGCCTTCTTTTTTATACAGCGTCACAACAACATAGGCGGCGAGTTTGGCTCATGACCGTTTGGAACGTCCTTTCGATGCGTGGATTGCTGATTGGGCTGCAATGGCTCAGTCAACTTTAACCCCATCTCAAATTGTTTGCGTGGGAGGGGTGCGCTCTTTCTGCAGAACAAGCAATAACCATAATGAATAATAAACAAATACCAAACAAACTTTTAAAAATATTTTTCATTTTCGCTTTACTGAATTGAATAAATTTCAGTTTTGCTGTCATACCAGGATTTCTAAAACATTTCAGTATTGCTTTAAGGGTGTACAGATTTTTTTTTAAAGTCAGCACAATTGGTGTAAATTTTGAGTATTTGGAGAAGAAAAAAAAAAATGGCGACCTTCCCCACAGGCACACACACGTTGCTTTAGACTTGGATCTTAGACAAACCTGAAAGTCAATGACCACACACTAATGGCAACCCTCTCCACTAATTCTCTCCCTTTCAGACATCACAGTGTGTACATATGAAGGACACAAGACAGCCCTATACATCCCCTACACTGCCCACAATGGAGCTTTAATAGAAAGCTCGAGCGTGGCCAACGAAAGATATCTCTCTTTGGGCGTGGCTCGAGTCAGCACTTGACCGGGTCCCACGCCTCGACAGACGGAAACGTGTGGTGAAAATCTCTTCCTGACATACAGCTAATACTTGGGCTTTACAGTTACCCCCTCCCTCCTGGGAGATATCACCATTGATAAGACATCATAAACCCCTAGAAAGACTTGCGAATAGTAAACTCACTATTCAACCAACACCTAGTAAATTCCCTACCTCTCATATTCTTATTGTTAGATTAGTAAGATTTCTAATGGTTTCTAGATACAATCTTCTCAATTCATTTTATTACTGTTAAGTTAGTAATTTATATCATTTTGAACTCAATTATTAGCTTACTTAAACTCACCCCCTTTTATTAAGCTATCATACCTCCAATCTAAAGGAGAGGGGCTAGTTATAGGTAGAGTACATGCATACCTGCTTCTGTTTTGTCATTCTTACTTGTGAAGAAATCAGGGAAATTTTCCATATCTAATAAAAATGAAGGAGAAATGGAGTTCCTATTTACATAATCAAACCATTCTAATTTTCAATTTTAACCATTAAACATGGATGTTTATTTAATGTGCAACTTACAAATATATCTACTACATTTTTTGTGCATAATACATTAACAAATTTTTGAATGCTCACCAGCAAAGGACATTTACAAAAACATTGATACGAACTGCTTTATCATACTGAATGAAGAAGTGAAAAAGAAAATAATGAATAACATCTACAATGGAAGATATAAATAGTACATTTTCCAAAATTGGTTGGATCTTAATTCAATTCTATAAAAATAAATTTGAACACAATAACGTTTCCAAACAGATAAAGATATGAAGCTTCACAAACAAGATATTTTCCAATTAGACCATATTATGTTCAGGAAAATATTGAGTACCATTGTTCACCAATAATTTAATAGCTATGAAAGTAGATAAAATGTATTTGTCCTGCAATCGATTCAAAGTTCAGATTATAAGGGTCAATTTTGTAAACACGGAGTATAAGAAAAATAATTGGTACCATGGTTCAATCTGTAATTCAAACACTACAAGATAAAACAGCTGTGTCTTGCACACAATTTAGATTTTCATAAACATGGAATACAATAACTGTGGTTTGGATTTCACAGGATCATTTTCAATACTGTATAAAAAATTTAAAAATTAAATGAAGTCTAATTTTCTAGTTCTGTAAATCATTTTACAGAACTGATCGTTAAGTGTGAAGATTATCAATTAAATAGTGTTCTGAGATAAATGTTGTGTTATTTCTTTTCTTAATTAAAAATTATGCATAATTCTTTGATCAATTTCACTGAAGCTGTAATACTGCTGCTGTTAGTACTCGTTTTGTTTGCAGTATTTCACTAGAGATCAACACAACAATCATCTGAGATCAAATATGAAAATAAATCTTTTCTCCTAAATATTTGAAATGTAATCTTCTGCAGTCAACAATCTATAGACCATAATAAAACAAGTGATAAATATTTGAATTTCCTTTGATTTGTGAATTTAAAATTATGTGTAAAAATAAATAAAGATACAGACTTTTCTTGTATATTCACAAACAATTCAAGAAATTCTTTTTTAGACATCATATGAAAACATCAATTAATGACCTCTGTAGGTTTACTTTACAATGGATGAAATGTTTTGTGATTACAATCATAAGGAAATACCAAAACACATTTATGTTTCTTTCCATACAATCACAACAGTAATATATTGTACAAAGTTATATACTATACATTCTTTCCATAATTAAAAAATACAACTTAATAATCCCAAGGGAAAGGGGATAATTTGATCTCTTACAGTAGTCATGTATAAAATCACAAATATTACTTTATGATATGTTCTCCTCAGTCAGGAAAGTAAAACTGTGGGTGATATATCTGGTATTTACAAGATACTTCCAACCAAGTCTGTTTTCAGACAAAATTCAACTGTTGGAATCTTTTTCAATAAACAACCGATTCTGAAATCTGCACCTCAGAGTTTGTGACCATAGAATAACATTTAATAATACAACAGTTGTTCCTTTGTATTCAGTACATCTAAAAACACAACAGCAATAAACAACTGACTGCCTCTATGATCAAAGACATGCACATTTAAGTTAAAAATAAAAGTTAAAAATAAATCAACAAGTCAGAACAATATATAGTGGTTTATACTTTTCTTTGTTCTAACAGAGAGCATAATCACACAAGGAAATAGTTCATAGTAGTTTTATGACTTGTGGTTTTATTGTATATTTGCCACAGTCTAAAAATCATCACATAGAAATCAAGTCAAGGCAATGAAATAATGTTCCCATAACGTTTCATTGACTTTGGTACATGGTACATATCCTTGTTAAGCAAGAAACTTAATTTTTGGTTCTAACACCCAATTGGTCAGACTAAAGATTTCTATCTCTTAAAACGAGATAATAAATTTTGTCATGAGAAAATATTAGTTCTCTACTCTTTAGACATCATTAAAAATAGTTAATCGTAAATAGTATTTGGATATGTACATTATATCATTTTCTTCTTTATGTTTTAATTACACCTACACAGCATATAGTAGCAAAATCCAATAGCACTGCACGAATATTATGCACATAACCTTTGCAGGAATTTTCTCATCCCTAAGTGCTTGGAAACAAGCCTAATGCACCAAATTTCAATCATCTTCTTTCTTCTCAGGCTTCAGATCGACCATGGCATACAGCTCTTCGGGGGAATACCTGCAGAACAAAAGCGTTATGTTCACACTGCAACTCTTTAACATATTAATCAACCCTTCAAAATTAGATTTTTTTTTAACTTGCAAAGTTTCAAAAATTTCTCATATAAACACAGTTCCTGTGAGAATGAGTAACACATTGTGTTACAAGAATAGAAAATATTAACTTTATACAAACAAATTTACTTCTATTGTTGTTAAATATAAGCCAAAACTGGCATAATGTAACTTCAGTAAAAAACTACACTTGAAGTATATTACCATTGTGATTTGGGTATTAATATTAATATTAATAAGGCATTTAAGTATCATATATTTAGTTTTGGATCACTCTCTTTGATTTCTTCATAGCTACAAATTTTAAATATGGACAGAATTCAACATTTTTAATACGATTTTTATTATTTTTGAAAGCTAATTTTCATTTATAACTTTTTTTTCCTGTACATCTCTTGAGAATATGATGCAATGCTAATTTGCATCGAAATGTTGAAAGAGATAGTTTATCACATCCATAATGACTGTTAATTAATTTTAAGAAGAAAATTATAATTTAAGTTTTTAACTGTTTATGATGTAAATAAATAAATAAAAACAGTGTGGTTGTTTTACTAATATTATATTTATTTTAACTGAATTAAATTTTTTATATATTTCAGAAATTTACTCTTTGGTATGCATTTCTTGATATTTTAAGCTTTTCAAAAGTCTTTCCTCTCTTTTACTACATTTTGGAAACACTCAGGAGATAACTTTGCACAGAGTTTGTGCATGATATGGCTAATATTAACCCAAACCATTATTTCTACTATGTTGGTTTAGATAAAGAAAACATGCAAAAGAGAAACATTATTCATTGTTACAAATGTCTTTATTTTCAATTTAATTTTATCTGATTGAAATTGACAGTTACTGCTGAGAATCATAAATATATAAGTAAGATTAATCAACATAAACCTTCCCATTATTTTCTTTAATGTAAATAAATAATATTAAAAATTGAACAACATTAAAAACGTTTATACTTTCTTTGTAATAATTCATTACTGTATTGAATATTTCACAACAAAGAATTAAAACATGCATTTAAATATAAAGAGAGACTTCTTGACTAAATACATTTTTTCAGAATGAAATAGATTAAATCACTTGTCAGAGGTTTCCAAAGCAGTAGAATCCTTACAAACAACAGGAGACCAATGCACAAGTTAACAATTCTGAACACATCTCAACAAGTACTTCAGAATTTGTAATTGCTGCTTTTGGCAATTGAGAAATCAGAAGAACTTAAATATTTTATATTTAATAGGAAGAATCCAAAAGAAACGTTTGTTTTTTCTTTAGTATATCAAATAGTAATACAATAAAATTAATTAAACTGCAAATAAATGTATACAATAGTATACATTTACATATTATATTTGTTTCGAATTTCAGGGTCCTCATAATTTTAAGTTGAACTCCTCCACTTGGAATATCAGACAAAGTGTCAGGGGGATTTATATGATGTTGGGTCAAATGAAATGGGAAAGAACTAGAGTTTTTAATAATACACATGTTTTTATGGAGTGACACTCACCCCAGCAAGCTCTGAAGATCACACACAAAGCGATACACGTAACGTTTGCCAGCGGTCTTGTGAATAATATTCTTGTCATAGTAGTAGCGAAGCCCACGGCTCAACTTCTCGTAATTCATCTTGGGTTTGTTCTTCCGGATCCCCCAGCGGCGAGCCACTTCATCTGGATCAGTCAGCTTAAATTCCCATCCATCTCCTGTCCATGAGATAAAACCCTGACAGGACTTGTCAGTGAGCAGTTCAAGTAAAAACTGCCACAGCTGAATCGGACCTGAGCCCGTAAAGCAGGGACCCCCTGGAATCAATAATTTACAATATAGAAACATGCTCCTTCTAAGGCTAAGATCAAGTCATCAACTAGGCCAAGAAACATAAAGAACAGGAAGGAGGAAGATTGATTGGTTAGTAATTATGTGAGCGTCAACTGACTACATCATTAGTCCCATACGTGTATGTGTAGTGCAGGTTTTTCTCGCGGGTGTTGGCGGTAACTTTTCCTTGCAAGATGGCGAGATTCGGCGCAGACCTATCCGTCAACTGCTGTTTCCCTTCCCAGGTATCTCCCACCAGCGAGGTACCGTATCAGCTGGGACAAGCACTATTCTGCGATTTATCCAACTCTGCCCCTGGCAGGTATCAGCTGTTGACAGAGTTGGATAAATCGCAGTGTAAGCTCCTGTTTGATCTCTCAACTTGCGTGGTAGTATAGTGCATGTAAGTGTTATGGTATGTAAATAAGGGATGAGGATAAGAAAAAGAAGAGTGAGGAAAAATCATGAGCTGTCCGTTTGCAAGGGTACTGCTAGGGCACTCGTTGGTGTTGACCAGAGAAACCACGGTAAATTATCGATCAGTGCAGCCGAGCACTAGAATTCCCCTCCTCCCCAGCGGGTGAATTTGACATGGCTATGTAGCTAGTGTCCAAAATCCTACCATTGTCGGGACTCGAATTCTGGGGCCTCTCGGTCCCAGATACTGCAGTGTCATCAACTGACGCCCTGAGCCACCTAAGCTGGTGGGGAGGATTGTGGATGAGAGGAGAGAGGAGAGAAAAGGAAAGAAGAGAAGAGAAGAGAGAAAAGAAGAAAAGAGAAGAGAAGAGAGAAAAGAAGAAAAGAGAAGAGATGAGAGAAAAGAAGAGAAGAGAAGAGAAGAGAGAAGAGAAGACAAGAGAAGAGAGAAAAGAAGAGAAGAGAGAAGAGAAGAGAAGAGAGGAGAGAAAAGAAGAGAAGAGAAGAGAAGAGAGAAGAGAAAAGAAGAGAGAAAAGAAAAGAAGAGAAGAGAAGAGAAGAGAGAAGAGAAGAGAAGAGAAGAGAAGAGAAGAGAAGAGAAGAGAAGAGAAGAGAAGAGAAGAGAAGAGAAGAGAAGAGAAGAGAAGAGAAGAGCGGAGATGAGGGGCGGGGCCTCACCTGAGTAGCCGGGCAGCATGGGCGACTGCAGCACGGGCTTGGTGTCGCCGTTGGGCGTGACGGCGTGCGGCAGCGCGTCGCCGCGGCCGGGCGCGCCCGCGTGCAGGAAGGCCGGGTGCGGGTGCGCGTGCGGGGGCGGACCCAGGTCGGGGCCCGCGCCCCACGGGTCGCCCCCGCCGCCGCCCACGCTCGTCGGCACCGTCTGGAAGGGCGAAGTGTCGTACGGCGAGCTGTATGCGTCGCTGTACGCCTCGTGGTGCGGGTACCGCCCAGCTGCAACACAAACGCACAATCTTAGTCATCGCGATCAACACAAAGCACGGGAGAAATATGAAGAAGCATTCTCTTCCCTTCCTCACCCCAGCCAGTTTTGACCTCTAGTCTACCATCCGAGTATTCACAACAATATTGTAGCCCTTTACGGGGGGAGTCATACTGGAATGAAACAAGAGCCCACCGTCAACCCTTTGTAGAGGCGATGGTAAAGGATGAACCGCGCCACATGTGTAACCAACTACTCATGCATCCGCCGGCAACTGATTGGTGAGCATGAAATGACGGATCAGAGCAGAAGGTATGTGTAATTCTTGACTGGTATTGTCCGGCGCTGAAACTTAGCTGGTGTCCACAATTGGCGAACGTCTGGAATCAAAGCTATACGACCCAGTCAACGAAGCTTGAGCTACGGTCTTGCAGCAATATACGTCAATGTATTCACCCGAAGACCTACTTGCGAAGATGTGCTTCAAGAAGATAAAAAGTTCTTGTTGAAACTCGTTTAAACCACAGAGGGTCAAGCAAAAATAAATGTTTGGTTTTGTGTATGTTACCTGCAGAGCCACAAAAGTAGTAATAGTTCTATTATTTTCCCAGCGCCCCTCGCGGAATTTTGCCTCGACGGGCCGGAAAGCGGGGTGGCACGCGACTCGCCGGTCTGCCTTCCTGCGCATAGGGGCGCGCGGGGACACTTTTATCGTGCGCGAGTTCGTTTCGGGGCCAGTGTGCTGCCACATCCGCTCGCGATGTTTGTCACTCCGCGGCAGCTGTGCCGCCCCCGACACGCGGATGTCCGCCATAAGCGCAACCTTCGCGTCGAAGCGCGCGCGGTGGGCGCGCGGCCCGCGTCCGGACGCCACTGCGTCGGCGATGCCCCTTTTCCCCACCTGCGACACGCAGTGGCCCGCACACAACCGCATTCCATCTGCACGTTCCAAGGAAACTTAAGAGTGTGCTGGATCCACGGGCGAGGGG
>BOPP01000029.1:1777243-1790089 GCA_017312745.1 Gryllus bimaculatus
CACCTGCGACCCTTCCGCTGGTGGGCGGGCAGGCACACACCGACGGGAGAGCCCCAGGCTCGGCAGTCTCCCGGATTCGAGCACGTTAACACACGCACTGAGCGACTTTACGTTGTTGAATACTTCTAATGCTCGCCGATGCACGCACCCTCGACATCACATCGTAGGGTAAATGCAAATGTTCTGTTTCACACTGTACGTGAAAATTAAAATAAATTGAAAGCCGAACTTTCACATTTCTCGGAGGAAACGTTTTGCCAATTTTCATAGAGATTCTCACCAAAACTTAATTACAAAGTTTAGTATTTTGTTCATAGAAGCAAAGTAATGCTACGAAAATCGCATATAAACGAATGCGATTGGAAGACACAAATAAAACAGCGCTCGCTGATATCTCGACAAAACGTTCGAATTTTTTATCAATATTTAATTTTCGGACATTATTTTTAAGGCAAAGTTCTTACAACCGCGGACGCCATTCAAACGGCCACACAGAAATGATGTTGGTACCTCAACTGTCAAATGGGGTGGGTGATCGTAGAGTGCAGAAATAAGGTTTCAGTGAATTATCATTTGAAACAGTTTACACAAGTTCTACTACCTAATCAATGTAAATTCCCGTTTCCTTGGGCATAAATCGGCGAAATACAGTTCCCTCCATATATCAATAGCAAAATACGAGTATGAAAGAATTTAAATGGCATTATGTTAAGGATGAGGACATCCGGCTAACCGTGAGTGTTTTGCAACACAAACCCCCAATCGTTGTTAATAGTGATAAAATGTTATATGCTCACCACAGCAAACCAAGATATGTTATTTGTCTTCTGCATTAGTGAAACAAAATTTCAAATAAGCTGAGGAAAATTACTTTTCTACTGCGCTCGTCCCATTGCCTTACATCTGAATCCAACGGTAACAACTGAACATTAATAAAATTATCCCTTTTGATGTTCTTTTTTTTTAAGAGAAAATTCCCATACGGTTGTTCAAACGCACAGCCACGAATTCCTGGCTCCTCTCTTTATAAATGCATAATCGGCGACCCGCTGCGGTCGGCCACCTGCACAGCAAAGGCCACCGGGCCATGTCGCGCGGGGCCTGGCGTGCACTTCAAAGCGCGACGGCCGGCTGCTTTGAGAGTAGACGCTTCCTGTGCATGGGAGAAGGTTCAGCTTTGAGCACCACATGCAAGAGATTCTATTGGTTGCTTTGAGAACCTTCTCTGTGAGACGAAAGGCCTTTCCGAAATTGCAAGATGGTTTACATATCTAATGGAGAAGCGTGCCTTGGTTTTAAAAACGTTAGAATCTGTTAGAATCTGTTTGTCAACGATATTTTAATTCGAAATACGATTCACGGATTTTGCATGGAGTGGTACCGCATTCGTCTTGTATTCGCTTTTATTAGCGTAATTTTACTAGATTACTACACGGACTACAATGTATACGAAGCAAAAATATGATAGACTCATTCCAGTAGAAACATAAAATAAAACCATAAAGAAAACGAGATTTCCTTTTCGCAATCTGAAAGATTTTGAAGGGTCTACAAGCTTTTTAAATGATTACACAAGTATTTACAAGAACGGCATGCAAACGCGGCATTTGCGATTTCCTTCAGCCTTACATGCAACAACGTATGACGTCATTGCGACAACCAATTTCATCATCTGCAGATCTAAGTGACAACGTCGTATCTTTTCCATTTGTTTTGAAAGAATGGTCACATCCGACACATGTGATGACTAATAAGTGACCCATGAGCTGTAAGTTGACGCGGCAAATATGAATACACTTTTACACATTTGAATACTTCACGATCTTCATTCACAACAACAACAACAACAAAAATTAACGTTAAAAACTGTAAACACATTTTATTTATCATAAATGTAATGCAGCTTATAATTTTAAGTTTTTGATATTTTGAAAGACAGTTTAACGCAAAACATACGGTAAAATAACGAAAACATTTTAATCGCGATTCTAAATTTAGGCAATAAATATAATTTCTACTAGAACATCTAACAGGTGCATCTCTTGAAAACAAAATTTTAATACATTTAATACTGACATAACTCTTAATAAAATATGTAAAAATATATTAGCTTCGTATTGGAAACTGAAAAAGCAGAATATGAAGCTACTTCCAAAGGGCTTCTACAAGCTCAGCTGACACAGGCCCCATCCTTTACTGCCTATTTTGACGGCACCCTGTATCACATTTAGTTAGAGGGTGGACTTTTTATTTGCACCTAGCCAGTTCAATCCATAAAGCTTTTACCAAGTTGTTGACGGCGCTACAGCTGGATGTCAATATTTGTTTATGCGCAAATAAATAGCAGTTTTTACATCGCTACTGCCCTAAACTGCATACAACCTAGCAGGGATCCTTCCAGCGCTGCTTCGCTGTGCAGAGTGCTCACCTTCCTGCTTGAGTTGCGTGTAGAGCGGGCTCCTCAGCGGGATGAAGCCGGGCGGCGGCGGCGGGGGCGAGCCCTCTTCACGGCCGCAGTCGCCATCGCGCGGCGTGCAGACGGGGCTCCGGAGGTGGCTGTACCCGCCTGCAACAGCGACACGCGCGCGCCGTCAGCCAAGGCAACACACACACAAACACACAGGATCCACACGAACCAAGTTACCAATTCATTCTATGTCAATATATAAGGAAGAAACTACGTGAAGAGTGACAGGGAAGGGATATCAAAAATGTTTCTCTGATTTCATTTAAGTCTCTGGGATTAATGAGCAGTGTCACCGGTGATATACTGTGTTACCAGACAACGGGCATTTATTTCCTCAAACAATTTCGAGACTGTATTATAAAAATTGTAATTCATTAGCATGCAACTATATTGGCGCACTAGAGGCCAAGTTTGAAGGCATATTCTTATCAACCAGGTCCCGATGTATGATGAGACAAGCGAAACACACCCGTTCCATTGTATCGGTTATTCACAACGGACACACAGTAAAATCCCATACATCGAAACGCGATGATTTACAAGGGCAAAACATCTCGACAGCCACGCTGGATTCATCCGGTGCACCAACTCACTGGTCGCTAGATTGTCATGTCCGGCGGTGGTGGGTGGGCTACTCATCGTCGATGACGAATCGAGTTATCCATCGGCGTCGGGACGTCAAGTGCAGGGGACCACAAGCACGAGGCCTCGCACGGTATCTCAGCAGTCCCGCAAGCGACCCCAACACACACACACGCCACCCCTGCCTCCCGCGCAAAGGCACAGCAGGCGCGTCCGCCGCTCGCTCTCACCTGCGTACGCGAGCGCGAGGGCGTGCGTGAAGGCGCCTCTGCCGAGCGGCATCGCGCGCGCCGCCTCACAGCATTGTGCAGGACGCGCGTCTTTTTTTCCCCGTCCGGCCGAGAAGGCGAGGCGCAAGCGAGTGTGAGTAAGCGCGCGTCGCGGCGCGACGGTTCGTGGGCACTTACTCAAGGCGGACCCGCAGCGGTTCCGGGCCGGAGACTTGTGGGCGGGCGAGCGGGATGGGGCGGGTGGGCGAGGCAGGGTAGGCGGGCGTCGCGTGAATGGAAAGGAAAAAAAGGCGAACGTTGCGGCGTGTGTATTGTGCGGTGTGTTGGCTGGCGAGGAGGCGGATGTCCATGCTGGGTAGCCCCGGGGTCGCGGGGCAGACGGGGTCCCAGGGCTGAGGGGGCCGCGAAGCGCAGGATGCTGCCTGACCTTCGCCCAGTGGCGGCACGCGACGTCGCGGGGTGTCCCGCCGGACCCCCTCGAGCACACCACGCACGCGCCCCCCGAAACCTCTCGCGCCGGCCCGCCCCACTTCCCTCGCGGTCACTCGGAGTAAGGCGGCTGCACACATGCGGTGTTCGGTAAATCCCGAGTAGTGTGGTCGGGTTGCTTGCGATTTGCCGAGCGCCCAATATTCGGTATTCGTTCTACCCACCGCGTGTCGGTGTTTAGGACACATCTAAGGGAGCGAACATTCGCCGAACATATCAGCTGTTCGGGATTGGGCGGACAGTAGCTCGTTAAATGCTCCCATTGATGTGACCGATACGCTGGGGATAGGGCGAATACCAAACGTTCGGCGCTCGGCGAATAGCAAGCCACCCATCCACACTACTCGGGATACAGCGAGCGATGGCCCGTTGGTCGCCGGAAACCGAATGTGTGGAGCCTATGATCATCTCAAAAATATCACCGTCCTTATCACAGGTCAGTATCCTTATTCTAATGAAGACAATTACACGACGGTTAAAATTTGAATTGATATCACTTGTTATTGAATTATGGACATCGATGTCAAATAACAGTAAATAATTTTCCAAAATGTTACGAAATTAATTTATTGATCAATTGCAAACGGGAAGCTTTTATTAAGCTATCAGGCACATAGTCATTGATTTGACTTGGACGACCGATGCCAGGTAACACTATTGATTTTTAAGTAAAATGTGAATAATAAACTTCGTATTAATTCAGCTTAAACGAAAAAAACTAATATCGATATTTTGGAATGATCTTCATATTTGTACTACCAATTAATTGTTTCACAATCGCATAAAACAGAAAGCAGAACTTGAATGTTACAATGATACGATCTCTAAGATTCTTATTTTATCTCATGAAATATGGCGGGACTGAATAAGGAATAGGAAAACTAAAATACAGGATGTTTGAACACGTGTTCAATCTGATATCAATATGTTTTGCAACATAAGTTACGAACTGAACTATATGAGTTTTTCAAATGAGTCCACATTGCGTTACTTATTTAATACAATGCAATGCTTTTTGTTTCTAAAATAGGTATTAAATTATGAAACTATTTTTTTTACAAAACGTAAGTTTAAACACTAGAGAAATCTTCTTGGGTTGTAACCACATATGAATTCGTGGAGTGATGTAAGTTTGGAGAAGTAATTATTGGGTCTGAATTTGACTCACACACTTATCAGTAGTGACAACTCTGGGACAAAGCTGCAAATTGAAGCTGTTTTTAAAATTGAGTCACGATTTAAGAACTGTTTTTATTATCGTAGTTGTTTCAAAAGCACTGTAGAAAATATTCAATGTAATAATATCGGGGCCAACGCAACAAGTGTAATACAAACCCAGAAAAGGGATTGAGAAGTAAATGTAATATTGCAATCTTTTTCGTTATCTCGTTGAATTTTGCAGAATTGTGTGCATTACTACAGTAACAATCAATACTGATTATTTTTTTCCCCTGACATTGATTCAACGCCAGGATATCTGGATAAGTGTAGACACAATTGTAAAATTCAAAAAGGAAAGGACGTGTACTCCTAAATATCTGTTTTATGTGGATATTATACAGACTTGTGCTTGTAAGTAATCTCTTTAAATGTATGTAATTGCATTCATACAAATCAATGAAACTCATGACAATAATGAAATGAATCTTTTCCAAAAGGAAGGGTATTTTTTTATTACCTCAAGTTTGATTTTCACTAGTAATGTCGTGTCAGGGGGAGGGGGGGCGGCACAAATCCACGAATATCATTTTAACTACCTTCCATGCTAACAAATTGAATATATCAATTGAATACTTTATACAAAACTACAAATAATTAAATAAAAATAAATTCGAAACTAAGCCTAAATGAAAAAAGTCTGTAGAAGAAACGTCAAGTCGTCTGGACACTACTATTACAAGTCCGACCCCAAAAGAAGATTTCTGGTTGTTCCACAATAAAAATGTAATCTGACTTACTTTTATATTTTGAGGTGTGTAAATCAAGCATCAATAAAACGAGAAAATGGCCCGTCTTATTTTGCTATTTATTTATTTATTTTATTTATTTTGCTATTTGCTTATTATTATACTTGCCCGTAGGCTGAGTAAGTATATTAACGTTTGGACATTTTCGTGAGTATAGGAGTCTGATTATGAATAGACCGTTCGGTTTGCAAAATATAACAGTCACGACGGCAATCCGTTGACTGTGACGTTTGCTCACCACGAACTGTTATTAGACCGCCACCTCTTCTCTCTAATCAGCATTGAAACTCCCCCTCCCACAAAGCCGAGCAAGAACGCTTGATTGATGTTCTCGGGCTTATATGGTCATGAGTCTCGAAAGCGAATTGCGTGTTTTATTCTGGTCATCCCCCGCTGAATGGCGAGATCCGGTGGCGACCTACACTTCGACTAGCGGGCTTTCGCCCCAACCGGGACAAGCCCCAAGCTCCCGAATGATCTCCTAACGTGTGTGATTGTACAGTGTATGCAAGTGAACGTGTGAGTAAGTAACGGTTGAGCAGGAAGGGGAAGGAAAGATAGCTGTCCGTGGCCCGATGGTGGTACTACTCCGGCATTCGCCGGAGCAAACGGCTGAAAACTACCGATCAGAGCAGCCATTCTCCTCGAGACAGCGGCAGAAAACGAGAAAGGGATTTCGGCGCACGCGAGTGCCTCAAATCCAAGATCTCGCCCTCTCCCGGGCGCCGAGCGTGCGTGGCCAGGCCTGCCAACGGCGAGGGGCCGATCGCGCGGCGAGTGGAAAACTTTTGTCAGCGTCGCGCAGAGAGGTTTATCGGCGCGCACCGGAAGGAGCGGACCACATCCGGCGTTGTTTATAAAACCCAGCGCGGCCGATTTCCGCCTTATCACGGGGCTGCGGCGCGGCGCGACTAGACTCGGCGCGTTGACGCAATGGCGCTACCAACCCAGGAGAGCCTTGATCGAGAACAAGCCGCCGATCGGCAATGCGAGCGTTGGCAAAACTGGCGGACTGTGTCGTGTCATGTCATGTCATGTCATGTCATGCGACGGGGAAGCGAGACGCGAAAAAACGCCGCAGGCAGAGGATGTAGTAGCTAATCGGTCATCGCAAGCTAGTCATGTGAACAATGAAAATAATAAAGCACTAATAAACAGAATGGAAGTGCCTTAGTACCAGATGCTAAAAACGCCCAGACATATCTACAAGAGGAACTTTTGGTAGCTCAATGTTAAACATGTTAAGGTGTTTTAAAATGTCTGCGTAAAGAGTACGTCAGCATGATTTCACGTGTGGCATTACTGATTCGATGTTTAAATTTCAATGATATAATTGCAGTAATACTTTTGAGAGGCTTAAGAATTGTGTGTGATTAATATTTCTCGGAAACCTACGTCACAATTTAAATCATTTTTATTAATTTACTCAAGTTTCTATTTTTAAAACCGCTTACAAACAACAAGAGATAGGAATTTTTAATCTTACGTATTTCGTATGCACATTCCACTCAACATAAATTTGCAGAGTAAGTGGAAATTGCGCAAATCCTAATATTAACCCTACATAAAATATATTTGCTGTCAATATGAAAATATGATAAAATATCCTATCAGAACTATACGAGACGAGAACCACGTCCCTGGATTCAATATCTTCCCAAAAATCCTTGAGAGTATATAGGCGTAACTTGAGTGCTGGAGGCAATACACGAGGAGCTCGGAATGTTGATGGAGATTACTGAAGCTGCATTTGCGTCGAGTGCTGAGTTATCGCGTGTACTCACAACTGCCTTGGGCGAGGGGGGGGGGCTGCAAAAGGGGGGTCGAGGGCACGAAGAGGCGAAGGGGTGCGGCGCCGGAAGTGACGCCAAGCATAGTTGCCAACTGGCTTGCCCTCGCACACACCCTACCAGCAACAGGTCGCAGATCGATTGAAGTTCATAAGGCGACGGCTACCCAGGCTGAAATGGGGGTAATATCTCCGTGAGTTCTGAATTAAATAAAAAGTTATTAATGTAATTAATATTTGATTTTGAGATTGTCTCCCGCATTCGTTTTATTGGTACTTTTATCCATTGTTTAATTACCACGGCCGTCAAATCAGAATACGAGTTCCTCAGAAAAGTCTCCCTTTGGAAGACTTCTCTGGATCCGCCCTAGCCAAATGACACAAATCGCTGGTGAGTTAGTACTGTGAGACCGTTATCCTATTTTTGCGAATGTTTCGGAAAAAGTAATAATGAAAATTTAGAGCATTATATATAAAGAAACATCCATTCTCAAAGTACTTCTCATCTCAAGTCTAAAAATCTCCAGGAAAATGAACATATCTTTAATAATTGAAGTGTTGGACATACTATAATGCTTTGCTCTCCATTTACGCAGCTTTTAATATGAGATGACAGTATGCAATTTTTTGAACGTTTGTGAAGTTATCAGATAAGGGTTATTTTTTCTTCTTCAAACAAATAAACGAACTTTATACAAACGCCGGAAGAAACGCTAGACCAGAATAAAGGAAAGCCTTAATCAAAGACTGGAAGGATAATATAAAAAACTTAGATAACGAGTTCAGTATTAGTGAACAAAACCTTACTGAATGACTTCAAATAGCCGAGGGAGAATACCTCTGAAATTCTTTTTCATAATCTAAGCATTATTTACCGCCTTCTGCCAACAGAGTAAAGAGCTAAGTATTTCGAGATCCTCAATCTATTAATACTTGGATCGCCTCCGTATACATTTGCGACAAGACAAACGCATGTGTGTATATTCAAACGAAATTGAAACTGAAATGAATTCTGGCGTAATGTTAAAATGAAAACGCGAAGGAGTATTGTTGAATCTGCCACGCCCTACTGCACGGCATTTACAGCCAGAGTTGCGACTCTCGACCAGATAGTGAACTCATATAAATTTGCGCTACTTAGTTTTACAATTTAAGATACTACCCTTTTTGTAATTACTCCAACAATAACGAAATTATCTCAGCATCGTAGTCTTTCTCGACCGTAATCGACGAAATGAACATAATTACGTTAGTTAACGGTGGGAATGTGCTTAACCGTCAGACAAATTAAAACTTTTAAATTAAAACTCTTCACCTCAAGGACACAAAACATACTATTCATCCTCCAGTCTTGAACACAATCCCTCACACTGATAAAAAATTATAGCTTTAGAAACTTTTAACAACGCGGCTATAAAACAAAAACTCAAGTTTGGGCCTCAACCTATTAAACGAAAGACGAAACTTTTGTCTTTTAAACGAAGGAATTTCACAAATTTATATCAATTTTGATAATAGTACGGTAAATGACCTGTATTTGAATTAAGGTATGAAATCATTTGAGTTCAAAATATGTAAGCTTCGATTACACAAATAAAACTAACTAAACCATCAGGAATATTCTCAAGGTGATGATAACTAGTCAAACATTTTCTTGTGAAATTTTTAATTCAATTTTTTATTAAAAACTTAAATACTTGAATATTTTAAACTACAAACTTCATTTGCGCGTTGCATTTGCATGTTGAGGCAAGTGTACAACAACAACAGTCAATGACAGAATTTTCTGAACATAATTTTTGCTCGCTAACAAATTCCGAAAAATTACAAAATCTAACAGAAGCATGATTAATTACTCTTCACACGGTTGCAGATGAGTACTTAAGAGAAGCATCCAAGCAGCTTGATGGTATATCGTGGCGCTTGAGCAAAGCTAAAGCCGCAAGCAGCGCTGGCCAGCGCAGATGCGTAAAGCAAAGAGCAGCGGAGCGGGTCGACGGTAGCATACTGCCAGAAAGGGGGCTTACCATAGTCGATCGGTTGGTCCGCTAGATACGCGGCATCCTCACTGAGATACTGTAACATCCTGGCCACGCGAGACTAACTTCCTCTTGCCATGTCGGGCTAACGACACCGCCTCCAGCACCCCCGTCCGAGCGAGACCCGTGGCGCCGCCAGCGGCCGCATGGAGCCAACAAAGATCGGCGAGGGGGAAATGGGAGACGATCGGCGGCGACGGGCGTTCCACTGCCATCTGCATGCGCCGGGCACCGGCGGGTCGCTCGCCTGCCCCCTCCCCCCCCTCACTCCCGGGCCACCTCCTACTCCTCCTCCGCCGAAGCCGCCACCACCACCGCGCGGGCCGTCGGAAAATCGTGGAACATCGCTCACAAAACGCCAGGCAGCGCGGCGGGCGAGGCGGTGCGGTGCGGGCTAACCGATCGCGAATTACAGCTCGCGTTTAAAGTACGCAAGTCAGGTGCGTATTTACGCCGGCACCCGTCCAATCCTTATCGCCTCGTTTTAATTGTATGTAACATTAGTTGCTCAGAAAAATGAGGTTGCTTATCCCCAAGACATTCTTGCTTCCATAAAACAAGCTTGTGCTTAATTGATTTATGTTGTTTCAAGACTACTTCACAGGTATCGCAAACTACTACGAAAACACCTGATAGCACATATAAATGCTAATTAGTCGGCAGAATTTCTTTTTTAAAGAGAATTGATGATAGTAGTTATGTACAAATATAATGCATGTCAATCACCACTGAATGTTTTGATGAAAAAATAGGGGGATTTTATGTAGTTGTTCCACCGTTCCAAAGAACAAAGATATTCGACACTGTACTTATTAGCCAATGGTGATAAATGAATTTTAAGAAGTAAGAAATGTTACAATCAAAATTTGTAATATATTCAAGGGCAAAAATTTAAATTTTAGCTGTCAAATGGTGATTGTGTAAAGATTATAATATTTTTTTGAAATAGAAACCATTTAGCACATACGCTATGTCATAATGTCTAAACAGCCCGATCTCGTCCCGTTCACATTAGAGTACGAACTAGATGCC
This sequence comes from Gryllus bimaculatus, assembly GCA_017312745.1. Classification (NCBI taxonomy): domain Eukaryota; kingdom Metazoa; phylum Arthropoda; class Insecta; order Orthoptera; family Gryllidae; genus Gryllus; species Gryllus bimaculatus. Next base: position 1,787,839 of record BOPP01000029.1, read on the forward strand.
TTAATACTTCAATCCTCTTACGTGTTCACCGGATATTTCGAGAAATCGAACTAAACTCGCTTGCGCGGATGATTGCGGAGGAAGAGGAACAATGACGCGCGGCTTCTCTCTCTCCCTCCCCGTCCCCTCCCACCGCGCCGTCATACGCGCACACGCGCGGTCAGTCTCTCGCAAACCGCGCGACGGTGGACGACGCTCAAAAGGAAACGAGCGACCGCTACGAAGGGGGGGGGCAGTGCTGGGCGCCGGGCAGAGCAGTTCTCGAACGCCGGTCTGCCCGTTGCCTGTCGCAGTGCATCCAGCTCCTGACGGCGCGCGGTCGGCAGCCTGACACGACAGTCGCGGCTCCTTCGTTTCTGAGCGGCTTCACTTCGCGTGGGAACGCGCGGATAATAGAAGATATTCTCTTTTCGCCTGGTGTGAAGTAGTATTCTAATTGGTTTTATATTACGCTTGTGTGGCGGTTAAAATCACAATGGCACTGTTTGGGAGAGGATCATTTAGCAGAAGTAGTAAGTAATTTGTGTGATTACATTTCAAGAATTTAAGATAAAATACAGACTCTTTTGTTTAATTTGTTCGCTATCCGTAGTTGCTAGGATGGTGGCTTTCGAATGTGTAGGAATAGTATGAGTTCCTAATGAGGACAAAGGACCTTCGCATGAGAAGGAATTTCTAAGAGTTCACCAGGCGTTACGGTATCACGCAGTACTGGGTAATGAGTAAGGCGGAGAGTGGGTGTGAATAATGAGTCTAGGACGTCATCGGGCCACAGACCCCAGAAAAAGATCGTATGTGGGTGAGAAGGGAACTCAATTCACACTCTCCCAGGAATTTCTCTACACTCTTCATTGGTTTCGAGTATATCACGACCCCTACTATTAGTCAAGTTATTGCCTCACATAATGCGTCTCCCCGCGCGCACGATGTGTAGAATGTTTTGTAACTCTTGCGTACAACTTGTGAGCTTCTGTGAATATAGCGGCGTCCTCTCATCAGAGCTCTTCTGAAGGCCGCGCTTTGTGACCGCTGCTGACTGCCGTCGTGATGTACGCTGGCCGCCGCCGCCGTCGCGCGCATCTAAAAAATACCTCTGCGCAGAAGCGCGGTGGCTGCCATGTCGGCGGGTGGGGGTCGGGGGGAGATGCGTCGCCAACTGCGCCGGCTGCGCGTCGGGCGAAGCAGCCATCGATCTGACGCCCTTGGCCACTCGCGCCACGCGCGAGCGTACGCCCAGCTCTCTGCGCGAGCGCTTAAGGCAGATGGGTTCTGATTAGGGGCCGCCCGTCTCTCCAGGCGCAGAACACGCGAGTCGACTTCGGACAGAAGGAATTTGCATTGGCAAAGGAGTTTCGAAGTTTTTGATGATGAAAGGAACAGCACGATAAAAGTTCTAATTAATAATAACTTGTTTTCAAATTGTGAAGCGGTTCCTGCTGTTAGATGATTTGAGGATTGTAGGCTTACCTGCCTATTCGAGCATGAAGATTGTCAGGTGAGAAGATTATTGTTTGAATACAAATGGCGCTGAGAACTTTCTAAGATTCTCTTAATTTGATCATCAAAAAATGTAGATGATTTATTTTAAATTATTACTTGCTTGGTTTTAGTGAATTGTGTACGTCTTAGTTACACAGTTACGCATTCCTCAGTACTTAATTGTATTCATATCGTATTTTGTGAAAGAATCGGCTTAGTGAATCTTCAATTTTCCAATATGTATTCGTTCAGATTTCGTTCAAAATGTACCGGTGTTCTACTCCCACAAAAAGACTATGTCTTCGTACGGGTTTGATATGTAGGATGCTGTTCCCTTTGTCAGCCTGAACAACATGTGTTTACTAGTAGACAGATGTTTCCACTTTTGAGAGATAATTTGAATGTTACTCCAGGAGCAAAGTAATATTTCATAGAGAAAAATGTTCTTTGTAAAATGTTCATCTGTCAACGAAGTTTTGCCTGCGATTGATAGAGAATTGTAAGGACTTCCCTCGGTACAGATCCTCTTGCCCGGAAGCCCCGACGTCCACATGTAGGGAAGGGCAGAAGGTGTGCACTGCAGCGGCTCGACTGCGCGAAGCACAACGGCCCAGGTCGCCAGAAGGCGTCTTACATATCGTTCCCACGCCACCCGCCGCGCGGCGCGCGGGGGAGGGGCGCCGCCGCCGCTCCCACTCGCATTTGGCCGGCGCCGGCTGCCGCTGCGGGCGGTGGAGCAGTCGCGACAATGAGCGGTCTTGCCTCCGCCGCC